>JASBNA010000007.1:0-617988 GCA_038087015.1 Cerrena zonata
CACAGTTCCGAAGAGGGCAGTAAATATATTTGTCTTCAGATAGAACTTTGTTCTGATAATAGTCTTACTCTGGAGAAATGAAATGCCTATTTCCATATGTAAATTGAGATTGGAGCACTATGCCGTATGTTTTAGCTACTACCGGCATGAAAACATGTCGAGGATACTATACCTTCCTAATTAGGAAGCGTGAGATTGACCGATCAATTCTAGGTGGTTTCAAACGAACGGGCAAGTTGCTCTTGAGTTGCTCTAGTCCTAACATTCACTTCTGACCTCATCCAAATGGCTTCAGTAGCCAGAAAAGTACTCCATCATTCGTTGCGATGTCCTCGAATAATTCCATCTACATCTTCAGTCCTTCCAGCCTCTACGTCACTCGTGAGGTACAGCTCGTCAAACGTCCCACAGACCTCAAATCATGACAAGGGCATCGAAGAGGTCGATGCCGAGGGTGTTTTTCCGAACCTGATGACCCCAGACCCGCTTATGGATCTTCACCAGTCGGAAGTCTTCCCTGCGACCGCAAAATATCCCTACGAATCCAAGGTCATCATACGAAATGACCCTTCGATGTTCAAGGCCTATCAAAACGTTCTCAAAGAGAAGTACAATGTCACACAAGCCGAACTCGATAAACAGGTCATGGGTCGCGACACGATTGACTCTTCACGCTTCTTACCGATAGACTCGAAGACGAGACAGCAGATGCACCAATACACCATGATCAATCGAAGGGTCACGAGGCAGACAGGGAAGGGTAAAATTCACCGAGTCGGTTACTTCATCGTTGTCGGAAATGGAGACGGGCTAGTGGGTTATGGACAGGCGAAGCACGACGAATCATCTGTCGCACTCGAGAAAGCCAACTTCCAAGCGTACAGGAGCATGGATCACGTCGAACGGTTCGAAGGACGAACGGTCTGGACCGAAATGGAGGATAAGATGGGTGCGACGCGAATCATCTTGCGTCCTCGACCCGTCGGTTTCGGTCTTCGTTGTAGTCCAACGATGCATCCCATTTTCCGAGCTGCTGGCATCAAGGACATCAGCGCGAAGGTGTGGGGAAGCAGAAACCCAATGACGGTTATGAAGCTACTTTTCCGCATGCTTTACGCTGGAAATGCACCATTGGGAATGGGTGATGGTGTTGGCGGTGGCGGAAGGAAGCTGGAGAAGGGTATTGGAATGAGGGGTAAGGACGAAATTCAGAGGGAACGAGGACGGAAACTCCTAAACGTGTGGAGAGCATAGTTATGTTTTAGATTCATCTGCGCTGGATACATCCTGTGCTTTACTTTATCCCGCCATTCTAATACGTTCTCTCTTCCTTGCATCGATCTCAAAGCTATTTCATAACTAGGGTTCAGGTACGTGGTACCTATATTCTATTCAATCTCAGATACGCCACCAACGTGCTGTAGGCATGTCCGAGGGCAGAAACGTCTTTACAACCTTAACGAGGGTTGTAAACGCTGCTACCCTGTTCTGGGTCTGTACTGCCTACTTTGTGCTCGGTCATTATGTCGCCTGTACTAAATGTGTCCACCTGGACAACACAATTCAATCTCTTCGTTTTCGTGTTTCACCTCCGAGTATCAGCTGTAACTCACTTGAACATGAACACCGCTGGCCTGCTTCGATATAGCTCCGGATGGCTTGCCTGTGAAACCTGCCGTCGAGAGTGTGAATCGCTGACCTATGGAGCTAATTCCATTCTCTAGTCAAAATACGCTTGAATCGTGACATTGGGGGTCAAACTTACACCTGTATACCACCAGTTGCGAAGTCTGAGAGACGTCGGACCGCTCGACAAGCAATCACCTAGGGCAGAGTTTCTTCAGTGGGTTTCAAATGCTGTTTCGTTTGAGACAAACTCACAGTCGATACCACAGTAGTTGGGAACCCAAATAGAACCGACATGAAGGGATTAAGGTTCAAAAACATAAATATCGTCGCTGGAAGGTTTACTAGAAATCTATATGGATCGGTACCAGCGGTAATGATAAGTGGACGAGGTGTTTCATAATGTGTGGACTTACGCAAAGCCAAAGTATACGAGTCCATCCGTAAAGAGCAAGTTCATTAGTTGAGTCCGCCTCCCCCGTACGATTACTAATTGATACGTCGTGAGTAACAATACGCAAAGATCCAGGGACATCGTGTATGCAAAAGTGACCGGTAGCGTTATACTGTGGGAGTCAACAACAGCGCAACCTTGGGGTGTAGAGTTAACTTGGATTTTAACACCTTGCATGAGGAGTGCCCAGTGGCCGAGAATTATCAGGATCAAAGGGATGACAATATAGCGTTTCCAGTACCAGACTACCATCCTAGAAATATCGTTAAATGAGTATGATTATTATCAAATGGATCATAGAGACAACACCCACGCGCGGATAGCGAGATTAAGACTTGCAAATCCAATAACAGCCTGCCCAGTAAGCTATGTAAATGAATGAGACTCCTTTCATTCTTCGGTTGAGTATTGTACAGGTATACGCATACCTGGGCGAAAGTAAAAATTGCTTGACAGTTAAGATTGCCTCTGTGACAACAATTAGGCATACGGTTGACATAGTAGGGTGGTGATTATCCACTCACGAAGTATTGTTCACCACAATAAGCCTATCAACGCAATTAAAAGACCCGAAGCTAGCTGGCTATGTGGTACTCACAGACCGATAATACAAAATAACTGGAAGTAACGGCCCAAAAAGTAAAATATCTAGATGTTGCTATTCAGTTTCCATTTGGGGTTACCGTGCCAATGTACCAGCGAATTCAAAACATACTGACCATTGGCCAATGGAACTTCTTTTTACCAACGAGGAAGGCCCACTCAAATTCCCATGATACAGCGACCTCCCAGCTAGGGAAAATATCAGCAGAACAGTAAAGAAGACAGGTTGTAATCCTTACAAGTACAGGCCTGCAAGTGCATGGACTAACTTCGAGAATGCGGCTATCCAAGGTAGATACAGATCAAAGTGCAAGACAAGGTTTATTTTTATAAGACGTACCTTGTTCTTGTTGAAGTTCTTCGAGCGAGTTCCAGTCCCGGCCCATGCTATGAACGAAAGTGAGATTTGGTAATGACAAAAACAAACGAACGCGATGATACCTCATCACCATTTTGTGCAACACTATTATACCCCACCCCGGGCGGTGCTGATAGCCCATATACATGTATGCCCGAAACAGTGAATCATAGCTCCGATACCAAGATGATGGTGAGAATGCCCAGAAGATTGTCCGAAAGTCACGAACGCATTCACTCTCCATTTATGGGCCTCATCGACCTATTTTTGCTCTACGATCCGACGCCAGACATCGAGAGCGGAAATGATTCGGTTGCTACATCCTGTTTTGATAGATCCTATACGCAACCGAAGAAAGTGTTTCGTATAAACTCCTATGGCGGTGTATGAGAAATCCACTAGCGGGAAAGGTCTCGTAAGATGGCTATCCCTGGGTAAGGTGTTTCTGGGCCTTTCATTGAAGACGATATTCAGAATGGCAGGTATGAACGCCACCATCTATAGTTTCGAGGTAAATTTGACAGGGCATTCGCTGTAGTTGTCATGGGCGCGGAGTGTATGGGGAAGCGTCAGTCGGAGTCAATTAGGTATATCCAAACCCAAGATTCAAGCATCGATATGCAGACAAGTGATAGATGAGTGGAAGCACTGATGAGATGGAAAACAATAATATCATAGGTTAACGACATCAAGACAGTAGAAAAAAGTGATTCGAAGCACTTGCCTTCGTATCACGAGTGGTCAGTGTTCCTTCGAGTGATTAGAAATTCTCACTGAGGTAACTGTAAAGGTTGAAATTGTAGAAGTCCGAAAGAGAATGAATACATTATGATACATGGTGAAGGTCACATCGAGATAAATGATGAATAGAAAGCTCATCCCGCTGTTACCGGATGAAAAAGCTGTGTGCGACAGCCAATGCGCATGCACCTGCACAAACCAAGAATCCAATGGGATATCCATTTGGATTGTCTTGAACGCTCGTTGACCAAAGCTAGAATACCAAAAACGAAGTCAATTTAGGAAAAGGCCTTCTCGTTTTACGGTAGTGACTTACTAAACCACCAATGATGGGACCTAAGAACCGAGCCAGACTAACTATACTCTGTGCGATTCCGTTGGCAATGCCAACGACGTGGGGAGGAGACACTGCGATAGGGTTAAGCAGGAACGTTATGACTAATGTTGAGGATACCTACTGTAATTGAGTAGAACGGACACCGCGGTGTAAGCGAATGTTGAACCACAATATCGTACAGCCGTACTAACAGCCAAGGCTATGTAAAGGTGTAATTATTTGAGAAACCCTAAAGATGGATAGTGGAAATAAAAATTACGTACCAGCCATGAGCACCAAGTTACCCTCATCAGTGGAATTGGCAAATACACGGTACAGGATGACAGTTATATAGGCAGGTATGAAAAGCAAGGAGCCAATCCGGAACATGGCCAAGTGTGAGAACCGTCCTCTGGGAGGTCTGGATGGAAGGCAAATCAGATCAGACATATGTCGTGTAGGGGACTCAATCCAGCGAAAACTGACCCAATGTTACTAAGAGTTCGGGGGTCGCTTTCAGTATAACGAGATTTAGAAGAGAAAAAGAACGCACGGATAGAAATAAAATTGGTATACAATTTGGGCAAGACACATTAATGCAACTAAGAAGAGCGACCATCAGTTTATACTACTATGACAACAAAACTTACACATACTAAGTTGAGAAAAATGCCCAGCATTCAGATTAAGTCCTCCAGACGAGTATTTCCTATAAAGGAGATAATCGTTCCAGCGTATAAGGCAAGCAGAAAAATATGACTTACGAGACGAGGTATAGATAAAACACCTGGTCATGCGTGGTCGAGTGCAAGGCCAATAGCCCATACTGGATGATCACCAGGATAGGTAGCTGGCTCATCAATGACGGCTCGGGTTCTACTATTTCATCACTTTCACTCCTTGCACGAGACTCTTGAATAGGAGCAAGGCCCTCCTCTTCGTCACCCATAGCAAGAAGTTGTTGCGCTTCTAGAACTGCAAGGGGTGTACGTACACCCACATGTGAGAAGATTGGAGGCACCAACATACTCGGTGTCATTGATGGTCGTCTTGGGTCATCAGAGACATGTCGCGCTCCTGAGGATACACGAGGTTGTGAAGACGACGGACGACGAGGAGATCCTAGTGATGGTATTGAAGGACGGAGACCAGCAAACGAGGGTCTTTTGGAACCTATAGTGGCACGAGAATCGAGTCGACGACTAAATCTATTCGGGCGTGAGCCTGCAATTGAGGGTGTTGCAAAGATATCGCCTTCTTGAATATCATCCAGGTTCCCAACCTCATTATCTTCGTCTTCATCAGACTCGAACGGGTCCTCGTAATCTTCGTTACTTATCGCAGTGGCACTAGCAACCCACAAGTCTGCAATGTTAGTCACCTGAAGCTCATTCGCCATAAGCAGCCTCTGAGCAAAGTTCATGTCGCTTCCTGTAGCAACGCTAGATGGTAAGCCTGACGCTTCGCCTGTATTGCTCCCCCGTCTTCGTGTGGTAGCTGCACTACCTCGCCTTGTGCGGGCACTCATATTGCTATAAAGTCGATGTCTAAAGCTTCCGTTGTATCCATAAGCAGAACCATCTGCTCGACTTGTCCGCGAAAATGTCCTACCCTTCGGCTGAGAAGGTGCAGGCGCCAGTTGGACAGGAGGTGTTTGAGTTTCTTCTTCCTGAGTTCGCCGCGAGAAATAACCAGAGAGCTTATTCGAGAGCCTCCTGACCATACCCCTCTGTTCTGAAGGTTCTCCGAAGGATACTGGCGTTGTCGGACGTGATTCCTCAGCGGTAGCCGACGTGGAAGTTGTTTTCTCGATTGGAAGACGAATTGCACCTTCCCGAGGTCCACAATCTGGGCCAAGGAAGAGAGATAGGATGGATCCTAGGAGAAAGTATGAGGGGTATGACTGTGGAGATAACATTTTGACCTTACCGGTGAATGTTACTGATGCTGCCACAGCGCAAGGTAGTAGGTACGGGTAATTCACAAAAAGAGGTATGTGAGCAAAGGCTGAGGGCCACTTCTTTGCCGGATTCTCAACTAAAGTATCCCTTTAACATCGTTGACGGGTAATATTGTGAACCGCTTACAAGTTCCCCCTACGATAGCACCAGAAACACCTCCAAACCCCCAACAGAAACTGCGAGCGTTAAGTGCAATGTAGTCAAATTAGGAGTACAAGTCGCTTACCCAAGAATGGCATACGCTCTGCCTTCGTTGCTGGGATCTGTCACTGATGTCACCGCCCCTCTTGCTACACCAATTGCACCCGCAAATATACCCTGCATCAAGCGAATAGCCATGGCTTGCTGGAGAGATGTAGCAGTCCCAAAGAGACAACAAGTAACTGCACTCCCTAGGAGAGATATTGACAGAACGAGACGCGGCGAGTGCTTCGCTGCCACCGTTGCCTATCATGATCAATATGTATGTGATTTAATCCCAGATAGGATAGATGACGCACCCATAAGAGAGATGTTATGAACTGTGTGAGGAAGAAGGTAGACACTGGAATCGGACAAATATGAGCATATTCGAGGGAGATTAAACCGGAGGACGAACCAAGAATTCCGGTCCACTTTCCAACATCGGCTTCGTCTGTAAACTGGTTGAACCCTGAGTTTTCTGTCATTGATATGCACACTGTTGAGTCTGGACCATCACGTACCTTCTACCATGAATAACAGGAATGGTGCAGATACATTTGCAGAGAGAAATTCGCCAAGCATCGTCTATAGCGGACGACGGTCAAGGTGTCATTATACGATGTACTGTAAGAGAATGGACTCACAATGGAGAGTACTATCATTGATAATGTTGGCAGAGGAGTAGCGTACACCTCCGGAGGCGGTTGGAGGGCACTAGGAATCGGAGGTTTCATGCTTGGGGACTCTACCACAGCACTCTCATCTTCTTCTCCCTCTCTATTTCTCCAGCGTGCAACGAAGCTCGGTCTATGAGCACGAGCAAATGATCCCAATCCAGAAGGTCGTCGCGAAGGATTAGGAGGGTTTGATGATAGTTCGTCGTCCAAAGCCGACTCATTTGCATTTCCGAATACACGCCTCGGAATGGTACTCGTCCTGTTGGTCGCGGACATTGGCAGCCGCCAATCCTTACTGAGATCCGCTGATATTCTTTATATGTTTCCAGAAGAATCTATGAGAATGTTAACGAAAAAATGAGAAAGTACACGGTGGTGGTAGTGGAACAGGCACAAGACTTACATGGTCAGTAACTGAACGCCGAACGTATTTCCAAACTAGTCATGATGGTAGCCGAAGTCTTTATTTATTGAGTGCTGGCACTGCAAGCTTGTTCTATTACAGCTTGATATTAAAAATGCACAAAGTGTATTATATTATCTGTCACAAAGGAATTGAGGTCAAAGTTATTAGGTATAGAAGGCGAGTTGTAAACTGCAACGAGTTGACACAATGGGTCATGGTCGAGTGACATCATACGATATCCGGGGGCGTTCGTGATAACGGTCGCCAGCCCTGAATATTTGAATACTATAAACTTGTACTTGCTATGCAATGTGTAAGAAGGCACTATATCATTCTCTTTGTCGAGGAGACGATCTCGAGCATACTGTACATTTGAGCGCTATTTATGTTCGACCGAGACTTGGGTTCCGATGGAGAAATATAACGAATCACCCTACTACTGTAATTCCTTTGGCAACTGGGTTTGTTTCACATCCGAACAGGTTTAAACCCAACACCGGGTCGTGATCGTAGATGTCGCAAGAGCCCCCGCAGTACACCACCTGCTCTTGGATCGTCGATTGGGAAGAAGAGACCAGTCGCCTCTGTGTACGATCGCAGATGATTTACGGTGGGGAATCTTTTTGGAGTATCACCGGTCATCGCAGCCTCAAGAAGATCCCAGATATTGACATGTATCTTCCTGAGCTCCTATTGATATATTGGGTGCATCAGTAGACATTCTAAGCATTGAAGAGAGCGAAATAGCGACGTACTGCATGACAGGAATCTATGTTATCGGGAACAGGTGATACCTCTAACATGATGCATAGTCGCTGCCATGCCCCGAGGTCATTTTCATCTTCCCCGAATGTATCGTTGAAATCCAATACCACAGCTCCACGGAAATTCTCCCTAGCCTCTTTAAATTCTTCATCCTTGAGCTTGACTCGTCTAGCTAGCTTCTTAAATTGTAGCATGATGGGTTGCATTGGATCAAAGGAGTAGTCATCATACTCCGCAAAGAATGCACCAATATGCGACAGTTTAGGAGCTGGACGTGTAGCTATCGTGAGGGCCTCAAGAGATTCCTAGCCTTGCATAGGTCAAATGTCAAGACACGACAGAGAAAACCCTACTTGGAGAGATCCCGTGCCGTCGGCAACGCTCTCACTATTCATATTCCTGGGTTTCTTTGGTTTACGCTGTCGACGGCGTCTCCTAGCATTGTCGGAGGACATATTTAAAGCGTATCCTGGAGACAGTCCTATTGAGAGGATGGGGGTTGCGACCTGGGTGGTTCGATGTGTGTCGTGCGGATTATATGTAAACTACACCGTGAGTATAGATGCCACTGTATGCCGTAGTACCCGCAGAACTACATCCGGGAAGCGGCAGCGATGGCAGTACATGCCTGGAGTGGTTATCACAGGACACGTAAGATTACACGAGATTTCAGCTCGAAGGGTAGATGGTGGTCGTAAAAGTAAGAAATCTCAGCCCATGTCCCCACCGTTTTGTATAGGTGTTACTCATGACCAGGACACAGCACGAGATGGCACCGTACTTGCAGGTTAGGATGAGGATGCGTCTAATAGTCTGAGTATACGCCGTCATCGCAGGGAGCAGAAATGTAGGCTGCTTCGAATACTTACGTTCGATAGTGGTAGACACGTTTGCGAGTGCTGAAAAGCCTGAGTGGTATAGTACTGTAGTAGCTCAGAGAAGCTGTCAACCACCAATCAAGTGGTCTGATAGTCATTCCTAACTCCGAATGAAGCGAGGAGCATGTACTAGGGGGCTTGTGGTCGCGAAATTGCAAATCAGCGTTTTCAGTATCTCACACTTTGTAAGAAGAAATTGTGACCTTATAGGTAACGACTATACGGTACTGCTTACTAGCCTTTACCTTTGTTTCATCACCTCTAGCATGCATTTCTCGTATTAGAGTCAGTCTTTCTCCGGTCTAACGGCTATCCTCCGAAAGTTGTAGAGGCTAGAAACGAGCCTACTCTGCAGTCACTGGACGTGGTTAGGGTTAGACAGTTCGACATCAACACAACGCTATCTTTCGACACTGCGAGTCAACATATGCGAGGTTACAGTTCGTGGATTTTCTATGGGTATAACGAGAGATAACGTCGCTCTTTTTGGTCATTTGGACCTATCCTATTAGTACAGATACATCTTATGGGATGATTTCCATCTTTTACTATGTAGGTTCCCGATGTCGCCGTCACTTCGAGAAGCTGATTAAACCTCAACACAATTGGCTCACCTCAGCGCAGTGACCAAGTGTGCTAGGTGCGTGTCCTGCTTCTATCTCACAGGACTGCCCATGTTTGCCTCCCTCGAGTGTCTCAGGTCTCCATAACACCATCGATCTCGACCTAAACACTTTGATGAAGATGTTGCTTGATGATCCTACTTCGAAAATCGAGACAGGTATATTCAGAACAGCTGGCGTGCGATCCTACGGAAATCCCCAGCTACACACCATCGGAAAAATCCCACTATCCTTCCCCAATTCCTCTCCTCCAACAATTCTTCTTGGTCTCACATCGCTTGACACGGATGTTCTTCGTGTTAGATGTAACCTACTTAGTGTCACCCCTCGCGACGTGGATATCGATGTTGAGTCATGGGGAGATACCAAGCTATGTTCTGCAGGTTGCTCGTGGCTTAGCATTCCACAGGATGACACCGACCTCCAATACGGCAGGTTCGATACCTTGGAAGACCACCCCATAACAAAGCCACAGAAGTCGACTAAGCGCAGTATCACCTTCGCATGTCCGTATTATGCACTTCCGAAAGTTGTCGTCTGGCTCGAGGCCATCTCTACCGATTCGGCACACCATTGCCGTATCATGGCTACAGCCACCAATATTACTGTTCATGGATTTACCATCGAGATCGATACATGGCTTGACACCAACGTCTTGTGTGCAACGGTAGCATGGTTTGCCCATTCTGCAGATAGGAAGGACATGCGTAGCGGGACGTTCAGCACTGACGACGTCCGTACCCGCAACGAACCCCGCAGTAAAACCAGCTCGTACACCCCCTTTAGTAGAGGTGGATTCGCGAAGAAGCCGCGGGTTTTCTGTGGTCTAAACCTGCTTTCCGTTGATCAAGACAGGAATCTCCGAGTAGAGGTTCATACGAGTGACCTGACGATGAACGGAATGACCTGGCACCTGGATAGTTGGGGAGATACCATCTTGTATGGGGTTGGGGCTTCTTATATCGCCTTTGACCAGTAACTTCGTCATTTAGATCCTGCTGAGAGGGGTCAAAAGGAAGGGGTTGGGACGTCGAAGGATGCTGATCTTGTAGCTAAGTGTTTTCGATCACCCATAAATTGATTCCGACATGTTGCTCGACTCTGATTACCATATCTCGCTGTCTAAGCCGTACACGCCAGCCTTCAACTTCTATCACATACTAAAGCCCTCCCTAAATATGATATCTTCTAAGTATGATGAACTCGTTACCGACGACGAAGTTCTACCTTCAAGCTGCCCAGTCGCCTCCAATATAGGCGAAGTGAACCCGGTGGTAAGTGCCATCGTCATATTAAGACCCATCACGATATCTCTATTTCCGCTGATATAGGTACCTCGAAAGCGGGCTGGTGTGCCGTGTGTAACAACTTGGCAATGTTTCGCCGTACAATGTACATGACCATAACAGGCTTGACCAGCTGACATTGTGCAAGATATAATCCTAATGATGTCACCGTTATCTCGTCCAGTGACGAGGAGTTGGCACTATGCAAGTAACGATTTCCACATCATCCTCGTCAAGTCGGACGTCGCTGGAAAGTGGTATATTGAATACTTCTCGTTTCACAGGAGTAAGCTCATGCACTCCGAAATGATTTGGTCTATTCTAGATTTACCCCCGGCCGACCGTTCTTAAAATTCAACACGACTTGGATCCGATATTCCAAGTTCCGTTGAGGTGATCCTTTTGATCTCTTAGTTTTAACTCTCACCCATGATTATACATTCTACAGACTACAACCTCCGGATCGACAAGTTCTTTGCCAACTTCCTAACATTTGGCTACCGACACCATTCATTTCTGAATGACAAATAAGTCGCGTCCGGACGCTACACTGTCGAAAAAATAAACTCTTTTCCATTTTATGAGGCGAATCAGGGTGGGATTTTGAAACATCCTTTACGACACATTTTGCATCAGGCTAGCGAGTATACTTCGCGATAATACAGCATGTCTATGATGCTTCTCGCTCCACGGACCCCAAAGTGTTCAAATAAAGCAATATGTTGGCTTTTTACATAAATCCCTGTAGAACCGCGAGTCGTTGCTCCAGTAACCCGTATGTAGTGCGGGTGTACCATTGGGACTGATCAGGTAGTCTATCATGGGCCCCTATGTAAAAGACGTACGATATGCCCATTTGCTCAACCAATGGTGGCATCTGGGATTTCTTCGCGGTCGGCTCAACTCAATCTCAGTACTGTATTATATCACGGTACGTATCCCAAAAAACCGAGTGGACAATTCATACCGATGGCATATTGATCAAAACAACCTCTGCGATAGATTGTAAGCAACGCAGGAGCGTTTGAATCATGATCACTACTAGAGTGTCGCTAACTCTTTGAAGGTGACAGCGAGCGGATCGCGCTCAAACAATTTTTACGCCTGACGTCACAGTATATTCACCGATGAGCCGGCCTTTGGTTGAAGGCAAAAACACTCGCAGTCCCCGCAGTAACAGGAAGGAGGTTTTTTCGACAAAAGTCATTTTCATGATTCAAATTTCCCGCATAGTGGGGTAGGAGCGTCGGAGAAAACGTACTGTAATGTATTGATGTCTCTTGAACAAACCTATTCACTATCTTAACGACACTGTAAGCGATCCCGATATGAGAGGAATATAAGTTGTTCGGAAAGCGGCGACCGTGTGTTCGCTGTTTGTAAAATCTAGAAAACGTGGGAAAGTACGATAAG
This sequence comes from Cerrena zonata, assembly GCA_038087015.1. Classification (NCBI taxonomy): domain Eukaryota; kingdom Fungi; phylum Basidiomycota; class Agaricomycetes; order Polyporales; family Cerrenaceae; genus Cerrena; species Cerrena zonata. The sequence continues at coordinate 12,291 of JASBNA010000007.1, forward strand.
TCGTAATATCAAGCACCAAAGTGCTTTTCCTTCTTCACCGCCAACCCCCATCTTCCTCCGTGCATATCTTCACGTTCTCACCGACCTTTGGTCGATTTTCTGCTTCACATCCCACCCTTGTCGCTCCCTAAAGCCACCCTTTACGCCTCCGCCCCAAACTTGCTCAGCTTCCGGGCTCCTTATCACCCTCTCGTGCCATACTACCCGCTGTCCAATTCCTACTATGTCCCAGCCTTCGACCTCATCCGAGAGAGTCTACGAGAAGCCTGCTTTCACCAACCACGACGACGAGGAGCGTCAACAAATGCTTGACGTCAACGAGAAACCCGCCGAGGGAGCCGTTCTACCTTCCCCTGTCTCCGCCTCTATCCCCAAGCCCGCTGGCAAGCCCAAGCTTACGACTACCGTTATCATTCCGATATGGATTGTGCTTAGCTCGTCTGTCATCATCTACAACAACTATCTGTACAATACCCTCTCCTTCCGATTCCCTGTCTTCCTGGTAACCTGGCATTTGACTTTCGCGGTAAGTTCCGTCACCGATCATATACATCTTGTACCTTTTCTGTAGCCTTGTGCCTGTCTGCCGGGAGTAAGGATGGGGAGCTACAGACCGGCTTTGGCTACAAAGTTAAACTAATCCTGCCCTGTTTTACAGGCTATCGGTACCCGTATCCTCCAACGTACAACCCATCTTCTCGATGGTGCAAAGGACGTCAACATTACGAAGGACATGTTCCTTCGTTCCATTTTGCCCATTGGTCTCCTCTTTTCCGCATCTCTCATCCTCAGCAACACTGCCTACCTGTATCTCAGTGTCGCATATATCCAGATGCTCAAGGCCTTTACTCCTGTAGCCATTCTCCTTATCTCCTGGACCTTCCGAATTCAAGAGCCAAGCAAGAGATTGGGCGTCATCGTTCTGATGATTTCCTCTGGCGTTGCCCTTGCTTCGAGAGGTGAATTGAGATTCAATTTGATTGGTTTCCTGACACAGGCTGCTGCTGTTGCTGTAAGTGATATATCGTTTTGATCAATTGGTTGTTACTCATGATGGGTGGGTAGTTCGAGGCATCCCGTCTTGTTATGATTCAGATTCTCTTGCACGGCCTCAAGATGGACCCCCTTGTCTCCCTTCACTACTATGCACCTGTCTGCGCTCTCATCAATCTCGCCATCCTCCCTTTCACCGAGGGTCTTGCTCCATTCATGGAGGTCATGCGTATCGGGTATGTCATATCTCCTGTTCTTCTACTTCACTACCCCATTTGCTCATAAATCCGGACGTTATCTGCAGCCCTCTCGTCTTCCTGAGCAATGCCCTTGTTGCATTCATGCTCAATGTTGCCGCCGTTTTCCTGGTCAGCGCCGGCAGCGGTCTCGTCCTTACTCTTGCCGGTGTATTCAAGGACATCCTCCTCATCTCTGGCTCTGTTCTTCTCTTTGGAAGCCCCATCACGCCGTTACAGGTTCTCGGTAAGTCCCCGCTTAATTATATCTCATTTCCTGACAATCACCCTCGCGACTCCACTCTTCTATCCTTCTTGTCGTATTGTCCCCGCCACCTTGTTTCTTAGTCATACATATGACTCAAACGCTGACATGCTCTTTCGGCAGGCTACTCGATCGCATTGGGCGGTCTTATCTTATTCAAGACTTCCAGCGGAAAGTAATCGTATCCGAGTCCACATATAGACTTTCGTATCCCCGGCTTTCTAGATTGTTATCCCATAGCATGGAATTGTATCCTCGTTTCTCCACTCCAGAACAGTGTCTGTTGAGTCCGTTCCGAAGGCGATGTTTTCTCCTAGAACACTTTGACCAAAGGTGTTAGCTTACATCTTTTCTATATCAGGCTTTCTATGCATAATTTAGGTCTCCGTTTCTGGTGTGTGATCTCGTAAGCTCTTGCCGTTTGTGAGGTGAGGTGGATATGTGGATTGGCATGTCTCTTCCTGAGTTACAAATTTAAACATGATAACCGCTTCACTATCACTCCGGCTTCATATTGAGAGTGCTCCTAGGTACGCAATCATTGTAATTATCCTGGTTTATCTGTTTGCTCAGTGACAACATACCTAGCCACAAATCACTTGCACGTTGTACCAGCCAACTGCAGACCTATTTCCTCGAGATAAAACACTCTCCTCACCGACCACAATTATTCCCGATAGCTCGAGTATGAATACTATGCTACCACTTCCTATATGGCTAAACTCCTTGCTTCTGTTCGTATTCCCTGCCGCGGATTTTCCCTACAGTCTAGGGGGCGGTAGAAGGGGAGGAAAATAGTCCTCCGAAAGTGTGTACGTCCCCCTGCTTTTACATATTGACATTACCGCTATCCCTACACAAGCACGGACACCGAGGGTAATCAATGATTGCTTTGTTCAATACCCTCAGTTCAAATTCGATCCGTGGAACCACTCATGAGAGAGTTTCAACGTCTCGGCACGAACCTTAGGGTAGACGTGAAAAGGGACAAGCGCAGGGTTATTGAGAAAGGGAAGCCCCTAAATCTAAATGCAGCCGAAAGAAAAAAGAAAGCGATACGAAAGAGGCTTGTGGAAGACTTCAGGACTGCGATGGTATTAGAGTTCAACAGCTTCTATGGAACCGATGATAATGATACCTCTTGTTGGTGGGGTCTATGCAATGCATTGCGCATTCGATCTCCACCAGATACTTTGACGACGTGCCAGAAGGTATAGCATCCTACTCAAATGATTAATATATAACCTAACAATGTTCTAGGTTGTAAAAAGCAAGTATGTCAATATCATCGATTTCGTCGAAGCTAAAAGAAGAGGGGGAAAAGTTATAATCTACCCAACGTTATCCGAGCTTCGGAAAAATACAATCGACAACGAAATGTACTTCCCTCTGAAGCATGCGAAAACGGGGAATGTCCTTGTTGGACTATTACAGCACATGCACAAATCCCGAGACGTAGGAGAATATGATCATGTATTGTGGATGGTAAGTGTTACTGCTTCAATCGAAAGCTCCTATTCAATTAATACAACACACAGGGCCGGCTATATATGGCTATCTTCGTGCAGTTAGCGTGACTCAATGTCTGAGAGGTCTCTACGTTCTGGTTTTAACGATGACTGCAAGTGTATGCTAAGCTCTCACCGTTACCGGAGATATGCTAGCTTCTGTGCTCACGAGACCAGAGTCTAGGCTATACATAACGCTGGATACTTCCCAACGATCAATCCCTATCTTCTTACTCGCCTCTACAGCACAAAGGCGAAATATGTCCTCCAGGAAGGCCAAGGCGAAAAGTCCTCGTCAAGGACGCAAACACAAGCCTCCCAAGAAAAAGAATGAAAAAAGCACTGCTAAGCCCCCCAAGAAAAGGAATAAGAAAAGAACTGCTAGGGCCCCCAAGGTGCGTGGCATGGAGTTCAATCTCAACCTTCTACCTATCCCATGGCAGATAGCCTCGACCTCCGGCCTAGCTTTTAAAATGTCACATATTGATGCGTTCTTCGCGGCGTATAAAAAATTCGCCTACGATCCAACGCAACCAATTATGAAACAGTTTAATAGCTTGGCTGCAACCTTAAACCTCTGGAGAAGTAAAGAGCGTAAAGACGAAGTGTATGACGACCTTCGAAGAGCGATGGTGCAGGATTTCAATGAGACCTTCGGAGTCGATGCCAATGATCTGAAAGCCTGGCAACGGCTATGCAGAATGTTGGATATCTCACCGATCCCTGGTACGATCCACACTTGTCGTTTGGTAGGTTTCATACAGACACCTATTCTTCCGTATCTCGTTGATATAGCCATAAATTAGGAGCTCAGCAATTTGTTCGTCAATATCGTTGACCTCCTTGAAGCAGTCAGGAACGGCACTCCCATAGGGCGGTTTGAGTCCCTTGATGCTCTTCGGGAGTACACTCAGGAGGAGGAGAAGTTCTTTCCACGAAACCACCCGTTGGCCGGAGGAGTGCTTAAGGCACTATTGAGGCGCGTAGGCTGATCTGAGCTTAAGCTCCCGTTAGACAATGCCAATCTTGTACTATACACCAATCAAACAGAATGTATTGCTCTCATGAACACTACTACGTATGTTCACGTATCGACGTTAAAAGCATTATACTACTTACATCAAAATCAAAGAAATAACACTGTGAACCATGATCATCAGCAAACCTACACTTGCTGACAAACTTGTGCTTTTTGTAGCAAGGATTCTGCCTGCCTGGCCATACGTGTCTTTCGATATCAATGTACCTGCTGAGATCAAGACACCGAGACATGCTTACGCATCATGTTTCTGAAGTCGTATGGTCGACCGGTATGTATGTTCTTGCTTCTTGAACTCCATGTATGCGGCGTTGAATACATCTCTACTAGTCTTGGTATAGGCTCTTAGATGAGAGTTTCCTCAATGTGGTATCCCGCACTTTGTTCGGTAGATCCTTCAATCCAAGAAACCCAGACCATGTATTTGCTGCATTTTCTCATCGACTGCTCCTGAACCTAGTCGATGAGTCAAATACCTCCAAGTTCCTCCAAAATGAGGTTATTCAACGCCACGCTCGTATACTCGTCTCCCTCGATGGTGGAAGGGTTCGATCAGCATCCCCGTCGGAGCCCCTTCTTTCGATAGTCTCCGCGCATAATTTGAATAACGAGTCCAGCATCTACGATACTGCTATTTCAGCTCTAGTCGATAAGCTCATCCTGCAGGCCGACATTATCGATCCTGGGTCGATCGGGACGTTGTATAGTAGGCTGCTCTTACATAACGTTTGCCCGGGATTTTTCCACGCCAAAGAAGTCGAAATATTCTTCCCTAGAAGGACTTTGTTTCGATGGTGGTGAAGACACGGAGCTCGCTGTGATCCCGGTTACTCTGTGGCAGATGGTTCAACAGCTAACTGGTTATCTGGATGAGAAGGCTGACTCTCCCATCATATCCAATCCGAGAACCTGGGCACACAATGTTCACGTCAACTTCACCCACTTCGTACAATCAGCCGAGGATATAACTATTATTTCTGTGGACCTCCTCCTGAATCTCTAGAGTCATGGTGCTGCTATTCTATGCCCTCACGGCCAATCGGAAATTGACGGCTTTTTCGTTGGGTACGAAGGCGATCTCGATGCGCCGTTCAACTGTGACCACTTTATCATCGTCCCGAGGAAATCCAAATTCAAAACTGAACCTGCCCCATCTGCTGTGGTCAGCGACCTTGTCTGTCTCTTGATCAAGTACCATGACGGACACTTCGGAAGACCCGAGGATCACCTTGTTCTTTTCATGGATCTCGGAGTAACATCTGTCCACCAAGACACCGGCTCACACCTCAAATTGACGTACGAAGCCGCAAACCAGCGTGCAGCCTGGTTTTAAAGTGCCACAAAGGGAGATGCGGTGTCGCGGTTTTGTTTGAATATTCGAGGGAATGACGAGAACAGCTATTGTATGCTAAAGGAGAAGAGCAGTAGCTTCCGTCACTCCCTGAAATTGTGGGTGGATCGCAAAGCTCATGAGCAGCAGGAATGGGAATGGGCTGAAGCATGAAGTAGTCTCATTGGGCCGCGTAGACCATCCTCATATGGTCGACTACAAGTGGATGAAGGAGAGGGGGTTTTATTTCTTCTTCTTCTTTTATTGCAGAGAACAGAGTGTGGTTACCAAGTCCTCAATAAAATTCAAAATGATAGTTCTGTTAGCAGCTCTTGGCCGATAATTAATCATTGACAATCTCTTCCATTTTGTGTATACAAAAACCAGGTTTTATACGCAGAACATCTCTTAGCCATCACTACTATTACATGCTAAGATTCCAGTATGAGGAAAACCTTGAGTTCGAGCGATTGAGAGGAAGTGATTGGGTGGGGAGGAAAGATCCGTGGTAAATGTTGTAACTGTAAAGACCTCTTTTCTACCGACACTATTGATCGAAGGCGACATAAACTGCTTCAGCACCATACAGAATAGTATCATCCCAACTATTGATATTCCAGGTCAATTCGTTCATCGACACATTGCTGGTGTACGCCTTGACCCGAAGGTCCGTTTCGTTGCTAACGTTAAGCATATTGAGTGCAGTGAATACCTTGGGCTTGTTCCAGAACTCACGTCCCGCAAAGGGGGCATACGAACTATGCTGGTGGCGTGGCTGGCTCGGGCAGACATCATCTGTACTAAATGTCCCGCTGTAGATGTCTTTTCTATTGCCAGAGTACGCTAGCCATGCTGCGGTACCGCATAAGAGTTCGGTGTCCGACCACGTATCGATATTGATAGTGAAGCCTGAACAAGTGATATTGGTGGCCTTGGTAATGACACGACAGTTGTGCGCAGGGTCGGTAGAGACGGCCTCAAGCCAGACGACAACCTGAGGGGCTGACGAATATGAACGTGCAAACCGGATCTGGCGGGCGGTCGACTGCTGTGGTCGTGCCATGAGGTGGTCTTCTAGGGTGTCAAACCTGCCGCATTGAAGGTCTGGGTCGTCTCGTGCAATGGCAAGCCACGAGTATTCAGGATTGTATTGATTGCCACTGGTACCTTCCCGTGATTCCAGAGCGATCTCTGCACGGGAGGGCGAGACTTTAAAGATACTGCATCGAATGTGGGGGATATCGAGATGCAGAGTACTAATACCTAGAAGTATTTTTGGTGGTGTGGTATTGAAGCCTCCGAAGTAGATACAACCGGTTTTGTTATCTTGGGACTCCATTATCGAGGTCGTAGTAGGGAAGGTACCTGTCTGTACATTTGCAACAGGCGTTCTGTTCGACATCTTCACTGGGTACCGAAGCATCAGTTCTGAGAGACGATACCCCGGGATGATCATCCCAGCACGAGACGATGCATACCTATTGGCAGATAACTTTGTTCACTATACTGAGAGATTTAGACAATATTGACTGTCCTCAGCTAGCATGACATAAGAGTATCAGGATTAATCTTGTCGCATTCCAAAGGATAACTGACCACAAGACTATGGGACAATGGGGGTACGGTCAATAGTGAGCGTAAGATGAGACGACTCGGATTGATAACGATGCGGTAGAGGCAGGGTGTATCCGGAGGGCTCCATTATAAGAACATGCTGTAATGTAAGTTTACGGGCTGTAGCGTAAGTTTACGGTGGTGTTGGGCGTCGGTAGGAACGCTAACCTCTCGAAACCTAAATTTAAAATAAGAATTAGCATGTCAGCCATGGAAAATGCATACCAAGGCTGCAGATTGATTCGACGTCACGATCCCCTCATCGCTCTACCACTCTAGATGTGTCGTAGGTTTGTACTTGTCATTGTTCGTTGATGTTTCCGCGCAAAGATAAAGTGGTCTCCGACGAATATTTCCTCAGTTACAGCGAAAGCATCCACAACCGACGAGAATTGAATGGAGGTCTGATAAAGGACGAATCTAATCGAGAAGAAATATCATGATTTTTCTCGTAATGGAGATCGCTCATATATTATGGGCGTAGTTACGAGGCGACAAGGACAGACTGGCTTGGTGTTTTGTCGTAGAACAATGTCGGTATGCATGCAATTGGAGACTCGCATGAGGAAGAACTCGGAAACACACTAAGCAAAGCACTCAGCACTGGGCGCGGGTCTCCAGTTCGCAGGTGCACACCTTCGAAAATGATTCCGAGTATCCATCCAAGCTCGAAGAGTCATTCATTGAGTACTGGTCGGGGATGGATAAAGGGTCAAATAGTTTTGATCCTATATTTCTGCCTAGTTTTCTAAGTCTATACGAGAACTGGAGGGGTATGGGATAAGAGGGCTTCGACTGTATCATCATTATCATCATCATTAAACAAGTTGAAGTATTGTCGTTGGCCGGACAAGATACTGATATAATTATTAATGACTCAATAGAAACGATCGAAGCCTGGCACAGTGGCTGTGAGCTGACTAACGTGCAGAAGGGTTGGAAATTGAAGTAATCCCTGGTTTTGCCTCAGACCCACTACCATGACTGAAACTTCGACCCAGGATGATAGACAAATTTTCGAATCATTTCTCGGTCCCGCCAGCATGGGATGGGAAGTTGTTCCACAAGATGATGCTCTTGTAATCGCACTGAAGAATGCCTGGGGAAAACCTGTAGCCGACGACGCTGAAGTCTGGCGGAGGGACGAACTTCCGACTTCTTGTTTTGCCTTAGCAGATGCAACCAATGACCGCGACGACTTCTGCGATGGCTCCTACGTAATGTCTTTCCCTTCTCTTCAGCGAAGCCGTCAAAACTACAAGTACTGGGTACGTTCCGAGTATGTTGCAATTAACAACTACATGGAGGGCTTGTGGGAGAACATGCTGGCCGAGGGTGCCAATGATGGGGATTTGAATTCAATAGTCTTGACTGGTCAGCCTGGCATAGGTAGGTAACCCAACTATACTCTCCCTCTGAATACTCTTCCTACCGTTTTATTTGCAGGAAAAACCGTATCTATATATTACACCCTCCGACGACGCCTAGGGCAAAGGCAACCCATTGCTGTGTTCATGTCAGATCAAGCCTTCTATCTGTTCTGTGAGGCTGGAGTCGCCAAGATTCTCCCCCAATATATTGTAGATCCAAACCTCCTTACAGGCTGTTGGCTTGTGGTAGACTCCTCTGCGGCACCAACGACTTTCCCGGAACGGGTGGTCATGTGGGGTAGCCTCCTCGTGTTTGTGTCCTCTCCTAATCATGCTCGCTGGGGTCGACTGAGGACGGCTCGTGATGGAGATCCCGGTCTCATTTATATGAATCCTTGGTCCCGTCGTGAAATTGCGCAAGGGTGGTTACGCCCAACCTATCTTGTCACAGCCTGATTTCTGACAGGGTCTTATAGGGCTCTCTTATCTCAGCACTCTTCTATGCTCACTCCTGATGTTCTTGACGAGCGATTCTATAACTATGGCCCTATTCCCAGAATATGCTTCTACTCGCTGTACAAATGGGATAACTACGTCGTTAGGGTTCAGGAAGCCGTTGCCGATGTTGGAAGATCCTATCAGTCAATTCTTGAACCTCAGACCTTGCCAAACCAGAACCATCTTGCTTCTCATTGCATCAGCCTTGTACGTCGCACTGTTGATATTGGACAATCCAACATCGCGAAGCGAGATCTTCTTACACCCCCTGCTGTGTCTATCACACCCATTACCACATATGTCGGCAAGATGATGGTTCTAAAGCTTATTCTTGTCGAGCAAGCAGAGGTTGTTGCGCTGTATCGACAGTTCCAACGTATTCCTGCAGCGCGATCGATGGCTGGGTCCCTTTTTGAAGCTCAAATGCATCAAAGGTTTACCAAAGGGTGCTCTATCACGATAAGCAAGATGTTGCGGCTTGAAGATAAAGCTGACGCCAAAACGAAGCATCAGTGGCACACTTCGCATCGCGCTATTCCAGGACCTCTGGAAAACCAGCACCGACAGGCAACCTCTTATATTACTACCATCCCCACTTTGACACCCTACGTCTACGTACCTGATGATCCGCCGACCGTATCGCACGAGTACTATTACATCCCAGCGAGCTCGACTGAGGTCGGCTTAGACTCCTTCATGCTTCATCAGGATGACCATGGGAATGATGTTCTCTACATTTTCCGGTTCACTGTCGCTCACAGTCATGACATGAATGTCGACCTTCCTGTCTTCCTCGGGAAATGCAACAATATCCCATCTGATCGGAGCAAATGGCGTTTTGTCCTCGTGAGCGACGATGGATCACTGCGCACCTGTCGTTACCGCGAAGAGTTGAAGGATATCCCAATGCATTGTGCATTCTTCACCCTTTGGTAGCACAATTCTTTTTCGTTGAGGTTTGTGGCCTTGTTTCCTGTAATGTCTTCGATAGCATTCAAGTGTCAGTTCAACGTGTAGTTTTTATATTCGAATGATACATACGTTGAGACGATTTTGAAGGGGGGTGAACAGGTTAACTTGTACGCTTCTATGTGGTGTTCACATCTTATAAAGAGAGAGAGTAGGTCCCTTTTGAGGTCAATGTCAGACTTCCAGTACGAGACCTTCTCTTGTCCAAGGGCCTGACGTGTGCGGCATATGACCAGATGGACCCTAGAGATATCGTCGACAGAGGTATGCATCGAGAACGTTCACCTGTATAGGAAGTGTTGGTGGAGAGAGATGTTCCAGTGAGCTATGTCTAGCTAGAGTCCAGAGGAAACTACGCGATAGTAGAAGGAGAACTGTGAGAGTAGGTATGGGAGTAGAGTTGAGACTCGAGAGGCTTGCAGCTGTGAGTACTCGCCTGAATAGAGTAGCCAGGATTTTGGTCGGATACTTAGAAGATGGGAAACGCTATGCCTGTGGGGGTATCAGGGAGCAGACAAACTTACTTGGGCCATCTCGAGAGACTCCAAGCAATGGTCTTAGAGAGAGACAGGAGATGGAGTTGAGTGCAGTCGATCATATTGTGACGCCCGGCCCCCGGCAATCCGCCATAATGTTATATTCCAGGTGCGGACGGATTTGGTCAGTTTCAACCCCTTATGTTATCTATACATCTAAAACAAAGACACCTACCCAAAATGGCAAGCGAGTGATTATGTCACTAAAATTGTTATGTCATCACCCTATTTGGTAGGGGTGGCTCTCTTGCGCGAAGCGCGGCCCGGCCCGTCCCGGAGATTGCACTGGAGGTGTGGAAGACAGACCGGTGGGCTCAATCTATATATACAATATTGAGTATTACCACATGTATTATATATCGTTGGAAAGCGGCTGACGAGCGCTTTCCAACGCAGTTTGAACCATATCGATCGCTCCAGGAATAAGAGAACTATTCCAAGATCAGTTTCCATCTACTGCAATCACATACTATCAGATTGGTGCAATCCTTCTCTTCCTCAGACCACCACCTTTCCCTTACCCTTATTAGTTCTCATTGGTGAGTTCAGGATTGCTGAGGTTCATCTACCATATGTCTGACTGTATCTTCATACTCTGTAGAATACACTACGTGATTTTGCAGGGTTCAAAGGAGATTGTGACCTTGAGCAGGTGCTAATCCACAGACTTTTGGTGATTGAAGACTATACAGCAAGCCTTTTGTGAAGTTCTACCTCCCTGACCTCTCTTTACGAGTTGTTTGTCGGTTGCACCTTGAACCTCTCTCAAAAGTACGTGTTGACTGGAGATTGAGTTGGCGGGCTCCCGTGGGTTTTTACTCCAGCGAGTTTAAAGTTGCCTCTCCTTTCATTATTTGAAAGTCGCTCCTGAGGTACCACGTCGTAGCTGCGTCCCTTCTTTCATACAATTGGAGGTGAGACAGGCATCACCTTGCGACTGCTCCAATGTTACCTCAGCATATTCACATTCCAGCCGAGTAAGTATTGTTATTATAATCAATTTGATTTAACTGATAATCAAATATAGTGAAGATTTTGGACCCCCTGGACCCTCTGGACCCCCTGGACCCCCTGGACCTCCTGGACCTCCTGGACCCCCTGGACCCCCTGGACTTCCTGGACCCCCTGGACTTCCTGGACCCTCTGGATCTTTTGAACCCTCAAATCCAAATTTTGCTCTGTACGTAAAAATAAAATAAAATATCATAATGTTATTAATTTATTTTAGAAATCGTCGATCACTCTCTTTAGAGTATATGACACCACCTCTCAATCAGAATCCTCCTTTTCAGCCTCCTGCATCTATGCATTTTGAAGAACAGCCAAGGTATTAATGCCTAATAATTTTCTTATTTCTTTAAATAATTATCTATTTTAGAACTCCATCACCTCCATCACCTTTATCATCTGAAACCTCTCCACAACGTAACACACGTCATGGACGTCGTGCTGAACGATTGACCCGAGTTATGACAAGTCCTCAACATCGTCGTGAACCTTCTCAACAAAATATACCACCACCTTCACAGTTGCCTCCTATTCCATTTATGCTGCATCAGCCACAACGTATGTAGATTTATATTTTGTTTATATATTGCTTATTGCTTATTCTAATTTATATTATATATTTAGCTATTCATATTCCCTCACCTATTTCAACTCCCTCACCTCTTCCATCATTTGAAACAGTTGAAGTTAATGGTCAAAATGTTCGCCTTAATCGGCAATTGGCTAATATGGTTACCGCTATGCAATCAGTACATGCACCACAACTTCAGCCACGAAGAAGACGTGCAAGAGGTGAACAGGCACAACCTGTACAGTCACCTCCAGCAGCTCATAATCTTGCTGAACGACTGGCAGCTTTAAATCAACCTGGTGCTCCACAGCTTCAGGTATTTCGGACAAGACAGCGTTTGCATCAGCCACCACGTCCACATACATCTCCACCTATGCCAAATCAACCACTACATCCACAGCCACCATTTCCTGTACAAAACAGACCACCTATCCCTCCTGCTCCTCCTGCTCCTCCTGCTCCTCCTGCTCCTCCTCCACGGCCACGTTCAGCATCACCTCATTCATCACCACTTTGGTTTCCATATTCACCATTACCTTCACCATCACCACCACCTCCTTCACCACAAATGCCACTCTCACCAATATTATCATTGCCACCACCATTGTCATCTCCACCTCCACCTCCACCTCCACCTCCACCTCTATCTCCATCTCCACCTCCACCATCTCCACCACCTCCACCTCCACCTCCACCACCTCCACCTACTATTCCTATGGCACGACGGCCTTTTTCATGGAGAACAGTTGATCCACATTCTTTGGATCAAATGTCTTTACGTTGTCCAGACTGTGGAGCATGGCATTGGAAAGCAGAAAAGCTATCCAGAGGAGACAAATTTGGCATGTGCTGTCTCAGTGGCAAGGTTAAACTGGAGTCTTTGAAAGCATTTCCACCAGAGCTTCAGCAGCTTTTCACCACTTCTTCTACATTTAGAAGAAATGTTAGAAAATATAATGCTGCACTTTCAATGGCATCTATAGGTGTACATGTTGATCACTCTGTGAACAATGGTGGTGGCCCTCCTATATACAAAATACGTGGTGCTCTTTATCATCGGATTGGTTCTCTCTTGCCAGCTCCAGATGAACAAAAAACATATGCACAGCTATTTTTTACAGACTCTGAATCAGCACTAAATCAGAGGATGCAAAATAATGCTGAGGCAAATGGAGGAGCAGGACTTGACAGAAATATTATGAGAGAGTTGCAGGATATGTTACACAATCATAATCCTTATGTTCAGCAATTCAAGGCTGCTTATCAAATTATGCAAGAGCAACAGCCTGCACAGCTGCAAATCCGATTTTTTTTGGATCCTGGGAAAGATAAACATCGTTACAATCTTCCCACTGTTAGTGAAGTTGCTGCTATCATTCCTGGAGACTGCAGTATTCCAACTGAACCTCGAGAGGTTATTTGTCATCTCCAAGATGGAAATCTCCAACGTATCAGTGAAAAACATCCTCTTTATCATCCTTTGGCATACACATTACTCTTTCCTCTTGGAGATCGTGGTTGGCACTATAACATTCCTCTTTTACTTCCAAATGCACCTCTTAATGAGGAGGAGGAGGAAAATCCCAATGCCCGAAAACGTAAAAAGGTTACAATGCGAGACTACTATGCATACCGATTACATCCACGCAATAATAGAAACAACCAGCTTCATCCTAACACTGAACCTTTGAATGTGTTCTATGGTGGTTCTCTATTTCAACAATGGATTGTTGATAGTTGGGCTGCTGTTGATCAAGAGTGATTGGATTGGGTCCGTTTTAACCAAAACAAGATCCGTGCTGATCTTTACCAAGGTGTTGTAGATCATCTTGCACAAGGTGATAATCTGGCAGATACTGGACAACGTATTATTCTTCCATCATCATTTACTGGAAGTGTTCGATGTATGCAGCAGTGGTATCAGGACTCAATGGCTATTGTTCGAACTTTGGGACATCCAGATCTTTTTATCACTATGACTTGCAATCCCAAATGGAAAGAAATTCAAGATGAACTTTTACCAGGACAGACAGCTGCAGACCGGCCAGATTTAGTTGCCCGTGTTTTCAAACTGAAAGCAAAGGCTCTAATAGACATTCTGTGCAAGAAACACAAGTTGGGAAAAATCATTGCTCATGTTCATACCATTGAATTTCAAAAACGTGGCCTTCCTCATATGCATATGATCATATTCTTTGATCACAACTCCAAACTCAATACACCAGACTTAGTGGACTCTCTCATTTCTGCTGAGATACCAGATCCAGCTATAGATCCAGAGCTACATCAGTTGGTCTTGAAGTATATGATTCATGGACCATGTGGTATAGATAACCCCAATTCTGCCTGTATGGAAAATGGAAAATGTTCTAAAAATTTTCCAAAACCATTTCAAGCAGCCACCTCAATGACAGAGGACTCATATACCACCTATCGTAGACAAGACAATGGACATACCTACACAGTCAAAGTTGGCAATCAAGAGGTTCAAATCAACAATGGCAATGTTGTTCCCTTTTGTCCCTTCCTTCTTCGCCTCTTTGAATGTCACATCAATGTCGAATGTGTCTACTCTCTCAAGTCAGTCAAATACATGCACAAATATGTCTACAAAGGTCATGACTGTATCTCTATGGGTATCTTGGGACCAGAGCAGAATGATGAGATCAAGCTTTTTCTGGATGCCCGATATGTCTCTGCACCAGAGGCATGCTGGAGAATCTTGAAGTTTCCTTTACATCTGGAGTTTCCACATGTTGAACGGCTCCAAGTTCATTTGGAAAATCAGCAGACTATCACTTTTGGTGAAGATGAAAATGAAGAGGATATTCTCAACCGTGGCCAAAGACATACAACTCTTACTGCATTTTTTGAGGCAAACAAGACATTTCCAGAGGCACGATTGCTGTTATATCAAGAGATGCCAGGCAAATTTACATGGCAGAGAAAGTCTCGACGATGGCAGAAACGTGTTCAGGCCTCTTCAGCAATTGGTCGTATTATCTTCGTTCATCCAAAGGCTGAAGAACGTTATTATCTCCGTTTACTACTCACAGTTGTGAGAGGTCCTCAATCTTTTGAAGATCTTAGACAAGTAGATGGTATTCTCCATGATACATATAAAGCAGCATGTTCAGCTCATGGACTACTGGAGAATGATGGAGAATGGAGAGAGTGCTTAGAGCAAGCCTCTGTCATGGCCTCTGGATCCCAACTTCGCACTTTGTTTGCAACTATTCTTCTTGACTGTACTCCATTCAACCCTGCTCAATTGTGGAATGACTTCCGGCATCACATTTGCGATGATATTCAATACAAGCTTCAGCATCAACATGGAATTGCTGATCCCACCCAAGATCAGATTTATGACTTTGGCCTTTATCTTCTCAATGAAATTCTTTTACTGCGTAATCGTTCATTAGAAGATTTTCCCACTATGCCACAGTCTATGATGCCATGGGGAAATCTCCAGGACAATCACCTTATTGGAGAACAGCTCAATTATGATGTTGCTCAACTTGCTCAAGACAGTCATATTTATGAAGGTCAAATGAATGTGGAGCAAAGTCATGCTTACAATATCATCCTTGATGCAGTCAATACCACATCTGGCAAGAGCTTTTTTCTCCATGGTCCAGCAGGTACTGGCAAGACATTCTGTTATCGTGCAATTTGTGCAAAGCTTAGAAGCGAGGGGAAGATTGTTCTATGTGTTGCATCATCTGGAATTGCCTCATTACTTCTTGAAGGAGGTCGTACTGTTCATTTCCGTTTGAATGTTGGACTCAATCTTCATGAAACATCATATTGCCGGATCACAAAAGATAGCCCTTTGGCAGAGCTATTACGTCAAACCAGCTTAATCATTTGGGATGAAGCACCAATGCAACATCGATATGTTGCTGAAACAGTCAACCGCAGTCTTCAAGATATCCGAGATAGCACCACTTTGTTTGGAGGCATAACTGTGGTTTTAGGTGGTGATTTTCAGCAAATATTACCAGTTATAATCCGTGGTTCACATGCACAAATTGTTGCTGCTTCACTTCCAAGGTCCAATCTCTGGCAACATATTGAAGTTCTCTTTCTCAAAACCAATATGCGACTTGGTCAAAGTGCTGCTGATCGAGAATTTGCTGACTGGCTTCAACAAATGGGACATGGACAGCATACATCCCCTGATGGTACCATCACATTGCCAGTACAAATGAGACTGGGTCAAAACACAGTGCAAAATCTTATTCAGGAAATATATGGCGATCTCTATCCCAATTGTATCAACCCTCTTGAAGACTCATATTTTCTAAACCGCACTATCCTCAGCTCACGCAATAGCGATGTTAATGCAATGAATGACCTTATTCTTGCCAGGATGCCAGGAGAGTCTATTCTTTTACAAAGTGCCGATTCCATAGGTTCCGAAGCTGGTGACAATCCAACAGTCAACAATCTCTATCCAGTTGAATTTCTCAATACCATCAATGCCTCTGCACTCCCACTTGCTAAACTTACACTCAAAATTGGATGCCCAATTATAATCCTTCGTAATATTGATCCTGTCAATGGTGCATGCAATGGCTCTCGAGCAATTCTACTGCGAGTTACAACAAGAGTGTTAGAGGTTCGTCTTATTGATGGGAAAGGTGTAGGAAAACATATATTCATTCCTCGCATAACATGCACTGCTGGAGAAAAAGACTGTGGCCTACCATTTGAACTTCGTCGCCGACAATTTCCTGTCCGCCTTGCATTTGCAATGACAATCAACAAGTCTCAGGGACAGTCAGTTGCAAATGTTGGTATTGATTTGCGAGTTCCTATTTTTACACATGGTCAATTATATGTTGCTCTGTCTCGAGTAACTTCTGCTGCACATATCAAGGTTCTTTTCCCACATGGAGCAGAAACTACCAATACCAAGAACATTGTCTATCCAGAAATACTCCTGATGTATGTACTTTTATTACTCTCAAATGATCTTTACTAATTAGAAAAATAGTCCAGATTAACTTTGCCATAGTGCTTCAGATACTTATTATATTTGAGATATATCTGTACTTATATTTTATATTATTCTTCAATAAACAATACACAGCCTGTGGTGACCACGGGCGATAAAAGCTAGTACTCTTTTCAGGACGGATTGGCTGAATTTTTAGCCGATGTTATATCCATCAGACCGACGAAAGTGCCTTAGGTGGTCGAAGGTCGTATCCCTCGAAGGACGGATTGAAAGGTATATTGAAGTTCCCAGCACTGTCCTTTGGAAATGTTCTCTCGTTACTATTGGCTCTGCTAGTGATGTAACCCTCTATCCAATGATGAGTGGCCGACATGATTGGATTGACCGTGATAAGGCCCATATTGTCAGCAAGCCTTCCTATGATGCGCCGGTTTTGAGGTTGTATCCCATAAAAAGGACGGATGAACTACACTGTTGAGCCTGTAGTCCAATATCGGACGGAAAGTGTGCCAAAATAAGGAGGTATACCCCAATTCGGACGTTTGGACGCCGAAACGTAGAGGACGGATTGCCCCAAAAATTGAGTTTTCGGAGTATAACATTGTAGTGAGTTGCCGGGGGTCCTCCTTCTCCTCAGTCTTATGACGCTTGAAAACTTCGATCACTAGCACTTTCTCTTCCTCCTCTTCCTCCTCTCTCTCGAACTTGTTAGCAATGTTACCCTTTTCCTTCAAGGCGATTTTGCAATTATCTGGTTCATGCTGTACGAGTCCAAGAACCTCAGCACGGATCTATTGACCACTTGGGCAACAACAACTCTCATCCTACATCGCCGAACTCCGGGCCTGTTAACTTATCCCACCCTGATAAATCGACATTCCGCCACAACCCATTCATGCAAACGTGCCCTCCCATTACTCTCGCTCGAATCCAGGCACCGGATGGGCATGAGATGCTTTGCTTGCAGCAAGAGCATTCGCTGTGAGTATTCCATCCCTTATCTTAGTACGCTACTTTAAAGTTCTTTCTATTACCAAGAACTTTCGTATTCCCACCAGCTTTCTATTGCTCTTAACCACCTCTACCCTTACTCCGATATCAACATCTCCCAACGACCTTGCTCCTCCTCACTCGGCATACTTCACTCCAACCCCGGGGATATTCTTTATAATGAAAATCGCGTTAAACCCCTCCTTTGACTCGTTAGGGGATATCGATCGTTGAACGGTGGGCAATAACTTGGATAGAGCGGGAAGGAATATCTCGGTGGGGTCAGAATACCACTCTGTACGCCTGTCGAAATCTCTCACTACGATCTCACTTGCGTTGGTACTGGATATACTTCGCTTATTTTGAATTCGCCTTGTGCAGCTAGTGCAGCCAGCGTCGCTCCGTATCCCTTTCATAAAATTCTATGATGTCATCTACCTAAGAACTCAGTGCCGTTATAACAGGCGTCTCACTGCCATCACTCTGCTGCTCTCTGGACACCCCAGTCGATACACGTTCGCGCTGGACAGCACTACATGAAGTCATATACAGTCCTCTCTCTTGTCGAACTCGCATCCACTCGTTCCGTTTCAGGTTTTCCAAACACTCCCTTGGGCAGGAAACAATAACCACATCTCTATGTCAACATTACAACAATATTCTCTGTTTTGGCCGTGCGTATATTTGTTAATGCCGGATCTTCGAAGGGGAAGGGAGCATGTCATCGGGTGGTAGAAAAGGACAGCTGTAAACTGCCCTGGGAGGGCCACATCTGCTCGATCAATTCCCGTGTTGTGATTACATGCGTATTGACCTTCAGCTTTCTGGCTTTATTATGCATCTAAGACTCGACAACGGTCCTATATGACTATTACTTGGGTTCCTGTCCACCTCGCAATAACAGCCGTCTGCAGTGCACCGTCACATGGAATATACCACGGTTCTACATCACGTTCTTAGTATGTCTCCTGCTCAGGTACATCGACTTCGACATAAAATCTCTAGATGCTTGCACGAATCGCGGTTGGGCCACCTCTGATTCCCATGAAACCTCCTCTCTTGCCAGTCCGTCCTGATAACAGTACATGTGTACATTTCACTGAGTTGATCTTAATCCTTGTTGCCTCAATCTACCGATTCCTTTTGATATTGGGTCTGGGGTAAGCGGTGATCGCGATGCCGACTAGGGTTTCTATCTAGTGGATTAATTGCTGGGTTTTTGGCTTGAATGAAGTGACTCGGGGTAGACAGCACCACGGAGCATGCTGGATAGGAAGTCAAGTGTACTTAACTTTCCCTGTTACGTTCCGCAATGTATTCTTCGATATTAAATTTGTACAGCTTTGTGGGTTTCTACAATAAATCATACTGTCCCCATCTGCACAGATACATCTCGATCTCCGCGGAACCTGCATCCCGTCAGCGGTGAGCGGCGAAAGAACATTCATTCAGACACTTGATCCTAGGATCGAGTGTCACATCCTGTGCAAGCGAGGCGCACGTAACCCTTACTTGTCTGCGCATCCAACTATCGCTCCCCCATCTTCTTACTTGCTACCTTCATCTTCGCTATGCCTCGCTCTCGCTCTCACTCTACTTCCTCGCTACCATCCAATCTGCAGTCGTCGTGGTCTCTCCAGTCGCGACCGATAGCCGTTTACGATCAGACTGAAGAATCGGCTGATCACGCTTCCATCGATATTGATTCTAGACCTGGTCCCTCAAGTCAAGGTCCTATCATGATGGAAACCAATTCATTCGACAATCCAACTTTATTTCCCCATCCCTCATCTTCATCCGACATTCATTTCCCACTCGGGGAGCCAACAGCTGCTGTCCTCGATGAATCCTGGAAACAAGAATCCGAGTATTTGATAAGACAGGAGCAACATCTATCCTCTCAAGCCCCGATTTCACCATCTCCACATACTTGCATATCGCATACTCCGGATATCTATTCACCACACAATCAATCAGATTCAGACTCTTCATTAGTCCATGTAGATCATTCCATCTTCATGGATCGGGAAGATGTTTCACCCCCAGATTCACATGGTCTATCATCAGAGCATCTTGTTGGGTTTTCTCCTAGTGTGCACTACTCTCTTTCTGATCCCAGAGCCCTACAATCCTACTCCTTGATTGGTCCCTTGCATGGCCAACCCCTACAGCAATCATCAGGAATACAGGTACCACCACCTAGGTCATCCACCTTGATTCCATTGCATGGTCCCACTTTACCATCACTTCAAACCTCACCACCTACCATCAACTGGACATTCAGTACATCACTACATCCTTCTCCCTTCAACCAACCTCTATTACAAGATTCATGGAGCAGTTCACTCTATACACAGAATGAAGGCTCATCTCATCTCTCAACTCTGGATTCAAACCATCCTGGAGGAGGTGATAATAATATGACATCAATAGTTCAGGCACCATTTATCACCACCTCACACTCATCACTCAGTATATCTAGATGGAGATCATCATCAGTTCACCAGCAGTCTGGAGGTCTACATCTCACTCCAGTATTTGTCAGTGATCCTTCTCAACCACTATCTTATACTGATAGGTCTCAGCATTATTGGTTAAGTATATCAACTGTATCAACAATCCCAAGACTATCTAAAAGGTACATATATATGATTATTTGTGATCCTTGTTACTGATAAGTGTTGATTTTCAGGAGATTGTGGATAGGATGTTTGCCAAATGAGATTTATCTGATGATCATATCTTGGCTTACACACACTGACAAACCTAAAAAGTATTTGTGTCAATGTGCTCTTGTATGTTATGAATGGTTGAAGATTGTTAGAAAGAAGCAGTTTTGGCATATTCGAAGGCCAGTCTACTTTACCAGACAGCCTTCATCTCTATTCAAACAGTATGTCACAACAATTTGTTGCATTATTTGTGTAATGTTTAATTTCTTGTTTATATAGCTTATTCTCAAATGGTTGTCTTCCCAATGAAATTTATGATGCAATAATAGACTGGGTTGCATGTTGTCAAAAGTCACCACAAAAACACTTGTGTGTTTGTGCACAAGTATGTCACATATGGTCAGAAAGAGCTAGAAAACAGTACAATGTCAATGTCATCCTTGATAGCAGAAACATCTGCACATATGCAATGTTTATTTACAAGCATCCTTCTACTTGCAGCTTGGTGCAAAGTATAAGGTTGAAAGACTTGTATGGAGAAGGAAAAGAATATTCAGTAATCACACAGGTTATGTTACTAGTACATAGGCTGCCCAATATCAAGGAGCTTACTTTGAAAACTTATTTATATAATGATGTACATCCAAGCATATTCAAATATGCTATCAACAAAACTATACACAGTCTTGACATTAAGTTGGATTATAATGATAATGCAGAACCATGTTCATTACAATGGTTTTGGCAATTTGTGGCATGTTTTCAGTGCTTGAGAGCACTCTCTATTGATCTAATAGATGCATATCTGGTTAAGAATATATGTTCACTCAAGTCTTTATATCAAAACAAACTCGAATGCTCATTGACATCATTAACATTATTGATAGATCCTGTTAATGTAATACTTCTGGATTCACTGGTTGAAGCAGGAACATTTACCTCAAACTTAAAAACCCTTGATATTCACATATATTGTGCTAATTCTTGGTCTGATATGGATCAATTATGCAGTGCAATTCAAGCTCTTGTGATACACTGCAGTGATCACCTACAAATATTTACCTTTAACCTTCAGGCAATATCAGAGAATTTGATTGTTCAAAGTAAGTTGATTTTAATAAAAGATGGTGACATATAGATTGTGGCTAATATTCTGACTTAGTCTCATTAGAGAGTTGCAGCAATCTAACTCAGCTCAATTATACAACTGATGTTAATTTCCAGACAGAAAATATGCTCAATCAACTTCAAACTATAACCTCAACTGATATTGCTTACATCTCTGTAACATTTGACACAGGATATGATATTGAAATCAGCAATATTGATGTTGAGCTTTGGAACAGGATTGACACTTTTCTCATTTCCCCTCAATTTGCATCACTCCACAAGGTTACTATGACACAAAAAAGAGTTCTTCCTGAAGGTCTCACATTTCAGACTGATCTCTTGCCCAAGTTACATAGATGTGGTCTTTTGGATGTGCTTAACTGGACCTAGAATACAGTGTAAGATAGTGAATTGTGTATGATATTTGTACAAGGTGATATATGCTACCAGTCTATTGATATGGAATGATCTACATGGAACAAGGAGGAGCCCAAGTATGATATATATGTCAGATTGTGTGGTAAACAGATATACATAGTAGGTGATATGCAAGTACATAGAGATGTCAAAATTGGGGCTTTAGGGGATAGATATTACTCCTTTTTGGATGAAGATGAGAGATCGCTTTTTGAGAAAATCAGTTTCCATAGGACCTTGACTTGAGGGACCAACTTGAAGTATGGGGTCAATGTTGATGGAAGTGTGATCAGCCAATTCTTCAGTCTGATCATTTATAACAAAGGATATTGGGGGGTCAAGGGAATGAGTGTGTCCATGAGTCCTGTTCTCAGGATGAAAGGAGGTTCTGTGGGCTTCTGAATTGGTCCAAGTGTGATTTGTACATATGTCTGGAGATTTTACATTGAGGTCAGTGTGCTCAAGCAGGACTAATGCAACCGAAGCGTGAGATAAGGTCTCATCAAAGAGTAAGAGAAAGGAAGGTATGCAATGGCTGCCATGAATCCTGGTAACCAATACAGGATCATTGTTCACATTGATACACTTAAGGGCATCCAAACACCCAAGGCTAGTGTACATGTAACCATACACACGGGATCTGATTGAATAGATGTACTTCTGAAGTCGATCTGCAGCTCTCATCTTCTGCCATACAATGACATGCCCCCTTCCCTTTCGAAGATTTGATACCAATGGATACACAGCCAGCTTAAATAGGAAATGACATTGCAACATTGATAATGAAGATTGACCATCTCAGAGAAGCTTGAAAAGCTTGAGTAGACATCAGATCAACAAGGGAGGGGGTCGTAGTAATGCCGAGTGCGAACATGTACCAATTGGGGGTAACCAGAGAAGAGTGACAGAGTGATGGCAGTAAGACACCTGGTAGAAAGTATTCAGAGGTACTGAGATATTCAGCACATGACAGCATACAGCCAGCGTACAGTCTTATGAAAAGGATCCACGATGCCATAGAGAAGACGCTAGAAGGGGTGCGTCTAGCTACAGAAGGCGAATCCAAATAAATGAGCGCAGTATACCCAGTACCAACGGAAGCGAGAGGATATAGCAGCGAGATTGAGGCATTGACAAATCACGATGATGGGACAGTAGGAGAAGCAGATAGCGATTGTGAAGGTCCAGTATGTACTCTAGTGATATGGCTTACGCATATATGCAGAAATATTACAGGCAACCTGACGAAAGTGAGTATGTTGGTATAGATCGTAGTGAGAGGATTTTGACAGATGTATATGATAGTCGTGTTCTAACCCCACCGAAAATAATCCTCGGAATTCTCGCTCTATCCAAGTTGTCGTCTGTAAATAGTTGTATCGACTTATACTCCAAGGTTCGTTAACAAAGAGGATCCACGGGCTTGCAACAGGGTACGTTGGACTATTGGCATGGTTTAATAGGGGCAGTCGAGAAAGATGTCGAGTGAGTATCACAACTAGTGCCTGCTGAGAGCAGCGAGAGGATGGCAAGAATGTTCCTGTTACAAGCAAATCATCTCATGGAAAGGCGAGACACGATGCACCAGCCGGCGCGGCGATTCGTATGGAAGCAACGGGAGGGCGCATTTGCATGAGTGGGTTGTGGCAGAATGTCGATTTGTCGGGGAGTGAGTGCGAAGGGATACCTGAGTACGAGAAAAGGTAAAGCAGCTGGGGAATCCGAGGCATGTCGTGCAAAGGTCTCAAGCGGTTTCGATACTGATCAACAAGCATAGTTTCTTCGGTGCAGATTCGCTTCCTTGCGAGCTATTGGAAGGTATAATGAAGAGCTACGTTCAGTAGAGGACCAGAGTTGAGGGCATAAGACGTGTTTGGCAACTAGAAGGGCGTAGGACAAGCAAAGCTGCGCCAGAGCCAAGAGAATCACAGAGTCAGACAAGGGAGGAGCGTAGGTGGCCAGCCAAAGACGTCGTGCTCAGGCGAATTTAGCTCGAGCTTTGTGTTCAGAGATATACAAGCAGGAAATGAGCAGCAGTGGTCAGTACCGATCAGTGCTCCTCATCCCGATCGTAGCCTGACGCCCGGCACCTTGATCGTCGACCCTCGATGCTCTACTCTCTCTAGTCCCAGCTACAAAGCCCGATGTCTTTCTTATATCCACATCTCTCGGGCGTCGATGCATTGACTTAGGCAGCAAATACTAGGAATCTGACTTACTTCGCACCCCATACATCCCTCCGAACGTCAAGACCACCTCCGGCTTGCCTATCACCTTTCTCTGCATCTGACAGTATCTTCCTGCTGGCCTTTGCGGCGACCCTCTCCTCGGTCCTTAAACCCGCCAATATCATCCTGCGCTCTGTTTCTCCTGCCTGCCTGTCTCTGTTAGCTCTTCTCGATGTCTTTTCTAACTCGTTCGTCAAGTTTCTTCCTCTATAGGAACAAACATTCCATACCATACCACATAAAGCCCTCGAATGGATACTCTTCCCACTCCTCAATGTTCTACTCACTCTATCACCCCGAGCCCCTTGCCATCTAATAAGCCGGTCCGCTTCTTACGCAAGCTCGCACCCCGAGGTTCTCGATCTACTATCGGATGCTCACACTTCCAACGTCTCGTCTTCTGGTATGCATTTCTCATTTCAACCCAGTAATCCCCTTGCCTTCGCACTAATCTCCTTTGCAGACGTCCTCTGCCCAATCCCTAGGACTTGATAATCACGAACATTGACATATGCCTCTTCCTCCAATTACTTGTCCAATGGCGCTCTCCTACCAATATCCGCTGCGATTCCCTCACCGAAATGACTTCTACGCAAGTACGATTCGACGATACCATATCCTACTAAACCCTCGGCCAAACTCACCTGCTCACACATCTACATCTTACGCTGCGATTACGCACCGTGCTCGCAGACGAAGGGATCCGTCAAGATTATCGAGTCTCATATCGGTACTTCTCGTACGTCTTTATAAAATCCTTCTATGTTGCCAGATTGCTCTCAGCTCGTGTAGCCCTTCTTTCGGAGCAGACGTCCCACCGTAAGCCATGTAATCCATCCACTCCATCCATTTCAAAGTGCTACCTCCCTTACCCCAGGAAAGGAACCACCCTCGTGTCTGCTCTCGACGGCCTCTACTCATGGTCCGCCATCGATATCTTGCTCGATGATTTTTCACAAAATGCTATGTAACGACTCACATCATTAACCTCTGGCCGTATCGATCTTCCTTCTTCAAAAGTTCGATCCTTGAAATCTCCGTGTATCACTTTTGGCATAGCCGTTTTCCTCAGCAACAAGCCCACGGTCGTAAATATAGGTATGGCAGGCGACAGGGAGTCAGTACAATGCAGAAAGGAATAAAACGAGAGTGGGAGGATCACTAGGTACACCTGTCAAAACCTTTTGACCACTCGTTTCACTCATTCCCAACCTTTTTGTGCCCACACTTCCTCCCAATCGCCCCCTGCCTGAATATCTGTGGCTCTATCATACCCGTGCATATTACGATGCCTTTCCACAGTACCTCAAGCTCAATACTTCCTATCCTGCGTACTCATGCTCCTCTATGCGGTCCAAAGTTCACGCATTCAGAATATTTCCTCTACACTCAAACCTAGGTTTTCTGGTGTTCTTGAACTCTACGACTCGGATATGGTACCACCGGTTCTTTACACCAAGAATCCCAACACCATGTCGATCGCTCTGCTCCTATTTGATCACTCCAACTGGCATAACTACGACTCGGCCGTTCACCCAATCCCCTTTCTCGTCGCATTCCTACTTTGCTTGAATAGAATAATGACGTTTATGTATCATTGTCGACGTTGTAACACTCTTACTGGCAAAGGCAATCCCGCCTGATCGAAGTGTTCAGTGGTCGACTTGGTTATGAGCACTAGGATCTCGAGAAGGTGACGTTGTTGTGCGGGGTGGGAGGAGAACATTGACACTGAAGAGAGGTGTCGGTGATTGAGGTGTCTGTAGGCCGTGTCAGGCTACGATCGGGCAGGACCACCGTGACCCTAACCTTGATCGGTTGACCACTCAGCTTGCTTGTTTCTCTCTGAACCTCGAGCCTGATTCACCTGAGCCTACATCTTTCGACTATCTAGCTACCCTTTCTCCACTACGTTACTTGACTCCATGGAACCCTCGTCCCCAGTGCCTTTGCTCGTCCTGCACCCTTCTAGCTGCCAATTCACGTCTGTTCACTTGTGCCCTCAACTTTTGGCTCGTCTCGTATCTGATTCATATAATCACTCTCAACCGTTCAAGGCACCAAATTGTCATTCAATTTCTTGTAGGAGACTCGAACCTTACATCGATAGCAGCTCGTTTACGGACAGAGTACGGTCAAATATATTTCTTGTAGCCCAACTCATGTGTGTATGCATACAGAATTGATACCCACATCCTTCTCTACCCAGCTATCTTCCTCTTGGCTCTTCCGTACACGAGGCAAGGTTCGTTCACTATCGTTGGGGTCAATCCCGCTCCGAGTCCAATGGGCTTCCGTTCTTTGTTCACCTTTTGGTACAAACGAGAGCTATCGGGTCAAAAAAACACGTTCACCGGCGATCGTCCTAGTCCGGACTCTAGTTTGAGCTAAAGTGGCTCGTAGGTGCTGATTGTTAATGCGCCCAGTTTGCTTTGCAATGATCATGGAATCACTCACTGTGTCTTGGGAATTCGTCTCAGCATCGCCGCGTGGCTGGTTTTTCGTCTCTGGAGATACTCGGTGAACAGAGACAGCGGTGGGGTCCCTCAGGAGGGGAAAGAATGTGAAAACGAAGCGAGACTCCGTCCTCGCGAACAGCTATCGTACTAAGAGACCTTACAGCTGGTTGTGGTTCACACATTCATACACCACCCTCGTTTGGATCGTGCAAGTTGAGAGTGATGTCACGGTCGCTACGCTTCCAACCACGAATGCTACATACCTCTCGCACTCGTCCGTCGCCTGTCCTACGTCCACGTTGTTTCGATGCGCGAGACACATCCTTCCGAATTCCATCGTCGCCACTTGTACTAATAGAAGAACAAAGTTTCTACTCAGTCTCTGTTGCGAGATAAACTAAGACGTTGAATGATATTAGATAGTGAACACAGGCAAGTACAAAACTACAGTACATACTGGACTGCACAGATCTAGAACCCCTAGAATTGAGTTACACGGATGTCCATTTGATCCACCGTTAGCTGGTTGGTCTCGAGAATGACCGAGAAATCGTATCGAGGAGACCTGGCTATGCATACAGAATCGAGGGAGAGATCTACAGGATGAAGAGATGCTTTTCGAAGACGACTCCTCGACTCCATCGAAAGGTAAGGCATATTCAACAGTGAGGAGCTAGAACGCACCGCCAAAGCCTGTATAAATATGCCTTCTCGCATGGTGCGTGTTGGTTTGTGCGAACCGATTGCATGTTAAGCCATCCCATAGAATGGACTCCGTACGACCGAATACTGGTCTGAAAAGACTGAGAGCATCATCAGTGTAGCTGCATACATTCATTACCTGAAAACTGAAAGCAACTACCGCGGGATTGCGAGCTTTGTCCTCAGAGAGATACAAGCAGGAAGAGTGAGGTGGAGTGGTGTTCGACAGGGAGGTGGGGTTTCGTCAAGTTGATTTGGATGATATGGCCGGGGAGTGAAGTCGAGCCAACCGTTGAGTACCAAGCATTCGTCGTTAACGACGGATGTCGTGATGAATATCACGCTTACGGCTCGTGACAGAGATAATGCCACATAAGGACTACAAGCCGTACTGTCTTCAAGGAAGGGTTTTTGTACTTCTCAAAGTACAGGTCCCTCGCGCGAGACCAAGGTAGGTAGGACACGATTATCCCCAGTGGACTGGCATGCACTGGGGCCTGGACCTAGTTGTGCCGTATGCCTAATGAACAACACGGACGTGATCTTGATCACTCACGGTGAAATTACCGACCTTGACCTACACGGTATCGATATAATCAAGAAGCTACGCACCTTTCTAAAGAAATCCCGAGGTTTTCACTTCCCCTCCATCTTCAATATCTCGGACCTCATCGATACATGAATATGTCATACACTCGATATTTGATTAGTGAGGGTTGACGGTTTCCGGCGAGCGTTATAGGGATAATGACAATACGGGGGTATGTATACCCCAGAATAACTCTTCTTTGGAACAAGAAAGGCGGCACTATACGATTCTCGAGGGCTGTTTTTGATTACGCCTGTAAGCGGAGGAACCAGCTGTAAAATGAGATCCTCTAAATGTTTGTATGACAGAGTACATGGGATACGTACTTTATTGTTTCTCTCGAGCATAGCTATCGAGGACTACATTAGTGTGAGCCTGGAAGAGGCGATGATAAGTTAATCGTGGTATCGAGTGCTACATTCAACGAACCGGGACATCTGTGGATCCACGCACCGCGGGGAACACGAAGTTCGCCCTTCATATCATATACAGTTATAATAATATGGAGGGTCTTCAGGAGGCAAGTAGGACATGTCAGCCTGCTCTTATGGTTGAATTGCCAGTGACTTACGGTGTGAGGTCTCTAACCTTCTTCCACTCAGTTAATCGATAATGCGATAAGTGTACATCCCAACGATAGGAATTCTGAGGTATGTTGTGAAGTGGTCGTTAAGTAGTTCTGACGGCAGCAAGCACGACCTTGTAGGATGTAAGATCGTCAGTTGGTCCTTGGATCGAGGACTTGCATCTTAAGAGCGCGATATGGGAGGAGAAGATGAGAAGCTACGTTCAGTAGAAGAGAGACCTAAAGCCTGAAAGAGAGTACATCGCTTTCAAGATTGTTAGTGGTCCTGGGTAGAGAAGACCATCAAAATTGAAGCCATAAGAGAACCGACGTGGTTCGGCAACCAGTAAAAAGAGGGCGCGGGACAAGCTTGAAGCTATCAGGTAACCGAAGGGTGCATGGAGTAAGGTAAGCTTGTGGAGGACCTGGAGAGAGCGTAATCGAAGACTTCGTGTTCAGGCGGATCGAGCTCGAGCTTCATGTTCGAAGAGATACAAGCAGGAGAAGAGCAGGAGTGGAGTGGTCGAACTCGATCGTAACCTGACGCCCGGCTCTCGATCGTCGACTCTTCCTCCTCCTCGATGTTCTACTCCGAGTTTCTTGCTTCGAGCTACTCGCCATCGATAATGTGGTCCGCCTCTTACACTCACACCCCGAGGTTCTCGATCTACAATGCATATTAGATGCCGACTTGGGCAACAACTACTGACACCGGCTCACGCATTCTCGTCCGTTTGCTCCCTCCAAGTAATCGCATAACGTCCAACCTCTCGTCTACTAGTCCCTCTGGTATACCTATCGTGTGTCAACTCAGCATTTATCTATCCTTCATATTCCCCGTCGGTAGTCCTTCACGGTCACCCCCGGTCATGAACATTTTATTGTACGTCTAACAGGTCTCTCCCATATCCATTCGGACTCCTTCGCCAAAATCATTCTGACACAAGGAAAACTGTACGGTACGATGTCACACCAAGCCTTCGGCCGGATTGACTTACTCGTTGGCCCACGTCTTCCGCATGGCACACCGTGCTTGCAGATGGGGAATCCATCGAGACGATCAAGTCGTATGTCCTTCTGAAGCTCTTGTATATCTCTAGATCACTCACAGCTCGCGCGGTTTCACTTCCAGAGGAGACATACCACCGTTGCTATTTT
Organism: Cerrena zonata; assembly: GCA_038087015.1. Classification (NCBI taxonomy): domain Eukaryota; kingdom Fungi; phylum Basidiomycota; class Agaricomycetes; order Polyporales; family Cerrenaceae; genus Cerrena; species Cerrena zonata. Next base: position 42,081 of record JASBNA010000007.1, read on the forward strand.
GCTTGTGTACACTACGAACCTCATTCATGCCTGACACTGTCTCCCCCTGCTCTCGACAACCTCTACCTATAATTGGCCGTCGACTCCTCCCTCGATGGTCTTTCACGAAACTCTGTTCAACGGCTCAACTCACGATGTTCAACGTATAGTTTTGTCGATCGTCTTTCTGTGGAACCCTAGTCTTTGCATTTGTATCACTCTTGACATGACCGCTTTCCTCAACACCAAACCTCCCAGATAGAGTGGGAGAGATGAAGGTACTTTCGCTACGGAGTAGGAGTTGCCAGGTACACCTCCCGAAACTATTTAACCACTCATTTCACTCGCTCTCTCTACGAAGGTTCTAGTGCAGTATACTCGTAACCAAGTCAAACACCAAATATCTGGCTATCTTGGAGCTTTGAGACGCTCTCCCATAGTCCTCGGTTCTTAGCAGACCCATCAACATCACCGCAGAACGTATGTCTCAGTATCTATCGTGCTGGACTCGTTCTATCCTACAGTGCTCTCAACGACTCTCCGTACCGCTGACTCGAGCTTACAGTCACTCCGGTGTTACTTTGTCGCTCCAAATGGATTCGTACTCCCGTCTTGACCGAGTTTCTCTTGTTCTCTGCGGTGGTGGATGACCCAATGAACGACTGTCTAGTTGTGGTTGCCGTAGCAGCAAACATTGAGGTTCTCTGTTACCTCACTCCGCGCCTTTATAACTTGCTCGCTCTCAACTTGGCTAGTGGTACACAATCACCTACCTTGCGGAGCCCGTATGTATGCCACCAAATCGGGTTCTCGCTTGGTCAGAAGAAAGACACCCTACCTATCATCGCTTCAACGCTAAATTCCCTGTCTGATCAACAACAATTTGGCACGTTGCGGGTTCGACGGGCTCATGTATTGGAACATCGAGGAGGATAGCGAGAAAAGGGAAGTGGTCGGAACTCATAGTTCGTCTTCAGCATGGTATGTGGGTCTAGTTACATCCACGGTAGCCTTGTTCTTACAAGGTGGCTTTTTTTGCAGGGCTCCACCGGGTGTGCCAACCTCAATCACGATCACCTTACGCGCTCGTTTTTTTCACAATCAGCAACACCGCTGGGAACGGGGGACACAAGTGTCCAGATCATCTGAACGCTTGAATTCCCCGTCGGTTATAGGAAGAGTCGGCGATCGAGAGGCAGGCGTCAGAATACGATCAGGACTTCGAGGAACACCGACTACTCCACTCCTGTTCATCTCTTCTTTGCATCTCTGAACATAAAACTCGAGCTCGACTCACCTGAACCCAAAGTCTTTGACTAACTATCTGTGCCCCCTCTCCCACACCTCACCTAACTCTATAGTCCGTCGTTTCCACCGTAGCTTTTCTTGTCCTCAAGTTGCTGTTTGCTTGTGCTTTAGCTCTGCTGAGTTCTAACGTTGTCGAAAACGGCTCGTTTTCCTCAGGCCCTGGAATCCCTTCTAACGAAAGTGGATTCCCATCTTCTCCCATACCTTTACAATACGCGCTCTCAAGATGCAGGTCCTCATCGTACTCCACCTTTTATTCTCAGATACCTCTAGGCTTCTCTACTCCAACTGGTCCTCTCGCCTGTATGCACAATTGCAGATGCCTGTCGAAAACACATAGCTCCTCTGGCTCGATATCTTACGCACCCTCCATGCTCCAAGGACCGGGTCTCCAAGTTCTCTTAAGGTTTCAAATACCCAGTAAGGACAATAGGGCTTATGCTCGCCGCACCACACATCTAGATCATCTCGACGTTCTCTGCTGCCCGACGAACAATCCTATCTATCGGCTTCTTAGACATGCGTCTTTAAATCAACGCCGAGGACAATATCGTTAGAAGAGGACCTTTCATTTTTGTTCCTGATACACCTAGGCACAGAGCGTACCCGCATACTCACCTATTAGGATTGGCAATCGACAACGCCCCGTCTCTCTTTGTCGAAGCTCACTCAAATTGAGGTTTGGGAAGAGAAATAAATATGTGCTGTAAATTATCTTTTCACTATAGTCGGCTCAGGTTACTCATATCTGCTTTGCATGCAATCTCAGCCATTCAAGTTGTACCCGCATGAGTCATTCCTCAACAGCTCAACCATTCTTCGTCGTATACTCGAACCTTACGTACAATAATCACAGATCAAATATATTTCTTGTGACCTGACTTGTCTGTACACATACACAATCGGTACCCACATCGCAACAATGCCTCCGCCAACCAGCTATCTTGCTCTTGGCTCCTCCATACATGGGGTGAAGTTTGTCTCCCATCGCTGAAATCTATCTACTTTCGAATGCGCCTTTAAGATCGTCTTGAATACGAGCTGAAATAATGTTGTCAAGTGAAATGTCAGTATCGACCTAGAGACGGTCAAGACAAAGGCCCAGCAATCGCGCAAGGGAGGTAGCGTGCTATTGTCAGGTGAGAGGAGTTAGGCTGATTCAATTTCTAATGAGACGGCTTATTGTGATAGATGTCCCCGGACGGTGAGGCCGACGCACTCGGTAGAACTCTAGAACACAAAGTCAACTTGCATGAAAACGTAAGGATATCAAAGACTCGCTCATACCACCTGTGGTTACACCCCTAGCGCGCGGTATAGTTCTAAAACTTGAATTGACCCAAAGAAGCCCAAGATGATGAGAGTGTATACCGCTAAGAGGTATGTTGAACGCGAGCAGGTTGTGGATTCGCTGGCCAGAAAGTAGCAGCACGCTGAATATCGAAATCGTTAATACAGAGAGCCTTTGAATGAAAAAAGGTATTGATATTCGGCACGATGGAGTACTGAGGGGCTTGCGTCTAGATATGCAGGGCGTATTCTATACGGGCAGAGTTCGAGTAACACGAGAGAACATTGTAGGCCTGGGGTAGTAGGATGTATGTGTCGTATATGTTGAGCTTCACATCGAGGGTGTTAGTGTAGTTGTACTAATATACAGTTGTGGGCTCCTCAGTCAGAGCGATTAGAAATGGAGAGGACGTGTTAGTGTGAAGAGTGGTCATCGAGTTTCGAGAGACGTACAGGATGCGTTTCGAGTCCGCATAAGCCCACTATTTCTCCTTCAACACCATGCGAGTCATGAACTGCTCTCCGAACATTGTTAGGCCTCTCCGGATGGTTGTAGTCTTAGCGCTAGCAGAAAAGAGTCGCGAGTGGAAACAAAGGTTCAGGTGGAACAGTTCGAGCTGAGAGAGAGAAGCTCGGCATGCATAAAAGCGAAATGTCTCGAGATAAATCGTTGAATACAGTGTGTAAGAGGTCGCCGAGCGAGATATCAACAGCTGTCTATGACCAGAAGGTAGTGTAGGCAAAGGAAAGCTATATCATGAGACATCAATGTGGTCAGTGGTACCATACGTTTAGGCTTCAAAGACAGAGCACTTCGGATTTCAGAGTGGAATGTCGTTTGATGATAGAAAGGGACAACATACAAGGAGTGGGAGACTCGACACTCTCAGCGAGTCGTCCTGTTACAAGTAATATGCTACTTGGAGGGGTGATACAGCCTGTAGCAGCGGAACTGGCCCTTTGAAGAGCGGAGAGACATTCGACAATGGCGAGAATTAGAGCAGCGTTGGCTAGTAGACGTATCATGAGTATTTCAGAACTGTAAGAGTGGGGGGTTCCATTCGATGACTTGGTAAGCTTAGTTTTGAGCAATGGTGTATAAATACAGAGCAGAATCGGAACACAAGCGATCTGGGAGGGGAGACCTTTCGCCAGGTAAGGAGTCACAGTTGGGAAGCGGAGAGAGGGGGGAAAGAGAGTCTGGTTACACCTGCAAGTCAGCACGGCGAGCAGGCATCCTCGATCGTATTTTGACGCTTGGACACTTCGATCACTGCTGCTAGCACGTTCTCTTCCTCCTCTCTCTCGATCTTGTTACTCTTTCCTTTCAAGGGGATCTCGCAATGAACTGGTTCGTGCTATACAAGTCCGAGGCCCTCGGTAAGAATTCATTGGACACTGCCTCGACCAACAACCATCAAAGACTGGCTTGATGCCCTCTCATCCTACGTCGCTGAACTCTGGGTCTGTTAATCTATCCCACCCCAATAAATCATCATTCTGCCACAGCCCACTCATGCAAATATACCATCCCATTACTCTCGCTCGAATCCGGACACTGGCTGGGGCATTGTGTCTCATCTTTCCGTGAGATACTTTACTTGTAGCAAGAATATTCGCTGTGAGTAGCTGTGAGTATCACATCCCTTATCCTAGTACGTTCCTTTGAAGTTACTTATATTATCAAGAGCTGATCATCTACACTTAGATTACACACCATATTCTATGCACTCCGGATCTATACTCTACTTGTCTCGCTTTGGTATACCCGCCGGCTTTCCATTGCTCTTGACCACCTCTACCCGTACTCCGACATCAACAATCTCCCAACGACCCCGCTCCTCCTAACTCGGCATACTTCGTTCCAACCCCAGAGTTATTCTTTACCTGCGAAACTCGTGATAAACTTCTCTTTCGACTTGTTAGGGAATATCGATCTTTGAACAGTGGACAATAACTTGGATTGAGCAGCAAGGAATATTTCGGTGGGTTCAGAACACCACTTTGTACGCCTGTCGAAATCCCCTCACTACGATCTACACTAACGTACTCACTCTTTCTCATGCTGCCTGTGATATTGCTACGTATATGCGTAACCTCTGGTCACCAGAGTGCATACCGGACCTTCACAACCGCTATCTACCTCCCCTACTGTTCCATCGTCGTCAATGCTTCAATCTGGCCGTGATATTCTCTCCCTTCCGCTGGTACCGAATATATCTCACTTTTTTGAATTCGCCTTGTGAACCTAGTGCACCCAGCGTCGCTTCATATCCCTGTCATAAACCTGTACACTGTCACGTACCCAAGAACTCGGTACCGTTATAACAGGTGTCTTGCTGCCGTTACTCTGCTGCTCTCTGGACACCCCAGTCGATACACGTTCGCGCCGGACAGCACTACATGAAGTTGTATACACTCTTCTCTCTTGTCGAACTCGCATCTACTCGTTCCATCTCGAGCTTTCCAAACACTCTCTTGGGCAGGAAACAATAACCATATCTCCATGTCAACATCACAACAACATTCTCTGTTTGGGTCGGGCGCATATCTGTTAATGCCGGATCTTTGAAGGGGAAGGGAACATGTCGCCGGACGGTAGAGAAAGATGACTTCATTACGCATGTCAGACTCGATAACGGTCCCATATGACTGTTACTTGGGTTCTTGTCCATCTTGCAATAACATCCATCTGCACATCACGTTCTTAGTATATCGGGTACATCGACTTCAACGTAAAATCTCTAGATCCTTGCACGAATCGCGATTGGGCCACCTCTGAAGGCCATGAAACCTCCTCTCCTGCCAGCCCGTCCTGATAATAGTACTTATGTTTCATCGAGTTGATCTCAGTCTAGGACGATGCTGGCTAACATTTCTGTTTAGTGGATCAATTGCTAGGATCTCGGCTTGAATGGAGGTGCTTGGGGCAAGGCCCCTAGTTAATTCCAACTGTCTACATAAGCAAGTCTGTACAGATACAGACGGCCCTCATCTCGACGACGGCACCATGGAGCATGCCGGATGGAAACTCCGTTGTACTTAACTTTCTCCATTGCGTTCCCCATTTTTGTACTCTGTGATACTAGATTCAATATACAACCTTTGACCCATCAGTTGTGACAATTTGAGGGTTTCTACAATAAATAATACCGTCCCCGCCTGCGCAAATATATCCCGGTTTCCACGGAGCCTGCGCGAGCGGTGAAAGAAGGTTCAGAATCCTAGGATCAAGTGTCACATCCTGTGCGAGCGAGGCGCACGTAAGCCTTACTTGCCGGCGTATCCAACTATCGCTCCCACATCTTCTTACTTGCTACCTTCATCTTCGCTATGCCTCGCTCTCGCTCTCACTCTACTTCCTCGCTACCATCCAATCTGCAGTCGTCGTGGTCTCTCCAGTCGCGACCGATAGCCGTTTACGATCAGACTGAAGAATCGGCTGATCACACTTCCATTGATATCGATTCTATACTTGGTCCCTCAAGTCAAGGTCATATGGAAACTGATTTATCCGACAACCCAACCTCACTTGCCCTTCCCTCATCTTCATCCGACGTTCATTTCCCACTCGGAGAGCCAACAGCTGCTGTCCTCGATGAATCCTGGGAACAAGAATCTGAATATTTGATAAGACAGGAGCAACATCTATCCCCGATTTCGACATCTCCACATTCTCGTGTATCGCCTACCCCAGATATCTATTCACCAGACAATCTGACACATCAAACAGATTCAGACTCTTCCTCAGTCCATGTGGATCATTCCATCTTCATGGACCAGGAATATGTTTCACGCCCAGATTTTCATGGGCTATCATTGAAGCATTTTGTTGGGCTTGCTCCCAGTGTGCACTACTCTCTTTCTGATCCCAGAGCCCTACCATCCTACTCCTTGATTGGTCCCTTGTATGGCGAACCCCTACCACAATCATCAGAAATGCAGATATCATCACCTAGGTCATCTACCTTGATTTCCTTGCATATTCCCACTTTGCCATCACTTCAAATCTCACCACCTATCACCAACAGCACACTCAGTACATCACTACCTCCTTCTCCCTTCAACCACCCTCTATCACAAGATTTATGGAGTGGTTCACTCTATACACAGAATGAAGGCTCATCTCATTCTTCAACTCTGGATCCAAACCATCCTGAAGGAAGTGATAATAACATGATATCAATAGTTCAGGCACCTTTTATGACCACCTCAAACTTATCCCTCAATGTATCTAGATGGAGATCATTATCAGATCACCAGCAGTCTGCAGGTCTACATCTCACTCCAGTATTTGTCAGTGATCCTTCCCAACCACTACCTTATACTAATGGGTCTCAGTGTCATTGGTTAAGTGTATCAACAATTCCAAGACTACCTAAAAGGTACATATATAGGATTATTTGTGATCCTTGTTACTAATAGGTGTTGATTTTCAGGAGATTCTGGATAGGATGCTTGCCCAATGAGATATATCTTATGATTATATCTTGGCTTCCAGATCTTGACTATTCTAGGCTTACAAGCAATCCTCAGAGGATGTTGTGCCAATGTGCTCTTGTATGTGGTGAATGGCTGAAGATTGTTAGAAAGAAGCAATTCTGGCATATCCGAATACCATTCTACCTTGTCAGACAGCCTCCATCTCTATTCAAACAGTATGTTACAACAATTTGTTACATTCTCTGTGTAATATTTAATTTCTTGTTTATATAGCTCATTCTCAAATGGTTGTCTTCCCAATGAAATCTATGATGCTATCATAGACTGGGTTGCATGTTGTGATGAGTCACCACAAAAGCACTTGGGTGTTTGTGCACAAGTGTGTCATATATGGTCAAAAAGAGCTAGAAAACATTACAATGTCAATGTCATTCTTGATAGCAGAAACATCTGCACATATGCAATGTTTATTCACAAGCATCCTTCTACTTGCAGCTTGGTACAAAGTATAAGCTGGAAAGACTTTGATGAAGAAGGAGAATTTTCAGTAATCACACAGGTTATGTTACTAGTACATAGGCTGCCCAATATCAAGGAGCTTACTTTGAAACCTTATTTATATAATGATGTACATCCAAGCATATTCAAATATGCTATCAACAAAACTATACAGAGTCTTGATGTTGATTTGAATTGTAATGAAGAGGCAATCCCATGTTCATTACAATGGTTTTGGCAATTTGTGGCATGTTTTCAGTGCTTGAGAGCACTCTCTATTGATGTAATAGATGCATATCTGGTTAAGAATATATGTTCACTCAAGTCTTTATATCAAAATAAGCTCAAATGCTCATTGACATCACTGACATTATTCATAAATTCTATCAATCATGTAATGCTTCTGGATTCACTGGTTGAAGCAGGAACATTTACTTCAAATCTGAAAATCCTTAACGTTCACCTAGATTCTGTTGATTTTCAGTATGAGATGGATCTATTATGCAGTGCAATTCAAGATCTTGTGATGCACTGCAGTGATCACCTACAGATCCTTATCTTCAATTCTCCAATTTTACCAGTTCCAAGTAAGTTGGTTTCAATAAAAGATGGTGACATATGAACTGTGGCTGATCTTCTGACTTAGTCTCATTGGAGAGTTGCAGCAATCTAGCTCAGCTCAATTATACAACTGGCTATGATTCCCAGGCAGAAAGCATGCTCAATCAACTTCAAACTATAACCTCAACTGATATTGCTTACATCTCTGTAATATTTGACACAATTTATGATATCAAAATCAGTGATATTGATGTTGAGCTTTGGAACAGGATTGACACTCTTCTCACTTCCCCTCAATTTGCATCACTCCACAAGGTTACAATAATACAGAAAAGCACTCTTTCTAAAGGTCTCACATTTCAGGCTGATATCTTACCCAAGTTACATAGATGTGGTCTTTTGGCTGTGCTTAATCAGACCTAGAATACAGTGTAAAATAGCAAATTGTGTATGATATTTGTACAAGGTGATATATGCTACCAGTCTATTGATATGGAATGATCTACATGGAACAAGGAGAAGCCCAACTGTGATATAAGTATGTGTCAGATTGTGTGGTCAATAGATATACATAGTAGGTGATATGCAAGTACATAGAGATGTCAAAATTGGGACTTGAGGGGATAGATATTGCTCCTCTCCTGACAGATATTCAGGTTCTTGCTCTCAAGATTTATCAAGAACAATGGTTATTGGCTCTCCAGATAGAAAATGCATGTTGGATGAAGATGAGAGATGGCTTTTTGAGAAAATCAGTTTCCATAGGACCTTGACTTGAGGTACCAAGTATAGGATCAATATTGATGGAAGTGTGATCAGCCAATACTCCAGTCTGATCATTCATAACAAAGGATATTGGGGGGTTGAGGCAATAAGTGTGTCCATGAGTGCTGTTCTCAGGACAAGAGGAGACTCCTTGGGCTTCTAAATTGGTACAAGTGTGATTTGTACATACATCTGGAGATTTTACATTGAGGTCAGTGTACTCAAGCAGGACTAATGCAACCGAAGCGTGAGATAAGGCCTCATCAAAGAGTAAGAGAAAGGAAGGTATGCAATGGCTGCCATGAATCCTGGTAACCAATACAGGGTCATCATTCATGTTGATCTGCTTAAGGGCACCCGAACACCCAAGGTCAGTGTACATGTAACCGTACACATGGGATCCGATCGAATAGACATACTTTTCTGAAGTCAGTCTGCAACTCTCTTTTGATGTTAATGGATACACGGTCAGCTTAGATAGAAAGCAATATTGCGATGTTGATAATGGAAATTGACCATCTTCTGCTGTCCCAGAGAAGCTTGGAAAGTTTGAGTACAGCAGTTCAACAAGAGAGGGGGGGTCATGGTGACGCCAAGTGCAAATGTGTATCAATTGGGATGACCAGAGAGGCGCAGCAGAGTGATGACAGTAAGATGTCTGGTATAATATATTCAGAAGTACCAAGATATTCAGTACATGACAGTGTACAGTCTAATGAAAAGCATCCAAGGCGGAATAGAAGTGACACTAGCAGGAGTACATCTAGCTGCAGAAGGTGAATCCAGACGATTGTGAAGGTCCAGTATGCACTCTAGTGATATGGCTTACATATATATGCAGAGATATTACAGGTGACCTGACAAAAGTGAGTATATTGGTATAGATCATAGTGAGAGGATTTTGACAGACATACATAGTCGTGTTCTAACCCCACCGAAAATATTCCTCGGAATTCTCGCTCTATTCAAGTTATCATCTGCAAATGGTTGTATCGGCTCGGAAACTTATGCTCCGAGGTTCGCTAACAAAGAGGATCTATGAGCTTGCAACAGGGTACGGTGGGTTATTGGCGTGGTTTAATGGGGGTAGTTGAGCGAGGAGTCGAGGTCAGATCACGGCTAGTGCTTTTTGAGAGCAATGAGAAGCTTGTAAGCCGTAGTACTACATGGGATGAGTAGCATATATACTTGGAGTGTGTAGCTAGGGATAATGGGTACAATACTCACAGCAAATGTTCCTATTACAAGCAAAGCATCTCGTGGAAAGACGGGGCACGATACACCAGCCAGTGCGCCGGTTCAAACAGGAGCAACGGGAGTGAGTTGCGGCGGAATGTTGATTCATCAGGGAGGGTGTGCGAAGGGATTCTTGAGACAGATACAAGAGAAAAGCAGCTGTGGAATCCGAGACATGTCGTGCAAAGGTCTCAGCAGTTTTAACACTGATTGACAAGCATACTTAGTTTCTTCGGTGCGGATTTATATCCAAGTGAGCGAGTATTGGAAGGTGTGATGAAGAGCTATGTTCGGTAGGATATCTGGGGCCTGAGAGGATATACATCGTTTTTGAGGATATTAGAAGGCGGTAGAGGAGGGATGACTAGCGGAGTTGAAGGCATAAGCGAACCAACATGTTTGGCAACTGGAAGGGCGTAGGACAAGCAAAGCTATCGGGAAAACGAAGGATGTATGGAGCCAGGTAAGGTGTACAAGAGAATGTGGCTAGACAATTGTTGAGAGAGATACAAGGCAAAAGATGAGCAGGAGTGGAGTGGTCAGTGCTCCTCCTCGTCCCGACCGTATGATCCTGACGCTCGGCACCCCGATCGTCGATCGTCGATGTTCTACTCTCTCTAGTCCCAGCTACAGTGGTTGCCTATAGCCCGATGTCTTCGTCATACCCACGTCTCTCAGTGGGCATCGATGCATCGACTTAGGCAGCAGGCACTAGGAATTCGGCTAACTCATACCCCCTAAGTACATCCCTCCGAACGTCAAGACCACCTCCGGTGTGCCTATCACCTTTCTCTGCGTCTGACAGTATCCTCCGGCCGGCCTTCGCAGTGACCCTCTCCTCGGACTTTAAACCCGCACATGTCATCCTGCGCTCTGTTTTTCCAGCCTGCTCGTCTGTTGGCTCTCCTCCGTGTCTGTTCTGACTCGTTAAGCTTCTTCCTCTACTCGAATGGATACTCTTCCTCCTCGATGTTCTACTCATTCTCTTACTCCGAGCTACTCGCCATCGATAAGGCAGTCTTCTTCTTACACCCCGAGGTTCTCTATCTACTATCGGATACTCACACTACTGGCACCGGCTCAGGCATTCTCTTCTACTTACTCCCTCCAACTCATCTCATACAGAGTCCAACGTCTCGTCTTCTGGTATACATTTCTCGCTTCAACCCAGTAATCCCCTTGCCTTTGCACTAATCTCCATCAGCAGCCCTTCGCGGACACTCTCTACCTGATCTCGAGGACCTCATAATCACGAATATCGACATATGCCCTTTCCTGCAATTACTTGTCCAACAGCTCTCTCCTAGCAGTATCTACTGCGATTCCCGCACCAAAATAACTTCTACGCAGGTACGATCCGACCAATACAATGCGGAAAGGAATAAAACGAGCATCTGGTACGTGGTAGGAGTGGGAGGACCACTAGGTGCACCTGTCGACACCTTTTGACCACTCGTTCCCAACCTTTTTGTGCCCACACTTCCTCCCAATCGCCCTCTGCCTGAATATCTGTGGCTCTGTCATATCCGTGCACATTACAACGCCAGTACCTCAAGCTCAATACTTCCTATCCTACGTACTCGTGTTCCTCTATGCGATCCAAAGTTCACGCATTCAGAATATCTCCTCTACACTTGAGTGTAGGTTTTCTGGTGTTCTTGAATTCTACGACTCGGATATGGTACCACCGGTTCTTTACACCAAGAATCCCAACACCACGTCGATCGCTCTGCTCCTATTTGATCATTCCAACTGGCATATCTACGACTCGGCCGTTCACCCAATCCCCTCTCTCGTCGAATCCCTACTTCGCTCGAATAGAAGGGTGTTTATGTATTATTCAAGTTGTCGACGTTGTAACACTCTTACTGGCAAAGGCAATCCCGCCTGATCGAAGTGTTGGGTGGCCTAATTGGTTATAAGCACTGGGATGTCGAGAGGGTGATGTTGTTGTGCAGGGCGGGAGGAGAACATCGGCACTGAAGAGAGGAGTCGGCGATCGAGGTGTCCGCAGGCTATGTCAGGCTACGATCGGGTAGGACGACCGTGACCCTTAGCTTGATCAGTCAACCACTCAGCTTGCTTGTTTCTTTCTGGACCTGAACATGGAACTCGAGCCCGATTCACCTGAGCCTAAATTCTTCGACTATCTAGCTACCCTCTCTCCACTACGTTACTTGACTCCACGGAAGCCTCGTCCCCGGTGCCTTTGCTTGTCCTGCACCCTTCTAGCAGCCAATTCACGTCTGTTCACTTGTGCCCTCAACTTCTGGCTCGTCTCGTATCTGATTCATATAATGACTCTCAACCGTTCAAAACACCAAATTTTCGTTTAATTTCTTGTAGGAGCCTCGAAACCTTACATCAATAACAGCTCGTTTATGGACAGAGTACGATCAAATATATTTCTTGTAACCCAACTCATGTGTGTACGCATACAGGATTAATACCCACATCCTTCTCCACCCAGCTATCTCCCTCTTGGCTCTTCCGTACACGAGGTAAAGTTTGTTCACTATCGTTGGGGTCGATACATGTTTGAGGGTATCTTCAAGCCCGCTCCGAGTCTGACAGGCTTCCGTTTTGTTTACTTTGGGTACAAACGAGAGATTATTGGGTCAAAGAAACACATTCGCCGAAAATCATCCTACCCCGGACTCTAATTTGAGCTAAAGTGGCTCGTAGGTGCTGATTATTAATGCGTCTAGTTCGCGCTGCAATGATCATGGAATCACTCACTGTGTCGTGGGAATTCGTCTCAGCATCGCCGCATAGCTGCATTTTCGTCTCTGGAGATACTCGGTGAACAGAGACAGTGGTGGGGTCCCTCAGGAGGGGAAATAATGTGAAAATGAAGCGAGACTCCGTCCTCACAACCAGCTATCGTACTAGGAGACTTTACGGCTGGTTGTGGTTCACACATTCATACACCACCCTCGTTTGGATCGTGCAAGCCGAGAGTAATGTTGCTACGCTTCCAATCACGAATGCTACGTACCTCTCGCACTCGTCCGTCGCCTGTCCTACGTCCACGTTGTTTCGATGCGCGAGACCTATCATTCTGAATTCCATCGTTGCCACTTGTACTAGTAGAAGAACAAAGTTTCTACTCAGTCTCTATTGCGAGATAAACTAAAACTAAATTTCATTCATGCAGAAACATTGAATCATCATGGCAGATATTGATCATAAGCAAGTGCACGACTACAGTACATGCTGTGCTACACAGATCTAGAACCCATAGAATTGAGTTACACGGATGTCCATTTGATCCACCGTTAGCTGGTTGGTCTCGAGAATGGCCGAGAAATCGTATCGAGGGGGCCTGGCTATGCATACAGAATCGAGGGAGAGATCTACAGGATGAAGAGATGCTTTTGGAAGACGACTCCTCGACTCCATCGAAAGGTAAGGCTTATTCAACAGTGAGGTGCCAGAACGCACCACCGCTAAGGCCTGTATAAATATGCCTTCTTGCATGGTTCATGTTTGTTTGTGCGAACTGATTGCATGTTAAGTCATCGTATAGAATGGTCCCCGTACGACCGAATACTGGTCTGAGAAGACTGAAAGAGTCATCAGTGTAACTGCATACACTCATTACCTGAAATCGAAAGCAACTACCGCGGGATTCCGAACATTGTCCCCAGATAGATACAAGCGAGAGGAGTGGGGTGGAGTGGTGTTCGTCAGGAAAGTGGGTTTTCATCAAGTTGATTCAGATCGTTTGAATGGAGAGCGAAGTCGAGCCAACCGTCGAGTACCAGGCATTCGTCGTTAACGACGGATGCCGTGATGAATATCACGCTTACGGCTCGTGACAGAGATAATGCCACATAAGGACTACAAGTCATACTGTCTTCAAGAAAGGTTTTTGTACTTCTCAAGGTACAGGTACTTCGGGCTCGATCATGGTAGATGATAATACATGACTATCCCATTTGAAGGAGAATTCATGCAGTCGTGAAGTCCGGTGGACTTGTAGGCAATTAAGTCTGGACCTAGTCATGTCGTATGTTTGGTGAACAACACGGACATGATCTCGACCACTCACGGTGAGATTACCGACCTTAACCTGCACAGTAACGATGTAATAGAGAAGCCGCGCACCTTTCTAAAGACATCCCGAGGCCTCCACTTCCCCACCATCTTCAATAGCTCGAACTTGAACCTCATCGATACATGAATACGTCATACACTCGATGTTTTGATTAGTGAGGGTTGACGGTTTCAGGCGAGCGTTATAGGGACAATGACGATACCGGGGTACTTATATGAACCTCTGTCCAAGAGACCCTTTCTTTGAAACAAGAGAGGCGGCACTATACGGTTCTCGAGGGCTGTTTTTGATTACGCCTGTAAGTGGAAGAACCAGCTGTGATATAAGATTGCCTAAGTGTTTGTATCACGGAGTACATGGAATACATACTTCATTGTTTCTCTCGAGTATATCTATCGAGGACTACGGAGGTGTGAGCCTGGAAGAGGCGATGATAGGTTAATCGTGCTATCGAGTGCAGCATGCAACGAACAGGGACATCTGTGGATCCACGCACCGCTGAACACGAAGTTCGCCCATCAAGTTATACTAATATGGAGGGTCCTCAGGAGACAGGTAAGACGTGTCAGCCTGCTGTCATGGTTGAATTGCTAGTGACTTACGGTGTGAGGTCTCCAACCTTCTCCAATTCAGTTAATCGATAATGCGACAAGTGTGCATCCCAACGATAGGTTTTTTGAGGTATGTTGTAGGGGGGTCCTTAAGTAGTTCTGACGGCAGAAAGCATGACTTCGTAGGTGTAAGATCGTCAGTTGGATCGAGGACTTGCATCTTAAGAGCGCGATATGGGAGGAGAAGACGAGAAGCTACATTCAGTAGAAGCGAGACCTGAAGCTTTGAAGCCTGAGAGAGCGTACATCGCTTTCAAGATTGTTAGTGGTCCTGGGTAGAGGAGAAGACCGTCAAAGTTGACGTTGAAGCCACAAGAGAACCGACGTGATTCGGCAACCAGTAAAAAAGGGCGCAGGATAAGCTTGAAGCTATCAGGGAAACGAAGGGTGCATGGAGTAAGGTAAGCTTGTGGAGGACCTGGAAAGAGCGTAGTCGAAGACTTCGTGTTCAGGCGGATCGAGCTCGAGCTTCATGTTCGAAGAGATACAAGCAAGAGAAGAGCAGGAGTGGAGTGGTCGAACTCGATCGTAACCTGACGCCTGGTTCTCGATCATCGACTCTTCCTCCTCCTCCTCACTGTTCTTCTCACTCGCCACTCTCGATCTACCATGTTAGTTGGATAATTACACTACTGGCACCTCTCATGCATCCTCTTCTGCTGATTTCTTCGAGGCATCTCATACGCTCAACGTCTCATTTTCTACCATGCATTTCTCGTTTCACCTCAGTACTCCCCTTGCCTTTGCATTAGTTTCCATCAGCAGTCCTTCACGTACATCCTCTCGATCTCTGAGACTTTATAATTACAAACATCGCCATCTACTCTGTCCTGTAATTGCTCGTCTGATGGCTCTCTGCTAGCAGTATCCACTGTGACTCCTTTACCAAAAAGACTTCTATGCATGTATAATTCTACGGTATCATATTGACATCTTGGGCTGCCATCACGCACCGTGCTTATAGACGAGGGGATCCGTTACGACGATCGAGTCTCATACCAGTACGTATGTCCTTTTGAAAGCCTTGTATACCATCAGATCACTTACAGTACACTCGAATACACTTTCAGAGTCGACGTACCGCCATATGCTACGCGATACATCCACTATAAAGTGCTACTTTGCTTGTGCGGGCTACTTATGTTCCGCCTCTCATAACTCTCTCGACGACCTTAGATGAAACTCTGTTTAAAGCCTCATCTCACGAGTTAACCTCTAGCTGTGCCAATTTCCTTTCATGTAGGAACTCAAACCTTTGCAGTGGGCTCACTCTTGGAATAGCCATTTCACTCAGCAACACGCTTATGGCTGTCGATATAGATTTAGCGGTCATTGGAGAGTTAGTATAAAGTGGAAAGGAAGAGAACGAGGTTTGGGTACGCAGTAGGAGTGGGAGGACTACCAGGTACGTCTCTCGAGACTGTTGACCACTCGCTTCATTGACTCGCTACCCTCATTCCCTCTTTTTATGCTCGTACTCCTCTCAATCGCTCCGCCCGGATTAGTATGGCTGTGACATGTCTCAGTAGTTTGTGTCTCTCAGGCATCGACGAGTCGACTTGGGCAAAAAGCTTAAGCATTAGGAACTCGCACCCTCTGAACATCAAGTACACTCCCAGCATGCCTATATCCCTCACGCCAACCTAACCTTTCTCTCTATCTCACAGTGTCCACCGGTAGTCCTTCGCACTGACCTTCTCGGCTTCAAGACTACTACAAACGGCGTCCTGCACTCTTTTCCCACAGTTGCCTCGTCTCTGATGACTCTCCTCTGGCAGTATCGACTCCTTCATCAAACTCTTTCCTCTACAATGACAAACATATCCTATTAAGCCCCAGCATGGATTGGCGTACTACCTACTCTACCTTTCCCTCCTAATGATAATGTATCGTACTTGTAGGCAATCGAGACAATCGGGTCTTGATATCTACACGTCTCTTCCGAAACTCTTTGCACTCAGACACCTTTCGTAGGAAAATGATTACAACGAGTTCACTGTACAGACTCGAGGATCCAAACATCGCGTCGGTCATTGCCGCTTTCTAATAACCTCAATAGTCCATCTTCGACTCGCCTGCTCATCAATGCTCTCCCTCATCAACTTCGTACCTATTCATTCAGCTCAGACAGAAGACCCATACTAGCCAACGTTCTAATCCTCATGCAGGCGACGTCGATCCGGACTGTTCGAAACATTCTCTAGTTATGAATGGCAGGGCTTGAGAGGGAGGTTGTTCGATGGTGTAAAATGGGGTGGGAGGGAAGAAGTGGGGACCAGAAGTCATCTTTGCAGCAGGTACGGACCTTAGGTACTCGTTTCATAAAAGCTGAATTTGAGTATTAGGGGTGCTTGCGTGTTTTTGACTCGGATTCATTTCCCCGCATATTCTCGAGCTGACTGTTGATCTCATGATCGTCTTTCTCATTTTACCAGTTCTCGATGTGTCTCGACCGAGAACATCTTATTATACTGATGTTGAATACGCTTTTATACATACAGGCATCAACCTCTATCTCTCACCAGCACCTCATGCCTTCTTTCGTCTCTCAAATACACAGACATACCAATATTCTTCTCTATTCCTGAGATCCCTTGGCTTGGATATCACTCCTTTTGATTGCTTGTAGCTCTTTGAACAAACCTCGAGTTCTAGTATTCCCCCCATGCTCCCTAACAAACTTTCAATGACTTGTCTAAACGATAATCATTTCCACCACACATAATGTCTCGCGATGTTTTGTTAATACTAGTGTCTTACTCATTGAAACCCCACGCTGGATACATCCCTGGGTCTATTTTCTGGAAACGTACTGGTTGGACATTGACGACACATATGTCTCGTCGTTATCTTACCCATGCGTACACTGGTGTATCAGGTGCCACTTGTCTCGATATTGTCTTGGTTTCAAAGGTTTTACGGTATCTCATTCAATGTATCTTCAAGTTCTCGCACAAACTTAGAAAACTAGTCAGAAATCTAGGATCAAAACTATTTGCCCCTCTATCCATCCTCAACCACTACTCGGTGAACGACTCTTCAAGCTTGGATGGATACTCGGAATCATTTTTGAAGGTGTGCACCTGCGAACTGGTCTGCGCTCTACCTTGTCAATTACTAGGAATGGAGACCCGCGCGCGGTGCTGAGTGCTTCGCTTAGTGTATTTCCGAGTTCTTCATCATGTGAGTCTTGTTTTGATTCTCCAATTGCATGCTTTTCGACATTGTTCTACGAAAAAATGCCGAGCCAGTCTGTCCTAGTCGCGTCGGAACGCTCAGACTATATGGACGATCTCCGTTACAAGAAAAATCATGATATTTCTTCTCGACTAGATTTGTCTTTTTGAATATCAGACCTCCATTCAATTCTCGTCGGACATGCATGCTTCACTTGTAGTTGGGAAATGTTCACCTGGGACCACTTTATCTTTGCGCGGAAAGCATCAGTAAAAAATAACAACTCACAAACCTGCGACACATTTTGAACGAGGTAGAGCGATGAGGGGATCGTGATGCCGAATCGATCCGCAGCCTTGGTATGCATTTTCCATGGCTGACATGCTGATTCTTATTTTAAATTTAGGTTTCGAGAGGTTAGTGTTTCTATCGACGCTCAACATCACCGTAAACTTACGTTACATCCCGTAAACTTACATTACAGCATGTTCTTATAAAGGAGCCCTCCGGATACACCTTGCCTCTACCGCATTGTTATCAATCGTCTCATCTTACGCTCACTGTTGACCGTACCCCCATTGTCCATAGTCTAGTGGTCAGTTATCCTTTTGAATGCGACGAGATTAATCCTGATACTCTTGTGTCATGCTAGCTGAGGACAGTCAATATTGTCTAACTCTCTCAGTATAGTGAACAAAGTTATCTGCCAATAGGTATGCATCGTCTCGTGCTGGGATGATCATCCCGAAGTATTGTCTCTCAGAACTGATGCTTCGGTACCCAGTGAAGATGTCGAACAGAAGACCTGTTGCAAATGTACAGACGGGTACCTTCCGTACTAAGACCGAGACCCCGTTCGGCGAGTTCCTGCATAACAATCCCGGTGATATCTCCCTAGGTCGCTTCGAGTTCAAGTCCGCACCACCAAAAATACTGCTGGGTATTAGTACCCTGCATTTAAACATCCCCCGCATTCGATGCAGTATCTTTGAAGTCTCGTCCTGCCATGCAAAAATCGCTCTGGAATCATGGGAAGGTACCATTGGCAATCAATACAATCCCGAATGCTCATGGCTTGCCATTGCACGAGACGATCCAGACCTCCAATGCGGCAGGTTTGACACCCTAGAAGACCACCTCATGGCACGACCACAGCAGTCGACCGCCCGCCAGATCCGGTTCGCACGTTCATATTCATCAACCCCTAAGGTTGTTGTCTGGCTTGAGGCCATCTCTACCAACCCTGCGCACGACTGTCGCGTCATTACCAAGGCCACCAATATCACTTGTTCAGGTTTCACCATCAATATCGATACGTGGTCGGACACCGAACTCTTATGTGGTACCGCAGCATGGCTAGCATACTCCGGCAATAGAACAGACATCTACAGCGGGACATTTAGCACAGATGATGTCTGCCGGGGTCCGCCACGCCACCAGCATAGTTCGTATGCACCCTTTGCGGGACGTGAGTTCTGGAACAAGCCCAAGGTATTCACTGCACTCAATATGCTCAACGTTAGCAACGAAACGGACCTTCGGGTCAAGGCGTACACCAGCAATGTGTCGATGAACGGATTGACCTGGAATATCGATAGTTGGGATGATACTATTCTGTATGGTGCTGAAGCAGTTTTTGTCGCCTTCGATCAATAGTGTCGGTAGGAAGGATGTCTTTACACTTACAACATTTACCACGGATCTCATCTCCTCACCAATCACTTCCTCTCAATTGCTCTTTTCCTCATACTGCAATCTTGCCAATGTAATAGTAGTGGTCTCGACATCAATCAGCACATGTGTTTCGTCAGGTGGAGCACAATGAGGGCCTGGCGCATGATGAGTGTCGGAAAGGTAGGAGAGAAAAGAATTGAGAGGTCTGAGAGAAAACACGTAGTTTTCGAGAACACTAGAAATCGGTAGAGGGAGGATGTAGAGTTGAAGGCACAAGGATGCAGGATAAGGATAAGCAAAGTGAGCGGGGAAACAAGGTAAGCATGAAGCTAGCCAAGGTAGAGGATAGAGCGCATATAGTCAATCTACGCCTTCAGGTTCAGGCGAATCGAGCTCGAGTTTTATTTCAGAGAGATACAAGCAAGAGAAGAGTAGTAATCAGTGCTCCCGAAGTTCCCGATCCTGAGGCTCGATCGCCGACTCTTCCTCCTCGCCGACATTCTACTCGCTCTACTCTCAACTACAGTCACTACTTCCATCCCATGCGTCGACTTGGGGAACAGGCACTGGGAACTCGGCTAACCTCACACCTTGTATATCCTTCCTCACGTCTCCACTGGCCTCTTCAGCGTGCCTATCTCCCTCACGGCAACCTAACGGACTTGAGTTTGAATTGACGGGGCTGAACTCCATGTAGGGCACTGTGGAACCTGAGAGAAGCGGGATAGCTCGAGACCCTGATATGATGAGCCCGGTGTAGTGTACGGTAGGTTATGGTACGCATATACCCCACAAAATCTTTGGTAAGGAGATCTTGAAAGGGCCCTCAAGCGTGTCGGTGAAGAAATCACATCTAGAACGGTGTACGTGAGGCTATGTTGACTCGGTAGAAACTCGCTATCCTCTCTTCAGCTCTATCCGGTCACCGATTGCCCTCTGTTGATAGAGAGACTTATCTCGACAGACGTCACCTCAAGAACGAGTCGAATCGGGTTACGTTCGATAGCTTGAGACACGTACACGGTGCGGAGCAACAAAGTAGCTTTGAGCGCACTTTGAACTGGGTGAGTGTATAGCTCATGGTGGTACATGTCTATTTCGGAATTATACTGTTAGTGTTATGAAAGTAAACGTACAAGACATACAGCTAATAAGAGGCTCAACTGTCATCTGCTCTTGGACTTATTCGAACATCAATTCCCCCAACCTTGTTTGCACGGCCGTATCCATCCGGCGGCTTCATCACGAGCAAGGAGTGTCAATCAAAACATTCGCTAGCACGAGTGAAATAGT
The DNA here is from genome assembly GCA_038087015.1 of Cerrena zonata. Taxonomy (NCBI): domain Eukaryota; kingdom Fungi; phylum Basidiomycota; class Agaricomycetes; order Polyporales; family Cerrenaceae; genus Cerrena; species Cerrena zonata. The sequence goes on from JASBNA010000007.1 coordinate 62,976, forward strand.
ATACTCAAAGGCTTGAGATATTGCGACGGGATACGTTGGCGTGGGTGAAGATAATGAGAAGCGTATTCGGTGAGGAGAAAGCGTAAAAGAACGTCGCAAAGGAAGATGCTTGAAGAGAACACGAGAGCCTAGTGGTTGTGAGGAACCGAGGACACGAATCGATATTCGCGATCAGAATAGTCTTGCGTAAGTGGGGGAGAGATTGATAGACTACCGATGATGATCAACAAGCGTGAAGCAAAGGTGGGCTCACATAGTAAGGTACCCCATATGTAGACTGCAGTCCAGGAGAACGTACAAGGTGAGGAAGCAACAGGAGACAAAAACTCTAGTTTCCAGTACGTGGTATTTGTCCAATTTATCGTAGGCATCCAGCTAGTAAGACATTGTCTAGTCCATTCTATGACTTGAGGTGGTTGTTGGAGTGGAGACAGCAGGAGGAAGAGGAGTTGATCGAAGTCGGATGCCCGGCTCCCCACTGAACACCATCTTGCTTGCGTCTCCCTGACAGAGAGCTCAGGAGAAAACGCAACTAGACTAGTCAAGCATAGACTTCCGGTTCATGCGAATCACACTCGAGCTTCATGTTCGGAGAGATACAAGCAAGAGATGAGCAGGAGTGGGGTAGTCGGTGCTCCGATCGTAACCTGACGCCCGGCTCTCGATCACCGACCCTTCCTTGTCCTCGATGTTCTACTCACTCTCCCACTCTGAGCTACTCGTCATCGAATAACTCGATCCGTTTCTTACACCCCGAGGTTCTCGATCTACAATGTCTATCAGATGCCAACTTGGCAACAACTCCTGGTACCAACTCAAGCATTCTTTTTTGCTGCTTTCTCCGAGTCACCTCATACGTTTAACATCCAGTCTACTAGTCTCTCTGGTATGCATCTCTCGTATCGACTCAGTACTCCCCTTGCCCTTACTCTAGTCACCATCAGCAGCCCTTCGTGGACATCCTCTCTTCAATCTCTAGGACTTTATAATCACGAAGATCGGCATATGCCCCTTCCTCCAACTGCTCATCCGATGGCTCTTTCCTAGCAGGATCTGTAGTGAGTCTTTCACCGAAATCACTTCTATGCCATTATCATTCTACGGTACCATATCCTGCCAAGGCCTCGACCAACCTGACTTGCTCACACATCTACATCTCACGCTACCATCACGCGCCGTACTCGCAGACGAGGGGATCCGTCATAGCGATCGAGTCTCATACTAGTATGTACGTCCTTTTGAAAGCCTTGTATACCGTCAGATCACTTACAGTCTGCTCGAATATACTTTCAGAGTCGACGTACCAACATAAGCTGCTCGATCGATCCACTCTAATATGCTACTTTCGTTGTGCGGAGTACTGAAGTTCCGCCGTCGATAACTCGCCCGGCGACCTTCGATGAAACTCTGTCCGCTCATGATATTCATCCTCGATGTGTGTCGATATTCTCTCTTTAGAGACTCAACCCTTGAAACCTGCGTGTATCGCTCTTGGAATCGCCGTTTTTCTCTGTACTAAATCTACAGCCGTCAATATAGGTCCAACGGTCGTCGGAGGGTCAGTGACCCAGATAGAGTGAGAGGAAAGAGAGCGAGCTTCTGGTATGGAGTGGGAGTCGGAATATCACTAGGTACGTCTCTCGACATTTGTTGACCATTCGCTTCATTCACTCGCTATCCTCATCCCTCTTTGTATACTCGTATTCCTCTCAATTGCTCCGCCCAAATCAATACATGTCGACGTATATCATCAATAACCCTACTGTACATATCACAACTCGACAACAACGCATTCCTTCCTCTCAACCTCAGTCTCCAGTATCTTACGGCACTTTTTCATGACTGAAGAACTCCGTGCGTGTGAAATGATCCCTCCTCATTCAGACGCAGGTTCTTCGATGTTCTTACCTCTCGTGATATGTTTGTTCTAAAGATTCTCCGTACCAAGGCTCCAAATCTTGAGTCGGTCATGCTATTGCCCCTTGTCACTCCAACTGGCGTATCTACCACTCCGCCGTTCACGCAATCCTATCCCTCGTCGACTTCCTACTCCGCTCGGGTGCAATAAATACTTCTTGTCGACGTTACAATTCTCGTGCCGGCGATGGTGCTCCCGCCTAATCGAAGTATTCGGTGGTCGGCTTAGTAGTGGGGTCTCGAGGCAGAGGTGATGCTGTTGGACTGGGTGAGAAAAGAAGTGGGGACCGCCATCTTGGCAGAAGGTACGTGCCGAGCTCCTTGTCGAAGTGCCCGCATTCTTGGATATTTGTTCCGTGGAAGCTGACCCCTCCTAGCAAATGTGGTAACGACGAGCAAGGTCATAATGACGCACGAATAATTTAATCAAAGCATGAGCTCATTCGTTCCCTCGTCGTCCAAGCACAGGGAATGCAGGTTATAGCCAAGATAAATACAGGCGAGCAAACACATTTACGAAGATTCTTTTGAAGTGCATTCTGCCTAGCCACATGGCACCCTTCGGTGGGAACGGAAATCAAACTCTCTACTTGGATAGCTCTCTAACAGTTCTTGGCTATGTCGGACTTTTCGAACCCCGTCCTCCCTTGGTCCCGAAACGACAATCGCTTTCGATGTGGTTGTTCATCGGTCCAAATGATACTGGACCCTACTCATGTTTGGATCCGACCGAAGACATCCCTTTCTGCTTCGGCCTGTCCGTGCGGTCAAATGCTCTGCCTTCATTCGTTCTCGAGACCGTTGAAGGTACTGCCATCCAGCCAACGGCGGCTTGGACATATAGAATAAATTCAGATTGGATTCCAAAAGCAATACTCTGTATATATCACGCTCTTGATCGTCTTATACATTCGCCTAGCTAAAATATATTAATTTATCTCTAAATAACACTTGGCACAGGTACAGTAGAATCTGAGAAATATGATTCTGTCCGACGGTAGAGTTGGAAATGGATCAGGAAATCGAGACGTACAAATTTTGAACGTCGCACCCAAGAGGACATGAAGAGCGATGGGTACTAGGCTCGACCTAAGTTGCTTGGATGCGGAGCGTAATAGACGAGGATGAGGATGTAGTCATAGATCTCGAAATGTATTGGTGATTCCAAAAGGATACGGACTGAGAGCAGTCCGAAATCCCTCCTGTGCGTTCTTCGATATGTGAAGCCGACGGGAGGACACTCGAAATATGCTTGATGAAAGACCATTGACAATGATCGTAGAAATCCATGACACCCTACTAGATGGAGATTTGGTTCAAGGTTGGTGTGTCGAGGCCATATAACAAGCGATGCTGAGTTGGATGTCCGTAGTCGATGATGAAAAGGGATGCATCGATGGTTGACAGTACAGTGCATTAGATATCGAGAAGGTTTCAATGTCTGTGACGTTGGTTGTCTAGTCGCTGGCTTCTGCAGTCGCATGCGGGGCGGTCATTCTGTGTCTCGAGTGCACGGTAATCGTGACATTGCTCATACTCCAGGTTTATAACAAGGCGGTTGCGAAAGTGCGTAAGGCAATGTCGGGATATTTCCCATCGAGCCTTTCCTTCAGAGTTGGGTAGGTGCGAGTATGGAACGCAAATTTGCAAGTTGACTGAATAGAAACTAGGTTGTGCATGGATGGGGTATACGACATAGAGTAAAAGAATGAAGATGAGGAAAAGTTGGTCAGCGCACTACAATAAGTTGAAGGCGAAACTCACTCGTCATACACTTCCACGGGATTGTCGTGTCCTGCGAGGAGACAGATCGGGTCGCTTTCGAGGGAAGTGTCAGCAAGAAGGGTTTGCATCGCGAGGACTTCGCGATTAGGATTTGTATACAAAGTCCTCTTTTCCAAGGAATGTCTGTCGTATGAGTCACAAGTTGGTTTTTGGAGAAATCATTGAAAGAGGCATGTATTGAGAGCGTCTACCTTTAGGGCAAGTATTGGAGGAACGAGAGGGGGAGAGAGATTCAGTGAACTAGGAATGTCTGCAGGAGAGCACAGGATAGCAGGCATCAAGAAGGAGAACGGTGGAAGTAACAGTGTAAGAGAAATAACCGAGAGTCGAGAAGCAAGCACTTCTGAGCGGGGAAGGTCTTGGTAGGGTGAGTGGAATGTGGAGATGCCACTTGTAGGGCAAGCGGGGAGAGGAGTCGCATGTATGAACGTTGAACATTGAACCATCGAGAGATTCCAAGCGATGTTCCTGGAGAGAGAGAGGATACGAGTAAAGGCGAGAGATGGAGATGATCCTCTCGATCGTATTCCGACGCCCAACCGGGACACCTCCTCTTCGATCAACTACGGTCACGGTCGACTACTCTTCTTCCTCCTCAATGTTCCGCTCTATGGTTACCTCAGAGTTATCAGGCAAGCTATTCGTCTTTCTCGTACTTGAGCTTGTGACCATATATGTGTTTAATGCCGATCTGAACAACGACCATTGGGATTTGTGCATTGCCTCTGCTGCTCACCTCGTAATCTCTCGTGTCAACTGAGTTCTTCATTGGTACTCACTCATGGGTAACATCTCCCCTAAGGCTTTCCTAATCATGAACATGGACTTAGGCTTTTCAGGCTCTTCTCGCAACTGCTCGTCGCCGGATGGGTCTCTGTTGCAACATCCATGTACACGCCTTGATCCAGGATCACCGCTCACTTGTCTATAGGGCAGACTGACGGTACCATGCTGCGACAAACCCCTCAAATGGATTAGTCTACTCGCCGACCTTCATTCATCTCCTCCATAGCCATGATCATAGGCAGCAGGATGCATCGAAACAATCCTGACGATTGAATCTACTTCTCGTATGTCGGAAAACCCTATTTATCGTTGTATCCTTGACAATCTGCAAAGTTCCTTCAGAGCTTACAGAGCGCTACATTCTACGCGTTCAACTACCGCCAAGTGCTATTTTGCTTGTGCGGGACTGACCGTGTTCATCCCTCACGCTTGCTTGTGGATCTGTCACGGTAGAGAAAGACAACTCTCTCGTGAACTTTCGAAGAGTGGGCGTTGATACAGGACCTTTGTATGGCGGGTGATGGTAAACATCTCTTTTGTATGTCATTCTACAAGGTTCAATATACAAATCTTGCTCTTGACATGAGCGGTTAACGAGCAGTAAAGCAGGCGTCATTCCATAGCCATTGGGCATATTTGAGTTCAAACGATCCTCAGAATCCTAGGACCACACGTCACATGCTGTACACATGAGGCGTACTTAACTACCAGCGCACCCAACTATCTCCCCCCACCTTCTTACTCGCTACTATCATCCTCACTATGCCTCGCTCTCGCTCATACTCAACGTCCTCTGTGCCCTCCAACCTCCAATCTTCATGGTCTCTCCAGTCACGATCGGTCACACCCGTTGACGATCAAGTGGAAGAACCAGTCAATTCCTCATTTATCGATCCTGTCCCTAGTGATCATAACCAACCCCTGGAGGAACCAAGTTCCTTTGATGATCCGCTTTCACTCCTCAATATGCCTTCCTTTCCTTCCTTGGACAACAATACCTTGCCCACATTCCAAGAACAGACACCTGCTTTTTTCAATGAATCATGGGATGAATGGTCTCCAGTTGGGTTGGATGATACTCATTTTTCCCCATCACAAATCCCCATACCTCTCATTCCACCCTCCATTCCACTAGGTGGAAATTACCTTCTCCTACCTGATCCACCATATTATCCAAATACAACTCCTCCCCAAGACCACACAGCCTACTTTGAGCCAATATCTCAGCAAAATATGCAATTCTCAGATTCCACTTTGCAAGCTATGCCTTCAAGTTATTTTCCACTCTCTGCTACTAGGCACATATCAAATTCAGCATCATCACCTTCTTTTTCTGATATCACATATCCACCTCTACTACAGGGACCATCTCCTGACCTAACCTATCTGCAATATGTTGCTAATGCACAAGATTGGGCTGGTGTACAAAATCTTATGCTATATAGATATGGGTCCTGGGAAAGTCTCTTCCAATGCTTGTCATCAAAATATGTAGCAAAAAGGTATATAAATATAGCATTATTACTGATTTTGCTACTGATAGGTGTTGACTTTTAGGAGATTCTGGATAGGATGCTTGCCCAATGAGATCTATCTTATGATTATATCTTGGCTTCCATATGTTGATTATTCTAAGACTACAAGCACTCCTCAGAGGATGTTGTGCCAATGTGCTCTTGTATGTTATGAATGGTTGAAAATTGTCAGAAAGACAAGGATTTGGTATGTTCCAAGGCCAATCTATCTTGTCAAGCCATCTCTATTGAGACAGTATGTCCCATCAATTCATTGCATTCTTTGTGTGATGTTTAATTTCTTATTTATATAGCTCATTCTCAAATGGTTGTCTTCCCAATGAAATCTATGATGCTATCATAGACTGGGTTGCATGTTGTCCATGGTCACCACAGAAGCACTTAGGTGTTTGTGCACAAGTGTCTTATATATGGTCAAAAAGAGCTAGAAGACATTACAATGTCAATGTCATTCTGAATGACAAAAACATCTGCACATATGCAATGTTTATTCACAAGCATCCTTCTATTTGCAGCTTGGTACAAAGTATAAGCTTGAAAGACTTGTATGGAGAAGGAAAAGAATATTCAGTAATCACACAGGTTATGTTACTGGTACATAGGCTGCCCAATATCAAGCAGCTTACTTTGAGAAATTGTTTATATAATGATGTACATCCTAGCATATTCAAATATGCTATCAACAAAACTATACAGAGTCTTGGTATTGATTTGAATAATGGTAAGGGAAGACCATGTTCATTACATTGGCTTTGGCAATTTGTGTCATGTTTTCAGTGCCTGAGAGCACTCTCTATTAATATATTAGGCAGAAATCTTGTTAAGAATACATGCTCACTCAAGTCTTTATATCAAAACAAACTCAAATGCTCATTGACATCACTGACATTATTGATAGATTCTGTTAATGTCATACTTCTGGATTCACTGGTTGAAGCAGGAACATTTACCTCAAATTTAAAAATCCTTAACATTCACACATATCATGAGCATAAACAGTCTAAGATGGATTACTTGTGCAGTGCAATTCAAGCTCTTGTGATACACTGCAGTGATCACCTACAAATATTTACCTTTGACCTTCAGACAATATCAGAGAATTTGATTGTTCAAAGTAAGTTGGTTTCAATAAAAGATGGTGATATATATATTGTGGCTTGCATTCTGACTTAGTCTCATTGGAGAGTTGCAGCAATCTAACCCAGTTCAATTATACAACTCATAATGATTTCCAGACAGAAGATATGCTCAAACAACTTCAAACTATAACCTCAACTGATATTGCTTACATCTCTATATCATTTACCAGAGATTATGATATTGATGTCAAGCTTTGGAAGAGGATTGACACTCTTCTCACTTCCCCTCAATTTGCATCACTCCACAAGGTTACCATAACACAGATATACATTCTTCCTGACAGTCTCACATTTCAAACTGATCTCTTGCCCAAGTTACATAGATGTGGTATTTTGGCTGTGCTTAACTGCACCTAAAATACAGTGTAAAATAGAAAATTGTGTATGATATTTGTACAAGGTGATATATGTTCCCAGTCTATTTATATGGAATGATCTGTAACCCTGCTGGGTTACAGCTCGCCACAACACCTTCCCGATTAGGATACTTCCATTCTCCCCGCTCGTTACCTCAGCATCCACGCTCATACTTATAGTCGAGCTCTGTCCTTTGTTAACTCTAGCTTACGCTCCCTCCATCGCTTCCGTTAACAAAGGTACTATTTTACATTCCTATTATCTGTAGAACTCTAGCTTACGCTCCCTCCGTCGCTTCTGTTAACAAAGATATTTTGTGTCTGTTATTCTCCGTCTGATTCTAGTGAAGCCTCACCAGGCTTACACTTTTTTTTAACACCGCAAACCAAATCTTTTGTTCAGTGTGTTGAACACACTCTGCCCGCCGCTGTTCTCGTCTTTCCATTGTTGTTACCACACTGTCGCTGATCACCCGGAGCCAACTCACGGTGTCGACCGTGCCCTCTGTCCCGTTGAATGCCCTCAACGAACCCGCCGTTGATTCCGTCAGTCAGGAGTCGTCTCCCTTATCCTCTACTTGCCCGCCCCTTTCCTCGGTACCTTCCCTTGACGACGTTCATCAGGTTGAAGCCTTATTACCGAGTCGAACTCCTTCCCTTCCTTACGAATCCTCGTCTGACTCGTCCTCTGACTCTGATCATCCCGCCGCCTTCCCACGTCCCCTCCACTGGATCGTAGCCCAAATTTTATAAAAAGTCTCTTACAAAACATGATTTTAAGCACCTAAAAATTGTCAAAAAATGCAAAATTTCAGCAAAATTTGATGAATCATAAAATCCTTGGCTAATTCAGACCTTTGTATCTAATTTTTAGACTTTAGAAATATTGAATTTTTATTTATTTTTTATTGGAGAAAAGTTTACTATGCAAAATTCAAAATTTTAATGCACTTTTATTTCTCTAGAAATTATAATATAATTGTATATATCAAAATAAAGTGTTATAAATAGAGAGCCTAGAGAGAAGATATAGACTACTATTGTTGGTAAATCATAGTCTCTGTCAATTATACTATCTGATAGAGATATTTAAGTATGCAATATCACTGACCTTTCCAAATTAGCAGTTTAAATTTTATATCACTTTTGGAGAAACAAAAGTGTGTCAAGATTTTGAATTTTGCATAGTAAACTTTTCTCCAATAAAAAATAAGCAAAAATTCAATATTTCTAAAGTCTAAAAATTAGATATAAAAGTCTGAATTAGCCAAGGATTTTATGATTCATCAAATTTTGCTGAAATTCTGTATTTTTTGACAATTTTTAGGTGCTTAAAATCATGTTTTGTAAGAGACTTTTTATAAAATTTGACCTTACTTTTATGAAGCCTAAAATTTGGGCTATCATCCAGTGATAGCGGCATAGGCAGCTCATCATTCTGCGACACGATCTTCTTCATCTCACTCACACTCCCTTTCTTCTCAACCCTCTTCCTCATCCTCGGGTTCCTCCTCCGTCCGTAATCGTCCCCCCAAGCTTACTGATGAGGAGAAACGTCTCATCCTCAAGTATCACGGATGTTTCAAGTGTCGGAAATTGAAACGTCAACCATGTTTCCGCCAACTGTCCCGATGATTTCCCTTCACCTGTGGATTACAGACCTATTTCGGAGCCATCTGCCTCCTCTGTGAAACCCACCTACTCGCGTCCGACAGCCAAGGTTGCCATGGTCGGTGACCTCCATAACATTACCGAGACTGTTGCAGCAACTTCGGTCCTCAGTACGGGTGATGACTACTCGTCGTCTGATGAGTGCGTATCTCCCTCATCTCTATCGTCCCCCCACATAGTTTGGCCCGCCATCGTTCACTCCTCCTCCTCCTTCTCTCTTCCTACCAACATGCTGATTGACAACGGTTGCATGACAGTTCTGATTAGAGACGATGTTGTCTCTGATCTTGGTCTCCGTCGTCGCAAGTTACATCGACCGTTTGTCATGGGCACAGCATGGGGAAGGGATGGAGACTTGCAAAATGGGTTAAACTACGTGTTTCATCACCCGATATGTTGTTTGTTGCATGCACAGTTCGTGCAATTGTGGTTCCGGACCTGTTCGTTCCTATTATTCTTGGTATGCCGTGGCTTGCAAAAAATAAGATCATTGTTGATCACGAACTTCGGTGTTGCATCCACAAACCGTCTGGAATCGATATTCTACTACCAGGTCCTGGTCCTACCCCACCACCCCTCAGCATCGACGAGCGTCGATCACTCCTTCGGGAAACTGTCATTGCTCAACAGGACGCCGCTTCTCTCTCGTTTGAAGAATATCAACTTCAACAGAACGCGATTCGTGGATACCAATGTGATGTTATCCGTGAATTACATCTATGTGCAAATTTACCTCCTCCCTTTATCACGAAAGAGGTAACTGTCATTGCCGCGATTAAAAGTTGGATCGAGGTGCTGGCCTCGCTTGATCGACTTGCTAAAGAGGACGCTGCCATGAGGGCACGCTTCCCTGAATGTTTTCCTAATGACATCCCTCATTACAATAGCCTACCCAACAACGTTTACCATCGGATTCACCTCATCGACGCTAATAAGATTATTAGCCGACGGACTTACAGCTGCCCTAAACAGCTACGGGACGTCTGGCTGTCTATGCTTGAGGAGCACCTTGCCGCTGGTCGTATCCGACCGTCTTCCAGTCCTTACGCATCCCTTTCCTTCATTATTCCCAAATCTGACCCAATGTCGCAATCTCGGTGGGTAAATGACTACTGTATTCTCAACAGCAACACCGTCCCCGACCGCCATTCTCTGCCTACTGTTCAGGAAATCCTTGCCAACTGCAGGCGAGGAAAGATCTGGGGTAAGATGGACATGATGAATGCATTTTTTCAGATGAAGATGCATCCGGACGACATTTGTTTGACTGCGGTTACAACGCCCTTCGGTGCATACGAGTGGCCAGCTATGCCTCAGGGACTCTCTAATGCACCTGCTACGCATCAGCGTTGAATGTTCGCGGCGTTACACCCATACATTGGTAAAATCTGTCACGTTTATCTTGATGACATTATAGTGTGGTCTAACAGCCTCGAGGAACATCGAGTTAACATTGCGTTGGTTCTTCAAGCATTGAAGAACGACTCTCTTTTCTGCTCGCCCAAGAAGACGACACTATTCTGTTATGAGCTTGATTTCCTAGGTCACCATATCTCTCTGCGTGGCATCGAGGCCGACGGTAAGAAGGTTCAGTGGATAATGGACTGGCCTACTCCCAGGACACCTACCGAAGTTCGAGCATTTCTAGGACTTGTTTGGTACATCTCTAACTTCCTACTGGCTTTGGCGCAACACACGGTGATTCTGAACCCGCTCACCACAAAGGAAGCCAAGAGAGATTTTATCTGGACTGCTGCGCACACGATTGCTTTTGAAGCTGTAAAGACGCTTGTCACTGGCCGCGAGTGTCTCACCGTTATCGACCACTGTAACATGGGCGACAACAAAATTTTTGTCTTCTGCGATGCTAGCGACTACTGTACTGGTGCTGTCCTCACCTATGGACCCACTCTGGAAACCGCTTGCCCTGTTGCTTTTGAGTTGCAACAACTGAAGGGTGCTGAACTTAATTATCCGGTCCATGAAAAGGAACTCCTTGCCATCATACGTGCCTTAAAGAAATGGCGTGTCGATCTCATTGGCATGCCGATCACCGTCTACACTGACCACTGCACCTTAGAAAATTTTGGTTCTCAGAAATTACTCTCTCGTCGACAAGCTCGCTGGTCTGAGCTCCTCTCTCAATACGACTACGAAATCGTATATTTACCTGGCGCTGACAACACACCTGTGGATTCCATGTCTCGGTATCCCGGTATGGCTGATGCTGCAACTTGTGCCGCTGTCGCTCCGCTTCAACTGGTCTCTTCATCTCTAGCTCGTAGGAGGCATGAGGTTGTTCCCACAGTTGCTTCAACACATATTGCTCCTGACCCTACGTTTTTGACGAAGCTATGTGATGGCTACAAGGAGGACAAATGGTCCTCTTGACTTGCTGATCTGCTGTGGGATGAGGTCTCGAAGTCGGCTGCCTTGGAGAAGCATGGCTTGGAGATGGATATTTTACGGGACACTCCCTCATTGTCAGCGCTACACAAGGGATGGCTCGACGGCATATCATGCAATGGTGTGGCTGTTATAAACGGTCTACTATATGTGGGTGATCGTCTGGTTGTCCCTCGTACTGGCGACCTGCATGAAACGGTTTTTCGTCTTGCTCATGACTCGTTGGGACACTTTGGGTCTGATAAGTCTTATGCCGCAATCCGAGACTCTTTTTACTGGCCACATATGCGTAAGGAGCTGGAATCACTGTACCTGCCAGCCTGCGAACACTGCCAACGTAACAAGTCCCTGTCTAGGAAACTGACTGGTCCACTTCACCCCTTGCCAATCCCTGATAAACGTGGTTCTAGCGTTGCCATCGACTTCATTGGTCCCTAACCAGAGGACAACGGCTTTAATGCGATCTGCACTATGTCCGATCGTCTCGGCGCTGACTTTCGCCCAATCCCTACCCGCACGGACATTTCGGTGGAAGATTTTGCTCAGCTATTCTTCACACATTGGTACTGCGAAAACGGGTTGCCTTCTGACATCGTATCCGACCGCGACAAACTGTTCATCTCTCGTTTCTGGAAAGCCCTGCATCGACTGACTGGTGTCTCTCTCAAAATGTCATCTTCGTATCACCCTGAGACCGACGGCTCTAGCAAGCACTTTAACAAGACGGTCATCCAATCCTTGCGATTCCATGTCGCTCGGAACCAAACTGGTTGGGCAAAGGCCCTCCCTTTGGTTCGTTTCAACTACATGAACACTGTCAACGCTTCGACGGGTTTCACACCTTTCCAGCTTCACCTCGGACAATCCCCTCGGATTATTCCGCCTCTCATCCTTCCTGCTAAGAATTCACCTCTAGCTGGGGATCTTGATGCTAATGCGGCTGCTCAACTACTATCTGACATAGAAACTGACGTTCTCGAGGCACAGGACAACCTCCTTTTGGCGAAAACCAACCAAGCACATCATGCAAACAAGTCTCACTCACTGGAGAATGTTTACAAAATTGGGGATCGGGTCCTGCTCTCCACGTTCCATCATCATTGGGAATTCATGCAACATGGCGATAAGCGTGTCGCAAAATTTATGGTTCGCTATGATGGCCCTTTTACTATTGCTCAGGCTTGGCCCGACTCTTCCGCTTACACCTTGGACTTACCTGATGGCCTCCACATTTTCCCAACGTTCCATGCTTCGCTCCTGTGTCCCTTCATCGCCAACAATGATGATTTATTCCCTTCTCGTTGTCCTGCGCGAAACAAGTTTCACCCAGAATCATGAAGAAAACAGACAATTATGCACCATTTCTTACCTTTTACTTTCATTTTATATATCTTACTTTGATATGTTTACTTACGATAAGAATCTTTTCTATGCTACAGAACTATAAATAAATAAATAACTAAGTAGAACCTACCGGAACCTTCTACCAAAGTGATAGAACTTTGCGGAACCTTCCGTTTCCTTCTCACTCTTTCTATTCATTTCCCTTTCTTTCTATTGTTTTCCGAGACATTCTTTTGACTGCTTAGTAATAGACATTCTCACACTTTCCGCCACTTTCCAGAGACTTCCGAGGCTCCTGATTGGCTGCTCAAAAGTGGGCATTTTAGTATATATAGAGGTCCGAATCCTGCATGTACTTTAGCTACTTTGCTCCCCTTGAACAGTTCAAGTGGTATTCAAGACAAGTTTTCCCCACAAGTTATAAGTTTAGGACCTAAGTTGGTCCCTCTTCAAGTTATATTCAGTATTATTGGACTTTTGACAAGTTCATCATCAGAGCATAGCTGCTCATCGTCATCAGTACCCCTATCCCGTCGAAGACATTACAATCGAACTCGAGTGTACTTCAAACCCCTCAAATCAAACGAACAACAGGGATAGTCGACGTAACGTCTCGTCCACAATTCTCTGTAGGAAGGACTGTTCTATTCTAAGGTTTACATCTTAAACTTTTAGAGTATTCATCTTTTCCCACGACATCGTGCTCATGAGGAGCCTGGACCTGTTGTCACGCCTGACGGCGCACATGAACATGTGGTTGAGCGCATTATCGACCGCAGACAGCGAGGCCGTGGTTGGCAATACTTGGTAACTTGGAAGGGATATGGACCCGACCATAACCAGTGGATGCCTGGTCGCAAGATTGATGACCTCGCTTCTTTGGATACTTACCTTCTCGAGAACGGTCTCACGGTCTGATTGTCCCCCCCTTTTTTTTTCTACACATGGTCACTTTTCTCTCCTTTGTCGTTTGTTTTGTTTTACACATGGTCACCTTTCTATCCTTACCTTGCTTACTTATGTCCCATTTTTTTTTTCTGCCTTCCATTGCGTATTCCTCCTTCCTTTATCTCTCATTTTCTGATTGCCTTTCACTTAAATTTCATGGTGGGGAAGAGTGTAACCCTGCTGGGTTACAGCTCGCCACAACACCTTCCCGATTAGGATACTTCCATTCTCCCCACTCGTTACCTCAGCATCCACACTTGTACTTATAGTCGAGCTCTGTCCTTTGTTAACTCTAGTTTATGCTCCCTCCGTCGCTTCCGTTAACAAAGGTACTATTTTACATTCCTATTATCTGTAGAACTCTAGCTTACGCTCCCTCCGTTGCTTCCATTAACAAAGATATTTTGTGTCTGTTATTCTCCGTCTGATTCTAGTGAAGCCTCGCCAGGCTTACATGATCTACATGATCCAAGGAGGAGCCCAAGTGTGATATATGTGTCAGATTGTGTGGTAAACAGATATACATAGTAGGTGATATGCAAGTACATAGAATTGGGGCTTGAGGGGATAGATATTGCTCCTCTTCTGACAAATATTTGGGTTCTTGCTCCCAAGATTTATCAAGAACAATGGTTGTTAGCTCTTCAGATGGAAAATGCATCAGGAAAAACCCAAATCACTTTTTAGTACTATAAAAGCACTATTGCTACTATTGGGCTACTATCAATACTATATTTTTTCTACAGTTACTAAGTTTATTAGCAGATTACTATTCTCACTATGCAAACTATATATCTTTGCATACACATATTGAAGATTCTAAATATTTCTTTTAATTTCTGTAAAAGTAATTCTAGAAATAGCTGTTAAATTATCTATAATTTGGATATATGGATATTATATTCAGAATCTCCTCAAAAATCCGGTTCTAATGATATATAATATGTCCCTATAATGTAGAGAAACAGCAAGGATTCTCCAGTTTTAAGTTGCTTAGTAGATTGAAGATAGTCTGGGACTAATCTAATCATATCTCGTGTTTCTGTGATCCGATCAGCACCGTTGAGATGGCGTCGGAAAGCCCCGGATCACGGCTTTCCAACGCCGTCTCAAGCGCCCTGTCACGTCGCCATTTGACCTTGGAACTTCGCCCACATCCTCTCTCTCTCTCTCTCTCTCTCTCTCTCTCTTTCCTCCCATGTCTCTTCTCCTTTTGCTGCTATTTCTTTTCATCCTATCTTTGTTTGCTTTGTGTATGTACTTCACATTACCTTCTGGTACCCTATCTACCTATTCTCACTGCTTCTTGGTGCAGTATTCAATGTTCTGGTAAGTCATTAAGCTATTTTACTTTCAATTAGACCTTCTGATATTCAAGTTCAAGTTTCCTTATCTTTGTCAACTCAATGTAAGCTCTTTTCATCTTCATATCTTCATATCATCTGCTTATAAACCTTTTCAGTGCTATCTTTGTCTATATATCCCCTTTTGTTATTATTAGCACTATCTTGTTGTAATTATTTTACTGTATTTTATATAAAATTGAGTTTTGCTGTGCTTTAATTTTGACTTGAGAGAAATGAAAACAGAGAGAAATGTTTCTAAAAAGTGCAAAATAGTAGAAAAATAGTGCTCTGATAGTGCTCTGATAGTACTTTATAGTAAAGGGGGTTTGTAATTAGTAGATGTCTAACTATATAGCACTATATAGTACTAAATAGTAGATTGGGTTTTTCCTGATGTGCATGTTGGATGAATGTCACAGTCCATCTCGGAGCTACGCGGAGGTCGCTAGAAGAGAGAGAGAGGGAAGGGTAGGGATACGAGTCGGCGACTCGGGACCTGTAATGTAGATAGTTAAATACAAACGGGCTTGGCTTCAACTTATGTGTTGCACCTTTCTAGGATACAGCCCTGGGTTTCAGAGGTAGTGCGAGTCGGGGACGTCGGGGAAGTAGGAAACCTAAGATGCAGACGGAGGTAAGTAGGAACACTGGAATAGTCACTAGGATGTTTCACCGGATTACAGAGTGTCAACTAGGAAGTCCTAGAAGACGAGTGAAGAAAGAGATGTTAAGACGGTGGACTAAACCAAAGTCAAGTCCTAGTCGGAGGAGTAGGGAATCACACGGGGATCGGAGGTATGAGGACGAATCAAAGTCAAGTTTCGTACTAAGGAAATACAGCGAGCGAGGCAAGTATTTATACTACAAGACTCCTATAAGGAATAGAGGACTTAGAGAAAATACGAAGGGGAGTGATGTGTGAATGGTGTGATAGGGATAGGGTCAGAATCATAGGACGTGTGGAAAGGTACGGGAGGAAAGAATATGAGGTAATTAAACAAGAGATAAATGAGAAAGATATTATGGGGCTGATGATCGGAGGCCTATCGGTGATGTCGGGAAGGAAAGACATGTGGTAAGGAACTATCTAAAAGAATCAGCTATGATAAGAGACCATGGATCAGATAAAGGCAAAAGGGTAAAAGGATATCAAAGATAAAGTGGAGGGCAAGTCGGAGGGTCGGGGGTAAATAGAATAAACAGAAGATGGAAGCATGGCAGAGGAAATGACTGTGGGAAGGATGAGTGGAGTACAGAATATTGGGCCGAGCTGGGGTTGACTAGGGTAGGTCGGGATTAGTAGGGATTAGGTACGTCATGTGATAGGGTTCTAGCATGGTTCTGACAATGAAGATGAGAGATGGCTTTTTGAGAAAATCAGTTTCCATAAGACCTTGACTTGAGGGACCAAGTATGGGATCAATATTGATGGAAGTGTGATTAGCCAATTCTTCAGTCTGATCATTCATAACAAAGGATAGTGGGGGGTCAAGGCAACAAGTGTGTCCATGAGTCCTGTTCTCAGGATGAAAGGAGGTTCCGTGGGCTTCTACATTGGTCCAAGTGTGATTTGTACATATGTCTGGAGATTTTACATTGAGGTCAGTGTACTCAAGCAGGACTAACACAACCAGAGCATGACATAAGGCCACATTGAAGAGTAAGAGAAAGGAAGGTATGCAATGGCTGCCATGAATCCTGGTAACCAATACAGGGTCATCATTCATGTTGATCCGCTTAAGGGCACCTAAACACCCAAGGTTAGTGTACATGTAACCGTACACATGGGATCTGATCGAATAGATGTACTTTTCTGGAGTCAGTCTGCAACTCTCTTTTGATGTTAACGGATACGCAGTCTGCTTAGATAGAAAGTGATATTGTGATGTTGATAATGGAAATTGACCATCTTCTGCTGTCCCAGAGAAGCTTGGAAAGTTTGAGTACAGCAGTTCAACGAGAGAGGGGGGTCATAGTGACACCAAGTGCGAACATGTATCGATTGGGGTGACCAGAGAGGTGCAGCAGGGTGATGACCGTAAGACACCTGGTATAATATATTCAGAGGTACCGAGATATTTGGTACATGGCAGCGTACAGTCTTATGAGAAGGATCCAAGGCGGAATAGAAGTGATGCTAGCAGGGGTGCATCTTGCTATAGAAGGCGAATCAAAATGAACAAGCGCAGTACCAACAGAAGTGAGAGGATATTGCAGCAAGATTGAAGCATTGACAAATCATGATGATGAGACGGTAGGGGAAGCAGATAGCTATTGTGAAGGTCCTGTACACACTCTAGTGATACAGCTTACACATATATGCAGAAAGGTCACAGGCAACCTGACAAAGAGTGGGTTTGTCAGTGTAGATCGTGGTGAGAGAATTTCGACGGGCGTACACAGTTCGTGTTCTAACCCCACCGAAAATATTCCTCAGAATCCCCACTCTATCTGAGCTATTATCAGCAAATAGTTGTATTGACTTATGCTCCGAGGTTCGCTAACAAAGAGGAAATTCGAGCTTGCAACACGGTACATTGGACTATCAACATGGTTTAACAGGGGTAGTCGAGCAAGGAGTTGAGGTCAGATCACGGCTAGTGCCTGTTGAGAGCAATGGGAAGCTTGCAAGCCACAGTACTACATGGGATGAGTAGCATATATAGTTGGAGTGCATAGCTAGGGATCAGGGATACAATGCTCACGGCGAATGTTCCTGTTACAAGCAAAGCATCTCAAGGGAAGGTGAGACATGATGCACCAGCTGGCGCGCCAATTCGTACAGGAGCAGTGGGAGGGTGCATTTGCATGAGTGGGTTGTGGCAGAGTGTCGATTCATTGGGGAGTGAGTGCGAAGGGATGCCTGAGACAGATGCTTGAGAGTACGGGAGAAGGAAAAGCAGCTGCGGAATCTGAGGCATGTCGTGCAAAGGTCTCAAGTGGTTTTGACGCTAATTGACAAGCATAGTTTCGCCCATGCAGATTCGCTTCCTTGAAAGCTATTGGAAGGTATGATGTAGAGCTATGTTCGGTAGAAGACCAGAGTTGAAGACATAAGATGCATTTGGCAACTAGAAGGGCTTAAGACAAGCAAAGCTACGACAGAGCCGAAAGATCCACAGAGTCAGGCAAGGGAAGAGTGTAGGTAGCCAGTCAAAGACTTCGGGCTCAGGCAAATTGAGCTCGAGTTTCATGTTCAGAGATACAAGCACTGGATCGTGGCCTGAATTTTAGGCTTCATAAAAGTAAGGTCAAATTTTATAAAAAGTCTCTTACAAAACATGATTTTAAGCACCTAAAAATTGTCAAAAAATGCAGAATTTCAGCAAAATTTGATGAATCATAAAATCCTTAGCTAATTCAGACTTTTGTATCTAATTTTTAGACTTTAGAAATATTGAATTTTTGTTTATTTTTTGTTGGAGAAAAGTTTACTATGCAAAATTCAAAATTTTGATATACTTTTGTTTCTCCAAAAGTGATATAAAATTTAAACTGCTAATTTGGAAAGGTCAGTGATATTGCATACTTAAATATCTCTATCAGATAGTATAATTGACAGAGACTATGATTTACCAACAATAGTAGTCTATATCTTCTCTCTAGGCTCTCTATTTATAACACTTTATTTTGATATATACAATTATATTATGATTTCTAGGGAAATAAAAGTGTATCAAGATTTTGAATTTTGCATAGTAAACTTTTCTCCAACAAAAAATAAACAAAAATTCAATATTTCTAAAGTCTAAAAATTAGATACAAAAGTCTGAATTAGCTAAGGATTTTATGATTCATCAAATTTTGCTGAAATTCTGCATTTTTTGACAATTTTTAGGTGCTTAAAATCATGTTTTGTAAGAGACTTTTTATAAAATTTGACCTTACTTTTATGAAGCCTAAAATTTGGGCTACGATCCAGTGAAGCAAGAGATGAGTAGGAGTGGAGTGGTCAGTCGTCCCAATCGTATTCTGACGTCCGGCACCCCGATCGTTGACCCTCGATGTCCTACTCTTCTAGTCCCAACTACAGTAGTTGCCTACAGTCCGATGTCTTCATTATACCCACATCTCTTGGGCATCAAGGCGTTGACTTAGGCAGCAAGGACTAGGAATTCGGCTAACTTCACACCCCGTACATCCGTCCTCACGTCAAGACCACCTCCAGCATGACACTGACAATATCCTCCGGTTGTCCCTCGCAGCGACCCTCTCCTCAGTCTTTAAACCTGCAAATGTTGTCCTGCACTCTGTTTTCCCTGCCTGCGAGTTTCTGTTGGCTCTCCTCCATGTCTGCTCTGACTCATTCGTCAAGTTTCTTTCTCTACAGGAACAAACATTCTGTACTCTACTACATAAAGCCCTCGAATGGATACTCTTCCCCCTCCTCAATGTTCTACCCACTCTCTCACTCCAAGCTACTCACCGTTGAATACCCGGACTGCTTCTTACACCTCGAGGTTCTTGATCTACCATTTCTATCAGATGCAGACTTGGGCAACAACTACTGGCACCGACTCATGCATTCTCTTCTGTTGCTTTCTCCGAGTCACCTCAAATGTTGAACATCCAGTCTACTAGTCTCTCTGGGATGTATCTCGTATCGACTCAGTACTCCCCTTGCCCTTGCGCTAGTTTTCCTCAGCAGTCCTTTGTGGACATCTTCTCTTCGATCTCTAAGGCTTTATAGTCACAAACATCAACATATGCCCCTTCTTCTGATGGCCCTCTCCTAGCAGGATCCATTGCAACTTCTATGCAACTATAAATCCACAGTACCATATTCTACCAAGCCTTCAATTGGATTGACCCATATCACAAGGTACCGTGCTCACAGACAGGGGTTGTTTTTTGAGGTGATTGAGACTTGTACTACTTGTACACTTTTCTGAAGTTCTGGTTTATCTCCAGCTTACTTACAGTCCCCGTCATTCCGACCCACTTGGGTTGGTTATCTATGGTGCAAAGTCAAAAGTCACGTGACAGAAATTGAACCGCTGTTTGCTGAACGTCTACCTTTGCGACCTCGATAGTCATGTGACAGAAATTGACCCGTTTTTTCCTATTGTTTCCATTTCGAACATCCGGATGTCGCCAGTCATTATTCTCATGCTTTGCTCCCCTTTTCACCCTCTTTTTTTCTCCTCCTTCTCCTTGAAGCCCTCTGTTCCGACGGACTGCTTCCCTTCAGGTTACGCGGATGGCGACTACACCCCCTTGTCGATCCGCTCGTCTTGCTGCCCATGCATCACGTCCCGCTGCCTCCGTTTCTCAATGACCGCCCCACTATGTCAGCAATCCTTCGTCGCTGACCGTGCCACATCCTTCGCTCGTCGACTTTCTCTTACCCCTCAACGGCCCCTTCATTATCTACGGTTTGGACAACCGCCCCTCGTACTTCCAACCTTGTTCTTCCGTCCCTAACGCCACCTCTTCGGTTCGTGATCATTTCATTTTACTGGCTGGTCACTAATTTTTCTGTTCAGCTCGCTCCTTCCCGTGCGCTGTCGCCTGAGTCTCCCTCTGTCCCCTCGTCCTCATCCACCCTGTGCTCCTGCCAAGCAGGGCCCAATCATTCGCGCAACTGACACAATCGTGCTCTTCGTAAGGCCAAGCGGGTACGCGCTAAGCTACGCCTTGTTGCGTCTGCTCAATGATGCTTGCAATCCAGCGCGGCGCTTGGCTTTCAGGCCTTAACGTAGCGTAGATTGCTGTGCACTCATGTCTTGACCTCAGATCGGCCCCCTCATATCCTCTTGTACGTTTATCACGTCTTTTGGTTGCTTCCGCTAACCCTTCATTTTCTGCAGCACTTTTTTTTGGGTACGAACGTCGGCCATTGTCTCCACATCCTTCCGCCTTACCGCTCTGCTTGAGGACCCCTGTCTTGTCACTATGTATATATATAATTCCCTACGTCGCTTGCAAATGTAATTGGTCACATCTCTGCTTCCTGTGCTTAATTGAGTGACTTCAAACTGTCTCTCTCTTTGTGAAATTCTGCCCTGCAGATGGTCATTCGTTCACGCTACGTGCCCTTCCATGAGTTCAAGCAGTTTCCTTGCATGTCTGGATCATTAGATGGTCTCTTCACTGGTGATCGTCTCCTTTATCGTGGTTCTTTTGCATTGGATGCTGTACCTCCCGCTCCCCACATTGCTCTTGCCGTTCCATTACACTTTTTGGCTGGCTTCGTGATTGTGGTTGAATTTCATAAGCTGTTGACTCAACATCGCATTAAGATTAGATGTGGTTTCTTTTCTCCTGATGACTATCACGATGAACTTCGGTCTCATGTCTGCTCCTCTCAATGCAAGAGAAAAGTTGCCGTTTTTCATCACCCCTCTGTTAGCATTGTTAATCCTTTCGGGCAGCCCAACTTTGTGCCCTTGCCGAGTGAGATTCCTTCAGAATATCGTGAATTTGTCTACCCCAGCTCCACTACTTTCCCACCGCATCCTATGACTTTGGAAGCTCGCACTCAGATGTTATGAGACTTCACAGATCAACTTAGTGAATCTGCTCTTGCTGAGCTCCCCTGCGCCGTCTGCGCTGAACTCATTAAAAGGTCCGACACCTCTGCTGTTAACATGTCTGATCCTGTCTTTCAGCCTCTGGCGCGTTTAGATGCATCTGTTGCCGTCCTGACTTGTACCTCTGATGCTGTTGCCGCTCAATCGCTACATTCTCCCATCCTTGAGCGCGCGGGTCTTAGCGTTCACCGTGACACTCGGGTGGCCAATGTTTGTTCTACATGTTTGACCGCTTTGAAGAACGACAGATTACCTCCCCGCTCGCTGGCGAATGGCCTGTGGGTGGGTGATATACCTCCAGAACTTCAGGCACTTAATTATTGTGAGAAACTTATGGTTGCTCGCTTCCGTCACAACACCTTCATGGTTTCCGTTATCATGGGTCAACAACGGATGTCTGCCAATGCTGTCACGTTTGCACAACCAGTCGCTAAGTTTCATGCTATTTTACCGCCTCCGCCTTCGGATCTTGAGTCGTGCCTCGTCGTGCTTTTCACAGGCTCTTCCGCTCCCACCCCCGATGACATGAAACGCACTCCCCTTATTATTTGGAAGCAGGTTGTATGGGATGCTCTAATATGGCTTAAGTTGAATCATAAGAACTTGTCAGCGACTAACTAAACTTACCTGCCTAGGTTGCCACAAGAACTCTGTCTTAATACTTAAGTAACAATGTTAAGAGGTTAAAACCCAGATAAGTCTCAGTTAGGAGATTCAGGCAACCACCTTGAATCAGGTGACTAAGAGTAGGAACTGTCTTAGTTGAATACTCCTATTGAGTAGTATCTCAAGTCTGGGGGATGTATTGCTGAAAACAAGGTCTATATATACTAATCGGCCTGTGGCTGTGCACATGTCCTTCTAACCAATCAGATCACTCCTTCCCACGCCCTATGCTAGATTACCAATCCAATATCTGCAACCAACCAATAGCATTAAAGCCTCACTAGTCACGAGTCAGCCGACTTGATGATGAGTAAGCTAAACTGCCAAACTAACCAATAGCATAAAAGCCTCAAAGGCTGCTTGGTAATACACTATTGCACAAGCCAATAGCATAAAGAGCTCAGAGAATGCTGAGTAAGCTATGTACATTGGTAAGCATGTGATTATCGAGAGCTTAGTCATTCCACTTATATCGTGAGAACCTTAGACATGCTTAGTT
Organism: Cerrena zonata; assembly: GCA_038087015.1. Taxonomy (NCBI): domain Eukaryota; kingdom Fungi; phylum Basidiomycota; class Agaricomycetes; order Polyporales; family Cerrenaceae; genus Cerrena; species Cerrena zonata. The sequence goes on from JASBNA010000007.1 coordinate 85,907, forward strand.
ATGAAAGTAGAAGTATTGCCAAAAACAGTAAGTTCATGACATTACCCCCTCCTTAAGGATCACGTCCTCATGATCTTGCAAGAGTTCTTTCATATACACCATCTTCCCAGTTAAAAAGCCATGATGGGTACATTCTAGATGGTTTAGTTGGCCAAGTTAAATGGTCCAGTTCTACAAATCTCAGCTGTTTAGGCTTAGGCCTGGGTGCATTTGGATGACGCTTATGAAAGTCCTTGACAGCTTTCTGAGCATTTGTCAACTGTGATGCAGGTTCCCAAGTTTCCTCTGATCTAGGATAGCCTTCCCAGTGGATAAGATACTTTAATACTCCTCGTTCAACCTTTGAATCTAAAATACTTTCAACATTGTACTCCTCTTTACCTTCAACGATCTCAGGTAGGGGAGGGAGTGGCTTCTGTTGTGAGGAATAAATAGGTGCAACATATGGAGTTAGAACTACTTCATTGAAAACAGGATGTATTGACCTCCAAGTACTTGGTAATTGAAGTCGATATGCAGACTTTCCTATTTTCTCTGTAATCTTAAATGGTCCATACCGCTTGTCTTCCAGTTTCTTCATTGGTCTGTTGGTCTTGATATTGTATCCTTCTAACCATACTCTATCTCCAACATCATATTTCCTGGATTCCTTCTTTGTACGATCATAGTATTGTTTCATCATTTCTTGTGATGCTTTCATTGCAGATGCAGCCTCAGATTGAATTTCCTTGATACGATCTGCAAATTGCTCAGCTGTCACATTTTTGACTTCACGTCTTGCCTCATAACCTTTCCAAGGGTGAAAACCTTTGTTAACATAGAATGGAGAAAATCCTGTGGAAGACTGAGTTTTGTCATTATAAGCAAAACCAGCCATTGGTAACCACTCAGCCCAATCATCTTGTCTGTGATTTACAAACACACGAAGATATTGCTCAATTTCTTGATTAACACGTTCAGTCTGTCCATCAGTTTGAGGATGATATGCTGTGGATGGATTTCCTTTAATACCTAGTAGTTCATAAAGAGCCTTAATGAACTTAGATACAAACTGAGGTCCTCTGTCACTGATAATCTTGCGTGGAAGGCCATGATATACAAATACATGATCACGTAGTATTTTAGCCCAACCTTCTGATGTAAGTTCAATATTAGTTGGAAGAGGTATAATCTGCTTTCCACCAACATCAACTATTACCAGAATTGCATCATATCCTTGTGACTCTGGAAGAGGTCCAATCATATCAACAGAGATATTTCCCAAGGCCGAGATGGAACTTCATTAGGTTGCAAGGGTGCTGCAAGCTTCTCATGATGGGGTTTAGTTCTTTGACAAACCTCACATCCAGTCACATAAGCTTGAACATCTGCACGGATCCTTGGCCACCAGTAATTGCGAGTAATCAGCTCATGGGTTTTATAACGACCAGGATGTCCAGCCATTATAGAATCATGATGTATTTGAATGATCTCTTCACGAAGTTGTTTATCTCTTGGTATATAGATACGACCATGCCAGGTGATAATTCCATCAGATTCTTCCCATCCCTTCTCCTGATTGACCAGTGCTTGCTCCACTGCACTGTCACGATTTCTTCCGAGTTTCTTGATTCGTTCTAGAAGACTATTATCCTGAACAATCTCAAATTCCATAGCTCTGAACCAGTAAGGTTTTAACAGTACCACATTCTCATTATCATCTTGACCTCGATAATGGTCTACACGCCTTGACAGAAGATCTGGCTTAGTGTGTAATCTCCCAGGTTTATGATGTAAACTGAAATGATAGTTTGCTAACTCTGTTACCCATCTAGCTTGCCTGCGATTGAGTTTCTGGGGTTTCCTAAAGTACTCAAGGTTCTTGTGGTCTGTCCAGATCTCAAACTCATGCTTTGCACCCATCAGATAGTGTCTCCACTCATCTAATGCAGTCATCATAGCTAAAAGTTCCTTGTCATAAATCTCATAATTGCGCTCAACAGCAGTCATAGATTTAGACAGAAAGGCAACAGGATGCCACTTTCCATCATGCATTTGAGACAAAACTGCTCCAACTGCATAATCAGATGCATCACATTCCACCCGATATGGTTCATCATCTGTAGGGATAACAAGAACAGGTGCTGTGATAATGCTTTCTTTGATCTGCTCAAAAGCCTTCTGTTGTGAATCTCCCCAAGTCCAATCTGCTTTTCCAGTCAGAGATGTCAATGGTCTTGCAATATCTCCATATCCTAGTATAAAGCGGCGATAGAAATTGGTAAATCCTAAAAATGCTTGAACATCTCTCTTGCATTTTGGCACAGGCCATTCAGATACACCACGGACTTTGACAGGGTCCATTCCAACATGTCCTTCAGAGATGATCATTCCAAGATACTCAACTTGAGTTGCTTCAAACTCACACTTCTCTGCTTTGAGATATAACTTGTGCTCTCTGAGAATCTGTAACACTTTACGAACAATATATCTATGTTCCTCCAGAGTCTTGGTGAAGATCATAATATCATCTAGGTATACAACAACTACACCTTGATTAATCAAATCCTTAAACAAGTCATTCATCAGAGTTTGGAAAGTAGCAGGTGAGTTTGTTAGTCCAAAGAACATAACAAGAGGTTCAAATAGTCCCCGGTTGGTTCTGAAAGCAGCTTTCCATTCATCACCTTCCTTGATACGAACATTGTTATATCCCCAACATACATCAAGCTTTGTAAAATACCTTGCTCCTTTCAACTTGTTCACTAGCTCTGGGATGAGAGGTATAGGATACCTATTCTTGATAGTCATCTCATTAAGCTTCCGATAATCCTGAACAGGTCTAAGACTTCCATCTTTCTTCTTGACAAAGAAGAATGGTGAAGCCATAGGAGATTTTGAAGGTCTGATACGTCCAGAGCGTAAATTCTCTTCTAAGAATTCATCAAGCATCTTCTGTTCTTCAAGGTTCAAAGGATAGATCTTGCAATCTAGAGGCTTTGCACCTGGAGTCAGCTCAATCACATGATCCCATGGTCTATGTTTAGGCAGAGTATCAAATTCCTGCTTTGCAAATACCTCAGCAAAGTCCTGATAGTGCTCTGGTACTATACTCTCAAAGTCCTTCTTAATCTTGTCAGCATTACTTGCTTCTGCTAACTTAGAAGATATAGTTGCCTTTGCTCGAATATGTAACTTATCTAGACCAAGATAAGATCTGTAATCCATAAGAAAAAGCCTGTCTCCTTCCTCCAAGGGATTTTGACAGTCTTCTTCCTCATCTTCATCAGGTTCCAAAATACGCATCATATAGCCACACTGAGAGGGACAGCGATCAAACTTGATAGTTCCTTCCTGCCAGTTAACAGAAGGATTATGTAACTTCAGCCAGTCATAACCAATAAATAAGTCAGACCTGCCAAGATCAGTCACAGAAAGTTCAATAACTTCTCTATGATCTTGAATCTTCATAACAAGTTCAACAAATTCAGTGATTGGTCCTGCCTTATTACGACTTCCATCTGCATTATAAACTGGTATAGGTCGAGGTGACTTTCTAGTTGTAAGACCATGTTTCTTGACAAACTTTGTATCAATAGAAGATCCCATACAGCCACTATCAATAAGTGCTTGTACTGTGAAGGTGTTCAAATTGTCTAGTGTCTGAAGTACAGCTGACACATCCAATTGATTACCACGGCCTTCTCTGATGATACTTTTAGTTCTTGCATATTCCTCTAGTTCTGCTATTGCTTGCTCATCATTCAAACCAATAATTCTATGAAGTTCTTCCCAAGTAGCCTCATGCTGTTTTTTTGGATGTACCCACATTCTGAATATACCAATACTTCTGCAGTTGTTCTCTCGCATACGCCTGAGAGTCCACACACTACCAAAAGGTTCTGCATATTCTTCCTTAGGTTTATCCTCAGGCTTGTCTAAAATAATCTCCTCATTCTGGGCATTACAGGGAATTAAGCATGGCTCTGAACCACCACCGCGCTCATTATCTTGAGGAGACGCCCTAGCCTGAATTTTAGATACTATTTCAACAGCATGTTGACTGGTTTGAGTCTGCAGCTGGGAAGCTACTGAGACTCGTTGCAAAAATCCAAATCCATTTGAGTTGGATTCTCTGGCATCTTGGCATGTACCAGCTTTCTGATCTGATCCCATGTCAATTCCTTTGCCATATCTGCAACATCCACTTGTGGAATATCTGCTTGTTCAACTTGTCTAACAACCTGTGGTTTTATCGGACAATTACGACTGATATGTCCTGGCTGACCACATCTGTAGCAGAGTCTTTCCTTTCTCAACCTATCTATGTCCATAGGCTGACCATGACCACCAAAGGTAATACCAGTACCATCTTTACGTGCAGGTACAGTTGTGTGATATCCTTCAGATCTTGTAAACCACCCCATGTTAGTTGTGACTGTGGTGTTGGGTTTCACCACTAAAGGTCCTGACTTCATACGACCTTGAAGTCTACGCTGCATGTTATCAATCCTGATAACCTTCTCTTTATAGCTCTCATAACTTGTAGGTAAAGAATCGCTATCATAGACTCTTTCTATCAGGCGGTAACTGAGCCCTTGCTCAATCCTAGAGATCAAATACTGCTCATGATCTCCTCCAGTCCTGAATCCTGCTTGAACCATAAGTTGTTCAAACTCTACAAAGTATTCATCTGCAGTGCGAGGTCCTTGCCTAAGAGCTTCCAACTTAGCTTGTGCATTCAACCTGAAGTTGGCATCCTTGAAGGACTTGTCCAATGCTTCCAAGAACTCCTTCCAGGTATCTGTAACAGTAACATCTCCAACATCATCTATCTTAGCTTCCAAATAGTTCTGAGCCCATTTGTCAGCAAACCCTTCTTTCATATAAGATAAGGTAAACAGAATCTTAGCTTGGTCTGTTGCAAACCTATCTCTCTTTTCAGCAATGAATAGAATAACTTGTCTTCTCCATGAAGCATACTTAGCTTTGCTTCCATCAAAGACTGCTGGCTTAGCACCCTGAACTTTGGTATCAGAGTCATTCATCATACTGAGTAACTGTAAAGGTTTGACTATTGGTGAGAGAAGTGGGGTAGAGGGATACTGAGGTGATAGATTGACTGAGGGTGTAGAGGGTTCTTCTGAATGTGCTTCTGAAGAAGGTGTTGAAGGTCTTGAGCGATACACAAAGTAATCCACGATGACAATAATATAACTAGGAAAAGATGATACACTGGTCCACCAGTACCTTTCTGGTTTCCACCCACAGTGGGATCCTTAATAACTCGGTATCAAAGATCACTGTATCACAAATGAGACTATTTACCAAGGCTTGCTCCTTGATAAACCAAGTCACACAATTCCAAATCCAAGGTAACAATAACTAGGTAACACTACTTGTTATCTTCTGATGATAACCAAGTAAACAAACAGTTTGACACCACTAGAGGACTCCTGGCTCCGTGCTTTTGTCAAAACTAAAACAATGATTGAACACCACTAGAGAACTCTTGGCTCCGTGCTATTGTTCTAATCACAAACTTATTGAATACCACTAGAGGACTCTTGGCTCCATGCTTTTATTCAATAAACTCAGACTAATAGAATTCCAACTAATTCTATATCTGACCATAAAGACACTTCCTTTATAACCAAAGGAGTAAAGGTATAAGAGGGTAAAGTAGGCAGTAGAGAGACTTGAGATAATGTCAGCGACTAACTAAACTTACCTGCCTAGGTTGCCACAAGAACTCTGTCTTAATACTTAAGTAATAATGTTAAGAGGTTAAAACCCAGATAAGTCTCAGTTAGGAGATTCAGGCAACCACCTTGAATCAGGTGACTAAGAGTAGGAACTGTCTTAGTTGAATACTCCTATTGAGTAGTATCTCAAGTCTGGGGGATGTATTGCTGAAAACAAGGTCTATATATACTAATCAGCCTGTGGCTATGCACATGTCCTTCTAACCAATCAGATCACTCCTTCCCATGCCCTATGCTAGATTACCAATCCAATATCTGCAACCAATCAATAGCATTAAGGCCTCACTAGTCACGAGTCAGCCAACTTGATGATGAGTAAGCTAAACCGCCAAACTAACCAATAGCATAAAAGCCTCAAAGGCTGCTTGGTAATATACTATTGCACAAGCCAATAGCATAAAGAGCTCAGAGAATGCTGAGTAAGCTATGTACATTGGTAAGCATGTGATTATCGAGAGCTTAGTCATTCCACTTATATCGTGAGAATCTTAGATATGCTTAGTTATGAAAGTAGAAGTATTGCCAAAAACAGTAAGTTCATGACAGTATCACTATATATACTTATTTCTACTTTATATCCAAATTAATTTATATTTATTCTGACACTATTGCTACTTGCTTGGGCTCTGGGTTTCATGTAACCACTGCCCCTTCAGCATCATTTAAGATAAATAACTACTACAACTATTCTGTGAGCAGTGCTTTCTGTGTATTGTTCACTCAACTAACTCGGGTTCATATCCTCTAATGAGATTATGGTCTTACTCTGATGTTATATATCTGATTGCTCTCTCTCTTCTTCATTATTTGCTTTTGCTAGAAATGATTCTCAATTTGAATATCTCATGATGCATGTGTTCAAATACTGATTATGCTGTGAAGCAAGCAGCTCATTCATAGATGTTCTACCTTTGTAGATATATTGAATAATCTTAAGTCCTGCATTTTTAAAATGCTTTGCACTACTTGTAATTATTATATCATCTCAGTTGACAATTTCTGCTTCTACAATCTTAGAGTTAGACATTGATTGTAAATAACAACTGAGAGTAACATACTCTTTTTTTGAGTTGATATATCCACAGATATTACTTATGTAGTTGCTATTATAGGAGAGGTCAGAGCATATCAAAGAGAATGATGATTACAAGACTTGCCTGTTTTGAAGAGTTGCAAGATATTGATATCTACTATAGAGTCAGTGAGTTGCATATTGATGGGTATGATACTATTTATTGCTATATGGAAAAGAACTCAGATGCTTAGAAAATAAAGCTCATTGATAAACCTGTCTAAAATCAGCTGACAAAATGAATACTAGATAGATGGTGGATAATAGATCTTCTCATTCAATAATAACATAGATGGCTCAGGTGTGTAGTTCTTATTTATAACTGATACAGGTATATATTTCCAAGGTGTAGAGATATATTTGAAGTTATCAATGATGGCAGAAATACACTCTGCAAATATGGTAGTATCAAAATAAACCTCATAGGAGAATTGTCTGAGAAGATGGTAGATATAAAGAGTGAGCATGTGCATAGAGGTGGTAAAGTGGTCTTTTTCTTTGATAAACTAAGTACTGTCAGTAAAGAAATTAGAATGATTAGTGAAAGGCCAGGGTGGACTGAACACATATTAGAAGTAGAAAGCAGACAGAGGGTGTGATAGCTTACTTGTAAGAAAAGACTTCACATAGAAGGATAACTAGCTCCCTATATATCCCAGACCTTGCTATCGTTATCTGAAAACTTCTGCTGATGATTTTTGAGGTAGAATAGAAGATGACAATATAATGGTAAGCCTAATCTTCAATATGTTCTTCATCCTCAGGTGCTAGGGGGGAAGTACCACTAATTATATTTAGAATTATTAGATAGCTGAATTTGAAATATTGTAAGTACTTATGGTTCATCAAAGAAGATATCTTATGCAGACTTGGGAAATAGGCCAATGCTAGCAAAACACAATTCCTTCAGTGACCTTCTTACCTCTGAGAATATCTACACTAGTTGTGCTCAAATAGTAGCTATAGATAAAAGAAACCACAATATTGCCCTCAAAATATGATCATTGTTTGCTAATAATAATCCCACCTTGAGAAAAGACATGTTTATTTGAGACTGAGGATATTATTGTGAAAAGATAGTCTTTTGCAATAGCAGCTTACACTATATATTAGTTTGCATTTAACTAAGAAAAAGCAAAAAAAAAAATTAAGAAAAGTCCGTAAATATTATCAGATATTCAGATTACTCATATCTCACTAGTGAGCTATAGACATGCCTTCAGAGAGAAATCCTGTTGAGTTAAAATAGCTGTTGAACCCTTTGAGCTATGACTTGAGTTGATTGAAATACAAAATATGTCTTTTATCTTCAGACTTATCATTATTACATATCTCATGTAATAACTTGGCCTTCTTGGTTGGCCACTTATATGCTATCAATATAAGTGTATCTATAATAAGAAGGCTCAGACTATCATATTTTGTATATTGGGGAAAGGAGAGGTCAAGATGTTTCATCTGTTTTTTAATGGAAAAATACTTATAATAGATTTTATTAAGATACAAGCTTCTTTTTATAGATAAGCAGACTAGTGTTATTGAAAATAAGAATCTTTCATCTCTGAGTCAAGAACTGGCATTACAACTGAGTGTCAGGTGCATTATTAAGTGGGAAGTTAGGTGCTTAGTCAACTACATCATTATTTACTTATATTTGTTTGTAATACACCCATATATGGATTAATGTGATTATATAATAGCCAGTATTGAGCGCCCACCGGCAAAGTGAAATCTGAGAACATACTCCATGTCTTTGCTTATGTAATGGGGAAAACATACCATGTATGGTAATCTTCTACCACAACATATATCCCATATGTTGTTTGCCCCATAGCTCCCCCAGTTTCTATCCAAATCACATGCTTCTTTTTGCTACCAGGCTTCATTTCTCAAGCTCTATCCAATGGTATCTACATCACCACCAATAAGATTCAAAAACATACCACAGTCTGCTTTTTTCCCCTACAATATATGTTGTTTGCTCTATATCTTTGTCAATTCATATCCAAATCACCTCCTTTCTGTTACTACCATGCACCATTTCTTCAGCTCTATCTAGTGGTGCTTTTCATTTGTCCCTATCTCTTACCCTCCACTATTATAACATTATTATTTGATTTAATCTGTAATTTCTATTTTATAAATCTAAAAAGTGATATCTAAGGTAGTGATATATAAGCTAAGGCTTGAGCCTTTCAAGCCTTCAAGCCTTCCCTACTATAGGCCTGACTAAGCCTAGCCTTCTGTATGGCTCATAAGAGCTTATTGGCTAGGCTTTGATCTTAGCCTGGCCCTTGCAAGCTATCAAGCTCAGGCTCAAATTAAAGTTTTGATCAATCATTGGCCACATACATTCTATTGACTATTAACTACATGCACTCTATTGACATCTATATTCAAGATATTATTTCCATTATCAATTCACATTCTCAGCTTTGATCTAATTCTCAAGATAGCAATATCTCTTCTCTTTGTCTCAGTTAGCTATAAAACATATCACTATAATCCATAGTTCAAGAAATAAACCTACCTCTTGGACCACTATATCTACATATTCAGTTTACCACTGCAGACTAGCTAAGAAATTATATGATCCAAATAATTATAGAAAGCTTAAGCTAATATATTAGTATGAAACTTGATCTCTTGCATATATAGAGATGGCATAACTAGCTGTATCTACTAATAGTGCTTATTAATCAAGGTTTTCTTCTTTCATTGTAGCTGTCTCTTCTTTCATTTTAACAGCAATCTCTTTACTTTTAGCTCTAGCTTTACAAAGCTTTTTAGCCTCTATTCTTCTGAGCTTTTCAATAGCAATTATCTTAGATAATGACTCAGCTGATTCCAAATCTAATAACAATATAGAGATTGTTTATTCTCATATATTTTTTTTCAAATTAATGCTAATAACTGACTAATATTTATTACAGAAAATGAAAACTGGGTATGATAGAAGATAAGTTTGGGACTTATTATATTTTGAAGATGATAAATCTGGATCTGAAAACAATGCAGATAAATCTAAACCAGAAGTCACCTCAACTTTAAAGGTGTGAAAGTGAAAGATACCTTAAAAAGGTAAGATAAATTTTTATTATAATATTACTTTATTAAACTTCTAATAATAATAAACTTATTTATTTAGCAACAAACAAAAGAAAGAAAAATACAAATCCAGAGCTTGTCAATAAGAAGAGATTCCTCAAAGATATAAATATTCAGTCCATTAGAACTGATCTTTCAAACTCAAGCTAGCCTAGCCTTGATATCAACTACTTCTTTGGACCTCAGTTGTAGAAAATATCATCCTCAGGTAGTCAGAAAGACTATAGAGTATGTAGACTTTAGCTATAAATGTTTCTATTAGCTCAGATATTATCTGTTACTAATATTATATAGTAAAATAAAAGAACTACAATATCTAGTAGCTAAGATCTCTATATTATATTATTATCTAGAGACTTATTATATTATTTATTTATTTATTTCAAGTTTTATACTTATTATATAGTCTGATCTCAATTGATAGGATAAGTATCACAAATAAGTTATTGAGAATCACTTTGTGTCCAAATTCTCTAAAGGTATATAGAAGTAAAAGATTCCTCAGCAAATACAAAATGAAATGTCAACAAACTCTCTATCCTCACCTCCAGAAACTGCTACCTGATAAATGCAAAATCAAATATACTACTCAATGTTTTCATGAAATTGCAGTTAAGTGGCTGATTGCTACTGACCAGATATATTTTTATATTTCTTTACTCATAATAGTCTATATTAGTCTGAAGGATAGCCTCTTAGTACAACAAAATACCTAAAGTATAAAGAGATAATTGAAGTTGCAGCAGTAGCTACTAATGATGTAGAGATATCCTCTTACAAGATCTGTCAGAAAAACTATCATGAAGATGTTTTATAAGCAAATGAAATCTCTAAGGAAAGACTAAATATAAATTGTGCAGAACAGAATATGCTCAAAAATACTAATATAATCTTTAGGGTGATACTATCAAATATTATGATATTAACCTTACTTGCAATATTTAGCAAACAAGTAATGCAGATAGCTAATTAGCTATAACCAGCTATTAGATTGAAGATACATTACAAGGGTGGACATTGTCAAGTGCTTTTCTAGGTTTTATCCAGATAAATAATGCATATAATAGTGTATATTTGGGACAAGCCCTCTTTAAGATTATTGATCAATTGAGAATTATCTATAAGTTAAGTTTCTGCTCTTATTTTTATTGTAAGTTATTTGCTTACTCTCAAATCAACAGATTCACCAAGTCACATATAACAATGCAAGTTATAATAGTACAATGCTTTATAAGTTTGCACTTCAGTTGAGGATTAGGTTAGAAAAGGAGTGAAATATTATAAATAGTTGTATAAAGTATATTAGCTCACATACCATTATATATCCTATATCACCTATTAAAAAACTTGTTATAGCTGTCTAAGGTATGTTATCAATCTTGCAACTCAGACATTGCTCAGGATATAGAGCAACATATCATATTTTGTATGTCATTACCAATCTTCTCACTTAATAATGCACCTGACACTCAGTTGTAATGCCAGCTCTTTATCCAGAGATGAAAGATGCTTATTTTCAATAACACTAGTTTGCTCATCTATAGAAAGAAGCATATACCTTAATAAAATCTATTATAAGTATTTCTCTATTAAAAAACAGATGATATATCTTGACCTCTCTTTCTCTAGTATATAAAATATTACAAATATATCTACAACAAAAAGACTTAGACCGCGTTAATGGTGTATAAGCAGCTAACTAAGAAGGCCAAGTTATTACATAAGGTATCTGATAATGATGAGTCTGAAGATGAAAGACATATCCTGTCTTCCAATCTACTCAAGTCATAGCTCAAAGAATTCAACAGCTATCTTAACTCAGCAGGATTTCTCTCTGAAGGCATATCTGTGGTTTACTAGTGAGATGTGAGTAGTCTGGATATCATCTTGAAGGATTTCTCCTAATTCTTTTTGCTTTTTCTTATTTGAATACGATCTGATATCTAGTATAGGCTGCTATTGCAAGAGACTACTTTTTTATAACAGCATTCTCAGTCTCAAGTAAACATATTTTCTCTTAAGATGAAATTATTATTAGGAAATTGTAATCATGTCTTAAGGTTATTGTAACTTAAATGAGGACAATACTGTAAAGCCTAAAGCCCTTGATGATTATGTAGCATCTAACTCTTTGGATTAGCATCCTCTCTTTAAATGTCAATACATAGAGTACATAGATGTATGCCAGATCTTTCTATATACTGTGTGGGAATATTTTGCTTAATATAGATCCAGGTCAACAAAGCCAAATAGAAGCTGCAAATCTACCAGCAATTGATATTGTCTTCACTTTAGATCCTCAGCATTCCACAAATCCACTCTACTGCTATATCCTGTGAGTATGACATTTCTCCAGTGTTTAGCTTATTAAACTGACAGTTGCTTTTAGAATATTTCTCACCATGCACCGCTGTCTTGCTGTCTTGGATCTCATCCTGCTTATTGCTTGCCAGATCAAGGCCAATGGCTCTTGGAAGAGTGCAGATCTCCTAGCATTCATCTTGACCTGCCGCACCATTTGTTACCCAGCCCTTGATATCCTTTGGGAGGAGCTGGAGGATCCTTATCCCCTTATCTATCTGTTTCCTGAGATCTCAGTCATGAAAGAAGACCAGGGCTTGATGTTTCCAGATGCACTCCTGAGGGTGTTAAACTTCATGTTTTGGTGATGTTCCACCTTATCTATTCTATCTTTTGACTTCATAAACGGACTCTGTAGACACTCAGCTTCCAGTAGCACTTTTCCCCTTCGCTCTAGCTTCAATATTTAGTGCTCCACCCAATGCAGGGTGGACTTGTGTTTCATTTTGCTTTTCTTCGCTTATTGCCGAGCCTTCAGCACTTAACTCAGCTATAGCCGAGTTCTCCTTTCTATCTAGTATGCCTGGTTGCTTTCAGGGCTCTCTAACTGCTCTCATTGTGTTCCAGGCAAGTATTGTAATTACCTCTCAATAAACTGCTCTCATTGTGTTCCAGAGCATTTGTGTGTCCCCCAGGTCGATCTATTCCCTGGTTTGAGTCACTCTTTAACAATCTATTCCCTGGTTTGAGTCACCCTGTAACAGGTTATGGGCCCTGGCTTTCTTATCTCTGCCACAGCCGATTTTACAAGAGTTTTTATTCAACAACCGCTTGTCCCCTCGCTCCAATTCTTTTTGCATCAGATTCCCCATCCTCCAAACTCCCCATCTACCAACACCAGTCCTGATCGGCCAGCTCTATCCCTCTCTGCTTCGCTTTTGCTCTCTACTGCTCCCCCTAACTCGCTTTTGACATGTCTTTCACCTCATCTATCCTCCCCAACTTCAAAAAGCTCTCTGTGGACAACTACCCCCAGTGGAGCAGCAAAATGAAGGCTTGGATGATGCGTTCTGGGGAGGGCAGGGGCGAAGAAATCGACTTTTTGAGACCTGGGTAGAAGCGTTCATGGAATTCAGCACGCTCTGAGATAACTACCTTCCTCGTCATCAGATTGTAGAACTTCCAGCCCTTGTAACCATCTGGGTAGCCAATAAACACACATTTCTCCATGTGAGGCCCTAAGGCCACATGCTTGTCCTTCTGCACATGAACATACGCAGTGCACCCAAAGACCCTGAGATGAGAGAGGTCCGGTTTCCTGCCATGGAATCCCTCAAAGGGTGTAAGACCGCGAAGGGAGGAAGTCGGACAGCGGTTAATGATGTGGACGAAGGAATGGAGGGCCTCACCCCAGAACTGACGCGGCAAATTTGATTCCGAAAGCATGCAAGTAATGCGCTCAGAGAGGAGCCGATTCCAGGTTGTATGGCGTCTGACAATGCCGTGGTCGATGCAGTACTGGTCCATCTCCTTGGACATGTACTCGCCACCCTTATCGTCCTGCAAAGCACCGATCCGGAAGCCTTTGTTGTGCACATAGGCATGGTAGAGCTTGAAAGCGGAAAACTGCTGGGATTTCGCTTTCAGAAGCACCACAACTGTTAAACTTCGTATTTTGGTGATGTTCCACCTTATCTATTCTATCTTTTGACTTCATAAACGGACTCTGTAGACACTCAGCTTCCAGTAGCACTTTTCTCCTTCACTCTAGCTTCAGTATTTAGTGCTCCACCTAATGCAGGGTGGACTTGTGTTTCATTTTGCTTTTCTTCGCTTATTGCCAAGCCTTCAGCGCTTAACTCGGCTATAGCCGAGTTCTCCTTCCTATCTAGTATGCCTGGTCGCTTTCAGGGCTCTCTAACTGCTCTCATTGTGTTCCAGGCAAGTATTGTATTTACCTCTCAATCTAACTGCTCTCATTGTGTTCCAGAGCATTTGTGTGTCCCCCAGGTCGATCTATTCCCTGGTTTGAGTCACCCTTTAACAACAACTCAGTACTTGTACTTCCCATCAATGTAGGTGACCCAATAGCGATAGCCACCAAAGGTCTGGATGTCTAAGGGACCGTGGAGGTCAGAGTGGACGACTTCACAAGCAGAGGAGAGCTCTGTGGTCAATGATGGGAAGGGATTGGCATGCATCTTGCCGGCAAGACAAGGCTCACAGATGGGGTCAGGAACACCCTCAGAGTGGATGGTGATTCCAGTGGCCAGTTTCTGGTGGATAAGGGCCTTAACACCATCGATGTTGTGGTGAGCTAGTCGACGATGCCAGAGGGATAGACTGAGAGGCAGAGTGGAGGCGAGAGCGGCATTTTCAAAGGAGCTGAGAGGGAGAACATCTCCAGCAAGGAAAGCGGTGTTGTTAGAGTCAATGGGAGCGAAAAATGCGAGCTGCCCATGGAGTTTGAAGTCCATTCGGTCGTTGTGGATGTGCACATGAAAGGAATGCATTCTAACGAGATACAGGACAGATAGGAGGTTGGTTTTCAACGCTGGGACATGCAGAACCCGACTAAACTCTACAGGACGCAATCTCGACCCCTCAGAACGTGGTGTAAAGCGTACAGACCCCACTCCAGCACTGAAGACGATGGTGTTGTTGGCGAGGCGAATGGGAGTGTGAAAGGGCTTGTAATTGCGAAGCCAGTGACGATGGGGGGTCATATGAGAAGTAGCCCCTGTGTCTGCAGTCCACAAAGCGTCAGCAACAATGTCT
Organism: Cerrena zonata; assembly: GCA_038087015.1. NCBI lineage: Eukaryota > Fungi > Basidiomycota > Agaricomycetes > Polyporales > Cerrenaceae > Cerrena > Cerrena zonata. The sequence continues at coordinate 100,910 of JASBNA010000007.1, forward strand.
AGAGGCGAATAGAGCAAGGAGGGATCAGAGGAAGCACTTGCACTACCAGCAAACTCCTGGACCTCCTGGACCGAAGCAGAGGGTGTCTGCTGGTCCTGGGCAATGTTGGCCTTCTGGGGACGCTTTCTGCCACCTTCCTGACGCTTCTGACGCTTCTCCTGGGCCTCCTTCGATGCAGAAGCCTTGGCCTCACAAAAGCGGAAGCAGGAATCGATGGAATGGCCTGGGAGTGAGCAGAATGCGCAGACAGCGGTCAAAACAACACTTGCAGAGAGGGCAGAGGCAACAGAGGAGTTGCCAGACTCAACCCTGCGCTTCAGATTGATGTCCTCAGTGATGAAGGCCTGCAAAAGCGTGTTCTTGTCAAGTTTGTTGACCAGCTGGAGCGATGTAGAGAGGTGGTGGAACTCCTCAGGTAGAGAGCAAAGTATGGTCATGCAAACCAGCTCATCGTCGAGGGAGGTGAGGTCAAAGGAGGGGGGGCGAAGGTTTTTGATCCTGAGCATGGTTTCGTCGATCCTGGTGCTCAAAGCGAGCAGAGATTCGTCCTCCTTCTTCCTGATGCTGAAGAGGTCATCATAGGCATTGAAACGAGCTCCAGGGTGCTGTTGGAGATGCACAGACTTGAGTTTAGCCCAGATCTTGACAGGATCCTCCTCGATACCAGCCAAATGTGTCCTCTGCTCGACATCTACAGCAAGAAAGAGCTCACCAGCTGCTTTGAGGGCCTTCTCATCCCACTTGTCTATCAACCCCTACTCCAAAGCGGTCACCTTAGCAGGATCATCTGCCTCAGGATGCTTTTCCACCCCTTTCACCAGCCTGTACAGCCAAGCTGTCTCTGACACCCCTGCATCGACTTCATCCCTTCCTGCTTCCTCTGTGATGCCTTGGTTCTCGGATGATGATGTGCTAGTGTCTCATTCTGGGAGGGAGGTTCTTGAGCCTCCTCTACAACCGGCTCCTGAGCAGAATAACCCTGCTGTCCCACTGCATCCAGCTCTTCCACTCGCTCCTGACATCGCCCCTGCACTCCCAGAGCCTCAGGACAACAGACCGCTTGCCCAGAGACGTCCACAGCGCTCTCACATCCAGTCTCGTCCTTCTGGCCTCCCTGCTGCTGCTGCTGCCCCTCGTGTTGCTTCCAACTCTCCCTCGCCTTCTCCAGGCCCTGCACCTCACTCTCCCTCGCCACCTGCCTCACCAGAGCCTCAGGATCCGCCTCCTGCACGTCGCACAGGCAGATTGAATGCAGGCAAGCCTCCTGGTGACTGGTGGAAACTTCGCTCTCCATCTCCTGCTGACACTGATTCTGAGCCTGAGGATGATGATCCTGAGATCGCATTTGCTGCCTCCAGCGGTGATGCTGATCCCTTGTCTTTTGCAGAGGCTATGAAGCGTCCTGAGGCCTCTCAGTGGCGTGAAGCAGCACTCACAGAATTCAACAATCTCATCGCAAACGGCACTTGGGAGACTTGTCCTCTTCCTGCTGGAAAGCGAGCCATTGGATGCAAATGGGTGTTCAACACAAAGCGGCATGCAGATGGCTCCCTGGAGCGGTACAAGGCCAGACTTGTCGCCAAGGGCTATAACCAACGCCCTGGGTATGACTATGTCGAAACCTTTGCCCCCACAGTGCGGATGGCAACGATTAGGACGGTTTTGGCTCTTGCTGCCACTGAGGACCTTGAGCTGCACTCCCTGGACATCTCTCAGGCATTCATCAACGGTGATTTGGACACTGAGATCTACATGCAGCAGCCTGAGGGCTTCCAGAGCGGTGGTGAGGGCCATGTCCTTCGTCTTGTCAAGGCCTTGTATGGTCTCAAACAGGCAGGACGACTCTGGAACCAGAAACTCCATTCTACCCTTGATTCCCTTGGTTTTGCATGTCTCAAGTCAGATTCCTCTGTCTATGTCTATGCCAAGGACGAGGTGCGCATTATCATCCCCATTTTCATTGACGATATCACCATTGCTGCGACGTCCAAGGCCTCTATCGACCAGACTGTCCAGGACCTCCAGAAGCACTTCAAACTTCGAGATTTGGGTCCCACCAGCTACCTCCTAGGCATTGAGATCACCAGGGATCGTCCAAACCACTCGCTTTCACTCTCCCAGCGTCAGTACATCATCAACATGCTTGACCGCTTTGGTTTCAGTGAGTGCAACCCCATCTCTACTCCCATGGAGCCTGGACTACGCCTCTCGCCTGATCTGGGTGCTCAAACACCTCAGGAAAGCGCAGAGATGACCGCTTTGCCCTACATCAATGCTGTGGGTGCTCTGATGTATCTGGCTACCTGTACTCGACCAGATATCGCCTACACTGTCTCCCAGCTTGCTCGCTTCAACTCCAATCCAGGGAAGGCACATTGGCAGGCTGCGAAGCACCTCTTTCGCTATCTGAAGGGCACCATGGATCTTCGCCTCACCTACAGGCCTGGAGACCGCTCTGAGCTCTTCCAGGTCTACTCTGATGCTGACCATGCTGGTGAGAAGCCCAAGATGCATTCAACTGGTGGCTATCTAGTCAAGATTGGCTCTGGAGCGGTCGACTGGTCCTCCAAGCTGCAGCCCATGGTCGCTTTATCGACCACAGAGGCTGAGTACATTGCTGCATGTGAGGCTGGCAAGGAAATCCTCTGGATGCGCCACCTGCTTGGTGAACTTGGCTACTCCCTTCCATCTTCCTCCACCCTCTTCATCGACAATCTCAGTGCTGTCAGTGTTGCCAAGAACCCTGAGCACCATGGTCGAATGAAACACCTCGACTTGCGCTATCACTGGCTGAAGGACACTGTTGAAAGCGGTCTGATTGCGCCTACACACCTTGCTGGAGTGCTGATGCCTGCTGACATGCTGACCAAGTCCCTGCCTCGAGCCAAGGTTGAGGAATTCCGGTCTATGATGGGTTTGGAGTCCAGGGGGAGTTTCAGAGGTGCAACATCAAGGGGGAGTGTTAAACTTCATGTTTTGGTGATGTTCCACCTTATCTATTCTATCTTTTGACTTCATAAACGGACTCTGTAGACACTCAGCTTCCAGTAGCACTTTTCTCCTTCACTCTAGCTTCAGTATTTAATGCTCCACCCAATGCAGGGTGGACTTGTGTTTCATTTTGCTTTTCTTCGCTTATTGCCAAGCCTTCAGCGCTTAACTCGGCTATAGCCGAGTTCTCCTTCCTATCTAGTATGCCTGGTCGCTTTCAGGGCTCTCTAACTGCTCTCATTGTGTTCCAGAGCATTTGTGTGTCCCCCAGGTCGATCTATTCCCTGGTTTGAGTCACCCTTTAACAAAGACATCTTGAGCACACCTCTGGAGATTCTCAAGAGCAATATATTCTACATGAAGATAATTGATCAGTATAAGGGTCAGTCTAGCTCACTCGCAGCTGAGGGGATTCAGAACCAGTTCGCCAACTATGATGGTTCTGCAATAGGAGCTGGCTAGTATGTCATTACAATCCTCTATATTTTCTTAATGATACTGATGTGGAATCATTCTAGCTATGGCGAGGAGGGTCATCAAATTATTTATTATATTTTGATCACCTTATTTGATCAGAACAAGTTCAACTTGTTGAAGTTTCAAAGAGTATCATGGGATACACTACTTCAGCAGCTAGTACTGCCTGAGATGGTTACTCAACTTATTCAGGAAGACCTTTGTGTAACACGCAAAGAGGCTATTATAACTCTCACAGAGAGCAATGCCTTCGGAAAGCTTATGCATCCAGGTGATGATCATTCTCGCCTCCGTGCTGTTCAAAATAAGGTTGCGGACATGTTTGGATGTGTGAGACACAACCTACTTGAAGGACAGAAAGAGCCAAAACTATTTGTAGATCTTGGTGACAAGGGGAAAGTGCGAGACACAAGAGGAGCAAAGCTGGAGGAAAACAACAACTCTGAAATAATATTCCTGGATTCACTCAATACTACTATAGAAGATGGACATAAAGTGTATATCTTAGACAACTCTGATAGTGATTAGCTGCAATCTACTCTAATAATATTTCTAGATTGTAATTATAATAAACAGCTCCGTGGAATATTAAATGGTGCATGACCTTTATCCTCTAGCTTTCTGAACATTAGCTGATTGCATCGCTTAATCATCTCGTCAAGAAAAAAATTGTATCTATCCGCATGCATCTCTCAAGCGATCACTTGGAACCCACCATACCATGCATTAGCAGCAGATGAATTAAACTGCCATTTCCCATCATTGATACAAAGTTCTGGCCAGATGTAGGGGTTACAATTGTGTCCACAATCAAGATCTTTCTCCTTGTGCTTGCTTTTGAAGTGGAAAACATCAACAGGGAGAGCACAATCATCAAAGTAAGATGACAGATAGGGATCGGGGTCATTCCAAAGCATGCATACAATCTGGCAGTTATTATTGTGCCAGATAACACCAGGTAGAGACCATTTTGTGGGAAACATTCACATTAGAAAATGCTAAAAATTGATATCAATATCTAATCCTTAGAGACAAGAGAAAATATCATACCCGAACACCATTTGGAGCCTCAGACCTATAGAAAGTCATACAACCAAGTGTTATACCACAAGAAGCTGTACAAAGCTCATCATTATGTGTCCACCTTCATCCAAACTGTGCTTTGAGCTTGCAGTTTCCAGCCTCTGGTTTGTCATCACATAACATATCTGAGGTAATTTCAGTATTGTTATTGATATCAGCAATTGTATCTAGGCCTGTTGGTACCAAAGATTCTAATGCTCTATGCTCCGTCCTTGCCCTCACTTGTTCCAGTCGCAGTTGAAGCTGAAACATGGCCTTGCCTTGTTGATTATAATAGTCCTCTAGAGTACGGTATGCAGGTTTGATACATGTTTGAGTTCCAGAATGTGTTGGCTGGTCACAGTCAGTGATGACACAGATCCAGATGTACACTGCAGCAAGGGTGCCCAATGGTCACACCGTCGATCATGACAGAACAGAGGTAGACAGGATTTCCGCCTATGTTGTCATGTATCCAGCAGCAGAGATTGCAGGCATGGTTCCATTGGTCCTGGCCTGTACCAGACATAAAAGCATTATGAGAGGAGATTGCTTCTTCGAGGCGGATCACTTGGGAGGCAGCATCATGCGGGAGTTCAAGTGAAAGGGAGTTTTCACTAAAGTGAATCATAAGCGAATGGATGAAGAAGGCATTCCAAACGTCCCCAACATTTCTCTGTGTCCGATATCATGTAAGTGGTATTGAATTGTGGCAATCTATGAATGTCTCATTATATACTCATGCGCAGTTTGTTGCCGATGTCCTGAAAGGGTTTGAGAACTATTCAACGGCTAGTCAAAGAATAATATACCAAGCATTTACCATCATAGAAATAAACATCTCAACAAGATTCCTCTCAATGTAATAATGCATAGCGATCTGTAAATGCAGAGAGGAATTTCCATAGTAAGTTCACTTAGTAGCATCTGCATGGACATAGTAATCATGGTAATATCGCGTTTTGCATGCTGTACACTTAGTCAGAACATCATCTCATACCAGATGGTGAATATAGAGTACATACCTTGACAATAAAGTGAACATGAATACCCTAGGATGGGACCATACTCATGAGTAAAGATAATGACAGGGTGCGAGCGTAGTTCTGCCAAAATATAATCAGAAGTAACATTGGCACTTATATGTTTGCACTCTAGACATGTACAAGAGGGGGGGGGTATAGTGGAATAAAGGCTATATTTTTTAATACTCAGTCCCATTTAATCTAAACATAATTTATCACTCACAAATTTGACGAGACAAACCAAACTGTAGGAATAGTGGTAAGAGCTCAAGTGTATATTGAGGCTGTGCGGGGTCCTCTTCCCACACAAGGGTGTTGAGTACAGCCCAGGCATTCTTTGTTGTCTCATCAGGTATATTTAAAGAGGTCCATAGAAACTCATGTATGTTTATGGGAAGATGAGCAGGTGGTGTGGTAATGTAATAAGGCTGTGTGTAGCTGATCTGTGCTCTTAGTAGCTGAGCAAGATCTATAAATTGAATAATAATGCGGTAATCAAGACTATAGAGAGCAGGTTCTGACTTGATAGACTCAAGAAGAGTAGAGAGTAGCATAATAGGTGTTGTAGTAACACATTTTATCAACTTGAACAACATCTTATCCAACACACAGAACAATAAGATTGACTTGGACTCTATTTTATCTTATCTAGTAGTGGCCCTACAGTAGCCATTCATCTGATATATTGCCAACCACTGGTTTGACACTCGGTATCTCTTCACTAGCATATAGTATACATGCCTATAAACACTAATATAGAGGTCTGACACCTTAGAAAACAACTGCTGTATATTATTTTTCACAAACGAGGGCAGTCTGCTATTCCCCAGCATCAGGCATCAACGAAGCCTAAGTATCCCACGACACAAAGCTACCACAATGAGCAATCTCACATTGAGTAAGTGTCATTGACAAGAGGGTCAAAGAGGCCAATGGGCCATTAGCCTGATCCCCCCATCGATCAAATCTTCTGGAATGGAGTAAGAGAAATGATGATAACACAGCATCATTTCACTTACATTCTATCCCAGGCTTTGTACTCATACCCCTCTTCCAGTAATGAGTGCAATGATCTAAGTCCACATCCAATGGCTCCTCTTACACCAACCCATGCTCCTTTGGCCACATGAAGATCAGCAACATTGCTATTGCTCCGTGAAAGCAAAATTTGAAAGTTTCTGTGAGAGAGCTAGTCGAATCTTGAATTTTGGAGAGAAAAGGGGATGCTCTGGCTTTTCACAGTTACATTCATATATTTTCTACTTCTTCTTGCAATGGTAAGCCCTCTTTCAAGCATCTTGCATTGTAAGTGAGGTACCACTGGCAGTGGAGGCAATAGATCTACCATCAGCAGCAGAGTCAATAGACTCACCAGGGTAATATGTAGGAGTGTGGTGATCATCCTCAGAAGAACACATAGAATAATGCCCATCCATTCAGATAGCTGTTATGTATAGATTAGCACATACAACGATGTGACTAAAGGGGAGATGTCAGGATGCAAAATGATGCATCTTTTTTGTGTTTTGTCACAGTACAGGAATATGGAGAGTAATTGCAGGGAAAGCAAGGGCAAATGAAATGTAGGGAGAAAGAGAAATTCTCACAAAAAAGTTAATGTTACACTCATAGCACCTCAGTTGAGATACAGCGAGGCAACACTTAAGCTTTTGATGCAAGGGGGAGGTGTAGAAAGTAGCAATTGGGGATAGCAGAAGCTTACTTTATCAACAGTGCAACTGAAATGAAGGAGGAAAGAAAGATGAAGGATAGCAGTGAGCAAGATGATTGAAAGGCACTCAAGCTTTGCTGAGCAAGATCACTTGACTTGAAAATTCATAAGCTCAATGTTGCATAACAGCAAAGGGAATGAACATTGTGCACGCCTCTCAGGTGTAGTTGCTATGCAACAGACTTTTTTAAAAAATAATGATCATGCAGTGTCTTTTTTATTTGTACAGTTTTACCAGCATAGTTGTAGAGGAGGCTCAAGAACCTCCCTCCCAGAATGAGACACTAGCACATCATCATCCGAGAACCAAGGCATCACAGAGGAAGCAGGAAGGGATGAAGTCGATGCAGGGGTGTCAGAGACAGCTTGGGAGGGCAGGGGCGAAGAAATCGACTTTTTGAGACCTGGGTAGAAGCGTTCATGGAATTCAGCACGCTCTGAGATAACTACCTTCCTCGTCATCAGATTGTAGAACTTCCAGCCCTTGTAACCATCTGGGTAGCCAATAAACACACATTTCTCCATGTGAGGCCCTAAGGCCACATGCTTGTCCTTCTGCACATGAACATACGCAGTGCACCCAAAGACCCTGAGATGAGAGAGGTCCGGTTTCCTGCCATGGAATCCCTCAAAGGGTGTAAGACCGCGAAGGGAGGAAGTCGGACAGCGGTTAATGATGTGGACGAAGGAATGGAGGGCCTCACCCCAGAACTGACGCGGCAAATTTGATTCCGAAAGCATGCAAGTAATGCGCTCAGAGAGGAGCCGATTCCAGGTTGTATGGCGTCTGACAATGCCGTGGTCGATGCAGTACTGGTCCATCTCCTTGGACATGTACTCGCCACCCTTATCGTCCTGCAAAGCACCGATCCGGAAGCCTTTGTTGTGCACATAGGCATGGTAGAGCTTGAAAGCGGAAAACTGCTGGGATTTCGCTTTCAGAAGCACCACAACTGTTAAACTTCGTATTTTGGTGATGTTCCACCTTATCTATTCTATCTTTTGACTTCATAAACGGACTCTGTAGACACTCAGCTTCCAGTAGCACTTTTCTCCTTCACTCTAGCTTCAGTATTTAGTGCTCCACCTAATGCAGGGTGGACTTGTGTTTCATTTTGCTTTTCTTCGCTTATTGCCAAGCCTTCAGCGCTTAACTCGGCTATAGCCGAGTTCTCCTTCCTATCTAGTATGCCTGGTCGCTTTCAGGGCTCTCTAACTGCTCTCATTGTGTTCCAGGCAAGTATTGTATTTACCTCTCAATCTAACTGCTCTCATTGTGTTCCAGAGCATTTGTGTGTCCCCCAGGTCGATCTATTCCCTGGTTTGAGTCACCCTTTAACAACAACTCAGTACTTGTACTTCCCATCAATGTAGGTGACCCAATAGCGATAGCCACCAAAGGTCTGGATGTCTAAGGGACCGTGGAGGTCAGAGTGGACGACTTCACAAGCAGAGGAGAGCTCTGTGGTCAATGATGGGAAGGGATTGGCATGCATCTTGCCGGCAAGACAAGGCTCACAGATGGGGTCAGGAACACCCTCAGAGTGGATGGTGATTCCAGTGGCCAGTTTCTGGTGGATAAGGGCCTTAACACCATCGATGTTGTGGTGAGCTAGTCGACGATGCCAGAGGGATAGACTGAGAGGCAGAGTGGAGGCGAGAGCGGCATTTTCAAAGGAGCTGAGAGGGAGAACATCTCCAGCAAGGAAAGCGGTGTTGTTAGAGTCAATGGGAGCGAAAAATGCGAGCTGCCCATGGAGTTTGAAGTCCATTCGGTCGTTGTGGATGTGCACATGAAAGGAATGCATTCTAACGAGATACAGGACAGATAGGAGGTTGGTTTTCAACGCTGGGACATGCAGAACCCGACTAAACTCTACAGGACGCAATCTCGACCCCTCAGAACGTGGTGTAAAGCGTACAGACCCCACTCCAGCACTGAAGACGATGGTGTTGTTGGCGAGGCGAATGGGAGTGTGAAAGGGCTTGTAATTGCGAAGCCAGTGACGATGGGGGGTCATATGAGAAGTAGCCCCTGTGTCTGCAGTCCACAAAGCGTCAGCAACAATGTCTAGAGGCGAATAGAGCAAGGAGGGATCAGAGGAAGCACTTGCACTACCAGCAAACTCCTGGACCTCCTGGACCGAAGCAGAGGGTGTCTGCTGGTCCTGGGCAATGTTGGCCTTCTGGGGACGCTTTCTGCCACCTTCCTGACGCTTCTGACGCTTCTCCTGGGCCTCCTTCGATGCAGAAGCCTTGGCCTCACAAAAGCGGAAGCAGGAATCGATGGAATGGCCTGGGAGTGAGCAGAATGCGCAGACAGCGGTCAAAACAACACTTGCAGAGAGGGCAGAGGCAACAGAGGAGTTGCCAGACTCAACCCTGCGCTTCAGATTGATGTCCTCAGTGATGAAGGCCTGCAAAAGCGTGTTCTTGTCAAGTTTGTTGACCAGCTGGAGCGATGTAGAGAGGTGGTGGAACTCCTCAGGTAGAGAGCAAAGTATGGTCATGCAAACCAGCTCATCGTCGAGGGAGGTGAGGTCAAAGGAGGGGGGGCGAAGGTTTTTGATCCTGAGCATGGTTTCGTCGATCCTGGTGCTCAAAGCGAGCAGAGATTCGTCCTCCTTCTTCCTGATGCTGAAGAGGTCATCATAGGCATTGAAACGAGCTCCAGGGTGCTGTTGGAGATGCACAGACTTGAGTTTAGCCCAGATCTTGACAGGATCCTCCTCGATACCAGCCAAATGTGTCCTCTGCTCGACATCTACAGCAAGAAAGAGCTCACCAGCTGCTTTGAGGGCCTTCTCATCCCACTTGTCTATCAACCCCTACTCCAAAGCGGTCACCTTAGCAGGATCATCTGCCTCAGGATGCTTTTCCACCCCTTTCACCAGCCTGTACAGCCCAGAACGCATCATCCAAGCCTTCATTTTGCTGCTCCACTGGGGGTAGTTGTCCACAGAGAGCTTTTTGAAGTTGGGGAGGATAGATGAGGTGGAAGACATGTCAAAAGCGAGTTAGGGGGAGCAGTAGAGAGCAAAAGCGAAGCAGAGAGGGATAGAGCTGGCCGATCAGGACTGGTGTTGGTAGATGGGGGGTTTGGAGGATGGGGAATCTGATGCAAAAAGAATTGGAGCGAGGGGACAAGCGGTTGTTGAATAAAAACTCTTGTAAAATCGGCTGTGGCAGAGATAAGAAAGCCAGGGCCCATAACCTGTTACAGGGTGACTCAAACCAGGGAATAGATTGTTAAAGAGTGACTCAAACCAGGGAATAGATCGACCTGGGGGACACACAAATGCTCTGGAACACAATGAGAGCAGTTTATTGAGAGGTAATTACAATACTTGCCTGGAACACAATGAGAGCAGTTAGAGAGCCCTGAAAGCAACCAGGCATACTAGATAGAAAGGAGAACTCGGCTATAGCTGAGTTAAGTGCTGAAGGCTCGGCAATAAGCGAAGAAAAGCAAAATGAAACACAAGTCCACCCTGCATTGGGTGGAGCACTAAATATTGAAGCTAGAGCGAAGGGGAAAAGTGCTACTGGAAGCTGAGTGTCTACAGAGTCCGTTTATGAAGTCAAAAGATAGAATAGATAAGGTGGAACATCACCAAAACATGAAGTTTAACACCCTCAGGAGTGCATCTGGAAACATCAAGCCCTGGTCTTCTTTCATGACTGAGATCTCAGGAAACAGATAGATAAGGGGATAAGGATCCTCCAGCTCCTCCCAAAGGATATCAAGGGCTGGGTAACAAATGGTGCGGCAGGTCAAGATGAATGCTAGGAGATCTGCACTCTTCCAAGAGCCATTGGCCTTGATCTGGCAAGCAATAAGCAGGATGAGATCCAAGACAGCAAGACAGCGGTGCATGGTGAGAAATATTCTAAAAGCAACTGTCAGTTTAATAAGCTAAACACTGGAGAAATGTCATACTCACAGGATATAGCAGTAGAGTGGATTTGTGGAATGCTGAGGATCTAAAGTGAAGACAATATCAATTGCTGGTAGATTTGCAGCTTCTATTTGGCTTTGTTGACCTGGATCTATATTAAGCAAAATATTCCCACACAGTATATAGAAAGATCTGGCATACATCTATGTACTCTATGTATTGACATTTAAAGAGAGGATGCTAATCCAAAGAGTTAGATGCTACATAATCATCAAGGGCTTTAGGCTTTACAGTATTGTCCTCATTTAAGTTACAATAACCTTAAGACATGATTACAATTTCCTAATAATAATTTCATCTTAAGAGAAAATATGTTTACTTGAGACTGAGAATGCTGTTATAAAAAAGTAGTCTCTTGCAATAGCAGCCTATACTAGATATCAGATCGTATTCAAATAAGAAAAAGCAAAAAGAATTAGGAGAAATCCTTCAAGATGATATCCAGACTACTCACATCTCACTAGTAAACCACAGATATGCCTTCAGAGAGAAATCCTGCTGAGTTAAGATAGCTGTTGAATTCTTTGAGCTATGACTTGAGTAGATTGGAAGACAGGATATGTCTTTCATCTTCAGACTCATCATTATCAGATACCTTATGTAATAACTTGGCCTTCTTAGTTAGCTGCTTATACACCATTAACGCGGTCTAAGTCTTTTTGTTGTAGATATATTTGTAATATTTTATATACTAGAGAAAGAGAGGTCAAGATATATCATCTGTTTTTTAATAGAGAAATACTTATAATAGATTTTATTAAGGTATATGCTTCTTTCTATAGATGAGCAAACTAGTGTTATTGAAAATAAGCATCTTTCATCTCTGGATAAAGAGCTGGCATTACAACTGAGTGTCAGGTGCATTATTAAGTGAGAAGATTGGTAATGACATACAAAATATGATATGTTGCTCTATATCCTGAGCAATGTCTGAGTTGCAAGATTGATAACATACCTTAGACAGCTATAACAAGTTTTTTAATAGGTGATATAGGATATATAATGGTATGTGAGCTAATATACTTTATACAACTATTTATAATATTTCACTCCTTTTCTAACCTAATCCTCAACTGAAGTGCAAACTTATAAAGCATTGTACTATTATAACTTGCATTGTTATATGTGACTTGGTGAATCTGTTGATTTGAGAGTAAGCAAATAACTTACAATAAAAATAAGAGCAGAAACTTAACTTATAGATAATTCTCAATTGATCAATAATCTTAAAGAGGGCTTGTCCCAAATATACACTATTATATGCATTATTTATCTGGATAAAACCTAGAAAAGCACTTGACAATGTCCACCCTTGTAATGTATCTTCAATCTAATAGCTGGTTATAGCTAATTAGCTATCTGCATTACTTGTTTGCTAAATATTGCAAGTAAGGTTAATATCATAATATTTGATAGTATCACCCTAAAGATTATATTAGTATTTTTGAGCATATTCTGTTCTGCACAATTTATATTTAGTCTTTCCTTAGAGATTTCATTTGCTTATAAAACATCTTCATGATAGTTTTTCTGACAGATCTTGTAAGAGGATATCTCTACATCATTAGTAGCTACTGCTGCAACTTCAATTATCTCTTTATACTTTAGGTATTTTGTTGTACTAAGAGGCTATCCTTCAGACTAATATAGACTATTATGAGTAAAGAAATATAAAAATATATCTGGTCAGTAGCAATCAGCCACTTAACTGCAATTTCATGAAAACATTGAGTAGTATATTTGATTTTGCATTTATCAGGTAGCAGTTTCTGGAGGTGAGGATAGAGAGTTTGTTGACATTTCATTTTGTATTTGCTGAGGAATCTTTTACTTCTATATACCTTTAGAGAATTTGGACACAAAGTGATTCTCAATAACTTATTTGTGATACTTATCCTATCAATTGAGATCAGACTATATAATAAGTATAAAACTTGAAATAAATAAATAAATAATATAATAAGTCTCTAGATAATAATATAATATAGAGATCTTAGCTACTAGATATTGTAGTTCTTTTATTTTACTATATAATATTAGTAACAGATAATATCTGAGCTAATAGAAACATTTATAGCTAAAGTCTACATACTCTATAGTCTTTCTGACTACCTGAGGATGATATTTTCTACAACTGAGGTCCAAAGAAGTAGTTGATATCAAGGCTAGGCTAGCTTGAGTTTGAAAGATCAGTTCTAATGGACTGAATATTTATATCTTTGAGGAATCTCTTCTTATTGACAAGCTCTGGATTTGTATTTTTCTTTCTTTTGTTTGTTGCTAAATAAATAAGTTTATTATTATTAGAAGTTTAATAAAGTAATATTATAATAAAAATTTATCTTACCTTTTTAAGGTATCTTTCACTTTCACACCTTTAAAGTTGAGGTGACTTCTGGTTTAGATTTATCTGCATTGTTTTCAGATCCAGATTTATCATCTTCAAAATATAATAAGTCCCAAACTTATCTTCTATCATACCCAGTTTTCATTTTCTGTAATAAATATTAGTCAGTTATTAGCATTAATTTGAAAAAAAATATATGAGAATAAACAATCTCTATATTGTTATTAGATTTGGAATCAGCTGAGTCATTATCTAAGATAATTGCTATTGAAAAGCTCAGAAGAATAGAGGCTAAAAAGCTTTGTAAAGCTAGAGCTAAAAGTAAAGAGATTGCTGTTAAAATGAAAGAAGAGACAGCTACAATGAAAGAAGAAAACCTTGATTAATAAGCACTATTAGTAGATACAGCTAGTTATGCCATCTCTATATATGCAAGAGATCAAGTTTCATACTAATATATTAGCTTAAGCTTTCTATAATTATTTGGATCATATAATTTCTTAGCTAGTCTGCAGTGGTAAACTGAATATGTAGATATAGTGGTCCAAGAGGTAGGTTTATTTCTTGAACTATGGATTATAGTGATATGTTTTATAGCTAACTGAGACAAAGAGAAGAGATATTGCTATCTTGAGAATTAGATCAAAGCTGAGAATGTGAATTGATAATGGAAATAATATCTTGAATATAGATGTCAATAGAGTGCATGTAGTTAATAGTCAATAGAATGTATGTGGCCAATGATTGATCAAAACTTTAATTTGAGCCTGAGCTTGATAGCTTGCAAGGGCCAGGCTAAGATCAAAGCCTAGCCAATAAGCTCTTATGAGCCATACAGAAGGCTAGGCTTAGTCAGGCCTATAGTAGGGAAGGCTTGAAGGCTTGAAAGGCTCAAGCCTTAGCTTATATATCACTACCTTAGATATCACTTTTTAGATTTATAAAATAGAAATTACAGATTAAATCAAATAATAATGTTATAATAGTGGAGGGTAAGAGATAGGGACAAATGAAAAGCACCACTAGATAGAGCTGAAGAAATGGTGCATGGTAGTAACAGAAAGGAGGTGATTTGGATATGAATTGACAAAGATATAGAGCAAACAACATATATTGTAGGGGAAAAAAGCAGACTGTGGTATGTTTTTGAATCTTATTGGTGGTGATGTAGATACCATTGGATAGAGCTTGAGAAATGAAGCCTGGTAGCAAAAAGAAGCATGTGATTTGGATAGAAACTGGGGGAGCTATGGGGCAAACAACATATGGGATATATGTTGTGGTAGAAGATTACCATACATGGTATGTTTTCCCCATTACATAAGCAAAGACATGGAGTATGTTCTCAGATTTCACTTTGCCGGTGGGCGCTCAATACTGGCTATTATATAATCACATTAATCCATATATGGGTGTATTACAAACAAATATAAGTAAATAATGATGTAGTTGACTAAGCACCTAACAAATAATGCTCAAAGTGCCTAGTTAACTACATCATTATTTACTTATATTTGTTTGTAATACACCCATATATGGATTAATGTGATTATATAATAGCCAGTATTGAGCGCCCACCGGCAAAGTGAAATCTGAGAACATACTCCATGTCTTTGCTTATGTAATGGGGAAAACATACCATGTATGGTAATCTTCTACCACAACATATATCCCATATGTTGTTTGCCCCATAGCTCCCCCAGTTTCTATCCAAATCACATGCTTCTTTTTGCTACCAGGCTTCATTTCTCAAGCTCTATCCAATGGTGCTCACATCACCCCAAATAAGGTTCAAAAACATCCCATATTCTGCTTTTCCCCCTAAAACATATCTTGTTGGCCTTATATCTCTCCCACTTTCTATCCAAATCACCTTCTTTCTTTTGCTACTATGCTCTATTTCTTAGGCTCTACTCATTCACATTATTCATATAACAATTGAGTGAGGTTAGTTTGCTACAATTTCACATCTTTGCAATTACCAGAGCTTATAGAGCCAACCTCACTCTAGGGTTCAACAAGTGCTCAGTTTTCCCACACTCAACCCAAATCTCAATTTTGCTCATATCTCAACATTCTCTCTATCAACTCATTTTGCTTTTGGAAGTTGACTTATAGTACAAACTTTGAGTTGTTCTATGGTCAAGTTTTGAGAGCAAAAGATGCAGTAGTTGTGAAGATATGAGCTAGACAAAATTGACTATAAACCCTAGATTAGGGCTAGATAGTGGTTTCACGTTATGGTACAAGTGCCTCAGCAAAGTTCGGACAAGAAAAACAATACCTTTGTACCTCAGGAATTGTAATCTTTTTTCACTCGATATGATAGATATTTGCCCTTTTTGACATAGCATGCTAAACATTGTTCAGGATAGTCCCCAACATGAATAGCAAAAATAGGATAGCAACAATGAACTACACCATCTCCACTTTGCATTAAAATACCACTTTTGCCAGAATCAATAGCTGGTTGCAACAAAAAGCAAAGACAAGCATGACAAAGATTTGCATGCATACGAGTGCGTGATGCTTTATTATCTGTATGCTCCATTTTAGTGGTAGGTAAATATACAAGTAGGATCTGCCTCTGTTTAGATAGTTTACAACAAATTTCTTTAGGTATGTTGCCAATAGTCAGATAGACTGGGTAGCAAACTTTGCCTTTGAAATGAGTAAGCTGAGTCTTGTCTGTAAAAATAATAATAAGGATAACAGTAACATTTTTATTCCCATTTTTTTCTATTTCTTTCAGAGTACTCTACCACCATTTTCCAGTATACATATCATGATATAGCTGCATAGTCATATCTTCATTGACATAATGCTGTTCAGGAGCTAAAAGCAGATGCTCAATAAAGTTGGCATCACCAAATAATGCACAAATACAGTCAAGGATAGATCTGTAATAAAGTTCAAAGGACTCTTTCCCAATGACCACTTGTTTATAATAAAATTGTAGATGTCCAGGTAGATTTGTATCTATTATTTGGTTGAGCTCTCTGGAGTTTTTGAATTATAATCCAAGGTTTTCTTGTAGCTAGAGAAATATAAGTTATTTAGATATTATAAAATATTAACACAATGCTTATATCCTGAATTTTCAACAACTTATTCAAGGCATTGGACCCTGGTCCCCTAAGTTTTGCCTATCTAGCAATATCCCAGTTTAACTTGTTTTCAAAAGGTGCATAGGGATCTGTATTAGAATTAGGAATCTGAGCACTATAGTCTGCAAAAGCATTTGACTCCAAAATATCAGAATCTGGTACACCAGCACTAGAATCAGGATAATGATCTGTAAATTTCTTGACAGTAATTGGCTGTCATAGTTGGTTTTCAACATTCTGTCTTCCTGCAGTAAGGTGCTCAGATGCAAGTGCATCAGCCTCAGGCTGAGCTTGTGGAAGATTGGTAGCAGGAGGGTCCAAAGATGGTTCCCAGACTCTGTTATCATCATCAATGATATTTGTTTCTTCAATTTCTGAGTCACTGTTATCAAAATCTGCTTTATCATCTTTATCAAACTCTGGATCAGAGTCTGAATCATCACTAAATAATTCTGGCAAGATCTCTTCTGAGTCAAAGCCTTCTTGAAACTCCACATGTAAGAGATCATTATCCACTTGTATGCCATGAAGGTCTGGTATGTCATCCTGTGAAGGTAAACCAGGGGAATATGCCAATTCTGGCTGGGAAATCCCATATTGAGATGTCTGTTCTGAGTTAGAACTTCCATCATCAGAAGAGTTAAAATTACTATGATTAAATTTGAATATCAGTCTCTTTAAATCATATTATTTAAATTACATATATAGCAGGATCAGAGGGCTCAGCAGAATCAGAGGCAGGATAAAACTGGTTTCTCAAGAAATCCCAATACACCTGTTTACAGTGTGGTTTCTGAGTCATTCACAGGTGTTTCCATAGATTTGAGTCACTACTAAAGGCTCAGTTGAAACCATTGCAAGGGAACATAGTTTGCATGAAGTTGAAGGGGGAGGGATGAACAGTTAGGGGGAAAGAGCACTCAGAGAAGTGTGAGCCTGACTTGGAGACTCCAAAGAGCCTAAGTGCAAGATCAGGTGTGATATGACTATCACACGCATGTGACTTGTGTCACCCATGCTGCCAGTGATACAGGTGTGGCAGTAGTTGACCTCTCATCAACAAGTTGAACCTACGGTAATTACAACATAGTTTTTGAATTCCATATGTTCACTGTATACTCACACTCCTTTTATTCAGGTATTTTCCTTTCTACTTCTACTCCCACTAGTAATGCCACCCAGAATGGCCAGTTATGAGAAATTAACTCGCGTAGAGAAATCATCTTGGATGTGAGCACTCAACAGAGAAACGTAGTAACAAGAAGCCCAAGATCTGATTGATAGCACACAAGGTAAGCTTCTCTGACATTATCACCTTCCTTGATACTGAGATAGGCTATCAGGTCCGAGAGCACCTAAGCCCCAGACACGGACATTAGAAGATGACAGTGAGTGCAACCCCATTTACACTGGGTATAATACCAAATTTTATAGCATAAAAAAGCAAGGAAAGATTTTAGAAAAAGTCCCAGCTTTTTTACTAGACTTTGCACTCTAAAAAATCAAAAAAGATTCAGAATAGTTGTAAAATCTTTTGCAGCTAAAGAAGATGAAAGGAGTCTGAATTTTTAGTCTCATAAAATTCTCTATCGCTAAACAAACCAGTCTATTAGCCTATAAATCAACTTGTTAACTTGTCAACTTACTTACTAACAGTCTAATATGGCTAGAAGTCAACTAGTAAGTAGGTCAATAGGCCTGTAGATTAAGTGATAGAAGTTTTTATGAGACCAAAGATTCTGAATCTTTTTATCTTCTTTAACTGCAAAAGATTTTACAACTATTCTGAATCTTTTTTGATTTTTTAGAGTGCAAAGTCTAGTAAAAAAGCTGGGACTTTTTCTAAAATCTTTTCTTGCTCTTTTATGGTTAAAAATTCTGTATTATACTCAGTGACTGATATCCCCTTTCTTGAGCAATTGAGGCATGCATTCAAGGAAGATGTAATCAATATTGAGGTGCAGCATGCAGTGCTAGACCAAAAGCGGACATTGGCAAGGCAGGCATTGGAAGATATACAATACCAGATCATGTTCCTGAGGCAGCAACAGGATAATCCCTGCAGAGGTGATTAGCAGGTAGACAGTGTCTCCTTTGGAAATCCTACATTACTTATGGATGCAGATGACCCAATAGAGGGACCATCTACAGAATCACAACATCTTAAGGCCACATAGCTTGAGATAAATATGTATCTACTTCTTGAATGTACCTGTAGTTCTCTTTAATGTCGAATCATGTTCCTAATCAATCAGAATATTGCCTTTGAGAACACAGTGCAGAGTATAACTATGTCATCATCCACTTGGTCATCTGCAGACTCTACAACTATGAACATCAGCAATAATAAGATAGGAAATTATCCACAGATTGAAAAGAAATGTTTGATTCATGTCACAGTAATAGATATTAAGATCTTATGGGATATACTAGTCATATTACCTTCACAAACCTGGTATCTATGGATGCGGATTGCAGATAGCACATCGCATGCTACTCTGCATGGGGCTGACATCTTCAATTACTGTGATCTTACAACAAATAGTAGAGTGTGCTGTTGACCTCGACCCACTCACCTCAAGTGCATACTAGACATATTATTACAGCAAGACTTTGTTGGAGGAAATCTATATGTTTTGACCCTGTTGAAGTTTTAACTTTCTCAATACCATTGGGCCAATGTCGTATTTTCTTCATTAAAATAGATCACAAGATATGTATCAATAAATGATGACAGTATATTATATGCTAAAGCCAGCTATCAACAAGATATGGAATGATTGTTACTCAAAGCCTTGCCCTCAAAACTTGTTATTGGTGGACCACATTAGCTCTTGAGGATCAGAAGCATCATGATCCTGATCTTCGCAGATCGCTTTGTATAATTCAATGTTGCTTGAATTTTGATTATCTACAGGTGGAATATCTGACAACAAACTTGAAATATCGGGTGAGGGTGAGCACACATAGCAGCAACAAAGATTGCCATCCAGGTGAATATTGTGTTTAACACATGCTATGCACACAGGGCATGGCATGCAGCTATGATCATGGGCAAAGTGGCATTTATAACATCTGCTGCAGAACAGACAATGTTCATGAGTGGCACCTGTGTATGTCTTGATGCTCTCTTCAGAGATGCATTCTTTGACAAAGCCATCTTTACCTATGTGATGTTAAACTTCATATTTTGGTGATGTTCCACCTTATCTATTCTATCTTTTGACTTCATAAATGGACTCTGTAGACACTCAGCTTCCAGTAGCACTTTTCTCCTTCGCTCTAGCTTCAGTATTTAGTGCTCCACCCAATGCAGGGCGGACTTGTGTTTCATTTCACTTTTCTTTGCTTATTGCCAAGCCTTCAGCGCTTAACTCAGCTATAGCCAAGTTCTCCTTCCTATCTAGTATGCCTAGTTGCTTTCAGGGCTCTCTAACTGCTCTCATTGTGTTCCAGGCAAGTATTGTAATTACCTCTCAATCTAACTGCTCTCATTGTGTTCCAGAGCATTTGTGTGTCCCCCAGGTCGATCTATTCCCTGGTTTAAGTCACCCTTTAACACATGATGCCATGTGTGCCCTTGAAAAGTGGCCAGATTGTAATGATATAAGGTTTTCTACATTGTAGTTGAACAGGTAGATAACACTGCAGCTGTGACATTTCTATACTAACCTTGTTGGTAAGGATGTCTTTCACATTGCTATCAAACAGGATCAATCAGTCTCATGATATCCGCCGCTTTAGATAATGTCTACTTTAACTCTTTGAAATATTCTAGGTCACCTCCTCTGTCTGTATAAGCCTTCAAATGCTGTGAGATGGTTGCAAAATCATAAAAGCTTTGTGTCTGACCTATACAGTCATTCATTGCCATACTTGGAGAATGTGCTCATCCATCCAAGTAGGGTCTACGCTGAACTAAACATATTAATAAAAAGTGAGTACACATACTTCAAATGAGTGGAATCTAAGCTTACTAGAATGTATAGCTCATACTTGTTGTCAAATCCCATGATGATGAGAAGTTGACCTACTTGACCCCTGAAGGGCTGGGTATATAGGAAATACTCCTAGTAAACTTAAAATCACAGAAAGGACTATTTTGAAATGAAATAGAAATTTACAGCTCATAGACAAATTGATATTAAAATCAATGCTATCCCTTGTATAGTCACAGACATCAAAATGAGGTAAAGTACCATGGAGCATCAAGTCTACTAATGAGAATAGTTCAGCATATACCAGAAGAGAGAAATAGAGAGGATAGAATAATTGAAATTGGGGAGCCAAATCAACACATATGGTGAACCTGTGCCCTGAATTCAAACATTGGTCATCTCTCTGTCACAGTAATACATGCATTCAGCTCCTACACCTGCTCATCCTAGAAGACACTAGCACGGTTGTATACTACAATCAACATAGGGATTGGATGTTCAGGCAACACAGGGATTGGATGTTCAGGCAATGTAATCGCAAGCTTGCAGTGGAATATTAGATCTTAAAGGATGTGCGGGGCTCTACAATATATCATTTAGATTTAAACTGAGTTACTATCAGCGTGCACATAGAATCTGCAGGTGCAGAACTGGCAGAGTTTACCACCAATGTACGATTTAAAGATAAAGTGGTATACATATATGTCTCAGAATACATAGGATATTCAATATATATATATCAGATAGAACTTCTTCCTATGGGTGCATCAACCACATGGCATGTGAGAATTATGTATAAAGTAGTTGGACCTATTGCAATACTAAACACATTCACTCTTCTACAATACCAGCGCACTGAAAACAAGGAGTGAAGATGACATATACCAGCACACAGTCAAATATTGACAAACACTCAGCTAATGTCCACATTAGCTTCACACACTGGGCCAACCATATGATCGGCATTCTTGCACAGAGGGGGAATATATATGTAGTGTGGTTTAGAGAGGTTCATAAGGAGTTGGTTAGTGACCAGCTCAACTTTGCTAAATGATTGCTAACATTTCACAGATGAACATCCATCATCGATAGTACCTCCACGCTGATATAGAGGAAGGTCTGTGCATCGTGCACAACTACATCAGGAACCATTGGGAAACATATTGGGCTACTGTTGTAGGTAATCTAGCACCAAACTTCAATGCAAGCCCCCCTCCACCAGATTCAAAACAGCCTCCGTGATTTCTGAAGAGGTCCATTACACCCTCACAGGAAGGATCCGCAGGGCTATTGTCTCAGCAGGAGATAGATAGACATCACACTAGCAAGACACAGTTGCATACAGACTCTGCACCCCCCTCACAGATCTCACAAGCTTCAGCTCCACCATTCACAAAGAGCTCCACCATTTGTTCAAATAAGCTGCCTGTATCAAGTGAGGTAGCTAACTCTGACTCAATCAAGATTGGGTGACCTTCAAAGTGTCCATGACCTGCAAAGGATAAAGGATGAGACCAAGACAAGGGCAAGGATAAAGGAAAGGGTAAAGAAAAAGATGATGACAATGAAGGAGCTATTCGACAGGAAAAATCAGACTGTGGTTCTACTTGTGAGTATTCTCATTTCAAGTATGAGGCTAAACATGTCATACATCTTCTAACAGCGGCAGAAAATCAGAGCATCAGGGCACTAGTCATCTGGAATAACCTGTTCCTTCCAGTTGGTGATGCATCTCCTCCTGGTGACAAAACCATAGCACTGCTAGTGACCTGCTCATGCTCAACAAACAACCCATCTTCTGTAGGTGCTGTGGGTACAATCAAATCGAACACAGTTACCACTGGCAATATGCTTCTGAAAGTGCCAAGCATGTCACTTGAACAGAATGTTGCCTCACCATTCTTCTCAACACAGCCACTATCACTGGAGCCGCAGCAGCATGCCACACAGCCAGCTACACCTCCACCTGGCCTTAATAGGGAGAGACCTACTGTAAGCACTGTCCCGCGGGAGCAACCCAATAGTTCATTGCACACTACTGGCCATCCTGGGACCATTCCTCCCTCACAAACCTCAGCTCTATTGGATATTCAGCTGCAGAGCACAGCAGCCTCTGCACTCTCTGCAATTATTCAACCAATGGTTCAATCTTATAGTCCACTCCTCGCCACATCATCTTCATCATTTCATTATAGCAGGCTCTTGCTCGAGGAAGTTATGAATATACCATTCCTTGAGTGATTAGAAAAGGCATACAGGAAAGAATTCATCGAACTTGAGGTAAAATGCATGGTCTTGAATCACAAACTAGAGGTGACAAAGAAGGTCATAGAAGATATACAATAGTGCATCAGCTTGTTAAAGCAGGGACAGTGTGATATTCAGAAAGAGGCTTAGGAGGCCAGTTCTCAGTTTTTTGGTCAACCTGTGCTACTGATGGATCAGGATGACCCAATGGAGGGGCCCTCAACTTTATCTTGAAGCCATAACATCTAATTTCCATGTTTCAGTCACTCTTGTTAACTAATATTGTAATATCTTGAAATTGCTGTAGCTTTTGTTTCTCAGATTATACTATGCTTTCTTGGTAACATGCTTTCTGTCCTCCAATCTGTTAGCCTACACCCACTCCGCTCACCATACAAAGAGAATAAAAACTTTCATATATTTGTATATTCAACTTGTACTCTCACCTACCATTACAGCCATAACAATAAAATGAAAGCTCAAACACATGCAAAATATAGGATGTGCATGACACATATAATCACAGAAGTCTAAATATAATTGTCAAAACAATGCTCATTGAATGAGACAGTCAAGGGTGGAATAAAATATGGGGAATATTACATGTCAAATATAGCAATCTAACTAGCAGAGGATAGCAGGGTTGGTAATGATTCTGAGGCTCAGGTATACTTATATATAAAAAGTCATATATCATAAGTGCAAAAGGTCAAAAATTAGATAACATTGCCACTAACAACCTCCAATTAGCACTTAGAGACAATACCAAAAAACCTTAGGCAACCCTAATCCTAAGAGTATAGACTAAAGTCAATGATTGACATATTGAGCAGACGCATTGTTGCCCACAGATACATCTGTAAGAGAATCAGTTATGTTATACAATATTACAAATATATGATTGAGGTGAAAGGAACTTATTGTATCCTCACACACATTGTGTATATTGTTTATAAGATCAACACATACAACACCAGATCAGGACTCAGATGCCTCAGCATTTGAATTATTTTGCTCTCCATCTCTTTCTGCCCTTGTTTGTTCAAGATGTTCCAGTGCAGGTAATCTAAAAACATCTCCTATCTCCTTGCAAAGTTGTACAATATGCAAGTGAAGAGCTTTGAGCTGATTTGATACCTCTGGGTATGTGTCGGATAGCGTAATAGGGCATGAGAGAGGTGTATCACATCAGTGATTAATGTTAGGAAAGCACTGGGCTGGAAATCAGATTCTAGGTCTAATAAAAAGATGAAAAATCAGTCATAAAATGTAATGATTTTCAAGTAACTTTCTAGTTAAAGTTATAGATTTATTTTTTGGATATACAGAATTTTGCAAGAACTTTGAATTTTATTTTATGTTATTAAGTTTTTATTATAAAAAAAATGTGTCTTCAGTGGAAATTCACAGTTTTAAGCTCCATATTCTATAAAGATCTTGTTTAATTCTTGTATTTACAAAATGCTATTAGAACTTTGAATTTTATTTTGTGTTTTTGACTGGAAAGTTACTTGAAAATTATTACATTTTATAACTGATTTTTCACCTTTTTATTGGGCCTAGAATTTGGTTTCTGGCCCAGTGTTTGAGGGGGGATCAATAGTCCATCTTTGATCAACAGCTTGGTCAGACATTTATACTCACTTCAATGTAGCATCTCAATATGGGATAGACCTACCTTTATCCTTTTCCTTTAACTTAATTTCACCATCAGAGATCACTCCTCTCTTAGCCATTGATGTTGTTGCCACTATTGCATATTTAAAGTATGCTGAAGAGCTTTGCAAAAAATGAGAGTGTCTTGGACAATCTCTTGCTACCACTTTTATAGAAGGCTCATCTATCGCATTCAACCAACACTGGGTATAATACCAAATTTTTAGGCATAAAAAAGCAAGGAAAGATTTGAGAAAAAGTCCCAGCTTTTTTACTAGACTTTGCACTCTAAAAAATCAAGAAAGATTCAGAATAGTTGTAAAATCTTTTGCAGCTAAAGAAGATGAAAGAAATCTGAATTTTTGGTCTCATAAAATTCTCTATCGCTAAACAAACCAGTCTATTAGCCTATAAATCAACTTGTTAACTTGTCAACTTACTTACTAACAGTCTAATATGGCTAGAAGTCAACTAGTAAGTAGGTCAATAGGCCTGTAGATTAAGTGATAGAAGTTTTTATGAGACCAAAGATTCTGAATCTTTTTATCTTCTTTAACTGCAAAAGATTTTACAACTATTCTGAATCTTTTTTGATTTTTTAGAGTGCAAAGTCTAGTAAAAAAGCTGGGACTTTTTCTAAAATCTTTCCTTACTTTTTTATGCTATAAAATTCAGTATTATACTCAGTGCAAACTATGCCAGATACAAACAAGCCAGAAACAAGCATGAGTGAGTTCTTTTGATATACTTACATATATGGCAAGCTAACAGGACATGTTGTAGGTCAGAGCAAATGTCCTTGTATGTCAACAGACAGTGAAGGCGCAAACCCTCTGCTGAATACCCAGGCTCTGAAACCACCAGTCCCCCATAAGCACTTTTTAATATTTCACTCTATATACCACAAACTGATAACATAAGTCAGGACTTTGTCTACTTTCACTGGTTCAAAAGCCATCAATGCTAGCACAAGCGGGAGGTAGTCATCAAGTATAATCCCTGCCAGATACACAAACAGTCAAGCCTGCCACCAAAAGGCAGTGTACTCAGCAAGACAACCAACAAGCCTCCCACTGGGCTAAAAACCAGATTCTAGGCCTAACAAAAAGATAGAAAATCAGTCATAAAATGTAATGATTTCCAAGTAACTTTTTCAGTTAAAAAATAAAATAAAATTCAAAATTCTAATAGCATTTTGTGGATATAAGAATTAAATAAAACTTTATAAAATATGAGGCTTAAAACTGTGAATCTCCACTCAAGACACATTTTTTTGTAATAAAAACTTAAATTTTTAGATTTATTTTTTTTATGTATAAAATGTTGCAAGAAATTTGAAATTTATTTTATTTTATTGACTGAAAAGTTACTTAAAAATGATTACATTTTATAACTGATTTTTCACCTTTTTATTGAACCTAGAATCTGGTTTTCAGCCCAGTGGCTACTTCTGCAAAAGTAACTCACATGAGTGCTCACTATATCCTCAAATAGCAGGATGCAATATGGGCAATAAGGACTGGTGCTGATGGTTGAGCATTATCTTTCACATACATTCACTTTTAGATCTTGCAAAACTCAGTGGACTGACAGCTATGGTGCTGTCGTACGATGATATTGTCTTGCCAAAATTCTTGAAAGACTTGGCCAAAGATATCAAAGACAGGTGGGTGAAACACTTGCTAACCCCCTCACTAAATACTATGAAATGTCACATGTAAAGCTATGGGAATTGGGCAACAATAGACCAGTTTATCTACGCTAGCCAATTGTGGGAGACAGTGAGGAAGTTAAGGTCACGATATATGATATCTGCCGAAAGGGTTTGAAAGAGATGCTACCCCAGTTATGGGCTGTCAGCTACCAGGATGGATAGATTGTTTCTGTGGAAGTCTGTGCAGCAAGTTGTGTCTGCGCTCACAGTGTCATGCAAATCATTGATGACACTGATGATAAAGAGAACCTGATATTGGAATATGAAGACAATAATAATGACAACAAATACACCCCTGACAATGACAAAGAAGATGTTCCTGATCTGCTACCACCTCACTGAACTGAAAACTAGATTCTAAGACTAATAAAAAGGTAAAAAATCAGTTATAAAATGTAATGATTTTCAAGTAACTTTCCAGTCAATAAAATAAAATAAAATTCAAAGTTCTTGCAACATTTTGTATATGCAAAAAATCAATCTAAAACTTTAAGTTTTTATTATATAAAAGATGTATTTTGAGTGAAAATTCACAGTTTTAAGCTTCATATTTGATAAAGATTTTATTTAATTCTCATATTCACAAAATGCTATTAGAATTTTTTATTTTTATTTATTTTTTTGACTGGAAAAGTTACTTGAAAATTATTATATTTTATAAATAATTTTCTACCATTTTATTGGGCCTAAAATCTGGTTTCTGGCCCAGTGCTAGGGACTACTGATTCAAATATAGACACAAGTACTGGTAACAAGAGTAAGGGACATTCAACTAGAAAGAAGAAGTAGTGTACTTACAATATATTATTTTATCGATGACCTCTATATATTACAAGTCAGGATCAATGATTGACTTGGACTATTAATGTCAAGTGCAATCTACACAAGACTTTGTGCTAGCACCTATCTGCAATGACATTATTGAGTTGGTCAAACCATCTGACTGGTTCATCTACTGCTGTGCAAGCATTCAATTTCAAATTGCAAGTTGTGTTTTGTTAGTTACACTGGATCATAGCCCAAATTTTAGGCTCCATACAAATAAAGTAAAACTTTATAAAAAGTCTCTTACAAAACATACTTTTTAGACCTAAAAAATGATATAAAAATTCAGAATTGCAGCAGAATTTGATGAATCACAAAAACCTACATAAATTCCAACTTTTGTATCTAGTTTTTAGAGTTCAAAAAAGCTCAATTTTGATATATTTTTTGTTAGAGCAAAATTTGGAATACAAAATTTAAAGCTTTGACACACATTTATTTTTCTAAAAGTGATATAAAATTTAAACTGCTAAATTGGCAAGATGAATAGTATTGTATACCTAAGTATCTCCATCAAATAGTCTTATTGACAGAGACTATGATGTACTAAGAATAGTAGTCTACATTTTCTCTTTAGGCTGTCTATCTATAAAACTTTATTTTAATATGTATAATTATATTATAATTTAAAAAAAAATTAAAGTATATCAAAATGTTGAATTTTGCATACTGAATTTTCCCCAACAAAAAAAGGATGGAAATCAAAAGTCTGAATTTGCATATGTTTTTATGATTCATCAATTTCTGTTGCAATTCAGACTTTTTAGATCATTTTTTGGGGCTGAAAATTATATTTTGTAAGAGACTTTTTATAAAATTTTATGTTACTTTTATGGAGCCTGAAATTCAGGCTATAGTCCAGTGTTAAGATTTCAATGAGAATAGGTTTGGAGGTTCTAGTCAGTATTCACAGGACATCTGTCATTTGTACTGAGAGAATTTCCTTATTCCTACTTCTCAAGGACCTGGGAAATATTGTTGCGCAGCCTAGAACTCCAAATAGTTATGTATAGTCACGATTGAATCTTAATTTGCACAATATCTTCAGATGAGATTATCTACTTTACTATAGGAGGTTGGTAAGTTATGAATTTGATATCCTGTACTAGTGCATATTGGGATGCTCATTACGTTATGTTACTTTAATCATCTGCTATTTCCATATAGTAGGAGATGTCTTATTTTCTATTATCTCTAATCCATCACCTCTCCTTACCTTCCTGCTAAACACTAGGCTGGAAACCAAATTCTAGGCCCAATAAAAAGGTGAAAAATCAGTTATAAAATGTAATGATTTTCAAATAACTTTTCAGTTAAAAAAATAAAATAAAATTCAAAGTTCTTGCAGCATTCTGTGTATATAAAAGATAAATCTAAAACTTTAAGTTTTTATTACAAAAAAAAATGTTTTCAGTGGAAATTCACAGTTTTAAGCTCTTTATTCTATAAAGATCTTATTTAATTTTTGTATTTACAAAATGCTATCAGAACTTTGAATTTTATTTTATTTTTTTGACTGGAAAGTTACTTGAAAATTATTATATTTTATGACTGATTTTTCACCTTTTTATTGGGTCTAGAATCTGGTTTCTGGCCCAGTGAACAGCTTTGTTGAGATGCACATTGTCACAATCAATGCCTACATTGAGTACTATTGGATGGTAAATATTATTGCAGCCTTTATTGCAAGAATATAAAGCTTGGCATAGCTCCAGGCTTTGCCTCTTGATCTGAAGATCAAATCCATTAATCATCATTTATTGATTTTGAGCTGGTAAGTCTCCAGATGTTATAAAATACTTTTATACTAATTGCCTGATCACTTCTAGTTTCAAAATGACACATGGGAGCTCAATCAACTTTGGTACATCTCTGCTATCCCAGACATGTGTCTGCATTATAGAGAAGCTGACCTTATCATTTCAGCAATGCATATAATGTCATGATGGACAAGATTCATCTTTTTATTCTGCTATCTCAGTGTAATAACCTACTGGATCTACCTTTCTAGGTACTACACCTCCACTATGAGGCACTCTGCTATGGTGGTTCCTGCAACCGAGAGGATAATGATGGCAACATTGTATGCTTCTCTTTGGAGAGCATTGTTGCTCTCATGAGATTGCAAGCTAGGCACTGTCTATTCTGCTCGCGATACGGAATATGCCACTATGACCATGTCCATGCTTGCGGTTGATGCTTCAATTGCAGTAGGTGTTTCCACTAGCCAGAACATTCTAATCCAAGGAGTGAATTTCTCCCCTATATAGTTGTTTTATCATTACCACTTGTCCAGCCATATAATCAGCCACTGACCAGCTTCAGCACTATTTAAGCTCTTGACGTGCTCTACGATATATATGCCATGCAAAACTAAACAGCCATTGAAGACGTTTCCATAGCTATTATCATGGATGGATCTCTAGTGTCTCTTCCAGCACTAGATGCTCTGCCTGAAGATCCTAATTCCACGGCTGAGAAGGAATTACAAGATCTTATTGAACGCACCAGGGATCCCTTGTGTGAACTCAACTTCTGGCCTACATCAATAGGCATAGATGAAGAAGATGCAGCATAGTCTTTCTTGAAAAATCATTATCATCCTTATCATTTCTTGTCCTCAGTCTCATTTTTGCCTTCCGCATCTTGCAGCCTCACTGGATATAATACAGAATTTTGAACTATAAAAGAGTAGGGAAAGATTTTAGAAAAAATCCCAGCTTTTTTACTAGACTTTGCATTTTAAAGAATCAAAAAAGATTCAGAGAGTTTTAATATCTTTTGCAGTTAAAAAATGTGAAAAGATTCTGAATCTTTGATCTTATAAAATTCTCCATCACTAAATAAACTAATCTATCAGCCTATAAATTAACTTGTTAACTTATTAACTAACTTACTAATAGTCTAATATGGTTATAAGTCAACTAGTAAGTAGGTCAATGGGCCTGTAGGTTAAGTGATAGAAGTTTTTTTGAGACCAAAGATTCTAAATCTTTTTATCTTTTTTTAACTGCAAAGGATTTTACAAGTATTCTGAATCTTTTTTGATTTTTTAAAGTGCAAAATCTAGTAAAAAAGCTGGGATTTTTTCTAAAATCTTTCCCTGCTCTTTTATAGTTCAAAATTCTGTATTATATCTAGTGCCTCTGCATTGTATAGCACCAACCCCCATGTTCTATGTCATAATTGTCTTGTTTTAGATCTTGCTGTTAATATCCATATTTTATTAATTGTGCATTGTATAGTACCAAGCTCTATATCTTATTCACAAATTTCTTTGTTGTAGTTTTGTATCATAATTGTTATACTTTGTTACTCTTGAGAACTGTTCACACAAATTTATAGAATCTATATCTTATAATCTTAGATGTCTCACATCACCCGATACCTGTGAGCGCATATAGTGCAAGTGTCATAAGGTTTAGGCATTATCACTAGGCCAAAAACCAAATTCTAGATCCAATAAAAAAGTGAAAAATCAATTATAAAATGTAATGATTTTCAAGTAACTTTTCAGTTAAAAAAATAAAATAAAATTCAAAGTTCATGCAACATTCTGTACATGAAAAAAATAAATCTAAAACTTTAAGTTTTTATTACAAAAAAGATGTGTCTTGAGTGCAAATTCACAGTTTTAAGCCCCATATTCTCTAAAGATTTTATTTAATTCTCATATTCACAAAATGCTATTAGAATTTTGAATTTTATTTTATTTTTTGACTGGAAAAGTTACTTGAAAATTATTACATTTTATAACTGATTTTTCACCTTTTTATTGGGCCTAGAATTTGGTTTCCAGCCTAGTGTATACAAATGGTCCAAGTCCTCTAGCCACAACATTTATCTGATGCTTGTATCGCTCCACCCCTTTGTGCGCAATATGATGTGAGTGATACTGCAGCTTTTGAGCTATGACTTTCTTTTCCATTAGAGGAGGCTACTTCAAAAGGAACTTTGCATCTGACCAATATAAACCTTTAGTAAGCCAGCTCTTGCACCTGATTTTGCCTCCTGAGTAGCCTTCTCAACTTACACTCATGACTTATATCTGTGACTCAGCTTCTTGACTTATATTCCAAACTAATGCTCATATTCCACATTTGCTACTCTCATTCATGGCTCATATTTGCAACCCTCACACATGACTCACATCCATGACCCTCACTCACGACTCACATTTGCGATCCTAAATACCAAACACATATCCCTAGGAAGATACAATATTAGCTTCCTTGTCAACTGGCATATGTTGTTTCTGCTATTTGCTGCCACTTTTTTTCTCTTGCATCTCATGAAAGGTGGACACTACTCACCTATATACTGGGTATATTACAGAATTTCTAGGTATAAAAGAGCAAAAAAAAATTTTAGAAAAAATCTCAACTTTTTTACTAGACTTTGCACTCTAAAAAATGAAAAAAATTTCAGAATAGTTGTAAAATCTTTTGCAATTAAAAAAGATGAAAGGATTCTAAATCTTTGATCTTATGAAAATTTCTATCACTTAATCTACAGGTCTATTGACCTACTTACTAGTTAGCTTATAGCTATATTAGACTGGTAGTAAGCAAGTTAACAAGTTAACAAATTGATTTATAGGCTGATAGGCTAGTTTGTTCAGTGATAGAGAATTTTATGAGGTCCAAGATTCAGAATCCTCTTATCTTCTTTAACTGCAAAAGATTTTACAACTATTCTGAATCTTTTTGATTTTTTAGAGTACAAAGTCTAGTACAAAAGCTGGGATTTTTTCTAAAATCTTTCCTTGCTCTTTTATGCCTTAAGATTCTAGATTATACCTAGTGTATTTGCTTACCCACATAACTAGATAGCCTTTAAAGGTACCTTTGATGACTTGGTGGAGAATATCCCTGGAAATGAGTTCATAGATATCTGCATGGAAGAAATTGTTTGTGAAGGGCTAAAACCAATTGCACATGAATGAGGAGTGACCAACTTAGAGAACATAAAGTAGTAAAGATATACAATGAGGTTTCCAACAACACCATAATCCTCTCATAGTACTGTTAGGCTGAAAAGCTTGACAAGTGATTTTGTATGCTTCTGTGAGTGTAATTCAACATTACCAGGTGCATCAAGCTTGTCTTGATACTTCGGGCATAATAAACACCAGCCTTGGACAACACAAGTAGCAAGAACCTGTTTGGGATAGTTAGCAATATATGGACTAAAACCATAGATAACATGTCAGAAGTGACTATTGGGATAACAAGTCACCTCTGAAATCTGCATCGACTCCCGTAAAGGTTGGAGAATAGCAGAGAGACTTGAATGGAACAGCTGCCTTCAAAAGTGTCAAAAGGCTTTGTTCTTACTGTCCTTGCAATCTGATTTGAGTATAGCCAGAAAATCAATGACAACCACAGTATTCTGATGAGCACATCTCATATTGTTGAATATTTTTCCAATTGATAGATACAGGGGGTAGTATTCATTTTGGCCTGTCGTAACTGAGACAGTAGTCTTATCGCTATCTTTTCTAGTCAAAAAAAACAAAATAAAATTCAAAGTTCTTGCAACATTTTATATACAAAAAAAAATCTAAAATTTTAGGTTTTTATTACAAAAAGGTTGTGTTTTAAGTAGGAATTCACAGTTTTAAGGTTCATATTTTATAAAAATTTTATTTAATTCTCATATTCACAAAATACTATTAAAACTTTGAATTTCATTTTATTTTTTTTACTGAAACAGTTACCTGAAAATCATTACATTTTTATAACTGATTTTCCACCTTTTTTTCAGATATAGAATCTAGTTTCCAGCCTAGTGACAAAGAGAGCACCCTTTATTGTCAGGCCATCAACAACAATCTGATCCTGGAGTTGGCATAAGGACCAGAAAATAATCAATAAATTAACTGGACTTACAGCATAATGTCAGGCCCAGTTAGCTAATATGAGATTATAATACTGGTGTGAATTATTGCTGTCATATTCACAATACAGTGCATAGTCAAATTTGTTTTTGAAATCTGGATTGCCGAGGAGATTTCACACAACATCAAGGGGATTCTGGCACCAGACATCATACATGGCATTCATCTAAGCTGGAACATTGTTCTCCAGCACTATTCCCATATACTTTGCACTAAAGGAGTGCCATGATGCATTGCCAAGCAGGATAGAATCAATCATGTTATACATATCCTTAGCATTTGCAAATGGAGGTGAAGCTCTGAAGAGATAATCAAAAGTAACAAAAGTGTCTATAAGAAAATTGATGTCAGGTTCAGATGCTTAATTCTTCTTAAAAAGGAACTCTGTGAGTTCAAACTCATAATGGTTACCAAAGGGCATCTAGTCAGTTGGTAGTAAAGTGGAATAGGGAGGGGGTGGAGTATTAGATGAGATAGGATTCCTGCTGAAATTGCATGGTAGACCTATAACATACCAGTTTAAGAATGATCATAAAGCTAAGATATTATTGAAACACATACTGTTGAGTGTTGGATAAATATTTTAAAACAGGCCTGGCATCTGGCTGTTATCCATATCATCTTCATCCTCAAACAAAGGGTGTCCATCATCTAGATCATCAATAGGCAAGCCCCCTACATGAGACATGGAAGGCTGCAGTACAACTTGTTCATGTGAGTGTGTAGAATTCTTGTGTTGCGATAGACCTGATAAGTTATGAAAGATGGCAAGGTGGAAATGGACAGAGTAAAACAGAAGCATGTTTACTATAGAGTTTACATTGGAGAGCTCGTGGCAGATGCTTTGGAGGCATGGTTATTGAGACACCTGTGAATGGTGCAAAACAGCACACAGACAGATGAGGTTGGGCAATTGGGGAAGTAACTTGTTTGATGCTGAGCGAGTGCAGCCCTTCAGATGAATGAGGCTGAAATCAAAACCCAGTCAAAGGTAAAACAGGGCAAAAGATAGGGATAGAGTATTCCCTGCCTATCATGTAACTTGACCATAATATCAATAAAAAATTCTAATAGCTTGGTCAGAATAGAAGGCAGAAGGGCTGACATGCCGGTAATGTGTACCTATCTTGGTGATAGTGGCACACTATGATCACAACACAATGTTACCAGGAATATGCAGCAAAGGTATTATAAAGTGGGCATGAATTGTCAAAAATAGATTACTCATTCCCTACATCCCTTCTATTCTCATTGCATTCAATTCAAATACTGGTCTAGTTGCAAGTGTGTTAACACTAGGTCCTTACATTTATATGTGCACTTACAATGATTACCATAGAGATGTCACCATACAGTACTCATCTTGGGAATGCCACAAAATGTCCTAGGCAAGTTGTATTTGATGCTGATCATGCTGGTAGGATGCCATGTCGATCTTCTAAGCAGGTTAAGCAAGACTGTATTGCTGTAGAGGCACAGGCTTCAGCACTGGAAGAGGAGTGCCTTGTGCTCATGAAGAGGATTGCTGAGCTAGAGGCTGTAGCTTATGACCAAGAAGATCAGAAGGTTGGTCCATCTGTATCTGCTATACTCAAAGATGAGTCTTACAAGCAATCTTAATTGATATGGAGAGTGACTCACTAATTTTTTCTGATTCAGGAAAGCATACCAAGGCCCCAAGTGCATCCAAGGGCACACTCAGGCTTGTAGAACCCACTCCAGCACCTTTGGCAGTTAAATATTTGTAAACTATAAGACAGAGTGCCCTAAAGTGTTTTACAATTTTTTTGGCATTCTGCCTTATTTTTTTGATTTGTATTAAGTAGGGCAGACTGTCTATATGCTTAGTCATCTATATAGGGTCCAGTATATTACCTAATAGGGTATATAGGCCCTATTTGGGTGCTTTTTTGCGAATTGGCAAGCTCACCTCTTTCTGCTTACAAATCTGATTTCACAGCCACATGTATACTTTTTAACTTGGGTAGGTGGCCCTGGGGTGGGTGGCTGTGGCTACTACTCACCTTCTGCTTACTGTGGGCACTTATGTCAGCACCCCCTATTGCCTATTTGAGAAAGTGGTTTAGAACAGGGTGGGGGATGGTGCAGGGGCCTATACTAGGCATTAGAACATGTACTAGAGAGTAAAAGAACAGCATTTTAACGCTGAATCCATATCTAAAACCCCCATGTCATTTGGATAAGAACTGGGGATGTTATGACAGAAATAGTAGGTATAAATCGATAAAAGGGGGGTTGTAATTGAAATAGGGTAGGAAGGAGCAGTCAAATTATTAAGCAGAGGTAGTATGCTCCTCTACTATGTTGGGAAAGGGTGTGTACAAGATCCCAGGTTGATTGGATAAGAACTGCATGTTCTGTATTTGGAATACCCCCAAAATGCGAAATTAGGGGGGTACCCTAGGCTATTGGTGGGGAACCAGCCACTCCCTTGACTATCAATGATAATAAGTTAGAGATATAGTATGGGGAAGCCCATATTCCAGTCTAAATCCCCATAGAGTCATCCCTCATACTAATACCTCTTTAATAGGGCGAAAAATGCGAACATAGGCTATTACCTCCACATATACTCAAATAACTATGGAAGGGAAGGCTCTATTGGTAGTCTAATTAGTACAAATATAGATGTAGTATCTCTCTAGAGGTATGTAGCTCCACAGGCCCTACATACCATGGTTGGACCTACATAGCTTAACCACTCTGTGGAACATGGGTGAAAAAGCTATTTTTGTGTCCACAGTTTCCAGGGATATACTTATGATATTAATAAGCAGTTTTCTTGTACCTATAGCCCTTGGAGAGTAGTCCAATTCAGTCTCTCCATTTGTCCTCAGACATAGAGGTGACCCTCCAAAATGCGACCCATCTCCCCTCTCCTCCTGACTCAGAAATACCCCAAATTGCCTCTCTTTTGGGACCTACAGGTCTTACTACTAGACCAAATAACATAAGGGGCGATAGCCTAGATGAGGGACAGTAAGTACTTCCTGAATCCCCAGCCACCATTATAGAACTTCCAGCCTAACCAATGGTATAGAGGAAGGAGTGTCTTAGAAAATTGCAATTTGAGTAAAACTTGCATATAGGATACACTAACCCCAGTGTTAACAAAAAGTATGTCCTATGGCCAGGGCAGCTGGATAGAACTGTGAGGGATACTTGAAAACCTCCATAAGCAGTCTTCTTTCTCTATGAATATTGCTCTATATGTCTTTGGGTGGGTGTATGCTAGTTTGCATGCAGTAATAGAGGTATATTGGGAGGGGATTTATAGAAGTACCTACTTACCTGTGTTGTAGGGGACAATAGGATGTAGATAAATACACTTAAAATTTTATTTTTCATCAATAGAAACTTCCGACATATCAAGGAAGCGTCCGAACATAACGCACGAACAAACGTCCATACGGATGAAGTCATAATACCATCCGGTTCACGCTCACATCCGACACTTCCCTTATTAGGCATCCGGTGGATAGGACAGTCTGAAACTCACGAATATAGATAATTTCTCCTCGAATCCAAGTTCCCTCTCTTTTCTTATTTCTTCTTTATTTGATTGTATGTTGTTAATTGTATCCACGGCAGTTCAGGACGTCGGACGATGACCCGAAGACTCGAGACGTAGGTTGCAGACGAGTGCGAGTGAGAACGATCCTTTCAGGGGAGGTTCGTCATCCTCGGGGACACCACTTTGTCGCACCGAGTCATTGCTCGAGTCGGAAGGTTCGAGTTCTTCTTCTTGTTCTGTTCGAACACACGGTCCATCCCATCGCATTTCTTTGTTTCTTGTTCTCGTATCCACGCGCTTTCCTAATCGGTCGAAGGCCTTTCCTTTAAAGGAAGGTCTTCTATTCAGGCT
Source organism: Cerrena zonata (assembly GCA_038087015.1). Lineage (NCBI taxonomy): Eukaryota > Fungi > Basidiomycota > Agaricomycetes > Polyporales > Cerrenaceae > Cerrena > Cerrena zonata. Next base: position 137,775 of record JASBNA010000007.1, read on the forward strand.
TATTCTGTTTTCATATTCCGCTCGCTCTTCTATCGCTTTCTCTCGTGTCGCACCAATCACAATCGCAGGATTCTCGGCCACGAGCACGGCTTGGAGAGAATCCATAACTGTATAAGTAGCTAGAACCCGCTACTCAAAATCATCTTCTTTCCTGCACTCGAACTATCATCCCGTCTGATTTAGCTGATCCTTTACGACTTTCGCCCTCGTATTGCCTCTTGTCTCACTCGTTGTACTATCGTCATCTAAGTCTCTCTCTCGTCCATCTCGTCGTCTATCTTCGCATAGAATTAACCGCCATACTGTTGGCGGTTTGGTATTTTGACTTCTAGCTGAGTATCCTATTATTGTTACGTAAAGTTCGTTCGGTTACATACATATCGTCCGATTACAGTAGATCTTACGGATCGTTTCCGTACCGCGGCCCCACTTAACACTACCTCGCTCTTTATTACCTGGCGGTATCTTTATCGCTCGGTTCCTCTTTTCCTCCTTTTCTCTTTCTCACGCATCAGGAACCCATCTCGCTACCTATAGAATCCCCTACAACACCTGCAGCTCTGTAATTCTAGACATCATCTAGTATATATTAGAAATCCCAATATCCAGAAGTAGGGCCCTATTGGTGTAAGGATTGGTGAGATACAAATATCTGCACCTCCTCTCTCTCCCCAGGGGTACCTTCACTCCCCCTCTACCATTTCATGTCAGATAACCAAGCCAATTGGTATATGTTGTTTTCTACATATTTGACATGTCTAGCAGCAATCCTGATGCATAGAAACACACTCTAACATGTCATATTACTGTCCCATCCCATCCCTCCTCCTCCCCCTATCACTCAGTATTGATTCTATCACAAAGCAGTGTTGGGTATCATCTAAGATAGTATATTCCAACATAATATGAGTATTACAAAATATTCTATCCATTAAAACAGAAGATATAATAGATGTTCTCCTCCTGGTACCTAAATAGAATATTTCGACCATAGCATACCCATACATTGTGCTGATGTCAAGCGAACTGGAATATGAGCTTTCCCATACTATATCTTGAACTCATTATCATTTATAGTCCAGGGAATGGCTGGTTCCCCACCAATAGCCTAGGGTACCCCCCTAATTTCGCATTTTGGGGGTATTCCAAATACAGAACATGTAGTTCTTATCCAATCAACCTGGGATCTTGTACACATCCTTTCCCAACATAGTAGAGGAGCATACTACCTCTGCTTAATAATTTGACTGCTCCTTCCTACCCTATTTCAATTACAACCCCCCTTTTATCGATTTATACCTACTATTTCTGTCATAACATCCCCAGTTCTTATCCAAATGACATGGGGGTTTTAGATATGGATTCAGCGTTAAAATGCTGTTCTTTTACTCTCTAGTACATGTTCTAATGCCTAGTATAGGCCCCTGCACCATCCCCCACCCTGTTCTAAACCACTTTCTCAAATAGGCAATAGGGGGTGCTGACATAAGTGCCCACAGTAAGCAGAAGGTGAGTAGTAGCCACAGCCACCCACCCCAGGGCCACCTACCCAAGTTAAAAAGTATACATGTGGCTGTGAAATCAGATTTGTAAGCAGAAAGAGGTGAGCTTGCCAATTCGCAAAAAAGCACCCAAATAGGGCCTATATACCCTATTAGGTAATATACTGGACCCTATATAGATGACTAAGCATATAGACAGTCTGCCCTACTTAATACAAATCAAAAAAATAAGGCAGAATGCCAAAAAATTTGTAAAACACTTTAGGACACTCTGCCTTAGGATTTTTAAAAAGTTTACAGCAAAGGCTGTGGGTTTCACCTCATGTAGGGCTTCAGCTATGTGATAAACATTGGCCAATATTGAGGCTGATGCAATTGGAAAGGCTACTGGGGGAGGGGGTGATGGTGTCTGAGTCACTGAGACTTCGCCATCATGGGTAATCCAGATGAGTTGGTTGTAAAGACCAGCCTCACAAGGAGAAGCTACCTGAGTTACCTGAGTTGCTTGTCTGATAGGGTTGTTGTGGTCATTGTAGATATCATTGAGCATGGTAGCACATTGGATAGTGGAGAGCTGAGTTGGTATAGAGGGTTTAGGAGTATGTAACAGGAGCTTAGGTGTAGATGATAAAGCAAGACCACATTTCCCTTGTCCTGCTGGGACAAGAGAAGGAGAACAGGATAGGTGGCTGATCGTAGAGTTAGTCTGAGAGTAAGCAAGTGTTAACAACACTTCCACAGCCTGTTGATCACCAGTAAGTCTAGTGTCCCGAATTGGTAACTCTAGAGTTGAAGATGAGCTCACAGTTCATTCTTTGCTTTGGACTTCAGCATCACTTTGTTCTTGGGACCTGGGGCTGGTATTGCTTGTATCTGCTTGTTTTGAAACCCAGATGCCTTCCCATTTCTCGATGAAGGAGTCTCATATGAAAGTGATAAGTGCAAGACTGTGAGAGACATTTACGTGCTCACTGCTCCCCTCATGTTAATAAATGAGAGTGGAGTCCGGGGCAATCATGGCCATGAGATGCTGGGCATCATCTGGAGGCTGAAGCAAATGAGCATATTCACTCATGTTGTAGGTGGTTGATGGCTGGATGTTAAGTTCTTGGATGAAGAAATGAAGGCTCTCAAGTCCTTCAGGACCTAGGGGCATACTCTTGCCAATGCACTCCACCAGATAATCGTAGTTGGCAGAGAAGTTTGCATAGAACTTGGTATCCTCAAAGGTAAGTTGTGGATGTGGAGGTGCTGACATAATGTGGTCTACAAGCGTTATTGGAAGGGGAAAGGTTGACTGGAGCTGGGAAGCTTTAGAAGAGGGCAGGACTCTCTCATCTGAGATGAGGAATCCTATCGAAGATGAGTCCCCTTCCATGATTTTATATGCTGATTTCTTTCTAGTTGGTAGCTTATCATTGAGTATGAATCCCAAACTAGTGGGTACATATGTCTGCCAATTATCAAAAAGAGTGGCTATCCCTTCTTTTACTTTGAGTCTTGATGGGTATTTGTTCTTGCTATCATGACTTTCTGGTGCCTCCATCTTGTGTTTCTTGAATAACTGGATGTCCCTATTATCTGGCTGTTCTTCCTTGATACCTTTTTTGGACTTGTATAGTCTGGCATCTATGGTTTCCTTGGTCCTATGATGGATTTTATCTGTACTATTATTCTGATTTTGGATTAACAGCCAAGTGGGCCTGGGGTCATTATCTCAAGATAAAAGATGCTTTTCTGAATAATCTTGAGGGCTACTTTCTTCTTTCTTCGGGGGCATCATTCCTGTTCTATATTGGGATTCTCTGCATCCCAATTTGGATTTGGTGGAGCTCCACACTACACGTGCCTTGTTGGTTGTCTGCTTGACCGACCCACATTGGCAATTTACAGCCACGTGGGTTTTATTTTTGTTCACATCTGCAATACTAATCTGGGTCTTAGAGGATCGAGGTAGATCTGGTCAGCTGCAATTCTGGTTTTTACATTAGTCCAGGCGGCCCATAATTGGCTCTTCCTCCCAGACCAAGCTTGGTAAGTTGTTATTTTGTTCTCCTAGCTGCTCATTTACCCCTATATCATTCAGGGTTTCAGAGGGCTAGGGGAGTGCTTCCTCTTGTCCTCCTCTCTTCTTTGCTTCTTCCCACCTCTGTCGAGCTGCTCATATGGATCAATACCAGGTTCTGGCATCTTGCTGTAAGTCTCTCTCTTTGTCTATCACTCTCTTCCACTGTTCTTGTTCCCTCTTGAATTTCTCACAGAGATCCCAGTCACTGCCATCGTCACTCCTGCTGCAACCTTCTCAAAGATGGGTGACCACCGCTGGCTCATTTTCATCTTGACTCAAAGGTATGTCCTTATTTTTGACTGTGTGAGTTAATTCTTTGCTGATGGCCTCTTTATCGCTCGACATTGCTGTTGCAGCTGGATCAAGATCGTCAGGTTCAGTTGTAGAAGAGCAAGAGGGTGTTTGTGCATGGCCACATGTGGTACATGAGCACATGAGCCATTCAAGAAGGGACTGTCTCAGTAAATGATCCTTTCCTTTCTTTTGAGGATTCTTGATGCTAACTTCTTGTTGTTGGCTACTGTGATCAGTGGTCTTAATATCCTTGTGTCTCTTTCGCTGATGCTGGGATCTACATTTCAAGGGATCATGTTCATTCTGAGGGCAATGGTTGTATTCAGACTTCTTTTCATCCTTTATGTGCTGGTGAGTAATCTTCTCAGTGAACTTGATCTTTAAGGTGATTTTCTTGCATGTACTAACTTTCCCTTTCATGCGCTGTTGTTGTTGTGTATGTTGATTCTCTGCTGTGATCATGTTTATGAAGGGTCATGCGGTTCAGGTTCAGTCAATGAATTCAGACTCCTCGTTGCTCAGTGGATTTTCTCCAGGTGTGACTAGTAGCTCATGTCTTACATTGAGATTTTGGTCTTTAAATAAAAGATATGTCCTATCACTTCATTCATCTATTGAGATGAAGTTTCCTCATTTCCAGGAATGTCCCAACAGTAAGTCAAATGGGACTCAATCTCCCACATACAAGTTTTTTTTTTTTTTTTGGAAGAGCTATAACGACCTGTCAGCAGCTAACTTGGTTAGGTCTTAGGGTCTAGCTAAATCCTGGCATAACCAGGCGATCTACCAAAGGGGAAAAATGCATTTACGCACGATCACCTTGCAGGGACCAGTGTGGGACTCAGGCACCCTTCACCGATGACGTGACTTACCACCCGTCTCCGGGTACCCCCTACCCACTAAAACCCCAGGAGTTCTAATCCAGTTGTCTGGGAGTCTATCCTCATTATGAAGGACTCCATTCCATGTTTTAAGCACTAGGTTTGGGTCAATTGCTAGTTTACCAAACTTCGCCGGGTTCACCATCGCCCTGTCCATAGACAAACATGTGTCTATTGTGTTATACCACCTATTCTCGATTTCAGTATCGGGGTGCGTAAATTCTGGGTCAGAGCCATGTTTGATTCGGCATTCGTTTCGTAGTTTCCAAATAAAGTACGCCGATTTGGAGAGCAAGATTATATACAGTCTCTGGGCCCCGTTCTTTGATAATTTATCATTGGATTTTTTCCTCTTCATTTTCTTCCTTCTTAGTTGCCAGTTTGCTTCCTGGAGCTCGCTGTTTTCTGAGGCCGTATTGGGAGGAGGTGGGAAGGGGATGAGGGCCGAGCCTAGTAAAAGTCCCAAGTTTCTACCGTGCCACTTCCACTTTGATCTGCTCCACAGGATCTGTGCTAACCGCCATACCAGTTTTTGTCCAGGTGCCGTGCACTGGAAAAGAATGTGTTCCATGTCCTCTGTGGTCTTGCACTTTGGGCAGATCCCTCTGTCTTCGTAACCGGGTAGTTTGGACCAGAATTTACCCACCTTGTGGGCATTGTGTAGGGTTTTCCATAGGAAGTCTGATATGGGCCTGCTGAATGCCTTATCTCTCAAAGATCTCCATATCCTCTCATTGTCTGGTGTCCGCCCTATCCTCCTGTAAATCTTCTCTTTTATCTTTTTTATGTTCCATTTGGTCGCTGGTCGGGATACGGTGGACTTCTCGATTCAGATGCGTCAACATACCAAGGCTTGGGTTGCCGTTGCCAGCTCCATCCCTGTTAGATTGAATGGATCTGGTATTGACAGATCTAGATCCTCTATCTCTTGCTCTGTTAGGGTGTCCCTTGCCTGGGTCGCAGGTTTTTTGTTTTCAGGGGTTGCGTCTTCCTTCTTGACCCATTGGAAGGTAGTGACTGCTGATCTCTGTCTCAATCTTGCCAGCGTTGCTCTAACCAGGGCTTCATTCTTGGTATCGGTCCACCCTCTGGATTCCCACTTCGTGCAGTACTGAGTAAATGTTCCTGTGACGTATGCGGATGTAGTGACTACATGTATGAGGGCAAAGTTCAGTGCCTTTTGTACTGCGATCAGTGTGGCCGCTATATCGGCTGCTGGTCTCGAGTTCACGTTAATTCTCTTTGTCGTATTCAGGGGATGGTCTTCCTCAAACCATGCACAACAAGACGATCGTGGCATGTCTCTCTTCTTGTTGCTATACCCGCCACTAATGTATACTGTCAGAGCTTCATTCCTCATGGAAATTCCCTGGCAGTGTCTAATCCCAGGTTCCTGTGTGGAGACCTCTGTATCGGAGAAAATATGGAAGATTTTGGAGATGGTTCCTTTTAGTTTCGCAGATGGGTCAAATATCACAGCCTCGTTCTCTCTCCTCACTACCTCATTTGCCGTATGACGTCGTTTCATCAGCAAGAGGTTGTCATTTACTCGTTCTGACCCCACGCTCCATTTAGGGTGGAGGAGTTTAATGATGCACTCCACTGCTTTGGCGCATCTATGAGGGTTTCCACACAGCCTTATCGATCGATCCGAGAAGCAGGGTGTGCACTTGCAGTTCTTGTTCTGTAGATGATCGGGTTCGACTGCTCGATCTAGTCTGCGCCTTATCCGTATTAGGTCTCCTACCACTGTGATGCTGTGGTTTTCGCGAAGGCATTTCCCCGTCATGGAGTTGTTCAGGTTTTTGAGGGCTTTATTCGCACCAAAATGGTACCAGACTGGAAGTTGTTCTTTCAGCGTTTTATCTAGTTTTATTGCATTGCAGGTAAGTCAGTATTTGCTTGCAACTCTTATCATTTTCTGTATATTCTTTGGCAGTGTGCTTGTGCCAGATATGTTGACATTCCAAGATTGGAGGAACATATTAATCTGTGAGAGTTTATGGACATTTCCGGAGAATTGAGTTATATTGTCCCCTATTAACATGTCTGTCACATAGGCCCATGCCGGCCTCTTCTCCGACAGGTCAAGGAAAGACTTCAGCCACATTAAGTCTATCGCTTCGTTATGGGACACCAGATCAAGTAACTTTATTCCCCCTTTGTTAATGTCCTCGCTTAAATGGTCCATCCCTACCATAGGCCTCGTTCCTTCCCATATGAAGTCTCGTATTGTTTTTTGTAGGATCTTCTCTATTGCTTTTGGCATTCCTTGGACCCTCGTTAGGTATTGCGTCATGCCAGCAACTATCATCTGGACGATGAGGACTTTTCCGCGCAATGTGGGGGAGCATTTCTTCCACCGTTGTAGAGCATTGTTGATTTTTTCCAGTGTTTTGGCCCAGGGGGTGGCCTGATCAACTCTGTTCTCTATCCATGCTCCTAGCGATCGTACAGGTTGTCCGTCATTGGCTAGCTTTACATTTTGGGGTATCCCATCCTCCACATGTTCACTAAGTTTTCTGGATTAGATTACTCGCTTCCTGTAGTCCTCCATGCCAATCAGGATTATTTTGGTCTTCCCAAGATTGAATTGTGCGCCTGAGGCCATACACCATTTCGTTAGGATCTTCTCGAGGTCTTCAAGTCGGTCACCCTCAGACAAGTATACAGTTGTGTCGTCAGCAAACAGGGTCATTATCACTTTATCTCTTATGCCTGGGATGTCGTAGCCCTTGAGATCAGATTTACGAATTATTTCCACTAATGGTTCGATCGCTAGGTCAAATAGGAGGCAAGACAGGGGATCGCCCTGCCGTACGCCTCTAGTTATGTCAAAACTGTGGCTACGCTCTCTGTTGAGGATTACTATTGAGGTGGCATGCTGGTATAGTGCCTTTACAGTATTGATGAAGCAGTCGGGTAGTCCAAAGCGTTCCAGGACCTGCCATAGATAGTCATGCGCTATTCAGTTGTATGCCTTCTCTTGATCCAGTGCAATTATAGCTCCATTTTCCTCTATTGCCTCGGCATAATCAATCATCATCTTCGACAGCTGAATGTGGTTGAAGATGCTCCTTCCCAGTACGAAGCCAGCCTGGTTCTTATGGATCATTTTCGGTGCCACTTTCGCAAGTTTCGTTGTCAAGGTTTTCGTATATATTTTGTAGTCAGAGTTGAGCAAGGTAATCGGTCAATAGTTGGATGGTAGTGCGGGGTTGTTCTTTTTCCAGAGCGGACAAATCCAGCCTTGTGTGAAGGAGTTCTCTTGCCAGTGGTCGCAGCCATGTTTCTCAATGTCCTGATAAACCCCTGTAAGGACACTGATTATATCAAAAGGGGTTCTCTTTTCTGCTTTGGCATCCTCCTTGTATTTCTCATTTAATGTCTTATAGAATTCATAGGGCAGTCCATCCAGCCCCGCTGCTTTTTCATTTTCGGTCATTTTCAGGGCTTTGAGGACATCTTCCTCTGTGGTCTCAGCCGCCAGGGGTGACATGTCTATTCCTAATTGTTCCTTGTCTGGGATCAGATTCAGTGCTTCCTCGATAGCAGCTCCTCTTTCCTGTTCATCTGCGGTGTAGGGTTTGTGTTGTAGGTCGTCAAAGAAGTTTTTCATTATCTGCACCATTTTGTCCGAACAGCGTTCGTAGCTGTGGGTTCTGTCCCTTACATCATTCCCTTCAGGAGCTTCTGGCTTTTTTAATTCATATATTAGGTCTTGTGGTTTCTTTTCTTTATTGATCTGTGACCAGTATTTACTTATCGTCTCACCCTCAATTCTGTATCGGGCTGCTGTGGTGAGTTTTGTCTTGTGGTATCGCTGTTTTTTTAGTTCCCCTAGCCTTTTCCTGATGAGCGCAGCCGAGAGCTGGATTTCCTCTTTGCTTTTCATTCTGCTGTCATTTGACAAGAGTTTGAGTTCCGCTTTTAACTCTTTGATTTTCTTCGCCATTTTAGGGATTGCCATTTTCGCGCGTGCTTGGGCACAAGTCTTTACTTCTTCCTTGAATTCCGCAAATGTTGATTGTATATTTCTCTGCTCGGTACGTCCTTCTATTTCAATCTTTCTCGCAGTTGTCTCTAACGACAGTCCTAGTTCGTACACTTCATTCATGAACTCTTTGTCACCCAGGAGGAATTTTGGCAGTACCCATCTCCCTTTTCCGATATATGGGGATCTTCAGTTTACGAGAACTGTTGATACCATTCGATGATCTGTAGGTACATTCGTATCTTGTATTTCCCAGTCTACAAAGGAGGATTTCATATTGTTCACTACATAGATTCAGTCTATACGTGAGTGAGACCCTGTGGCTTCCTGTATGAAAGAGTAATCTCGTGTCTCGGGGAATGTAGATTGCCATCCATCTATGACACCAAAGTGGTTTTTTATATCGGCCAGTTCGGCTACTGCATCTGGGTCATCAGCATGGGCTGGTAAACGGTCGATCGCTTCGTCTACAAGATTGAAGTCTCCTAGAACTACATCAGGTGGGGCAAGGTTGAGTTCATCCCAGCGCTGGGTGATTCCTTCCCAGAAACACCTGTTTTTTGATGGGTCATTCAGTGCATAGACAGCTAGTATTGATATTACTTGTGACTTATGCCAGGGGAGTCATACTAGTATGGCTCGACCTGGTACTATTTCGGAGCTTGTAGCTCCTTTAACGTTAGCAAGCTCTTTGTTGATTACTATAGCTACTCCCGCTCTTTGTGTCGGGGCTGTTGGGTTGGCAGACTGGAATATTTGCATTCTTTTGCCATAGAGGTTATGGAGGTTCGCAGTTAATTGTTCGGTCAGATGCATCTCTTGTAGTGCTAGGACACCCAGTCTTTTGTCTTTCAGCATGAAGTTGATTGCACTCCATTTATTGTTAGGGTGTAGGGGAGCATTTGTGCCTGCTCCTCTCATATTTAGTGATGCGATTGCGAGATGTGCTTTCGTATTCTTGTTGATGCGCCTGACCGGGTCCTGCATGTTTATTGGGGCTCATACATTGATTAGTTTGGGTTCATTTTGGTTTGTCATTTCTGTCCTACCAGGAGGGTTATAGTGATTATCTTGAGCCAATCCAGCCATTGGTGTCCCGGTTGGTTGGTGCAGCACCTGTGCTGCATTGGTGGTAGCCTCGTGGTGTCGAGGACGTGACTCCCACATGGCAGAAGTGCCACTAGATAACCCCCAAGTCCGTGGCTGACTAAGGGACCTGTCACCGTTCTCCATTGACCCTTCATTTGAGGCACGGTGGGCAGGTATGCAACAGTCCTCTCTGGGTTGTTGGAGGCCATGGACGTTAACTGACGTGTTCCCATTATGATATTGGTTTGTTGTAGATGAGGTGGTCATTGCATTTTACCAAATCCTGACTTAGCAGCGATATGTCAGGTCAGGGAGCCAGACGGGGCTACCTTTCTTGGACTATGTTGAACCTACTGGTATCCGATCTGTTAAGAAGGGATAATGTTCAGGTGACTTCAGCCTCTCGGCACAGCACATCCAGACCTAAATAGGTCGCCATTGTTGTAAAGTTCTTAATGGACCCTACGGTGCATATCCACTTTCCTGTCCTGCTAGGCAGTCAGTAAATTTGGGCGGTATGTTTTCCTCATTTTTCTCCCCTTAGTTGTTCATGTAAGTGTAGGTATACAACCAAAATATATACTGTCGAATGTCCATACTAAGTATTGTTACACAGCTGTGTATCCCGCCAAGTCCGCTGATAAATAATGTCTACAAATAGTTACCATAACCTGCCAGGTCTGCTGTTATCAATGTCAAGAAAGAGATGGGAAGATAGAAAAGCAATTTTAATAGGTTGGTCCATAGTTCCAGCCACCCCTGTAGCCCCCTCGGCCCGAGCCTCGATAGTTTCCCTTGTTCTGTCATTGGGGTTGCGAGTTCGATGAGTATTGTCCGTTTGCATCTGGAGTGGTAGATTGGGGAGTATTCTTGTTGACCGTGTTGAACCGGAAGGGTTGGGTTAGCCATCCAGTGAGTTTGGGATATTTACATAGCCCTCTGGGGTGGTCATCAGCATGGCATCCTGAACACTTCCACAAGGGACGTCCGGTGCCAGTCCCATTGTACTGAGTGGGGTAAGCAGCACTTTGGAGGAATTGTTGCCAGAGTAACCATTTACCTAGCTCCTGAGTGGGAGAGTTAATGTATAAGTTTGCAATCGGGATTGCAGGGCGACCGTCCTCCGCGACGTTCAAAACTTTGACTTCAACAGAGTGGGAGAGCATGTTGACGACTGAATTGAGTGGGAGGTGTTTAAGTGTGTCGTTGGAGGATCGGAGTTGATCGATGAGTGATCTCGCCGATGGGGAGTTCAGTTGTGCTTGGAAAGTCTGCTTAAGCAATTCCACATCTGTTGTTGTGAAGCCGATGAACGGCCCGATATAGCAGGGAATGTTGAAGGAGAAGCTGTACACGAAGAAAGTGATGTCATGGTTGGACCAGCAGAATTGTTCCAGGAGGCGGCGTGCGATTTCAGGTGAGACTCCGCTGAGGAGGAAAGTGCGGGGATGATAGTCCCTCCAGTCTGGCGAAGGGTTGGGGGTGGAGATGATAGGGTCATTCAATCCAACCAGGTGTTGGAGGGCGTTGCGGAGGAGGGCTACGACCCACGGTGTGTCCTTGTTGTGTGCCATTGTCCCAAAGACCTGTATGAAGAGTTTCACGTTCTGGGCTCTGCACCATTCTGCCAGTTGGCTGAGCTTCATATTCTCAGCTAGACGGACAAGCTTCCCATCGTTGATGAGAGGCCATCCGTCCTCTGGGATGCTCATGAATTTGAGGAGAGCGTGCGGGGTTGAGGCAACCTGATTGTTGGTTGCATCAGCGACTTCAAGGATCTGCCTGATATTCTCGAGTGTGATGGACCCAAGAGTGGCATGGTTCTTGTGGGTGCATGAGGTGGAGGCAACACTTGGAGTTGATTGGGTGAGCATGTATTCCTCAAAGGCTTTCATCGATATAGGGGGTGATCCCTTCGATGGTGAGGTGAAAGGGTTCAAGGCGTCTTGTTCAAAGTTGTGTGGTGGGACAGTGTTGGTTATGACAACCTGTGCCGTTCCGTCATTTACGTCGGAGGGTGATTCTTCTCGACGTTGACGTTTGCGGCTGGGGCCTGAGGGTGTCGAAGAGGGCGTGATAAAGCCCACCGCATCTAAGCGATGTTTGTTAAGTTTTGGTTTGAGTGTTCCATTTGCGTTACTCACCAGTCGCTTTGTCCTTTCCTTTATCTTTGTCTGTCTGGGTTGTAACAGGTTGAGAGGTCGCGATTGACATTTCAATGTCCTTTCTAAAGGCGGGCAGGATGTCGAATTCAATATTGTCATCGACGGCCACCACTGCTGTGATGATATTGGACACTTCGTTCGTAGGGGCAGTAGTCTCATTCCTATTGACCTAATGGTGGTGATGATAGTTCGTTGAGTGGGTTGTTGAGGGTTAGTGCTAGAAGTGTGCTTACTTTCTCGTTTTGCTCAGCTTTGTTAGTTTTGGCCGTGGCGGAGGTGGGGGTCCCTTCTTCCTCAAGATGAGCAAAGAAGTTTGTGTGGATAGGGAAACAACCAGGAACATCGTCGAGGAGGCATTGGACGATTATGGGGGAGTATTTGCATCTCCTGGTGGCACTCGTGTATTCGTCGTTGTCATTAGTGAAGGGAAGATTGGCAGCGGTTTGGGTGACCGCAACCGCTCCAGTGTCGTTCGTTAACGTGGCGGAGTTGGTTGCGAGCTGGTTGGTATCAGGTACAGGAGGAGGGGCGTCTAGTTGTTTAGCTGCCAGCACAGCCTCACTGGTCAAAGTCGGAGGGTTTAAGCGCGAAGACATTCAACGAGCAGATTTGTGTTGTGGTTTTGAGTTGGATTTGTGTTTAGGCATGAGCTTAAATGACTGCTCTGGTCTTTGCTAGGACGAAGTTGCCCATTTTATACTGTTGACTGTTTAGGTTCCGTTGCACATTGGGTATGGTGCATGTTGTGCCATATACTAAAATTGCTTATCATCAATGCATTCTCGAATCTGCACGTCATGGAGATCCTAGATGGGACATTTTAATTAAACATAAGATGGGTAAGATACATTGTGGCTAAAGAAGGCTTAGGATGGCCAAGGGGCAGTAATGTGAGGGAGAGAAGTGATAAAGAAAGTATTTTTCGAATGTGAAACAGGAGAAATACGGGAGCGGGGAATGTACAATATGGAGAGTCAATCAAGTGTGAAGAAATTAGGGTCGAGGGGAGGAGGTTTGGTTTGGGGAAGAAGGGAATAGATCCACGGTTGTCGAAGCCAAGGGTGTTGCTTGTCTGGGCTTGCACGAGATACAGCATTTACGGTTCGGCTTGTGGGAAGGCATGTCTCGTAGTTGAGCAGGCTGTTATGTCAGTGCTCTTATGCCCTCAGTTTTCACCGTTCTGGGTAGTGGCTGGGTGAGACTCGTTAGGTAATGTTTTCCTAGATTAGATAAGATGCTCACTTCACACCATCAAGGTGTCTCGGCTTTCTTGGTCAATCCAGATGTGGTCGCCACGATAGACGTCTTCGTCCTATTTGGTGAAGCGGTAGCGTATTTTGTCTACATAGCTGAGGGATATGTTGCTGTAGGGTACCGCCACGTATGCGATGTGGTTGAATGTTCTGACATCTTTTCCCTCTACCTTCACTATTACAACATCATGTTGGAAGTGGTCGATGTGTGTGATCTTTCCTTTACCCCAGTTTCCAGCAAGCTTGATCATTTTGCCTTTGTAGTAGATGAGTTCGCGGTCGACGCAGGTTTTGCAACCATTGCTGGGTTTAGGAAATAGGCGGGAGGAGAAGATGGCTGCAATCCAGGTGATGGGGTCGGTGAAGAGACCATAGATGACATGTGAAGAACAGGTGTCTGGTAGGCCGTCATTTGGGCAGACTAGAAGTGCTCTGACTGGGAGCGATGGGGAGACTGTCGGGGAGTATATGGTGGACATTTTCGTTGGGGGATAGGAAAAAAATGGGTAGTGTGATTTAAGGTCGATATTTGTTAAGGTCTTTTAGTAGCTTGCGCAGTCTTTGCGGTGATCAGGTAGCTTGTTAGTCAGGGTTTCCTATGTTGAACATTCCATTGATCGCTATTCAGTGAAGGTAATAGCTTGTGGCGGCCGCATTGATTGGCGAGATTTAAATGTTGTTTCAAGTTTGAATTGTGGTTTGGGTAATGCAGGAACTGGATCTTATGGGTTGTCTTGGTATCACCAGTGGCCTTTGAGAATTGGGTTAGGTCAGAAAGGCATCTCCAAGCTTCTATTTGACAGCTTGAATCAGATATTGAGTTGCAGGGCTAGTGTTTCCTCTTGTAATCTCGTCATCTATGTACTCATTTTCCTGTTTTGGGGGCATTACCTTTTGAGGGGTGGTTCTGACTTCTTATTAGTGCCATTCAGTCAGTTGGGAGGTAGAGCTTCAAAATCGCTTGTTGGGGGACAGTGCTGGGTTTCTGTCGGAATTGGAGTATGCTAACGATGTACAACAATGAGATGCATGTATCTATCTACTTGATTATGGGATGAGGGGAGCGCAAAGGGGTGGATTGGGCTTGTAAGTGTTGGATGTACTTTGTATGGACCTCATTGTAAGGCAACTCGTTTGTGTGAAAGATTGTGCCATCCTCTACTCTGGTATTCAGTAGAGGTGGTTGGTGCTCATTGGTTTCCCTCCGAGAAGGTACTCAGCCCCTAGGCCATGACAAGGCCAGCACCATGCTAGGGGTCCCACATACAAGTTGATGTCAGTGATCACACTTCCACATGTAAGAGGAACATTTGATACGAGACCTTTGAGGACACTTTCACTGCCACTAGCATCACTCATATTGACAGAGTAGTGCATATTGACTGGTCACAAAAGTGTGGATTTCCAGCTTTATTTGTAAGCAATATTTCATTGAGATCCAGTGTAGATTATTGCTAATATGGGATTTCCATCTCACTCCATTCATAGCTTGATTAATGTTCCCCAGGTCTTGAACATAAAAGATGTAGCGACCATGGGAGGGATTTCAACTGGTTTTGGTAGCTCTGTGGCTAGGTTAAACTTAACCGTAGGCTTTAGTTTCAATACATCTTGTAGGTGATGGATCATTTCTTTAGAAATTCCAAATATTTCCCCTACTGCTAGAGTGACTGGCTGGCTTAGAACACATTCTAAAATGTTCATATGATCCACCTGAGCCTGAATTTCAGATTGATGAGGGATTCTCTTAAGGATTGCCTGAATCTCGGTAGGAGACTTGTTGAAAGGTTCGAAAGGCATTTCCACCTGGTGGAGGGGGTCTTGCTGGTGAGTTGTTGTTTGGTCTATTAGCAATAAAGTCATTGGACATTCCTGGATGATTTTCTCTCGGTCTATCCACTGGGCAGGTCATAATATTGGTCATGATGGGGTTAAGATGGAAAGCCTGATAGTAAAGAATAGCATAAGATGGGTCTGTCAATGACATTCTACCCATCTGAGCAATAAGGTTCTCTATTTCCTCATCTTGATTCAACTTGTATGAGGTCCTCTTGACTTCAGTTTCATTAACTGGGACCAGATCCTTCTTTCAAGTAGCAGTCTTGCACTTCTTGGACTTTTTCTTCTTATTCTTGAACTTGCGAGTAGTGGTTTCTTCTTCTGATTTAGAAGATTCGGAGTTGGAATCAGATTTGGAGGCTTCATCACTTGAAGTACTGGAATCTTTCTCATCTGAGGGAAGTTGATCGTGATCAAAACAATTACATTGAAGCATAGATTTGGCTAACTTATGGATATCATTGATCTCAAATGGAGTTTCAAGATCATGAGATGGGTCTATAGCCAACAAATAAGACTCAAGCTGGGCTCTAAAAGACTTTGGGATTCCTTTCCAAAAGTAAAAGGCCTGCTCATTTGCTGATATCTTCTTGTAGGTAACTAGCCAACCAGCTATACAGATAAACTCTCGACTATAATTCTTCCATTGAGACATTTGCATATAGGTTTTGTCTTTGTGAGCTTTGAGACAGAAGGCTTCTAAATCATTGCAATGATATCTCTTATTGTCACGTTCTGCATCAAAGTATTCAAGCAGGTCTTGAGTAAACTTGAGCCATTCTCCACTTGAATAGCTAGGTAGGCCTTTCATAAACTCTTGTATGTTCCTTGAACAATACTGAATTATGTTTTCTACCTTTTCCTTAGGATCAGTGACACTCCACTGAGTGCAAACTTTCTCATAATGAGAAATAAACTTCTAGATTTCTGAATACTTCCCTTTGAATTTCTTAGGAGCCTCTTTGGTCCCAGGAATTGGAAGATTCACAATGCCAGTGAGTGCTGGCATGTTGGTGCTTGTAGGTGAGTGATTGAGTGGATTAGATTGGATGATGTGATTGGTGGAATTAGATGGGAAACTGACTAAAGAGCCAGATGGGGAATTTGATAGTGATGATGGAAGTGTGGTAACAATGGAAATCTGACTAGAACTGGGACTAGAAATAATAGTGCCAGTGTCTTTTTCAATTGACATACAAAAGAATGGAGTGGACTAATCACCCCTCATGGTGGGCTCCAAAGATGTCATGAGAAAAGATGAATACTCTAAAAGTTTAAGATGTAAACCTTAGAATAGAACAGTCCTTCCTACAGAGAATTGTGGACAAGATGTTACATCAACTATCCCTGTTGTTCATTTAATTTGAGGAGTTGGAAGTACACTCAAGTTCGATTGTAATGTCTTCGACGAGATAGGAGTACTGATGACAATGAGCAGCTATGCTCTGACAATGAACTTGTCAAAAGTCCAATAATACTGAATATAACTTGAAGAGGGATCAACTTAGGTCCTAAACTTGTAACTTGTGGGGAAAACCTGTCTCAAATACCACTTGAACTGTTCAAGGGGAGCAAAGTAGCTAAAGTATATACAGGATTTGGGCCTCTATATATACTAAAATGCTCACTTTTGAGCAGCCAATCAGGAGCCTTGGAAGTCTCCAGAAAGTGGTGGAAAGTGTGAGAATGTCTATTACTAAGCAGTCAAAAGAATATCTTGGAACACAATAGAAAGAAACAGAAACAAATAGAAAGAGTGAGAAGGAAACAAAAGGTTCCACAAAGTTCTATCACTTTGGTAGAAGGTTTTGGTAAGTTCTACTTAGTTATTTATTTATTTATAGTTCTGTAGCATAGAAGATTCTTATCATAAGTAAACGTATCAAAGTAAGATATATAAAATGAAAGTAAAAGGTGAGAAATGGTGCATAATTGTCTGTTTTCTTCATGATTCTGGGTGAAACTTGTTTCATGCAGGACACCAGCTAATAGTCTATATCCAAAATATGTGAAAGTCAGAAAAAGAGCTGGTAAAACAAGCAAACTTTATAAGCAACTCTATCTATGAAGATATATATTTTATAGGACTACTGCAAGTTATTTTTGCATAGGCAAATACTCTCAAAAATGGCAGGCTTCTTTTTAAACTTAAAAGTATTATTATAGTTTGCTAGATTTGAGACCCTCATATAATCAATAAATGACTTAAACACTTTCCAAACATAAATAGCAAAGCATATAGCAATATATATATAACAATTACCAAATTTATCACCACATCTATTGTTATTACCAACAGACAGAATGATTAGAGGTTAGTCTCAGCTATGATACTTCTAAAAGAAGCAATCACTAATATAAGATAGGTTAAACTACTAGATCATCATATTGAAAGACAAAGATATATTCAGCTATACACATCAGCAAATCTATATACTACTTGCAGATAAACTTGTACTTTTTGCATTCTTTTGTACTTATATAAGTACATCTCATCTCTCAAGTAGCTAAAAGAATATCTATTCTTTCTACAAGTAGATGAGACTAAAAGCATTTTTTAACCTAAGTATAAAACAAATATAAATAAAACTAATAAACTATTTCAAATATATGATAATTAGCATATTTATTGTTTGAAACATCATCATATTATAGAAGGATCTGAAATAAACAGGTGGTCACTGATGATACCTCTTATAATATCAATACCACATGTATTAGCTAAAGCATTAGATGTGAACAAGAAGCT
Source organism: Cerrena zonata (assembly GCA_038087015.1). NCBI lineage: Eukaryota > Fungi > Basidiomycota > Agaricomycetes > Polyporales > Cerrenaceae > Cerrena > Cerrena zonata. The sequence continues at coordinate 155,609 of JASBNA010000007.1, forward strand.
AATAAAGGGAGAATTAGAAAATAATAACAGAGTATTATATAATAGCCAAATATATACCTCAGTATGCAGAGTTTTTGATATGACCTTAGGTTTTCTTCTTTGTAAATAACAAGGATTATTGATGCATTAGATATGGGAGTTGTCAACTTATTAAAATAAGAGTAATAATTGTTAAACTCACTAAAGTTTTAAACAATAGAACTATTGGATATTGAACAAACTTGAATATTGATTGAGTGTCTTTTCTCTTAGTCTGAAGTCAGCTTCACGATGGAAAATCTGGAAGAGTCTATAGCAAGAATGAGTCAGTTTGATATAAAGAGAGCAGTTAAAATTAGTTTAAGGAGGTAAAGTCAAGAGAAAGAGATAAGTGTTTTGATTTAGGTGAGGCAAACAAGGATATTATATTGCCACACCCATAAATCCCTCCAGTCTATATGAGATAGGGCAAATAAGATCAATTGAGAACAGACTAAGATATACTAAAAAAAAGCCCAGGTTTTGCTATAATTGAAACTTTAACTCTTCAAGATATCAACACTAGATGTTATCATAGCCAATTTATGATTATTATATATATGCTATGCAACCAGCATACTTGTGACATCTAGGCTTACCTACTATACTCCCCTTCAAATAGAATATTCACTGTTGCATCCTACTATAAGGTTCTCTCAGTATGAGATATATTTATTTCTCTTTATCAAGTTATTGATGAGATCAGTAAGCTTTTGTATCTGCAAAGAGAATTCAGTAAGTGCTAGTAGATTCATTGTAGTTTTCAGTCTTAGAGTCAGATTGCAAGGGTCCAATCAGTGAAAGATCTGATATATCTAGATTCTATAAGTCAGTTTATCTATTATATAATATTTAGCCTCACTATGATAGCTATTGTAGCTTATAATTATAAGAATGTTGTCTATTATGAGAATATATTACCTGTTGATTACTATCTTCTGAAGGTGCTGTAAGAGACAAAAGGATGAGATAATAAAGCTAACAAATTTTCAAAATTTTCATTTTGCTTTTATACATATAGGTGCTAATAGAACAACCCAAAAATATGAACAAACTGAAACTACCTGAAAAGACATAATGTGAATATTTAGTTTTTATACTATTTCTTGATCATTTCTCTTAAAAGATTTCTTTTGCATAATATGTTGTAACCATAGAAGTAACAGTTGTCTGATAATGACCTGAAAGCTCAAGATATAGGTCTGTAGATGAGAGTAAAGGTTCTATCCTTTAGGGGAAAGATTAGACACTTTCAGGTTAACCTCTCTATTGCACAAAGTCATTATTCAAGCTTGACAGTCCAATATCTTGCACCTGGAGCTGTTCAAACCTATGGACTCTCCCTCCTTTGCATTTATATTTCTTTTGAATCTCCATCTCACTCTTCCTAATTGGTTGAGATATTTCTTTTAAAAGAAAGTCTTCTATTCAGTCTCTATATTTTGGTATCCTGCTTAGTCTTCTGTTATATTCTATTTGTCTCACACCAATCAGAATCAAAGAATCCCCAGCTAAGAGTATGACTTGAGGAGAATCTCTTTATATATAAATACTTCAAACTTATATTCTATAAAAACACTTTCCTTTTGGCACTCAAAAGCATCTACCAGTATCTTTGAAGTGATTGTCAATCTCTTTGACTTCTTATTGTCTTGCAAGTCCTCTCATTATCCTCACATTTTGTTACTGCCAGTTTTTGCATTGTTTGCATCTTTCCACAGTTATAATATTGACCACATGATTATGATCTCATGATCTTCTGAATCGTCCCACATTGGATACTAAAGTTAAGTCTCAAATTGATCTAATACTTTCTACTCTCTTGTCTATACAATCAGGCATTCTTTTGGGATATCCCTAATATATCATGGTCCTATTAAAACACTTTCCCTCTCTCTCATTACCTGACAGTATTTCTATCATTTGAGTCATTTCATTCCTTTTCACATGTACCAGAAACCCACTTTGCTATCTACAGAAACCCCTACAACAAAGGTGTGATCTAGTGTGATGCATCTCAGAGTTGCTTATTTGTATAATCTAACTTGTGCTTTCTACTTCTTTTGTTTGCAGCACTTGCCATTTTTATCTCAAATACTTATGCTTATATAAATATTGTACCTTATGATATAATTACAATAAGGACAAATAAGTAATATGTAGTTTTGCTGATACATGTCATTTATAAAACCTGAACATACAAATTTCTTAATTAAATATAATCTTACTATAGAAGGTTGAAGAGTCAAGGTTGAGAAGTATCTTCACAGATGTTCACTAGATAGGGAGTACAGGTTATTTGTTATATTAGACCTTGCCCTATATATCAAATGATCCCTTCCTATGACTCCACCCACAAAGGCCTACCCAAGTGCATCCAAAACTTCTTACACACTATCATTATCTCTAGTTGAAAACATAGATCTCTTATGGATCCCGTTTTGCAGCATCTCTCTAACCAGTCTCTTGTAACAAGTTTAGTCTATCTATATCCTTACTCATTCACTCACTCACTCACTCACTCACTCACTCACTCACTTACCACCAGCACCATCAGCATTTTGCACCATCCTACACAATCTCATCCTCTCTTCTTATACTGGTCACATCTATTTTCTCCTTTTCATTCTCTCTCCTTTTACTTACACTACCTTGTGGCATAATCTTCTCAAGGACTAGTGTCACTGTTTGCCTTCCCCCCTCCCTCTTGCCTTCAAGCATTCTTATAACACTTTCTATCTCTCATCTATATAAAGAACTTTCATTTTTATAGTAAACCAGGCAGTAGATAACATCTTACATAGCCTTCTAGCTAAAAAAAAAAAGATGATAAACAGGGATTTAAAAAAAATAAAAAATAAACTCTGAATATCTCTTGGGACCATTGATTGAAAGTACTATATCTGTATAACTATTTAGAGTGTCATATCTCATAGACCCTCATCTTTCTCAGATTTTTTATCTGTCACAGTGAAGTCACAGTAGGTGCCAAATCATAATTCTTTTGTTTGGTATATTTTCTCAGAATTATAACCTAGACAGTAGGTTCTTGCTTAGAAAAAACATGCTTTCAGATATTCTCAAGTGTTTTTAAACTTGATTCAAGTAAGATTTTAGCAAGATTTTCCTTAATAGAATGATTTATCGCAGTTTACTATCAGGTCCACCTGCATATCCTAATTGATATATACTATCACATATCACACCATAATCCTAAACTGTCATCAAGATACAATACAGATATATACATTTCAGAGAAGAGGCGGAGATTGCTATCTCATGATCTAAGGGTTAACCTCCACTATTTACTAACAGACAATGGCCCCCAAAAAAGCTTAGACACAAATCAATATTTTGAATTTTATTTGTCATAATTATCATTACTATCATCAAACAAATAACACTAACTATACTAAATATCTTATCCTAATAAACTGCTTGAGATTTCACATCTCTCCAAAATTCTTCCCACTTTGCATCACCACCAGACTTTCTTGGCAAGCCTAAATCAACTTCATAAACCTTCTGATCTGGGCCTGAGATAGGACTATATTTATGAGCCCCTCCTGGGTCACCCAGCATACTAGGAAAGATCTGGGGATCATTCTTGTGTAGGACAGTAACAGGTTTCTGAAGTTTTGAATGAATCTTGGTCTTCTCACTGGAGAAGAAGTTTGTGATTTGATCCCATAATGATAGTGGTGGGTGGAAGTCTCCAGCTCGACGAGGATTGTTGGGTAGGTTAAGGCTGTAGTCAGAGAGGTACTGATTCCATTTCTGTAAAATAGATTGGAGTCAAAACATGTAAGACATATGAAAAAGGCAATATGAATAGAACAAACCTCATCAGGATCCTCCCCATAATATTTGTGCAACGCCCAATCGCATATGACACCAGTGACGAGCAGGAAGCAGTATGCCGCACTCAATCCTTTCTCTCTTGAGCTACCCCAGTTGATATCGTTATCGACCCAGAACCGCTCCCATACATCTGCCCATGCAGGTACATGGGAAAATAAGGAAACGGAAAGGATGACCCCAAATGCCCCTGTCGCGGAAGCCGCAATTCTGACCGGGGTATGGGAAATTGCAGGGAATGGCAGGAGGCAAGCAACAGTACCGAGTGCGGTGAAAACAGCAGCAAGGACTATACGGGTAAGCCGTGTAGGATGGACGATGACGGAAATGGATAAGGCGAGGGTGGAGCTGAAGAATAGCAAACGTCTATCACACGACCACGTAAAGGGGATGGGAGAAGTACTCACTAGCCGATGAGACCAGCGACAGTACGGGCGACATATTTCCATCGACCAGAGGAAACGGAAGTCAGAAGGACAGAACAAAGCCAAACTGCCAAGAAGGCAGGTGGACGAAGGGGAGCAGCACTAGTGACGTTGGGTATCATTATCGAAAGCATCGTTGCGATGTGAACTATTTATGGATGATGTTAGTCATGTTAGTGGCGAAGCACGTTTGGATTTTACACACCTCCAAAAGCGTAACCTAGCAAAATGCCACCGATTCCACCCTCCAGTACGAACCATGAGCGCAATCGCCGAGTGAGATTCTCGGGATCGAAAGTCTTTGGGCGAGGAAGAGCTCTCGTACGATCGAGAGTAAGGAAAGAGCCCGAGAATGTTAGAACAGTTGACAACACAAGGAGGGGTATAGCGTAAGTAAGTAAGAAAGCACTTGAAGATAACAAGGTAGCCGAGAGGTCGTTAAGGTCGTGAGAGTCGTTAGATGGAGATGAAGACATGTCGAGACGAGGGATATAATGGGGCAAGAATGTGAGGGATGTTTGTGATAATGGGCCGCTGGAATGTTGAGAGCGGGCTTTGCCCCAGATGAAGGGAGGAAGTGAACCTTGGGGTCGTCATGAAGAGCATGCAAGCACCTTATCCAGTCTTCCAAAAAAGGCAAAGGCTTTGGCCCATGAAAATATTCACCGAACGCCCAAGCAGCCTGACAATCTCACTCTCAACCTCGACAGTATGGATATCCCAGGTCCATCATCGTCTTCACTCTCTCGAACAGATTTCGACGAATACAATACACAACTACAGGCTGTAGCCCTCAAAGCAACGCGCCTCTCAGCGGCTCTTCCTTCTGACCTCAGTTTCTACCGGTCTGTAGACAAGGCTCTCGCCAAGGACGTTGACTCATGCAAAGCAAAAGTTCTATCCGTGACAAACAAGCTACTACATCTTGCTTCTACCAATAACAGTAGCGAAGCACGCGCACGTAAGAGACCCCGCCTAGAAAATGAAGATGATATCACGGACGACTTTCATGGTACTATCGTTGACCTAATGGACCAACTTTTGGAGAAATCGGTGGGTTATGGTAGATTAAAATACGACATCTCTATACTAATGATCTGTCACAGGATATGCGCATAGATGATTTCCTAGGAGTTTCCAAGGTTCCCCCATCAGTCGTTGATGCTCAGAACCAGACCCAAGCACGAGTGAGTATTTCCACAGCTTCTTCAATTGAATTAATTACAACTACTACTACTACAGGCTCAGAAGAAAGTACCGCAAGGACGTCTTGACCCCGCGTTACAACATGCATCTCGGTTACCGAAACCTCAACTCAACTTTACGCGTCGTGTAGACAATCGAAATTTAGTACCCTGGCGTCACACACTCAAGCACAAGTACAACGCACAAGTCCCTCTAGGATACCATTGGCAGCCTGAGGATAGTGAATCTACCTCTACGATAGTTCCGTAAGTGCATCACACCCACTAGTTTTTGCTCACAATTGACCCTCCCAAGATCGCACCCGTATTATTACGAAATTAAACACATCAAGTACCCTACCCGAATGTTTCTTCCTGCCGATCCTATTCCTCCAAAATCCTTCGACGACACTCCTTTCGCTTGGGTCGACACCCCAGCGGCATTCAACACCATGCTAGAAAGTTTGCGAAGCGCGAAGGAGATTGCTGTGGACTTGGAGTATCATAGTTACAGAACGTTTGCGGGATTCGTATGCTTGATGCAAATTAGCTCCAGAGAAGGGGACTGGGTGATCGATACTTTGGCCGTAAGAGATGTGCTCGAGGAGCTTAATGAAGTGTTCACCGACCCCAATATTGTCAAGGTATGTCTTCGATATGGTACACTAAAGGATGCAGATAATTTTTAACGAATGTTAGGTCTTCCACGGCGCTGAAAGTGACATTGTGTGGCTTCAACAAGACTTCAACCTCTACGTCGTAAACCTCTTCGATACATATCATGCCTCAAAAGTACTAGGTCCATATCTACGATTATATTTCTTCCATACCTTATTCTTATTAACCACTCCCCAGACTTTCCTAGACATGGACTAGCGGCTCTACTCGAAATGTATTGTGATTTCACGCCAGACAAGCGATTCCAGCTAGCGGATTGGCGTATCAGGTTCGTCTAACATAGTTTCATTCTTACCCTCTCTCCAACGCCATGATTGTTTTAGACCACTACCTCAGGAAATGCTCGACTACGCCCGTTCCGACACTCATTATCTTCTATTCATTTACGACAACCTGCGGAACGCTCTTCTTGATCGTTCTCAATCACGCTCGCAGTCTCGTATCGCCAGTCCCTCAGATCAAGATGACGTCCAAACGCCTGTTCCCCCTCCTTCTCCGGACTCCATGTTGCGTGACGTTCTTTCTCGGTCCGAAGATACAGCACTTCGGGTTTACGAGAAAGAGGTATACGATGCCGGGACAGGTCAAGGCCCTGGTGGATGGGATACGCTCGCGAAGAAATGGAACAAGAGCCTGTCAGGTGGTCAAGACGGTGCGAAAAGAATGGAAGCTTACAAGAGAATACATGGGTGGAGAGATCGAGTTGCGAGAGAGGAAGACGAGAGTACTCGGTAAGACCTATCATGCTTTCAAGGGCTTCGGACACGCTAACCTTGCCTCAGATACGTGTTGCCAAACCACTATGTGTTCTTACTTGCCGAACGTCCTCCGAATGATTTGGCCGCCCTCCTAGCCATGTTTTCTTCCGTTCCTCCTGTAATTCGAAGGAGAGCCAAGGAACTTATGGACGAGATCCGTGCTGCCACACAAAGTCAGACTACAGCTGATGCGCCTATGGAAGTGTCTTCTGTAAATGAAGAACCACAAGCCTCCTCTTCCAGTGCGAAAGCTCTGGGTACTAGCAGCTCAATACAACCAGCCACCGGTTGTAAGTACTGTTCAATATTACTGCTCTCATTCTTACAAGTATTGACAAATATCAGTATCAGCGTCGCAATCGCAGTCCCTTTTCGGTACCGCAACTACAGGAACTCATACAAAACCCCTCACCCGTGCTCTATCGGCTCAACGGAGCTTACTCCTGGGGAAAACACCAAATAGTAGGAAGCCTCAATCGGTAAGACGTTGAATCCCTATAATGTTCAAACCGTGGAATTGACAATACATTCTCATAACTCAGCTTTCACGTCAAAATTCGGCCATCTTCCAAGACATTGTAGTACGGATCCACAAAAATCTTGTCATCACACCCCCATCAACACAAAACGCCTCGTTCCCCAATTCGACCGTCGATGTAGACATAAAGGCTGAGAGCTCAACGGGAACCGAAAACCAGGTCGTGCAGGCCGAGATACCGTTCGTTCCTTCGAACCTCCGAAAGAAAGAAGCTTCACCCCCGCCTGATTCGATTGTCACCGTCGGACAATCTCAACAACGCAAACGGAAACGAAAAGTTAAACGGCCTCTCCTTGCTGGTACAGGCGATAATGTTCAAGAAGACATTAAGGAAGAGGATGAGGAAGAGCTTAATATCTTGGATGCGGGCTCAGATCATGAACAGGAGGGTACCAAGAAGAGGAAAGTTAGGATTCCAGGTACGCCCTTTTGCTTTACTTCTGTCACTCTTCGCGCATTAATAATCCGAATAGCGAATTTCACTGGAAACTTCAAAGCACCACCCAAAGACCAGAGTTCGCTCAGAGCAGGTAACCAATCTCATACTTTCCGATAATCTTGTTCTGTCTTTCTTGGCCCTATATCATCCGGCACACAATATAATCCAGTCTTGCTCCGGACTCGGGACCTCCAAAAAAATCTAAATTAAGCGGTATAAATCCATTCTGCTACAAATCTTTGGCACTCGTCAAGAACCGTTCGACAACAGCCTGCCCTTTCTGTAAATTACACAACGACATCCGCTCGTTAGGAAGATGTGCTTGATCCTGTCCAGGAAGAGAGTAAGGTCAATTGATCAGTTGTTTTGTTCTTCAGATGATAGCAGTAGATCACACCGTACTCTGCCCCATTGGTAAGTGGAGGGCGTGGCAATTGAATTCTTTCTCCAGGTATGGGACCGAAGGGATCGACTATGAAAAGTGTTAATGTCACGATGCAAAAATATTGAGCAGGGATGGAGGATACGTACTCCGCCTTCGCGAATACGCAGAGGTTCGACACCCCATTCTTCTCGGATAGCGTTTTCCATAGCGTTGAACCAAGGGTCGTCTAAGTTCCCTAGCCACCAGTCCGCTGTATGCGCAACGGTGATCTACATGGCGAGGTATTAATTTTGGAAAACGATAAGTTAGATGACATTGTCTTTACCTCTAGAGTATTCGAAGACTGCATCCCATCGAACTTGGTTTTGAGATAGTCTTTCAACGACGATGCAATTTTCTCCAAGCTCTGATCAGGGACGATACGCAAAGAAAGCCTCGCGTGTGCGCTAGACGGAATGACAGTCGAGTCTGTGATAAAGGGTGTTCAGACATGGTATCCAAATCACAATTCATATGACCGACTTACTTTTGGGACCAGAAACCTGAATATCGTGGACGGTAAGGGAAGGTTCCCTCCACTTTGCGGAGAGAGAGGAAGCAGGCGTTTGTGTGACACCTGAAAGGACTTGGAATAGTTGACGTTCTTCTTCAGTCAGAGGGCGGACATCGTCATCTGAAGATACATTCAGTTCTTGACCGGACTGGATAGACAGATGAAAAGCGCACAAAATCCTGGAATTTTGACTTTTTGTCGACAGTCCGCGAGAGTGCCCAAGAGTTGAATGCTATACGACGGTTAGTTACAAATACGTTATGAAATTTAAGGAGCTTACAGGTCCATCATAGGTTCACGAGCGGCACCTCCGTCAACCCCAGAATGCAGATCCGGACCACCGTTGGTGATCTGACCAATAGTCAGAGAAAGCTAAGCAAGGCAATCAAGAAAGCATTAACCTTCACTTGACAATGTATCACCCCACGAAGACCATAGGTAATGCTAGGAGTACTTTCCGATATCCACGTCGAGTTGCTAGTACCGTCAATTTAGCGCATATGTACAGCGTAGTAGATATCACCCTTACCTGACAAGAATCGCGTCAATAGGTCCAATAGCATCCTAAGTCATCAATAAAACTATAAGACAGCAGTCATCATTGAATATTATCATCTACGAACCTTATGTTGCTTTACAGACGCCATGAACCCATTACTTCCAGCCTCAGCTTCACCCTCAATAAGCATAACCAAATCGACATCAAGCGAGCGTCGTCTGAGAAGGTTTGCAGCAGCACAAGCGATTGCCATTATCGGGCCTTTGTTATCTGTGATTCCTCGTCCGTAGAGGTAGCCGTTCAATGCGAATAAGGTGAAAGGATCTGATGACCAGCCGGCTGGGGATGCTTGGATAACGTCGTAATGACTGCGAGAGTAACGATCGTCAAGTTGGAAATTAAATACATAAGTTAGGAGTCTTACCCATAGACGAGAATCCTCCGTGGTTTTTTCTGTGCTCGAGTACCTCGGAAGGTCGCCAAAACTATCGGGTTTGTGGACTCTCCAGTGGGCAGCTAAATCAAAAGGGCTCGATATCAGTGAACGAATCAACGAGAGATAATTTCTTTTCACCAATGAGGCATCTGCTCCTAATTGACTCAAGCATTTCCGTAGCCAGATCGCCGCTTGTCTACAATGTTCCTGTGTCTTCACACCTCCACTGACACTCGGAATCGAGATGAAATTTGAGAGAGCATAAACCAGCGTGTCTTTCGATTCACTCAGAGCCATTTTTAACAGTAGAGAAAAAAAGTCGACATACCATGATGTGCATCCGGTTGTGCCTCTGGTGTGATTTCTGTAAGTTCAGACTGCGTCTTCTGGGGTGGTTCTACTTCCCAAACCTGACATAGTGTTCAGCATTTGAGCTGTTGTAAATTAGCATACTTTTGAGGATATTACCTTGATATAGTCGTCATTGGCACCAGTGACGAGCACAATCTTCGAACTTTCTTCCTTCTTGCAGGGAGACGTTCGCTTGAGATGGGTTACTATCGAAGATAGAATGAACCCATCATGCGCATGCCAAGAAGCTGTAAGGTCAAATGTGGCAGAATATCGCTATTCACAAAAGTAAAATAAATGAAATTGCAGACATAAAATGGAAGACCGGAAGCTATTCACCTGAACTTGGCCGTTAGCGGAGAATGTATACAAATCTGAATGGAGCATCGATAGCGACAGAATGTCGACATTCTAAAATGAAATTGTGTCATTTCCAATTGATGAACTGCCTCGTAACCCAACATGACTCACCTCATTGACAATAATGGTTCGGACCAACGTCCTAGTTTCAAGGTCCAAAACTTTGACATATCCATCCTGGCATCCTGCATATACCGTGTCTCCACGTACGACGACAGCTAGAACCGCACCATCTCCACACTCAAAGGTATCTCGCAACACCGGTTCACCAGAAGACAGATCCCAAACCTGAAAAGCCAAATATTAATATTAATACAAAAAGAAATAAGATCTCGCTTGATTTTATACCTTGACTGTCGCATCCCCGCTTCCAGTGACAAGTCGCAAAGGCGCATCACGCGCATGAGGTTTATCGTCTGATCCTTCGCGAATACTAGGAGAAGTAGCCATAGAATAGACATATCCATAATGTGCCGCCCACACCACATTTTTCGGAGGTATCTGAATACAAGCGCGAGGGGTTGGAACATCCGGAGGTAGCAAGCAAGTTCCACTACTCGTAGGTGTAGATACCCCTGGAGTTGGCGTGGAGGGGTTACGCGCATCTAGGTCTGCTGGTTTCCTGGTGTATTGTGGGTAGGAGTCGAAGAACTTGTGCACACGACGGGGCGTAGCGGTACCGTTCGTTGAGCCTGCAGCTTGAAGAGCTGTTTCGAGACTTTGTTGGTGGGTAGGGGTACCGGATGTGTTTTCTAGATCGGGTGCAAATGTGAACCATTGGAGGGAAGTGTTTTGACAACCGAAGTAAATGGTAGATGATGATGGAGACCAAGCAAGGGAGAAAATATCACCAGAGTCGGTATCAAAGTGGGGGTTGAGAATAAATAGAAGAGTGTGCGTCGTCGTTGACCAAACCTACAACGCAACTAAGGCGAGAGATGGGTTAGAGTATTATGACAACTCACTCGGACCGTACTATCACCTAAACAGTTAATTAGATTCGTTTGACCGAAGATAAAGTAGGATATTTACCCGATGCGCTAAAAAGCCATCTACGCTCCGGAGCATACTCGAGAGCCAGAACACTTCCTGTATGACCCCGAAGGGTAGTCTTGAGCGAAAAGGTTGACTTGTCCCATACCTGAGGGCGGTTTAGTCAAGCAAGACATCATAAATGGATGGAGCGTACAAGGATGTCATCTCCCTGGCTTCCGCTATATATATACTTGTCGTCCGCGCAAAGACTTAATACAGAGTTGGTCTTGTGGTAAAGCGAGTGGAATAGGTGCGGATGCTCATGTTCATCAGCGAGCGGACGACTCAATGATGCTACAAATATGCTGTTAAGTTTCGACGTTATTCAATGAGGATATACCTACTTTGCGGGATATCTGGTTCTTTTTCTGCTTGCATCGAGGTACGAGTGGGACGATAGGTGCGCGTTGAATGGAACACGTCTGTTCTTGCTTACAGTTTCCGAAAGCGGAAGCGAGCGTGAATTCATTAAGATAGACGCCTGTGACGCGTTCTGTCACTCCGGGCTCGGTGGAACGAGGCGCGACGTGACCATGTGACAGCGATCGCGTTGTAGGAGGATCTTGGTGAGTGGTAGGACGGTCACAGCGCCGGTCAATCCTTCCTCTCAGTCGTCCTCCCCGCCCTCCTAGTCGCCATGCACAACGGTCAATGGCAGCATCATATGCAACAAAACCACAGACGGCAGCAATACCCAAACACACAGCATGCTCCGATGGCCGTCAACACGCTGCAGGATGCTCAGGATCTCCTCTCCATGTACCCAATGGCTTCAGCCACTCCCTCGGCTCACGGTAAATTACCAAATTAAATACAACAATGAGCCACTTACTTATTAATCTGAACCTCAGTGACGAGACATCTCAGCAACCTTTCCCTCACCGCCGCTCCCCCTTCGTACTATATCCAACCGGTAATGCCCCGGCCTCCAATGCAGTCGTATCCACATCCCTACCCGCAACCGTATAATGACTATTACAACGAGCTACAACATCTCAACTCTGCTCAGTCCCCCAACGACTCTGGCTTCTTCGAGACTTCCAGGAATACTGCTGTCCGTTACATAAGTGATCAGGGACCGTTCGTCTAACTCTTTCCATTTCACAAAATGACCCTCTAATTATCATCGTTCTTCAGATATTACTCTCCCTCTTATGATCCTCCTCAGCAACAGTGGTCTCCCCAGCCTCAGACTTCGACCTACCAGACCACACCTTTTGCTCAATCAGTCTTTCAGCACGTAACACCAACGTCGTTCTATCCGACGCCACCGCCTCCTGGTATCAGCACATCCTCTTCTTCACTAGCAGCGGCTCTCGGCCCTCCTCTGAAAGTTCAACCTAAGCCGCCTGTAGTTCCGAAACTGCCTCCGAAGCCCGCAAAACCTGTATACCAAGCTTCAGAGTCTGCGGCGTTCTTTGACTCCTTCCTAGCTGAGCAGACGGTTAAGGTTCAAGCACAGTCGCAGTCATCCCTTCCTCCACCTCGGCCATCTATGCCTATGAAAGAAGAGAGTAGTCCTGACCCTCTGGCCTTGACACCTACCCATTCTCAGGCAAGGATGTCCACGCCGAAGAAGCGGAAAGCAGATATCTCGTTTGAATCGCCCTCAATAAAGCGCATACATGGAACACTGAATTCAGGTCCAGCTTCAGGCTCTTCCCCTCGAAGCTCATTGTCTAGTGAACGCACTCTAGAGAAAACCCCCGGTTTCAAACGCAAACAGGTATACGTTGAGCTTCCCCCAGTGCCACGAACCTCAAACCATGCACCTGTAACACCCAAGCGTGAACACCCCTTGTCACAAAGTACATCTAGACGTGGTGCTGATTCTGATTCTGATGATCTGGGTGGATATGGGTCAGAAACTCCTAGTCGTCGCCGAATGTTCGACCATGTTAAATCTTCTGGACGGCGCGCGACGGGAGACCGCGACGAGAGAGGTACAATTCTCGGTACACCCTCTCGTATTTCTTCTGACCTCTTGAGTGTAGCCCCCTTGGACAAGCTGACGACTCTTCTGGAAGACATTTTCGAAGCTGAAGATTCCCTCGCGCCAGACTTGGAGATCTCGGAACTTCCGTCTGACTTTTTCTCGCCGCATACAACGGAGTCTTCACGACCGCTTCTCCATCCCAATATGGTCCGTAAGCTAACCAGCCATATTGGGAAGGCTGCTCGTCCAAGCAAGCGACTGCGGTTATCTGCTCGGGACGGTCAAACCAATGGCGGTGGGACACCACGGTCTAAGGGTAGAATAGCAGACGTCGGGACTAGCATGCTCTCTCGTATTCTGAGGGTCTTGGACCGAAGCGTGAAAGCAGGTGAAGACATCGACCCTTTCCAGGCCGATCGAGTAGTCCCTGCCACCACTGAGCCAGCTACCCCGTCCAAGCGGAAAGGAAAGCAGAAGGTTGATCGGAACCGAAGCAAATCGAAAACTCCCAGACCTGGGGAGGCGGACGCTGACGGTGATGTTCCTATGGATGACGACACGCAGACTGACGGTCCATCAATTGACTTCAATACCATTTCACATACCCTAGAAGTCGCCAAGGACAGCGTACTTGCGGCTGACTGTTGTATTGCGCTGTTGAGCAGCGATAGACTTAATAAACAGGTACGTCCACTTAACAACTGACTACCTCACATCCTCACATATACAATGATTATTCTCTCTTGTAGCTGTATTCTGAAGAACTAATCACGACATGCCTGTCCACGATCAAGAACCAACTGACCAAGATCATCTACCCCTTCGTCGAAGCATCTTCTGACGTATTCGGTCACGTCTCCCCTGTCCTACGTCAACTCGTTCGCACACCTTCGTCAGAACACGATCCGATACGGCGACAGCTCACGGATATCTTCAATGCTATCTCATCTGTCATCCCTCGCATCAACGACTTGATCTCGTCGGACTACACTGCTATGTCCGAGAGCATCATCATCCAAGCGGTATATATTGCTATTGGTCCCTTCTTCATGGCTGAGCTGGGAAGTAGTAGTAAGGATAAAGCAGTCAACGTCGTACTGAATACCCTCAGCGCTAGTGCGATACGAGGATTGAGACTGGAAGCTTTGTCTCTCATCCGAAGCGTAGGTTGAATTTCATCAAAGATTGACCATGTTCGTTAAATGCTGTATGTAGATTTTCGGTAACCACGAAGACCAGCGATCATGGATCATCGAGGAAATCCTCTCGTCTCTCATCAAGCATTCCGAGAGCAAGCAGAAAGTCGGCCAATTCCGTCTCCGCGACGGACGTTCTATCCGAACAGTCTCTGCCCTCTTACTCCAGCTCGTCCAAACTTCGGCTCACGGTGTTCGTCTCGATGCTCGAGAAATCCAGAAATCACGCATACAAGCTGCAACCTTACGTCGCGAGGACAGTTCCAAAGATGTCTCCTCTGCCCCTCTTCTCGACAAAACCGATATGGAGGAAATCCGGCTTTATATTTCTGGATTGGAGTCTGCGACTAAGGCAGCGAAGACGATCATCTTGTTCTTGACGCAACGATCTGGGAAAACGAAGACTACGAAGAACTCTAATGAAGCCGAATATCGAACTATTTTTGAGAATCTCATTTCGGATCTCTTGACGGTACTCTTCTGGCCTGAGTGGCCTGCCGCTGCGTTGTTACTGACGATTGCGTGCAAGTTCATGGTAAATTACATTATTTCTTCTGCTATTTACCTCAATGTATGCTAAGTCGAATCATTAGATTGCTTCACTAGACGACGTTAAGACAGCAGCAAACGACAACAACGCCGCGAAGACGATGGCCCTCGATCACTTAGGTGTCATCGCCGCCCGACTCCGATCTTGTTCCATCAAATCAGCATCCCAGAAACCCATGTCAAACTCAATCCGCCTCCAACCCCTCGACGAAATATTCACCGGGCTAAACCTCACAAACCTAGATAAACTCGTATCCACTCATCAAGAAATCTGTGCATTCTTGACGAGACGGTCATCGGAGGACCAAGCTTGTGCGAGCGCGAGGGAGTTGAGCGCTGTTGTTTGGGGTCAGGAACTTGCGTTTGTGTTCAAGCAGTGTGGTGAACAGTTGGAAGATGCGGATGGTGATCGGCCGCTTGCTAGGAGTGATTATGATCAGTTGCAGGCGTTTGGACAGAAGGTTAAGCAGACGTTGAGGGGATTGTGGAAGGACTCGACTCCTGATGTTTTCGACGTTGGGTGAGTAATTAGCAAAACAATTTCAACCCACAAAACTCATTTTATGTAGATCTGAGGTCGAGTTGGCGAAGCTTGATCGTCTTTCGGAGGAAGTGGGCATGACGCAGAGCCTAAAGGGTTGTTTCAACCCCGTACTCAACGTTGTGCTGTCTGCGCTTGATGCGATCCCAGTATTCATGCGGACGAAAGCTCTCAAGGCTCTAGGACAGATCGTGATGAGCGATCCCAGCATTCTCTCGACGGTGACTACATCTGATTATCTTGTACTGAATGTATGCTGACATCTTCCTACAGCATAATGTACGACAAGCGATCGAAAGTCACCTACTTGACAATTCTTCTGCAGTTCGAGATGCAGCAGTAGAGTTGATCGGCAAATACATGATCGACTCTCCAGAAGTGGCTGGCGATTACTATCCCAAGATCGCAGATCGTATTGCCGTGAGTATCACACTAAGATCACTTTCCTCCAAATCGATACTAACTTCACGGTGATTAGGACACTGGACTTGGAGTGCGCAAACGTGTCATCAAGCTTCTCAAGTCATTCTACGCCGTCACCGAAGATCGGGATCGTCAAACTGACATCTGTACTCGCCTCGTCTTGCGAATGTTAGATGAAGACGATACCGTCAAGGATTTCGCTGTGAAGACCGTCGAGGAGCTATGGTTCCGCGATGGTGAATCAATAGCCACTTCACAAAGAACCAGGACACAATCTGGTCCTCAACGTACATCAGAGAAGTCTGACCTACTCGCGAAAGTCACGGTGATCATGGGTGTCGCATCCAACTTCAAGGATCGTCAGTCACCCGTCGAGGATCTTTTACATCAGATCATGGATGGGAAAGACGCGAACGAGATGTCTACTCTTCATAGTCGGTATGTGGAGATATGTCAAACACTTATCGACGGCCTCGTGGATGCATCGGACCTCCCTGGATTCGTGAGTTATTTTTTCCGTCGTTTACCCAGTTGGATCCGTGCTAACCTTGAAACATAGACCGTTCATAATTGTGTTCGGACGATCCACATATTCGTATCCGCTTACCCAGCGGTGTTGAGCACAACTAATGCGTTGACACTGTTGCCGTATATGAAGAATGCGACTAGCGTACGTGACATTTTTTTTCATGAACATTCTTGCTTACATATAATGTCTATAGACCGAGGAGCAGGCGATAACTGACTGTTTGCTGCGTATATTCCGAGCCTCTATACCTCATCTTCCCAAGACGGCGACGAAGTTCGGTCAAGAATTACAGCTTGCGTTGCAACCCATGGTACTCAAACCACCTAATCATGCTGGCATCCTCGTAAGACTCCCCTCTCTCGTTTCTCCTTATTATTTTCTCATATCTCGGCATTTTCTTTAGGGTTTACAAGAGATAGTTGCCTGTATGTGCTCGGTCGTCCAACACTTGACTCATGATTACGGCCGCCTTACTGCCCTTCTCAAGTCATGCAATGGTTTGTACTTCCTCCTTTCGGAGCTTCCAGAGTTGTGCTGACATATCTCTAGCCCGATTACAACAGGCTCTTACGCAACCAGTCACTCAAAAGCTGACTGTCGCTCAGATCAGGACACTCTCGATACTCATCTTCATTGCGGCATTACTTTGCGAGCACTGCAACTTCAATACCTTGCGAAATGGACCTCATGGAGCCGATATTGACTCGGTTTCTAAAGGCTCGATCGTTGAGCATGTTTATGGCATACACTTGAAGCTTTACGAGAAGTATCAAGACAAGAGCATGCGGAGCAGAGTACTGCAATGCATGGGTATGTCAAATCAACATCAGAAACGACTTTTACGCTGACCACCGTTACTGTAGGATTCCTCTTCCGCGCTCAGCCGACATTACTTACTGCAGATCCATCAACGATCATTATGGACGCCATTCTTTCCTCTAACGATGATGACGCGCGGGCGCGCCTCCTTCGAATTATCCAAGAGTTCTTGTCAGCTGAGGCAGAGAAGCACGCTCTGAAGGAGAGAGAAAAGTCAAAGGGCAAGGGCAATGTTGGCAGTGTCAACATGGAGGAACTCATCGGCAACACTGATGGGTTTGCAGAGTCAGGGTATGTGTATCTTGCATCTTTTTCCGCGCGTCACACTAAATGTTTGGACGCATCAGAATATCATCGGTCATTGTACAACGCTACATTGACCACATTTTGGCTGCCGCCACCTCCGCTAACCCTCATATTCAATCACCAGCTGTAGATGTTATTTCCTACACGGTGAAACAGGGCCTTGCTCATCCTCTCCAGGTTTGTACTTTCTTAATCACGTCATAGTTTTCATTTTAACATGAATGTTATAGCTCTTCCCAGTAATTGTCGCCTTAGAAACGAGCCCCCATCCCTCACTGAGTGGCCGTGCCATCGCTCTACATACACTTCTCCATAGCAAACACACTTCCCTCCTGAACTCGCGTTTTGTAGTCAGTGCTCGGGCTTCCTTCGACTACCAGAAAGTCTTGGAACCTCCGATCAGAGGTTACCGAATGATGCCCGCTCCTACAGCCGTCATGCAACAATGGTATTCTCTAGTGCGAGAGAAGCGTACACAGCGACAGGATTTCCTCAAGGCATTGGTCAAAGTATTTGACGTCGAAATGTCTGCATCATCTCAGGTGAGTGTTTTCATTTCTACGTAATGAAAAAGTAATCTAAATTAGTAACATTAGGACGACGTGGACTTTGCTCGTTATATGGCTGAGAACTTCGCGTGCTTCGAGTATAAAACTCAGGAAGAAGTTCTTACTGTCATCAAGTACCTTACGGGTATCCTTTCGACGACGGGAATGCAACTCATCGAGATGTTCTCTCCACAGCATCTGTTGGCTCAGTTGCATGACGGCAACCCACCTATGACTTTGACTCAAGAGGCTCCTCCCGAAGTCCCTGCGCCAGTTGAATCGAAACCTGACCTGATCTCGAACTTAGCTTACTCGCGAAGCTCTGTTATTGTTGCTATCCTTATGGTACTGAAAGCATTCTTGAAAACGCTTTACTCGATATCTGAAGAGTGAGTATCCTCTATTCTTGGCAAGACTCCATACCGATACTAATATTTTAATCATAGCAAATGTTCCAAATTTGTCCTCGGAAAGAGGAGTACAATCGGAGACAAGCCTGCTTCACGGCGACACGAGAAGCCCATATCCTGGGAACGTATACCCTTCGCCGTCACTGAAGTCCAAACGACACAAGACGTTGAGGTGCAAAAGCAAACCGTAAGTTCACGCAGTTCCTTGTTTCACAATCCCCCAACGCTAACAATCCTTCTCAGTTCCTCACTATTTGGAGTGAAGATGGACTTTCAGCTGAGCCTATGGACGACGATTGATCAAAAAAACCCTGCTTTCGATTCTCATGCTTTCTTGTTACCCCTCGCTATGTTACATATGAGACGTCTGACTGCATATCATTATTATTCCCTTTGTTCGTCGACTTTCTCGGTAGGTTTCCCGTGCTTTGCTCTTATTCGGACTGTATGATTACTGCTATGTATACGCGAAATTCTAATGTACTACTCTACATGTCTACAAATCCAATAGCACAATTGTCCCAACTCATCTTGTTGATCCGTTACGACACGGAAGGTGTAGAAGGTGCTTCTACTTCCTTTACTGCACCGTTTGCCTTCTGGGATTGCGGCCGTGTCACCTTCCCGTTCTCTAGTAAAACAGGACCTTTGGGCATCTCTCCGATGAGCTTCTTCGCATCTTCATCTAATGCAGGTTCATCCTCGAACTTCCACTCTAGTTCCCCGCCATAGGTCTTGGGCAAGTTAGCTGGGTCTATGAGCGTACGAAGTGTTGGTCCGGGGTCCTTTCCGAGAACATGAACCTTTCTACGAGTCCCCTCATCGAACCACCCCTTCAAATATATCAGCGGTCGTGTTCTTCCATCTTTCTACCGAAACAAGTCGGACATACCTTAATCCATCCCCAGATAGTGGGGAAGAAAGACGGACTATTGACCACCGCAATAGTGTTCAACGTCTCCGGATAATTCGCCGTCGCCAACGTACTCGCCTCTGCCAAATGCGACCTCAAGTTCCACATAGCTGTCAAGCTCACTTGTTCGAGATCAATGATGGTAGTGACACATGAGATAGGTGTAGGCTCTGTTGGGTGTGGGAGTGCGGTGCATAGTTGGAAGACGAAACGAGTCATGAATTCGTATAAGGATACTCTGGCCCATAACATCTAACCGTTAGAAGGGTTGAGATCGCACACGCAGAGTAGATAGAGATACTGACATTCGTTGGTATCGACGTTCTGGGGGTATTGTGCCGAGTTCCTTCTGGAGGGCACCTTGGAGAGATGCGAGACGGTAAACATAAACAGGTAGACCGTTCTAAGGAAATATCTCCGAGTTAACACACCACAAACACAGAAGTCCGATTATTAATCACCTTGTCGCGTCGGCCAGTCCATCTGGGATAGAACCTCTTCGATGATTCAAATTCATCTGGTGGGAAGGTAGCGTACAATTCATTGACATCATGTTTCGTACGCCATGCCTCAGCATCTGAAAACTGTTTCTGTGCTTTCAATGGATCAAAACGTCTAGCACGTAAGAATCGTCTAAAAGAACAAGTTGTCAGTATCAGGAACGCTACGAAGCCATCAGTACTTCTAGTGTAGATCGAAGCTACATACAATAGTGTCGGGTCGTCATGCGATGCAAGTTGGCTGACGCTCTCCGAAGTGAATAGTTTACTATTCGTTAGGTTCTCCTTGAATGTTGCGAACGCTTTCTGTTGTTCCTCCGTGAGATGTCCAAGATGTCCGGCGAGAACATCGACATGAATGTCTTTGGTAGGAGCTGGCGATTGACTCAAAAAACTCATCTCAGAGCCAGGGTGTGAAGTTAAGAAATAAGTGTAGTGTAAGTTGTCAAGCTACCTCACAAACCAAGAGTACGCAACTGAATCGATATGATGGACTGAGCACAAACGTGTGGTACCCCGGGCCCGATGACATGACGCACCGGGGAAAGTGTCCCGATCGATCACGGATTTAGGCTTATACATTCGCCGTTTGTCAGGAAACAAATGTAGCATTGGACTCAGGTATGTACCAGAGGAAGACATGACTCAGTCTATGGATTGTTAAACACATTGAAAAGACATATCTCCTCCACAACGATGTATATTGGAAATTAACTCGACCCTAAACCCCATGCTTCTCTTGCACGAGTATCACTTTCATCCTTGGGCAATCGATCCCAAATATCTCGAATCATCGTTCGCTCATCTGTTCCAAGGAATAGTATGATTGTCGACCAACGGGGAACACGAGGCAGGTTAGTCATGTATTCTTTAACCGTTTTCACATCCTCTATTGAGTTCGAATTTTGCAAAACGGCCTGGAACGTCTGGAGGATGGAGATAAGAGTCGATGCCTCCAGAGAGGATTTAAAGATCGCAGGTAGGGAAGCTGGTGCAATTTGCTATAGAGAAAACATTTGAAATCGTAATCGTATTAATAAAAACTGAAAGGGTATAATGAAAAACTCATCTGACCTGGATGAAAGCCCATCGTTGTTCAGGCTGCTTGAATGTTTCCCAGATCCTCATGAACGTAAACAGACTCGTTGGGGAAGATGCCGCAGATGTCGAATTGGAAGCCTTGTCGTTATTCTTACTGCCAAAGATGGTGTGGTTCCCATTAGGACGGAAGATCCCTCCAGAGACTTTCGGTAGCGGAGCCGTTGGTGGGCTTTTTGCACGGGGAGGAGGCCCAGAGGTTGTTGTTGGTCTAGGCTCGCTGGGAGCTTGTGGTGGAGTAGGAGGCGTGGCGGTTTTCGGCGTTGCTACTGCTGGAGATGAAATTAGACGAGATGAGACAGGCTTCAAAAGGTCATCTATGATAGGTGACGATTGAGGAGCCGGGCTAATCTCTGGTTTTGGAGATGAGGGCCCAGCTTCAGGCTCTACAATGGTAATGGGCACTCGTCGCCTTAGTGGATGAGGAGGTGGATTAGGAGCAGCAGCTTGTGACAATTGTGTTCGACGAGCGGATTTCTATAAGAGAAAAGAAGCTCAGCAAACATGCAGAGTGAAAGATGCAATACACACCTGTTTTCCCTCGACAACCTTTCTCTTTTTAAGATCCTCTGTCTTTGCTATCTCCTTCTTTACATCCTGGTTCGAAGGTTCAAGTACACCCGCGCGTTTCAAATCTACGCCACTGCTCGATTCTAAACCTCAAAGGCTAGAAATAATTCAATGCCACATACCAGTAAGAGCATCATCAAACTTCTCCAAAGCTACTCGAGCTTGTGCCCTCCTAAACCAAGCCTTCACATTTTTCGAATCAAGCTCGATTACTCTTGAGCAATCTCGCTCGGCATCTTCGTTTCTATAAATATAGAGTATTCAAGATGGGACTTCAATCGTATATATATTCAGTGGGATTTACATACTTGCCTAGTTTCAGATATGCAGCAGCACGATTGAGAGGGTACGTCGGATTTCGTGAGTCCGCCACTACTGCAGCGGAATAATGGCCCACGGCAGTAGCAAAGTCACCAGATTTAAACGACGCATTCCCCTATAGCATTAAATTTCAGACATAAAGACATTTATACACTCATCAATTCAGTTTACCTTGTCTTTTGCAATCTGAGCAGCCTCTGAGGACATGTTGTGGAAGTGGTTAAGACGAAAGTGTCAGACGCCCATACTCATGCATCATACATCCATAATCAATTTTAACGATATTGCGATATTGATGACGTCTCTTAGATGGGTTGACATTCAATTCCAGTAAAAGTACATCGTTATTCAGAGATCAAGCTTTCGAGCTCAAGAGTCGTATTTTGTTCCGAATATGCCACCATTCCGTATTTTTTGATGTCCTTTTTACTCTCGGAGAGCGCGTTAAATTATTGAACGTTGAACCCTCACGAAGTAGGATCGGGTCCAACCAACATGAACGTCCCACCAATAGGGTTTCCTAACCCAACCTCACTCGCAAACTGGCTGATATTGAAATTAGCAATTGAGGTGGTCGCTGTCACCGCAGTCTGTTGGTCGAAGCCTTGTGGTTGGTTGAACAAGAGGAACACATATCTACATAGTAAAATATGAATATCCAGCTACTAAGCCAATGATCCAGAACTCAGTACTCGCCGATGAGGGTCCGAACCAGCAGGTGGAGTAGGTTGCAAAAAGTTCGAAATCGCAGCCGTAGTGTTCGACAACTTCTCTGTCCGAGTGCGAGATCCATCAGGACGGAAGTCTCCTCCCAAGAAATGCCTGATTTGCGCGGAGGTAGGAGTCTGGGGAGTAGGTGCGTCGAGGTCTACCATTGCCACAACGAAACTACGGGCGGGGGAGAGGAAACTGTCGCGGACGGAGAATAGTGGGGGCCCAACGGTCGCTTTGGGGTGTCATGTAAGTATGAGTGTACTTTCCATTGTAGATATGCATAAAGGTTTAGGGCTCTTACCATTCCGTGGAAGTTGGATACCTGCATGCAGATTTACAGCAGGACCGGAAGTTTGAGGGAACGTGACCTCGAACAAAACACTAGGGTTGAAAGTAAGACTGGCATCTGTTGGAATCTAGTACAGAAGTGAGAATATAAGTCGGCGATCATCAATAGGGGCACTTGAAAGTCTATTCACGTTTGCCGTGTTAAATGCCCTCCTGACAGCTGCTAAGCTGACATCTTGACTGAGAGCAAGTCCAACGAAAGATGAAATGACTGCGCTAAGTGAAAGGACTTTCATGATGATACTGAGTGTTCTGCCTCTGAGGTCCCGTCGCCCAGTGAATCCTGTTAATATATACAAATCCCCTTGGGATAAGTAAGCTTAACCATGACTATTGGAACGCTCTGGATTAGCCCCTTCGTGTGATGGTCGAACGCAGATTTGTGAGACTCCCGCCCGTAAAATTAGAGCAAAACAACATCTGCGGGAGCTGTCAATGGAAAAAAGGCTCCACTTTACGGGACAAATGATGCGTTCTCGAGGAGAAAGTGTGATACCAACTCGGAAAATACCCATGTATAGCGCATCCCTACTCAATAGTCTGTGTAGAAGCGAGAGGAACGTACGTGGCACAGGTGAGAATGTGCGAACAAGTCAATGTTCCTTGGGAGCGTACCCCAATGTCTTGCCGTCGTTTCACATGGATGTGAAACCCGTCGGTGTGTCTGACTGAGAGCCTGAGATCGAGTGGGCCAGACGGGATGAAATGCTTATAGGAGCTCCCCGGAGATGTGAGAGTATACACCTTCGGTATGATTATAGATACATGACCCAGGCACTGTGTAGAGGCTTGAATGTGGTTATGTTCAAACCAGGTTTCTCAGTAATTTCGGAAGATTGAAGTGGTGATGATCTTATCTTATCTACAAAGTATTGACAACTTCATATTCAAATTCGATCATTTCACCTCTTAGTACCTTCTCTCGTTGCTACCTTCAACAGAGTCACGGTAAGCTTCTAGATTTGTTTATGTACGACAAACATAAATCAAATAATAAAACTCTAGCATGAAATGCCAGCGGAATGCATAGATAAAATCGCATCTTTCCTACGTCGTTCAGACGTCGAGCTTTACTTTCAGATACATCCCAACCAAGTTGCCTTGCCCTCTTTCAACCCGCCATCTGAATGGGAGTACTGGTGGAATTGGGCAGGTCAACCACTCGACGAATCTTCATCATCAAATTCTTGGTGTACAACGAAATGGCAACTACTCTGGCTCTACTACAAACGTGAATCTCCACCCAATTGGATACCTTTTCCTCACGAAGGGATTTTCGAAGACATCCCTGTCGAACTTCGCAATCTGATTGATCAAGCACGTTCGTTGACAATACCTAGAGGTGAAACTCAAACCCTCAGAACCCTGACGTGTCTGAGACAGCACTCAGCATAGATTCTATTCTTGATGATTCCCTCGCTATTCCTGCTCGATATAGAACGTCCGGCATGTCGCCCAAAAAGGCACATGAAGTACTCCGGATGACAGGGTTCATTGCCAACCTAATTGAAACGAGTGAACTTAAACCTCGACATGTAGTTGACATAGGTGCGGGACAAGTCAGTACTTTATACTATTATTATTTGATAGAGTTTTAAACCTTCTTTTAGGCCTATTTATCCCGCAACTTACGTGATGAATTGGGCTTTCATGTCCTAGCACTTGACTTTAGTGAAGTTCAAACTCACGGTGCCGCCAGACGAGAAGAGTCGAACAAACGCTCGACAAAACAACTAAAGCAAGCCAACGATGTTCAAATTGATGGACAAATCCCTCTAGCTACGGATCTCAACTTGGGAACACTCAATTACGAAACAATTACCATTGACGCAGATTCTCTAGTCTCCGTAACCAATCGCTGGATGACAAATGAAAAAACCTTGTCATCAACGACTCCCAACGAGGGTCCTACGCCAATTCTCTGGGTCGCTCTTCATGCCTGCGGTTCTCTGACCTTAGATATCCTGCGAGCATTTGCGGGGCGTCTTCAGCAAAAAGACCGAAGCTTAAACTGGATCCCAGTCGGTGCCGTGATAGTAGGATGCTGTTACAACATGCTGCGGCCGGAAGGTGAGAGCGTCTCTTGCCAAGTAAGAGTCCGAATGCAGCATTCAGCGCCATCCATTCTTCGCAGATAGGGTTCTGACGAGGAAGGATGTGACGCTCACGCCTAACCATTTGCAGTTGGCTGCTCAGACACCCGACCAGTGGGCAACGTCGCCAGCGAAGTTTGAAGAGACCCGGCTGGCCATGAGGAAAGTGGTATGGAGGGCCTTGTTGGAAAGAGTCTTAGCCGGGTCTATTGTTCCCCAATTGTCTCTAAATTGTTCGGAAACGGACGGGCCTTGTTCTGTATCCCGACCTGAAGTCAAGAGACTGGGTCGGTTGAACGACGGAGCATATACGAACTGGGAGCAGTTTGTATCACGGGCAGAGGAGAAGATGGGTGTTAGTTTGCTTGGAGAAGAGACGAGTAGTGCCGGAACAAAAGGGAGCGCTTTAGAGAGTCGACTGGAAGTCTTCCATGTCTTGCGCTGTATTCTGGGCCCAATCGTTGAGTCATTTATACTTCTCGATCGCCAACACTGGTTACGTGAAAAGTTGAAGGTAAGTTTTTGAGTCCAATGGCAGGGATGTCGAGGTGATGATTGTGACTTGCATAGGGCTCTGAAAGGGAAACAAATGTACGGTTGGTGAATTTGTTTGAACAAGAAGCAGGGAGTGGACGTAATGTTGGAATTGTAGCTAGTGTTGTTGTAGAATAGATGGGAATGATATGTTGTTAAGAAAGCGGACGGGAAGCAGTGCATCCAGATATGGCAGTGAGGGGGAACTTGCGAGCACCTGCTGCCAGTGGCGCCTCAACTCTCCTCTCGACGTCGACCACCATCCCCTGCTCGTCGTCTTTGCTGACGACGAACCCTTGTGCATATCCTCGGATCCTAGCCTACCTCCTTCGCTCTTAATTACTGACGTTCATTATGGGTCAGTCAAGCTCGAGGGCACGACTCCCCGCCACCACACCCCCGAATCACCCTCCAAACACAAGCACCGTCCGGAGCTCTCCTAGCAATACCAATCCTGTCCAGCGTACAGTCTCTCCTGATGGTCAACGAACAAAGGAAAAGAAACAATCTCGTCGACAGTCTGTCAGACAGAGCTTCCTAGGCCTCGTCTCTCGTTCGCCACTATCGTCAACGCCATCTACTCCTCCTACCTCCGACCCCTCTTCTCCTCGGCGACAGATTCATTCACTACGCAAACGCTGGCGATCATCTAAACGTTTCTCTCGTGCGTCTCATGTTCCCCAGCCTGAAGATATCTCTGCAGCTGCAGAGATACCACACATTTCGGAAGCAGATGATAGGACGCTTAGGGAGGACGCTCGTCCAAAGCCTGGTCCCTCCTCTCCTACCTCTCTGCAGACTGTACCCTCTCGATCAAGTAGACCCCCAACGCCTTTCCCTGTCTCACGATCAACAACACCCCATGCCGAACTACCCGGAGAAGTGTCGACGGAAGTTTTGTCGGAGCCAGAGAGGCAGCTCAGTCAGAATATCGGGACATGGCTTAGTGGTGCTGTACCTCCGTCTTCATCGTCATCGAATCCTCATGGACCAGCTACGTCTGCTCATGAGAATATCGAACAAGAGATTAATGACTTCCTCAATTCCGATGCACGCTCCGGCAGGGAAGCCACTTCTTCAGGCCCAGCTGGACCTTCACAATCGCTCACGGATCCCACTACAGAAGCAAATACACAAGCTTCACAACCACCCCGTCATTTCCCCCCACCTGGAACGCTTGTTGTTGTTCAAGGCGTAGTCAACACGACAGATGCTCCTCATAGTCACAATACAACTACAGCGACATCAGCACGATCTACTGAAAGTACATCATCTTCACTTCCTGTCCGACAGCGGGCGACTTCCCTCCCTCGATCCAACCATCCACTAGAGGAACAACCTAGAAATGGCTTGTCATCGTTACTTCCTAGACCTCATAGTATGATCAGCAACAGACCCTCTACTGAGATCATCTCTCCGACTACTGCGGGGACAGAATCCTTTGACGCCTCGACCAATGGTACCAGTTCGCCCAGCGAAGACTCTTCCAGAAGCGGCGATACACAGGAAACCACTCCAAATCCGTCCGAAACCGGTCACCGGGCACTATCACCGGGCAGCATCGATGTATTGGGTACACTTCTGAGGCAAGTCTTGAGCTATTTGATTTCGCTGTCCTTATCTTACATTCTACAATTCAGTGTGGCTGCAACAGCAACTGCAGCGTCTCTCTTCTCACCGAGTCTCGCCCAGGTAACGTCAACAGCATCAACAACTACAACGCATCCACTTTCAGGCGGTGTGACCGAACGACCTAATTCCCCTACACCCACCGCAGGATTGGGAAATCTAGGCGGATTGAACGGCCTTGCGGGTCTTAACTTCAACCCTCCAGGATCTGCACCGGTAGACCGGGACGCTCGTGAACGTATCAGGAACGTCTGGGAGAGCTTCCGGGATCGACTGGGCCTCAATTCGCGAGCACAACCCGGTGGAGGAGCTACAAACGATGGAACTGGAAACATCCCTACATCTGCGACTCCCGCTACGGGTACTACTTCGAACACGAGTTTACCTACGGACAATGGAAGACTACGTCCTGGCGAACTCATGTTGGCAGAGATGGCGCGTGCCCTCAATGCGGGTCTAGGGTTAGGCAACGGTCAGGCTTCCTCGTCCCAAAATGAACGCCGACAGAGTGCTGCCGCTACTGAAGCTCGTGATGTTGATGGACCTGACACTCCCGCTGCTGCTGAACCCACTCCCAGGATGCCTACTGTTGACGAAGATACCTCTTTATCGCCAGAAGCTGGGTTTGAGAGGTTCTTGCTTAACCTTCAAGCTGACCTAAGAACGATACTCTCGACTGATACAGTAGGTCCTTCCGTTCCACCCCCTGAACAACCTTCGAGTACCGCAGCTACCGAGGAGCACGACACTGAAGTCGTCGATTCTGTGCAAGTACCGAGCGATGATGCCCCGGTCGCTTCATCGAGCACGCCACCTTCAATAGTCCATGATCATGTTGTGGATGACCAAGATGACTACGAGCACATGTCCGCGCTCGAATCTGATTCTGACACAGAGTCAGAATCAGATGACGACGAGAGCGAACATGAAGAAGTAGACGAGAATGTTCCGCCACCGAGAACACCTACACCTATTCCTAGGAGTCATCTACAGCAACCGGCGCGGCCTACTGATAGCGATTGGGGAACGGATGAGCGAGGCCGACCAACTATCAATCTCTGGCGTATCTATCGCTTCCAACCTATTCCAGCACCATATTCTCCAAGCCATGCCGCTAACACGACCGCACCTCCTGCTCCCCCAACTTCTCCTACAGAGACACAACCCGCACCATTCTCAACAGCTGATTCGAATCAAGCCATCCCGGGAGTAGCTATCGCACCACCACCGCCGAATTCAGAAGGCATGCCTGGTCTGAACTTGAATGTAGTTGTGCCCGTTATCGTTGTTGGTCTCCAGTCTGTTGACACTGGTCATGATCGTGACCATGACGATGACTGGCCTCCACATACACATGCTCACCCTCCATCTGAAGGTGTCCAAAATGCTAGCAGTAACACGCCGGCAACAAATTCGAATTCGAATTCACATGGACCTTCTAATACTAACGAGGAACCAACGCCTTTGTCTAACGTGGGCGGACCGAGACCACTGACACCCCGTGGACGAACTTGGCAATCAAGAGCTGCGAATGCGTTGCGTACTTTGAGGCCCGGCAGGAGAGCAGGCTCAAGTAGGCGGACAGCAGATGCGAATGGGTCGAGGACGTTCTTGATTTACGTCATTGGAGGTAAGTTTCCATGCTTCACGGAATACCAAAAATATACCGGTCGTGTGTGCATGTGCAAGGGATGTTCACGTATTGTGTTTGTAGGATATTACCCACCGAATCATCACATGGTCACTGGGTCAGATAGTTTGGATTCGTATGAAGCACTCTGGTAAGGGTTTCTGGCCTTCCTCGTTCAGAAATGACGTCTTAATAACGCGATTTTTGTCATATAGGGAACTCGCTGAATTGCTCGGCCAAGTGAAACCTCCTGTTGCGACGAAGGAAGAGATCGAGAAATCCGGTCTAGAGATCATCAAAGCCCCAGAGATGAAAAGGCACGAGCAGGATGGCAAGATTACGTCAAACTGTATGGACAGGGTACGTTGTTTTCTCAGCTTTCATCACCCCTATTTCTTGAACTCGGCAACTGACCATCTCTGTAGTGTCTTGTATGTTTGGAAGACTACGAAGACGAGGATGATATCCGAGTGATGGCTTGTAAACATGCTTTCCATCAAGTCTGTGTGGATCGATGGTTACAGGTCGGAAGGAATAACTGTCCTGCGTGTCGTACAAAAGTGAGCGCTTTGTTTACATTCCTCCAGACAGTCATTAATAATGATTTATCGCTATAGGGTGTCTCTACAACAACGGAAGCTACACCACAACCACCAGTTTCACAAACCTCATGAGACTGACCCTCTCCCTCTCTCACTTTCTATTTCCTGATTTCTTTTTCTCCCCTGGAGCTATTGATTCCTAGTTTTCACTACTTTTTTTGTTCTCGATACATGCACATATGCATAACCTTTTTTTACGGACAAATGGACTGCGATAATCCGATTTTTACCCTGATTTGCAACTCACCTCCACCTCGCTCATTTGATTTTTGACTTGGAAATACCTCCACAGCCTTTCTCCTCTCTACGTTACGACCGCAATGACCACACACCCAACCCCGCGCAATACCACCACCCTCTCACTCTCATGGTTTCGTGCCTCTTCCTTCTAGTAGTATAGTATGTTTCTCTCTTCTCGTTGCCTCACCCTCACTCTTACTCAAGCAGCTCTCAGTACCCCCCCTATTATATCTCGCTAGGCTTGTGAAATACCGACTCTTACACAAAGTTTCTACATGTCGTCATCGTCATCGTCGTCGTCGCGCTTTCTGTGCTTTCTGATTCAATATTTTCTCTTCCTCCCCATTCTCATTTCTCGTTCCCATTCTCATTTTCATTCTGATTTCTTTTTTAGTTTCTCAGTAGTGGTTTTTTTTACATGTAACATTAGGCACTGGGTTTTCATTACCCCCCTGTCTTGATAGAAAAAATACAATCAATCCTCTCATTCTTCTCTTGCGTCTGATCAAGCACTCCCTCGCTCAACCCAAACCCTTTCTCTCCATACTTGTCAATCATACATCATACATCATCTCCAACAGGCCCGACCACACCAGGCGACCCAGCCTGCCTCCAAGCAGCCAAGACGAGTGCAATGACGTCATCGACACCTTGGTTTTGTTTTACACTTGTGAAGATGGTTGGACCGTCTCCGCGCATGGCCTTTGAATCGCGGTTCATGACTTCGAGAGAGGCTCCGACGTAGGGTGCCAAGTCGATCTACAAGTGGTGAGAGTGAGAGAAAAAGTGGAAGGTGAGGTTGGGTATATGCGTGTATGCGGTAAGAGAAGGTACGAACCTTGTTGACGACGAGGAGATCGGATTGGGATATTCCTGGACCGCCTTTTCTCGGGATCTTGTCACCACCCTATACCAATACGCTCATCAGTGCCTCACTCCCAACTGTCAAACTCGAAAGAGAAAAATCAAACGCACCGAAACATCAATAACATAAATAATATAATCCGCCAACTCTCTCGAATAATTAGCAGCCAAATTATCGCCTCCGCTCTCCACGAACAAAATCTGACAACCGAATTTCGCTTGGAGGGTCTCGAGGGCACCCATGTTGGCCGAGATGTCTTCGCGGATGGCGGCGTGGGGACATCCGCCGGTTTCGATGGCGAGGATGCGAGAGGCGGGGAGGGCTTTGTTGCGGATGAGGAATTCTTGGTCTTCGCGGGTGAAGATGTCGTTGGTGACGGTGGCTACGTAGGGAGTGGTTTGTTAGTTGGGGATGGGATAGGGTGAGGTGAGGTGAGGAAGGAGAAGAGGACGTACCGATGTTGAGTTCCTTTCGGAGTCTTTGGCAGAGAGCGAGTGTTAGTGCTGTCTTGCCAGAGCCGACAGGTCTACAGAGCAGTTTAGTACAATGACGCCAACCCGGAGTATATGCAGACCAACCCTCCAATACCGACAGTAAAACCCCGCTCCTCAAAGTTCCTCGCACTATAGTCAGGCAAATCCCGTTCAGCATACTTCCCTACACCACGCGTCCCAAATCAGTCAATCACAGAACCATGTCATCGAAAGAAGATCATCAAGAAACACACCAGGGTTATCAAGATGTTCATGAGTATGTCCATGTTCAGCTAGACCATGGTCATGCGAGTGAGAGGCTCCTCCGTCATGGGAGTGGGTAGGTGCCGGTTGTGCAGCGACGGTTGCGGAGAGGTTGTTTATGAATTGGACGGTGTCTTTGCTCATTGTGGGCGATCAGAGAAGGAGTGTTTTTAGACATGCCTCAGATACCAGATATGCCTCCTCCCTCAAGCAGCCAATGGTAGCACGGATACCATACTCGCCAGATAAGAACTCATTACACTCTCTAGATCGCATCGGGCCTTCATTGTAAGTGCGACTCTAGATAAGATTAGATTGCATAACCTCTATCCCGCCAACACGTATTCATTACAACCTCAAGACTACATTATCTACCCATTCCCCTTCAAGCAGCACTCTCCTACAGCTCAAGTGGTGGCTTCGTGTATCGGCACCCTTCAAGTCGTTCACAAAAATCAGCCACGTGTAAAATGCCCCTCTCACGCAGCTCGGGCAAGTATCTCGTACGTATAGCTTTCTTGACCGCCGGAACCATTTTCTGCCCCAGGTAATGCGGCATAAAGACCACTTTCTCCACCCCTCGTTCGACACTCTCTGCAATATGTCTACGATGCCAGCGCGTGAGCTTGAAGATGAAAGTAGAGTTTTCAAGCTGTCCCCAGGCCAATTCGAATATGATCGTACGGACAGTGGGAGGGAGGGATTGGAGGAGGTAGATGTGTCTGTCCATGTCTTTCCTCTTGAGTACGATACTAACCGTGTCCAGCTTGGGAAAGTATTTCAGTCCGAGAGCTTCCCAGTACATGGCCACACGATCTGTCATACGAAATCAACATAAATTATCACATCGATGGAATAAGGAATGCTTACTTGGTACAGAAATACAGTTTCGCATAATGGTTCTCCCATCTTTACCAAACCTCAAGGTTTTCAATGATGGCCACAAGTATCCCTTCAACTCCTCGAATACAGGAATGAACCCGACGCCTTGATCATCCGTTAAATCCAGCGTCTCTAGCGACTGGAGAAAGGGTCGGATCCCTTCGACGAATCCAGCAGAATGGCCCTCTTTACGAAGGGAATAATGCGACAGCGTCTTCAAAGGAGGACATGGGGTTCTATGCAAGACCACGGCATTGGGATCGATGGGGGCAGGGCCCAGGTGTTGCCGTTCGGTATCACCATGACAAAAGAGATGTTCGACACCAGGAAAGATAGTGAACAGATAGTCGAATATGTACGGCTGGGGATCCCATTTCGGTGGTTCATAAGTGACCGAATCGAGTCTGATAGTCTTCACCCAATCCCTCGAGCAATTCTCTTCGTCCGATCCCTCCACGAGACGCAAAGGGAGGAAAGATTCATGATGAAGTGTAAGGTTCACCATTTCCAGTTCCGTCAGATTGGGAAGCAGAGCGGTCAGCGTCATCAATGTCCGAAATGTCAACACAGTGGGTGTCGGGTCGTCGCAGAGTGCGGAAAGCCGGTACTCTATAGTCAGTGCCCGAATGTAAGTGAGGTCTCTGGTGGTCCTGTGTAGATTTTGGAGGATTGAGAGGAGGTCGAGTTCTGGTGTGTCGAATAAGATGACAGTGGGATGCCCGAAGAGCAGGGAATGAGCGGTGGGGAACCATGTTTTGGAGACTAACGTGCAGGCTTTGAGTACATCCTTATCCTCGTGAACGTACTCGATGATTTGCATAATGAGCTCAACAGGGAGAGGAGGGATTTTGGAAGGTTCATTGTAGAGGATGGACGGTAGGCCTAGCCACAAACTACGGAGAGTAGAGGTAAGATTTGACAACATGGTATGGAGGGTAAAATGCGAATACCAGCCTGCTATTTATTTGCCTCAAATCGAGGTGATTAGTTCGGTGGCGTCAGGACAAGGAATAGTTTCCATCATTTCGAGTTTAAACAAATCCTTGTCTTCCATTGTCTTTATAAGGAAATTCATCATCAAACCTCACGACGTTGTATTCATCTAGAAAAAAGACAACAACATCGCAGTCATCACATGTGTGCACCTACCTACACAACAATCACCAAAAGAAGCAACCTCGATCAGAGATTTGTGACCTTGCTACGAGTCCTCCCCATCAATGTAAAGCGTCCCAGGCGTTCGCTTAGGCATATGTCTTCGTCTCCTCAACCTTCTCCTCTCCTTCCTCCTCGATTTCGCAGTACTCTCCGGTATCGGCGTCGGTTTCAGATCAAACGCCAATGCCATATTTCCTAAAGGCAATGAAGCCTTCCACGGGACCTCTTTATGTTCTCCATCAGTCTCTGCAATCAATCTGGAAACTATACATCCGTGTTCTGAAGATGCTGTGAATGTGCCTCTGAGATCGACAAAATCCTCGTCTTGGTGTAAGACATGAGTGTCTGCGATGGAGATAGGAGCAGTGATATTGATGTCTGGTGGAGTTTCGGAGAGGGTTGTGTGGAAGTTGAGTACGACTTGGCCGTTTGGCCGGTTGAGAACTGGAGTAGGTTGACTCAGGTAGTCGGTAGGTAGAGAAAGTATCTGGATTATAGAATGGGTGAGACAGGAAAGAAAGAAAATGCTGTGTCCCGTACCTGTACTCTGCTTCCAATGGGCGGAGAAATGTCACCTTCCAAAGCGAGAGTACCCCGTCCAGGGTCGGCAGAGTTAATTCTGAACACCTGTTCTGGTGCCTAGGTATCCGCTTTCAGTAACACATCTTACACAGGTTAAAACTGTCTCACCTGGCGCGGAGTAATTCCCAAATAGAAATTCCAATCGCGAAACGCGAGATTGATATCTCTCGCACTCAGCATCCTGTGCTTCTTGATCGCTGCAATAAGGATCTCTGTCGGATTTTCATCATTCAAAGTATGAACCAAGTTGCCTTCTGAACTATCTTTCTCGTCATGTTAGTCACAATCACCAGAAAGGAACGAATGACCATACTCACGAAGTAACGAAAATATGGTTTGTGATGGCTTTCAACGCCGGAAAGACAAGCTTATGTCTTGCGGGAGCATGAGCATCGAGACAGATGCCAACTGCACCGGATGAGTGGATTACATTATTGTAAAATAGTGTAAATGGTCTCCCAGTGACGAACGGGGTCGAACTTGTCATAAGACCAAGCTGAAGTAAGTACGAAGTACAGTCAGTGGTCGTACAGCCCGCCAAATAGACAGAAACATACTGTTGTGGCTTTTCGGAATCTGGTCAGGGACTGCGAGATACCTTCAGGTGAAGTATCTGACAAGTAAAGAATAGTGTTCACGTTTTCAGGGCTATGTATATACGTCAGAATAGTCAATTGGCACTAAGGTCTGGAAGAACATACTCACTCTATGTCCTTAATCTCTTCCGGAAGAGGTGGTAGCTCTCTCATCCTAGGCCACGTCTCTCCATCGAAAGTCGAAGGAGGCAATTCCCCCATGAACCCCTCGCCTACACTCTCCTCCTCCTCCGTCATGCCGACCTTTCTCGCCATATGCCACCTCCCAACCTGTGTCACTGGACGACCAGGAATCGTGCTCCTAAACACCTTCGCCCTGTCTCCATCAAACTCTGCCCACGAACACACCGTCACACCCTCCCCGTCCCCACGAAACAACGCTTTCCCTTGCAACTTCTTCAACCTCACCACATCATTCTCTCGTATTCGATACCTCCTCCTACCTATCAGTGCTTCAGCCATCTTGCCTTCTCTCTCCAGCATCTCTATCAATTCTGCCTTCAGCGTCGGGATGCTTTTCGTCCTCTCCAGATTTAGAGGTGAGGAAAGACATCCGACCGTGTTCGGATGACTAGTGAAGATTTTAACCATGTCCGAGAGATGGGACGGGGAGAGAGATGGAGAAGGTGAGATAGAGAAAAGGAGTGTGTTCGAAGGGTCTCGTGTTTGAGACCAGGCAGTTAGGTGTTCGAGGAGAGTGCCGCCAGAACGAGACACGAGGGTGCGGGCTGCTAGAGCCATCCTGCCTGTTGCTGATGACAGCTATAGTATCTTCTCGTATAGTGAGGAATTAAGAATCAAACCACTAGTTCCTACAAGCTATAGCGAGACTTGTTACAGTCACTATTAGTACTCGAGTTACTAGTACACAGTCTATAGATTCCTTGTATAATTGCTCAGGCTCTACACCGATCGATCAATTCGATCAATTCGAACATTGGCACCACGGTGGCATGAGGCCTGGCTGCGTCCACTACTAATGGTCATTTTACCTCCAGAAACACCTCTTCACGAGATATCAAGCAAAGCCGCAAGATAAAATGGGGTATGCTTTCTTAATCTGCTTTATTCCAGGCAAAAGAAACTCCAGACCCTCCACAGTACTCCGAGTCAAGAAAGGAAGAGAGTCGCTCCTTTCAAGTTCCTCAGAACCCCAGTTTCCCTTCCTTCCTATGGAACTCATCTTCCAAATTATAGAGCATGCCTATGCTGACCAGGCGACTGTCGGGTCGTGTGCATTGATTTGCAGAGCGTGTCTCCCTATCGCGCGGGCCATCCTCTACGAGCATGTCACGGTCAAGCTTTCGTCTCAAGACGTGTCTACTGGCACCTTCGTCCACACGTTTATTGCTACTTTTGTCAATCATATTCGCTGTTTGACTCTGGAGAGTAAACCCTATTCGATAACTAAACGACCTACTCTCAAGCTGAAGGACTTGGTCTCGATAACGAGTATGATTCCAAACTTGAGGAAATTGAAGCTCAGGGATCTTTCCCTTGACTTCAATGACATCATTTCCTCCAATAGTCAATACATGCCCCTAACACAACAGAATTCAGTAAAGACCGTCGAACTCCGTTTTCTAACGATCTGTTCACCAAGGGAAAATCACCAACCGACGATATTTGAATATCTTTTTGCCTCATTCCCTGCAATTCAACATATTATCTACCGAAGCATCATAAATTTTCAACGTCCAATTCGCATAACCTCCACGGACGTAGTAGCTGGCCCTCCACGATCGTTATCATGCCACAACGTATTCAGATTTCGAACATTCTTCGAAAACATCCGACCCTTTCTCAACTCGTTCGAGATCATCGACTATACTCCATACCTCGGCTCTCCCGACACCGACTTATCCGACTTTGACGAATTGCACGTACTCTGTGCATCAGTAACCCCTAAGAGGTTGAAGGTTTTACGATTCTGTATTGCACCGCCAATGGAGATCTGTTTTGACTTCAAGAGACTCAAACTTAACAACTCGGACGCTCCGAGCCCAGGTAAGGAGCTTCTTATATTCCTTCAAAATCAATATGTGCTAACTCTCTTCTATCATCGGTCCTTTGGCTGTTGAACAGATCACCCCGAAGGGCTTTGGCGAAACATGGGGTGGCGAGACTACACCGTCTTACACACGATCTATATAGTCATTGGGATGCCCACAGTTCTCTTTATCATGCACATCTATATCCTCCCCTTCCTTCCCACTTCGATCCGTACCATTGTATTCGAACTAGCCTGGGGCGAACGGGGCAAGATTGAACCGTCCCTCAAATGGTTGGACGCACCGTACGTGGAGAAATGCGTCGAAGGTCTGCCAAACCTGGAGGAAGTAGTCTTCATGCCGCATTACCTGGGACACACATTGACGCAATCCACACAGAACTCCATACGTACACAGCTTGCTAACTTAGATGCACGTGGACTTTTACGCATCGCTAGTGTTTGTGAGTCGGTGGATTGGTGGCAGTACGAGAGACCTGGTAGAGCTTATTCTAGGCTCGGTACGAGGCTTATCTAAGTTTCTTTACATTGTAGCTGCTGTCCTTTCTCCCCTCTCTAACATCTCTATTAGTTGATCCTGCCTTAAATGCTGAATGCTTTTTATCCTCTCCAATTTTATCGGCGAGGAAAGACATCCAATCGTGTTCGGGTGACTAGTGAAGATTTTGACCATGTTCGAAGTATGGGACAGTGAGAGAGATAGTCTTGTGGTTGAGACCAGACTACTATATTGGATGTTGGAGGACGGTGTTGCTGGAGCGAGACATGAGGATGTGGACTAGAGTCATCCTGCCTGCTGCTAGTGATAGTATCTTTTCGTATATAGCGAAGCAGGACTAGAATCGTTAGTAAGTCAAGCTATAGCTGGTGTTGCAGTTATTAATAGTCGAGTATGATTGATCGCTTGCTCCATACCGACGATCAATCAATTCGATCAATTCGAACACTGGCATTCAACCACCGGGACCTCATACCCGGTCTAACTAATTAGATATCGGTACAAACTTTTCGCCTTAGCTAATTAGCTCTGAAGCCCTCTTATCGCCCTCGTTCCAATATTTCCTCCAAGATTGTTCGACTTATTCCCCTTTGAGAATTTATTTCTCCAGCCCTCATTAGGGTCTCCTCTGGCTCTCAGAAGTCCAGACTCCCGGCGACCCGGATCTCGCGATCTGCTCGTTCCCATGTGTTCCTCGCTATCCACGTGGACCCACGCGTCCCGTCTTCCCCTCTCCATTATGCACCCCTTCCCCTTCCCCTCCCCTCCCGCCCCTCCCCGCCGGCGCTCCGTACGTTCCCGCGCCCTCCTCCGCCTCTCTGCCCGCCCATAGTGTGTATATCACTCGATCCTCCATGGATCTATACGATAAGGGTATCAATAGGAAGCTATATAGTATTAGAGCATGTATAAATGCTCAATAGTACCATCGGAGCATCGATTACTGTAGTAATCGATGTTTTATTGTATTGATATAGGTAACAAAATTGTATAGAACACGTTGAATGGTCGCTACAGTAAGAGCTATAAGATATTGTAATGGGATCATTGTTACCGCATGGCGTGTCTTATCCCGAAGCGCCTGTAGTTTGATAGCAGGGCTGTTGTACCAGTCACGCATCACGCACACGCGTAAGAGTCACATGCTGTGGCATTAATATACAGTAAGTAGGGTATACTAAGCTATGGGATTATATACTAGTACGTTTGGGTGTACAGCTATTAAGATTGTAAGGACATCGTATCAAAAAAGTTCTCCATCCCATCTACTTCCCCCTGAAAGTCGTCGTCATGCTCGATATCATCTTCCTCTGCGTCTGACCCCTCATCATCTCCCGTCTCCCTCCTCGCCGCGACACCCTCATTACCGTCTGCATTACGGGGTGACATGTCCAGGGAGGGTGGTGTCCTGGTATCCATACATCCCATGCGAACCCCCAACGACGTATCACCTGTGAAGTCCACGAGGTCGTGGATTTGGTGTATCCGTTTGAGCAATGCTTCGTTAACACGACTCCGTCGGACTATGAAGTCATGAACCGGGCCATACAGAGGGTTCGCGTCGGACTTCAGCTTCTTAAGTACCAAGTCATACCGCGTACTCTGGTCGTAAATGCTCGTATGTAGACGGCGCGTCTCTACGTTACACCGGAGGATCTCCTCCCTAGCTCGGGCGATGCGATGGCGTAGCCTGAAGACTTCGCGATAGAGGGGTTTGGCCCAAGGCTTGTTGCGTATGTCGTTCCGGGTATCTTGTAGTAGCGCAAACTGTTCGATATAGTTATATTGTGAGATTTCCGCCATGTCGATACTCTCACGAGGAGGACGGAGTGCGGCAGCGGCGGAATTATACGAGGCGACGGCCCTACGTATGGCCTTCGATCTCTTCTGTAGAGACTGTGCAAGAAAGGTCCTAGTCTTGTAAG
This sequence comes from Cerrena zonata, assembly GCA_038087015.1. NCBI lineage: Eukaryota > Fungi > Basidiomycota > Agaricomycetes > Polyporales > Cerrenaceae > Cerrena > Cerrena zonata. Next base: position 194,830 of record JASBNA010000007.1, read on the forward strand.
CTAAGCCAAATCAGTATGATAATATCTTAAGCGTAGGTTTAGAAACTCACCAGTACCAGACAGGTTCATCTTGTGTAGTTCAAACAACCGCTGCACGACGAGTTGCTGGAGGTGGTCGAGCGCCCTGCGGTACTTACGTTCTGCGATGTATTTGACGGCTTCCATGTAGTCTGCCTGACCAGGCACCCATCGTCGGTGGATTTGGAATTGAACCTCCATTTCGACCACTTCCTGAAGGATGTTGTCGTAGCGTTCGCGCGCGATGCGACGTTGCGTTTCGAGTTTGAGAGTTTTTGATGCCGCTTTGTTGTATTGTGTTCGACCTGACGAGGGGTTTTCCGTGATGAAAATAGAATCACCTGCATGACCTAAAAAGGCGGAGTTGGCCTTCGCCTTGTCATTTGCAGCCTTGTCAAGCGACTGAAGGAGCTCGACATACTCCACCTTGAAACGATCTTCCTCGGGCTCCTGTCCAATGTTTGCGAAGTACTCGGCTTGTTCATCCTCCCACGCGTCAAGATCGTCGTCAGAAATCTTGAGGTTCGACTTTGCTTCTTCGAAAGCAACAGTGTCTTCTTCAAGAATCTTGAGAGCCTGTTGGTAGTTATGAAGAATGAACGTGCCAAGGTTGGCATACTTGTCATCGTCCCACTGACGAAAGTATGCATCAATGAAGAGGCGACGGCGGTAGGATGAGGCGTAGCGAATGATACGAGCGAGGGCATTCGAGAGACTGAAAATACGTTCCATGGTCTCGAAATCCTCCAATCCAACTCCCTTAGTGATGGTGGGGTGGTTCTTTAGTTGACATTGATAGTTATGCGAATAACCATGGAATGCATTTACCACGAACTTGTGGAGTTTTTCGTTGATCGCCGAGGCAAGAGAAGAGTTGCCGGCAGTTTTTGAGAAACCGCAGGCAATATCCATACCGCCGGCAGACCGCGCTGGTAAGACTTCCAGGGATTTGGCAAGGATAGCAAGGGGGTATTTAGCCCTGCATAGTGGGGTGTAAGCGGAAGGAGGAGGGAGAGGGATAAAAGACTTACAGCTCACCACTCCGTACCATGTCGGCAATCCAAAGGATAAGGCCATGCCTACAGGCACTGCAGTATATCCCCGTCTCGTCGAAAATGGACCAGGTCCTCTTCTTCTCATCAGACGCTGCTGCTTTCCAGTTCTTCACACACTGGTCGATATCGGAAGGAGTATGGTCACTGACACCATCAGTGGGGTCTCCTTGATGCCCCCCTTCAGAGCCAGAGTCGTCTTCATCTTCAGATCCTTCTGCGTTGATCTCTCGGTGGGCTTCTCTCTTCCCCTCGCGCCGGGATTTCACTTCGTTGGCGTACTTGTCGACATACTCTCGAGGAAGGAAGTAGTCGCTATCTTCATAGACACGCGTGTCTGCTGCAATACGGTTACCAACAGGCAGCATTCGCTTCAAGCTGTTATTCCCATCGTGAGCCCAGAGCCTGCTGAACTCCATTGGCATCTCGTCTTGTAACTGAAAGGGAAGTATTAGTACATATTGCTAAGCAGTAAACTAGTAACCTTACTTCGTAGCAACATGCAGGGCAAGAGTTCAGAACTCTCCAGTTCTCCGAGTCCCAGCCCAATGTTGCGAAGACGTGTCTGTCAACAACACGTTGAATACGTACAAATACTTCATACGTCTCGGCGAGGATGGTTCGGAGGTAACGCCTGTAAGGGATCTGAGGGCATAGCTGCACGTTAGTATATTACCTTCTACATGTGACACAAGATCGACATACCTGGTAGTGGTCGCAGACACTGGATCGTGGCCTGAATTTTAGGCTTCATAAAAGTAAGGTCAAATTTTATAAAAAGTCTCTTACAAAATATGATTTTAAGCACCTAAAAATTGTCAAAAAATGCAGAATTTCAGCAAAATTTGATGAATCATAAAATCCTTGGCTAATTCAGACTTTTGTATCTAATTTTTAGACTTTAGAAATATTGAATTTTTGTTTATTTTTTATTGGAGAAAAGTTTACTATACAAAATTCCAAATTTTGATACACTTTTATTTCCCTAGAAATCATAATATAATTGTATATATCAAAATAAAGTGTTATAAATAGAGAGCCTAGAGAGAAGATATAGACTACTATTGTTGGTAAATCATAGTCCCTGTCAATTATACTATCTGATAGAGATATTTAAGTATGCAATATCACTGACCTTTCTAAATTAGCAGTTTAAATTTTATATCACTTTTGGAGAAGCAAAAGTGCATCAAAATTTGAAATTTTGTATAGTAAGCTTTTCTCCAATAAAAAATAAACAAAAATTCAATATTTCTAAAGTCTAAAAATTAGATACAAAAGTCTGAATTAGCCAAGGATTTTATGATTCATCAAATTTTGCTGAAATTCTGCATTTTTTGACAATTTTTAGGTGCTTAAAATCATATTTTGTAAGAGACTTTTTATAAAATTTGACCTTACTTTTATGAAGCCTAAAATTTGGGCTACGATCCAGTGAGATAACCTTACTAAATGCCTCGATGCTTAGAGAGGGCTGACGCAGTCGCAAATGATGAAAATGTTCAAGGGTCTGGAAGCCGATGGCGACCGTTGGTGAGGTAGGAGTCTTTGCAAGATAGCCGTGGGTGGCCAGATCAACAGGGATTGATGTACTGGTTGGCGGGCGCGAGATGGTGATTGTCGATTCCATGGAGAAGATGTTGTAGACATCAACTGTGCATTTTATCTCGGACGCTGGAGGGAGTTGCGTGTCGGCTGAAATCTCGGGTTGAGTTTGTTCAGTTGAACACGGTTCTTCATTGTTGTGTGGGGATGGTTTAGGTGAGCTTAGTTCTTCATCGACGGTCGGAGCGCCATATTTCCAAGTGATATAAGCACCTGTTAGTGGATCGATCAAAGTGTTCCACTCAGACATTTCTCGACTGCGGCGCTGCTTCCAGTTCTGTCCAAAACGTTTGCGACGTCCTTTGAGGCTGTAAGAGAGTGAGCTGAAGCAGATGAAATAATATATTGATTAACTTACAACCGGATCCGTAAGTCATGAAGAGCATGGGCAATTTCCACATGCACGGGTGGTGGCGTCTCGTCTTCACGCTCGTTAACCCATGATGGGTCATCATCGAAGGTCAAGGGGTGACCTCCATCGAGAGGTCCATTATTTTCTGTAAGGACACCCGCTTCCCTCTGCAGGTCTTCCAAAATCCTACGAGACTCAGGGTTCAACGCTGTTGAATGAGGTTAGCATAAATGAAACTAAGAGAAATGAAAGACTGACGCACACTGCATCTTCTCTCTAAGTTGTTCCTTCGCCTTGGCCGCTTCCTCCGCTCGCGCCTTGAACCCGAGAATTCGGGTGACCTTACGGGTAGACGCAGGATACTCACTGGCAGACGAGGAGTCATTTCGCGATTGCGAAGGGTGTACGAAGGTCGTCGTTTTGACCTGACGACTGACCCCAGCACGCGACCGGCGAGTAGAGTCCTTAGGCATTAGAGGAGCAAGCGAGCCGGAAACGCGACTATAAATTGAGAAACCACAATCTCAGCCCGCCTGAGAGATGGCGCGTATAGGTCACGTTCGAGGGCCATAAACTCAGTGTTCGCGTTCCCGAAAAATGTGGAGGGCGTGATCAATGATCGATAGTGATCGGTGACTGAGGCTTAACGAACGGTGGTCGACTCGTTGTAGAGGCCTCTGCACCATCATGAGTGGAAATCGAATTGAAAGGGTCTACCCCAGACCAGTCTTCGATCCTACTCCGGAGGATCAAGTCCGCATAGTCGTGCTAGGCAGCACTGCGGCTGGTATCTATGAGCTAGCAACGTGAGCCTGATCTTATTTCACTGACTTGGTGTTAATGGTACACTGACCTTGTTATAGATGCCCGGCATTCCCTCGTGCTAAGTGGGATGGCGAGAGCTTTCCAATCGCGGTATACTGTCGGTCTGAGGCAGAAGCTGCCAGGGTATACAAGGTCCAGAGTGTTGTCAGGACTGTCGAGACTCGTAGTAAGGAAGATATCCAAGCGGCACTCGTGAGGAGTGCAATCGCCTGCGCGTTGTTCATGGAAGGTGACGAGAGTACGATTGACTGCTACGCCAGCATCTTCAACAAGCTTAACCGCCCTTGCATCTATTTGTCATGGTATGTCCGTCTTACCTGCATTTACGTAAATTGTTGACACCTCTATGAACTTAGGGATGATGCTTACCCACATCATGCCTACTACAAGTGGAGCAAAGCTGTTCGAGCGAAGACTTTTGTTGACGGTCTTATTATTCTCATTCGCAAAGATAAAAGCGACCTCCCCTCCTCCTGGACTCAACTCGTTGACTTCCCGCGCCCTGTCATTGACATGCAGAGCATCGCCGGGGAACTCGCTCAGATGTCCGTCGGATCCTCTCAGGCCGGAGTCTCACGTCAAGTGACGGCTTCGCAGGCTATTTTGTCATCTGGTTCTTCGGCGGCCATTCCGGATACTTCGCCTCCCTCGTATTCTGAGGGGAATGCACTTGGACTGTCTACTTCCTTACCGACCATCTCTCACGTACCAGGTATATGTGTCGTCTTCTGTTTTCGAATAGCTTGGGTCTAACAGAATGCTTTGCAATTCAAAGGCGATGGCGATGTCTTTGCATCCATCCCTATATGGGCATTGGGTCACAACGTCCATTCTTTTCCACCCAGTAAGTACTCATCGTTTGACGTTATACCGATAGCGATTGGAGACTAATCATCATGTATCTTTAGACTACGCGTTCGTACGCGTTCGTGATACTAGCGGCCGAGTAATCCGCTCTTTGAAGGAGATACCCTCGCGCACTATTCCTGTCCCCTCCCTTGGTCGAAACGCAGACCTCTTAGTCGATATCCTTGGGTTACCTGTAGCCACAATCGTACAGATTCGCAATGCGTTCCTGAACGCCCGCGAAGTAGAGGACAATCCTTGTTACGCGTTCATTGTTGAGATGGTTGGACATGGAATGACACTGATGGAGGCCGGTTCTATTTATAATGAAATTGAGACGACGAAGGAAGCAAGCCGAGAACGATTAGATTTCTAAATGTTGTAGATATGTCAAATATGCTTAATGTATCATTGTTGCGACTTCCCAATATTGTTTGAGCAAAAGTGGATGAAAATAGGTTGTGACGGCATGTGAACAATGGACCTTCCTACTCGAAATCCCTATAATTACATGCATACTTCAGTTCCCATCCGTGCACCACCCTGACTTATGCGTTGACTCCGGACGTCCCACTAAGTATATGGGGCAACATCGCACAGACCTCTCATTGCCCTCAGCATACCCATACCTCCGTACTTCTCTAGATATGACAGGTTCGCAATGTTTCAATACCCCTCATGTTCACCAATGGTCGATGTCATTGCTAGACGGGTAAGGTATGTTATGAGGCTATAGCTCACAGTAAACTTACGTAGTAAGCAGGGCAGACTTTAGCTACTCACGAACGAAGCGATATCCGCTTAGCGATTGTGGAACATTTGTGTCTGACATGTTCTACATGTTTTTCTAGGTTAACGGAAGATCTCGGCGCTAACTCGAAAGTATGGTCTATGGCGGAGGACTCGGAGATTATGGCAACAAGCCGTAGAAGTTGACATATCTCTCAATATGAAGCACCCATCATACAGTATGTGTTGGCTCCACCTCGTTGTTTATATATTGTCACAAAATGGCAGACTAATACCCATCATCGCGTACAAGAAGACTAAGTACAGTGCTTTAGGAAGAAGCCCATCACGTGTGAAAGGTTCATCGAGCGGTGAGTCTCTCTTCTCATCCCTTTATCGATATTCTCACTAATGCCTAGTAGGTCCACTTAAAATCCTGTCCCTCCCTATGATGATAATGTTCTTAGAAGGACGAAACCCCAAGAGTACTCGCGAGAAAACGGATAAGTCTAATGGAGGGGACAATGCCTCCTATTACGCGAAGTACGTCTCCTGCATCTCCTTACTTATCGACTGTCTACTCAAACCATAGTAGACATGCGGAGGCTCGCCGCGAGTATCAAAATCGCTACAATCAGCTACAGCGTCTGACCCGCCGAAAGCTCAGTAAATCTGACTTGCAGGCTCTTCGCAAAAGAAAATCGGACGAGCTAGATGGTGTCATACCGTACGTCGTTATTATTTCTATTTCTATCACACATTTGAGTGCTTAGTCGTCCCTCCAGTGCATTTGAAAATCAAATTTGTCGACGTAGTGCAGGTCTCGACCCCGAACGAACCGACAACATGGAAGCGGCGGAGGGTAAGCTGGCCGATGAACTCAACTCGTTGAAGTGGGGTATTGCTGAACAGCAGTCGCAACTAAGGCATATATATGCCGAGGACGAGTGGATCGAAACGTACATCAGGGAGCTTTGTATCATGCGAGACATAGCTGTCGGCGGTGCACGTACATGGATCGAAGTCAACTGTGATCTCAAAGGAACACGCAAATGGAAAGAAGAGGTCCATAGAAGACGTCGCACCGTTGCGATATACCACCAGGAAATTGACCTCTATAGACAAGGTCCTGAAATTCCGCTGTTGGCGTTGCGGTTGAATGAGTTGATTTCCGCCGGGTTTTGGTAAGTCCCCCACAGTTTCCTATACCTTTGTAGGATCCATCACTCATGAACATGTATATTCCTTGTAGTGTCAATAAGACGGTGTTTCGCCGCCTTTACCGCTTCTGAATTCCCTTGTACAACCCTTGTTTCTTACAACTTGTAGAACGGCTGTTTCAGCCTTTTTCATTTTTCTGAAATAAAATGTATTCTTGATGGATCTAGCTATAGCTATTTTAATATTACTGGACACTGCGGAACTTATGCTAAAGCCCCCATCGACGTAATGTCAACAGCATCGTTCACGACATTCAAGCAGTTTGCGACCCCCGCCAGATCGTATCACACGGACCATGGCGGAAGAGGCGCATGTGGTTCATCAAATTTTGAGGCGGGCATTGCAAGGGCGCATCATAGGGTTGGAGTGTTTTTCCGAGAGCACAAGGTTGAGCCAAGGGTTTAGCCCCACTAGCATTGATATGGTCCTCAGTAAGACAAACTATTGTAGAGAAACAATACATGTATACTGCAACGAGCAAACAACTTCAGTCGGAGAGGAGTAGTATAGAACGTCGAAAAAAAGGGCAACGAAACACCATGAATACCTAGGTTGCTTCTGTCTGGCTGAGTTTGTGAACAAGAAGGCACAATCTTTCTACAAATAAACACACTTATCTCTGCGCACGAGACGATAGGTGGCGTGGCTGAATGTTTCACCACGGTTGTTGGCCAGGGAGCACGCAATATTTTTTGGTTGAGGCGGCATGCTCAGCAACCAAAATACAGGTGTCGGACAGAGTACACACCTCCATCCCCCTCCCTCCGCGCGACGTACCACTCGTCTCTTGAATCATGGGTGTCTCCGACAAGAGTCGCGTCTTGATGCAGCGTCTTGAGCCAAAGCATCGCACACTTCATACCTCGAAGACAAGGACCGACCTCCATTTACAACAAAAGAAGAGCCGCATCTATAATAAACTGACCACAGCTGAGAGGAAGTCTCAGAATGAACGGCGAGAAAAGAAACGTAACCTCCTCAATGCCCGCTTGAAATCGTGCGACGCAGCGGTATGGAAACTGGCCGAAGACATGGCCACAGACTTTGGTTACGATGCGTACCACTGGTACCATCACATCCTGCAGAATGTGCGGATGGCCAAAAAGCAGCGCAAAGCGAATCGTTGGAACGCTTTCGTTGCATTGTTTCTGGAGCCTATCAACAACGGTACAGAATTTCAATAACTCTCGTCACAATGTATTAAACACTTACATATTTTTTCCAGCACTCCCTGAGGGTGTGCCGAAGAAAAAAGCCAGTGATCCGGATATAGCGGTGAGGCTGAAGGAAGCTTGGGACGCGATGACCAAAGACGAGCAAGAGGCCTTCACTGCGACTCGTGTAAAGGAGATGGAGGAGGCACGAGAGATCCGGGACGTAACGAAGCACAATACCGCTATCGCCGCCTTCCATGACGTTAGGACCTCTATGCAAGGTATCATGGACCAAGTAAGTTTTTTTCGGCTCACCAGTAGCGAAATATACTAAGATTTCACTTAGCTGCGGGATCTCTATCTTCGTACCGGTCTCGAGGTCCTTATGTTTGGCGTTCGAGGTAGCGAGGAACACTTCAATCGACCGTTCGTTCTGTCGACATCCGATAAGGGCACGGATTTCTTCCATACTTGCTTCAAACAGCTTCCAAGTATATGGGTAACGAGTTTCGAAGCATACGTCCTGCTGGGAGTAGACGGTGAGTCCCAGAATATATCGAGTAAACGTCGGACTACAGCTCACCTCTTACACAGGCATGAAGAATACCCAGGCGATTGAACTATCGAGGTTGAAGGGTGCGTGTAGTGCACTCGTACTGGAACAAATGCGTAAGTTCAGTTCTCAATCTTACCGATTGTTTCTCACGCGGTCAACTTTTTACGTAGGAACTGTTGCCGCTCCTGCCAACATTCCCAAGATGCATTATCAAGACTTCTATGAACAGTTCACCCTTCGCCACCACATCGTCTGCGAAGATTGGCCTATCCCCTCATTCTGCACTCCCCACAAACTTGGGATAGTAGAGCTCAGGACGCTTTTCGACAGGCTCACCAATGAAGATGCTCCGCCCCTCTTCCGTGTTCTCACTCCTGATGAGTGGAGAGCTCACTCCTCCGAACGTTCTACCCGCGCCCTTGGTACAGACACCACGACATCTGAACTCGGCACCGTCTTTGTAGCGGACGGTCCTTCTATCCAACAACCCGCACCTGGTGTCGAAAACGCGTCAGCTCAACGAGGTAACAGCACGTCTACCGCCTCAACACCGTCTGCCACCAACTCCTCTTCGCAAGACGCTTCCATGTCATCCGCTGCCAATCCATCTTCGCAAGACGCCTCCGCGTCACCTACCGCCTCATTGTCATCTTCGTTATCAACACGTACCACATCTGCAAATACTTCGACGGCCTCTCACGGGCTGAAGCCTCAGAAAGCGAGGAAACAGCGAAGTGACAAGAACAAGCCGAGGCCGCATGCCACAAAGGCCTTTAAGAAGGATCAAGGAAAGCGGCCGCAAGCCCAGGATCCAGCTGCCGCTCCGCAGAATGAGGCAACCAATGGACCTCAGACAACCAGCGCACCCGCTCCCATCCCTCTTACTACCTTCACCTCCGTGTTCTCGCTCTCGCCGGGGATGAACTCCGTTGCATCGACTGTTAGTCCGACACCCGCGACTGGATCCTCAAGAACAACTAGTACATCCACACCACACAATTCGCCCCTCAATCGCGCTAGTACATCCACACCACACAATCCACCCCTCAATCGTGCTACCCCTTCAATGGTACATGGATCCCCATCGATACATAGATCCCCATCAATATACGGTATTCCCTCGGCGTACGGTGCTCCCTCAGCGTACGGTGCTCCCTCGGCGTACGGTGCTCCCTCGATGTACAGCACCCCCTCAACGGACGGTTATCCTCCAATATATCATCCCCCTTCCCCTTCGTTGCCCGTCTCACCTCTCCCTATGTATGCCCCCCACTCAATGGGTGGTCCACCGTCGTTGCTCGGTTCTCCTTTGAACTTCCCCTTGCTGCACGGTCTCCCTTCAATGCACCGACCTGACGCTACATCGACCCATGATACTTTCATAAATAGCCCTAATCTGACGTCGATGAACTCAAGGAACATCGGGGGCTTCGCAAATGGTTATATGTCGGCGAAGCATGGTAATGGTGCCCGCTCAACGATCAACTCTTCGATGATGGGTGTGGGTTCGACGCCTCATACAAACTTGATGGCTGGGTCGACTACACCAACAAGTGTGAGTTTTGCGTCTGAAATGGCCGGTCCCTCTTCAGCTGGGTCTTCCTCCACTGAGGGAGGGACTAGTAGCTACCATGGCGGCATGTAATATAATCGTATTTCTAATGTTTATATCACCCATTTGAAATGAGAGACAATTGGCTATTTGGGCCTCTCAGCGGGAACTCAGAAAATGCCAAACATATTCTTCTAATATCAACATTCTACCACGAAGGCATACAACTTGAAAGTCCACACAGCCACAATGATCAATTGTAAGTATTGATGGCGATGTCACACCACCATTGGTCAGGTACACTGGGAGGAGTAAGTAACAATCGTCTTCTTATAACATTATGGTTGGCCTTCTGTACTCCTTGAATGTAAATACGATACTAACGACGAACAGTGCTTGTACCGCTGTAATACTTAGTGTATGTTAATGGGCGAGATTGTGACTCTTACGCGTGTGCGTGATGCGTGACTGGTACAACAGCCCTGCTATCAAACTACAGGCGCTTCGGGATAAGACACGCCATGCGGTAACAATGATCCCATTACAATATCTTATAGCTCTTACTGTAGCGACCATTCAACGTGTTCTATACAATTTTGTTACCTATATCAATACAATAAAACATCGATTACTACAGTAATCGATGCTCCGATGGTACTATTGAGCATTTATACATGCTCTAATACTATATAGCTTCCTATTGATACCCTTATCGTATAGATCCATGGAGGATCGAGTGATATACACACTATGGGCGGGCAGAGAGGCGGAGGAGGGCGCGGGAACGTACGGAGCGCCGGCGGGGAGGGGCGGGAGGGGAGGGGAAGGGGAAGGGGTGCATAATGGAGAGGGGAAGACGGGACGCGTGGGTCCACGTGGATAGCGAGGAACACATGGGAACGAGCAGATCGCGAGATCCGGGTCGCCGGGAGTCTGGACTTCTGAGAGCCAGAGGAGACCCTAATGAGGGCTGGAGAAATAAATTCTCAAAGGGGAATAAGTCGAACAATCTTGGAGGAAATATTGGAACGAGGGCGATAAGAGGGCTTCAGAGCTAATTAGCTAAGGCGAAAAGTTTGTACCGATATCTAATTAGTTAGACCGGGTATGAGGTCCCGGTGCATTCAACTTGAAGTTGGTGCGACCGTGGCATAGTGTAAGAGGGCGTTTCCTTATACGGACATATACTATATATAGGCATTACTCTTACATCCGCTTAACTGCACAGTTCTTAGGTAATGCGATACAGGTGGCTACCTTATAAGGTAGCCACGATAACTACGGACATTAGACTTTTATCACTTGTACATACGTAGCGGTTCTATACAGACCAGGCTTGACGTAGCGCGCGTGTGATACTAGTGTGGAAGAGTCGACTCTTACACATAGTTGGCACAAGCACTTTACCTCCGTGAACACAAGTCGAAGATATCAAGTAAACCCGCAAGATACGTGATGGGATACGCTTTCTTAGCTTGCTGTATTCCAGGCAGAAGAAATTCCCCCCAGTCCTCCACAGACTCCCGGGTCAAGAAAGGAAGACAGTTGCTCCTTTCTTCGGAACCCAATTGGCAGCATCCCTTCCTGCCTATTGAACTCATCTTTCAAATCATAGAACATGCCTATGATGATTTGGATACAGCCAAGTCCTGTGCATTGCTTTGCAAGATATGTCTCCCTATCGCACAGGCCATTCTCTTCGAGCGTATCAAGGTCCAGCTTCCGGCTCAAGACGTGTCTGTTCACACCATTCATGAACATATCGCGAGTCTTGTCAGTCATGTGCGTTGTCTGACTTTGGAGAGCATACCATTTCAAAAAAACGCTCTACATGCTCTCAAGTTGAAGGACTTGGTCTCGATAACGAGTCTAATTCCAAACTTGAAGAAGTTGAGACTCAACAATCTTTGTCTTAACTTTAATGGTATCGTATCTTCCGATAATCAAGATATGTCTCTACCACGGCAGGACTCAGTCAAGACAGTCGAACTCCGTCATCTAACGATCCTCAGGCTTTCACCGGGGGAAAATCACCAACCAACAATATTCGAATATCTTTTCACCTCATTCCCCGCAATTCAACATCTTATTTGCGTAGACATCAAGAATATACGACCTTCACACCGCATGGCCTCTGCGGACATATTGGCTGTCCCTCTGCGGTCGTTATCATACCACGGAATGAACAATTTTGGCTCATTCTTCGAAAGCATTCGACCCTTTCTCAATTCAATCGAGATCATCGACTATGCTCCGTACTATGGTTTATCCGAATTCGACGAATTCCGCCTGCTCTGTGAATCTGTGTCCCCCAAGAGGTTGAAAGTTCTACGAATCTGTATCCAACCACGAACGCAGCTCTGTACTTACACCATACGCTTTCAATTCGATGCCAGACTTATGGTCAACAATCCGGATGGTCGCAACCCAGGTAACGAACGTCTTGTAAACAAGTTCAATTTGTGCTCATTGTTTCTTACTATCGGTCCTTTTGCTGTTGCATAGCTCACCCCGAAAATTTTTGGCGAACCATGGGATGGCAGAACTACACCACCTTACACACTATCCATATAGTGATCGGGATGCCCACGGCTCTCTTTGTTTCCCACATCTCTATCCTCCCCTTCCTTCCCCAGTCGATTCGTACCATCGTATTCGAACTGGCCTGGAATGAAGTGGTCGAGTCAGAACCGTCCCTCAAATGGTTGGACGCACCGTACATGGAGAAATGTGTTGAAGAAGGCCTGCCGAGCCTGGAGGAAATTGTCTTCATGCCGCATTATCTGGGACATACATTTACACCATTGGCACAAAGCTCCATTCGTGCACGGCTTGCTATCCTGGATGCACGTGGACTTTTACGCATTGCGAGTGTTTGTAAGACGGTGGATTGGTGGCAGTATGAAAAACCTATTAGGACTTATTCGCAGCTCGGTACGAGGCTCACCTAAGTTTCTTTGTATTGTAACTGCTGTTGTTGCAACCAGGATGCTTTCCAATCACTAGACCTCTCGGTGGTGTCAATTGACGATGTCACTGAAAAATCAACCGTGTTACGGAGCATGGGTGTGGGTTGCGTTCATCCTGCATTCTCTCTTTTGACCGTTGTCACTCCACCTTCCGACTCCAGACCCCAATTTCGTCTCTCACCGCAATCCTCGCTCAAAGCCTCTTGACCTTATTCTGAGATCGATCACATCTAGTATCATGTGCGTCATAATAGAATTATCGCCTCGTCGGCAACCCGTCCCATCCAACCGCTGAATCAACAATTTAGCTTACCTTACTAGCTCTTTAATCCCACACAGACTCAAATATTCTTTTACCTGGAGCAAGTCACCTTTGATGTCCATACCCGGGCCTCACAAGATGATCTCTTTGAGGCCGGAAAGGCTCCTTTACCGGTCGTGTTATCACTCAGAATGCCGCTATGGGACTAGACGTCTTCCATTTACCTTCACAAGTGATACTCGCTCCATACTCAACGTCTAAAGACAGATGCCTCCAGTTGCTCACCAGGTGGTGGGAGTGTCGATCTGTGGACTGGAGTGCACAGGTCTTTGTCGTGCGTCTGGTGAGTTGTCTACGCTTTTGTCCTATGTACGTCGACTGAGACTGTATGGATAGACACTTTCTCGGAGACTACGAAAGACAATATCTGTGATAGACCCTTCTCTGACGTACGAGGACCGCAAGGCACCGCTGCATGTCGGTATAGATCGAGTTGTGCGCGATTGGGAAAATGTTGTATCTCCATGTGCGTTCAGAAGTACGATTACTATGATTATCTGTGCATCCTTTCGATACTACTAAAGTCATTCCGCACTCTCGTACTCGAGTTGGTCTGGAACGACATGGAGGAGTGTCAGTATGAAGATGCTGCTGGGACATGTATCCGTTGGGGGAGGGGGGCATCTCGTAGAGTCCTCTGTATCCATCTGTAGCTGCTAGTTTATACAACTCGCCTTTACGGACAGTAGCTCATCATGAACCAATGGGATCACACAGTCACACGTAGGGAGGTTTGGGGGTTTTGTGGGGGTTGTTATTATACGGTCTATGGTATGAACCATATTAGCTCTATGAAGTAGACTACTTGAGAAAAAGAAACCAAGAATCTCTATGACTTCCACTTCTCCCCCTCCATTCTTGATACGGATACGGAACCTAGAAACACAAAGTAATCAGGATACAGTTATGATACAGAAAGTATGAAAGGAAATCTCAATGTCATTCTGAGACGAGTGCAAGTAACGGCAGGACGACGTCCTCGACCGCTCTCCGTCAGAGAGTGGTGATTTCGTCTGGATTGAAGCCATTACCTGCACTCGGCTCTCTTTAGGTCATTCTTGACCAAGGCTGCCTAGGCAGGTGGAGGGCCCCAAACCTGCACAAGATTATAGGTGTGGTCAACAATATCAAGGTGAACGGTAATACATGAATCAGTGACATGCGCACGGTTAATGATCACGCGTCCCCTGTCGTTCGCTACTATTCCTAGTTGTTGTAGGACGACGGGCTGAGAGGTGACAGTCAGTCGTCTATCTGGATATGATGAGACAGTAACGTACCAGGGAAGTCTTTAAGGAAATCGCCCTGGCAAGCTGAAACACATTTCGAGAACCTGCAATCTCGAGTTCCACACTGCCAGGAACACTGGTCTGTTAATAGGAGGAGGATCATGGTTAGTACAATTCACGAATGAGTGCGTCCAATACTTACCCCATTCATCATGAACGTACAATGATACCGCGTGCGAGCAAGCTTGAAGACCTTCTCTGACTCGCGAACATTATCCTTTTGTTGACCATTGAAGAGTGTCACACATGCCCCTCCTGGACCTTGAAACAAGATCGTTTGACCGAGGGTGTCGTCTTGCACAATGCTGTACTCTTGAGTTGTCATCTTACCCGTCTTGAAATAAAAGTGAAAGTGAAATATGTCTATTCTATGTGTATCCTGCAAGGTTTCCAATGCAAGTAGTCGTAGTCTCTGTCTACAATGTAATGTAGCAGAGAAAGAGCGAGCTCGAGACTATATACGCGTAGACGCCCAGTCGCCTCACGTGCATTCGAAAGCGGCAAGTGCCGCCTCTGACAAAGAAACGACGCTTGGAGATGGACCATGATGTGCATGAAAAGTGATCGACTAGGGGACAGTAGAGGAAGAGGGAAATGAGACGGAGGGAGGACGGTAGTGAAGTTAGCGTCTGGGCATGCCAGCATGCGAGTTAGCTGATAGCAGAGATAGTAGAACACAGCAGGAAGACGATGTCGAACGTGTTGAAAATGAATGTGATCATCGTTGAAAAAGCGAGCAGAGTTGGGAGGAGAGAGCTGGAAAGAGGAGGAGGAGGAAGAGAGGAAGATGGTGGTTGGAAAGAGAGATGATTGAAAGATGGTTGGATTTGATGGGGCGTGTCGGATGATCTGCAGAGAAGGCTTCTCTAGAAGCACTGCTTTTTCGATCAACCACATCTGCAGCATGCCCTTTTTGGGTTCCTCCGAGCGGGCCTGAGACGCGTGTGGCCCAGCGTTGAGTCAACGCTGGCTTGAACTACTTCGTCAACAATCTCATGGACTGAATGTCACTTACCTGTCTACTGGAACTGTATCACAGCGAAGCAATTACGCCGATTTTTGCGATCGTTCCTCGAGACAAAGTCCTATGACGTGTTAGCACGCTTCGCTGATTCAGATTGCCAGTAAAAAGCGACGATGGCATGATACAGAGTTAGCATCCTTGACTTTGCCATTCTGCGGGACTCAGATGTCATCCACAGGTCAAAAGAAAGAGCCTATCACGGATCGGAGGAAATGGTTAGTACATCCAATCAACATTCTCAAACAAAACTTCGTTAGCATCTTTTGTAGAGAAACATTGTTAGTATGTCAGTCCTGACATAAATGCTACGATCATCTCCAAAAGTGTGTGCTCATATTGCCATGCGTACCTCGGGGAATGATTCTAGTAAGTATTACTTACATCTGTCTCATTTTCGGGGCATAGATAGTCTTCCCTAGGTGGACTCCATACTGGGACGAATTGGTGTGATTCCATGCCATCCAAAGTACGTATACCTGATTGATCAGTGTCTAGGAAGAATCTCCTCTATCTGCCATGGAGATAGTTCTTGTTATGGACAATATCTATGGAGTATTCAAGCTCCCGACGGCACGAGTTTTGTGCGGAACAAAGATGTTGAAGAATACCGACAAAGCTAGGGTCACAAACACCAGCGTACTTCCATTTGTTGACGATTTCACCCGACCATCTCGTACTGACCAAGTCTCTGTGCACAAGATGATCTTCTCCCTAATGGTGTAGCGCAGTATGCGTCCTAGAAAACATGACCTTCGTCTACAGGCGGCTTTATGTCTGTCCCAGAGTCGACGCGTGGGCCCTTTGGCCTATAACGGATGCAGTGGCAATGGCCCTCCAGCCATCCCTAAAGGCCGAGAGATCGTGATCGTTTCGTGACGTGAACGTCCTTTTTGGGTGTTCTATTCTTGATCTTCTCTGGCGTGGCGACGGCTCGCAGTCTGGGGCGTAATTGTCTCATTGGACGGCATAATTATGGACTTACAAGTCTCGACCGGAGGTTTTGTACTCGCATCCTGAAGGAATAGTACTCCCGTTTGCGAAGAGTTTTCGAGTGCCGGATGCCCTATCGTCACGAATCTGAGGCAGTGTTTCAGTATCCGCAGCTGCCACTGGAGAGGTGACCAGTGACCAGAGCGGTACTGATCCTGTAGTGCGCCATAACGGTACGTGCTCCTCGTAGCGGGACTCAGAGGTGGAGGGTGTTGTCGATTTGCGACAAGTGGCATGTTGAGGTGAGAGGAGAAAGGAGAGAGACTCTGTGGCAGGTTGATTTTATGCGCTCTGGGCCATGGGTGGCGCGAGAAAATGGGACAAAGGGAATAGGGACAAAGGGAACATGCCCAAACCGGATGCACGAGTCAATGGGCAGGGTCAGTGCACATTTCCCGAAATGGTACGGTCCATCTCAGTGGCGATGGGGTCAAACAGGGTCAAACCTGCAACCTCCGAGGACGCATGTACTTGGCCTCGTGCGCGTCCGCAGGTTGGAATGCTTATTCGATGTGTACATATCTACTAGGGACTAATATACTTATGTAAGTATCGCAAGACCTCGATCCAACAACGTATTCACGGTCTCTCTTTCATACCCTTCCATATTGTGAGGTTGAAAAAATCTTGCATCGTGATCCTCCATTGTTCATTTGAACCCTCCAGTCGGCGAATACGTATCTTGTCCCCCAACGAAACCTATTGTAACTCAAAGAACTAGTTCCTTACTATTCCTCCCCAACGCGGCGACGGATGTATCTCTGGAAGCGATCGATCGGGAAGGTAGATACCGCATTGGTCACAGCCAGCAGCCACCAATTTCCACCATCGTAAGCTGCTGTATTCCGCAGCTCCCTCCAATCTTTTGCAGACCCTCAATCCAGACTGGTTCATTCACGAACGTGAACACGGATCCGCGAGCCGTTATACGTATTTGTCGTCATTCCGTACACAATTCAACGAAGCTGCATCTCGGCCCGCTTGCAAGGAGGTTGCAGTGTTGATCGTTTTCAGCCTTTGTTTCGCAAGATCTCTGAAAGAACCCATCGGATTCAATTGCGGGGGATCTGGGGATCATCCTCATTATCAAACACTTGAGGCAAATGTGGCTCAATTGTGCTCCAATGCTTCTGAATGCCCTAACATCCGGGTGTTGTCGTCATCAAAAACACAACTTCTTCCGGATGTAGCACAGCCCACCCGGTCAACGCACCTCAGCGCAGTATTGCCTCAACCAAAAACGTTTCTTTCTTTATAAGCATTGGACTTGGCAGCAGAGTTCATCTTACTCGGACTCATTGCATACATCAGTAGA
Source organism: Cerrena zonata (assembly GCA_038087015.1). Lineage (NCBI taxonomy): Eukaryota > Fungi > Basidiomycota > Agaricomycetes > Polyporales > Cerrenaceae > Cerrena > Cerrena zonata. The sequence continues at coordinate 212,649 of JASBNA010000007.1, forward strand.
TGCATTACGACAGCAACAGCGTTCTACCGCGTTGCAATGTCGCGCGAGGCAACGGAATCTGAATAGTCCAATACTTATTAAGCTGTAGCTCGCCTTCCGTGTATCGGGCTCTGCACGTATAAAACCATCCCACGGAGTAGTCGAGACATTATTCTTCTTCGCTTTCTTCCCGTTGACACGAAATCAGAATGAGATTTACTTCGTTTAGTGCTTTGTTCCTTTCCCTCGTCACTTTGGCTACATGCCAGGATACGAACCTCACTGATGTGAGGACCGCTTTCGAGGATGCCAATGTGAGTACTTTGGATCAACGTCCCTCGGTAGTCTTGGAAACTAAATTGTGCACTCGCGTAGATCCCCGATAACACGACCCTCACGTTCCAACCGAGTGTTTTGTTCGAGGTTTCTTTCCCTCAAACCTCTGGTGATGCTGTACCCGTATCAGCTGGTGTCCAGTTGGCTCGCAATGGTAGGAACTAACTGTTCTTTCTATGAAACAAAGTACTGATATTCTATCTTGTGATCGATAGTTACCGCTAGCCCTCCTACGTTCTCCGTCCTGAACACCACGATTGTCTCTCCTGAACAACCCTTGGTGATCGCGATGGTCGACCTTGACCCACCCACTCCCCAAAACACCAGTCTTGCTCAGATCAGGCATTTCTTGGGTGGAAACTACTTCGCTTCGGACACAGGAGAGCTCACGAACACCACTGCGGCTATTTCCGAGTTCTTGCAGCCCAGCCCTCCTAACGGCTCCGAGCCTCATCGGTACGTCTTTAGCTCGCTTTCACTTCCATGACAATATTCCAACATGCTGATTACTCTACTCTATTCAGTTACGTTTTCTTGCTGTTCCAACAGTCCAGGAAATTTTTCAACCAAACTCTCGTCAACTCGACCACCTCGATCGCCAACTTCAACATCAGTCAGTTCGCTGATGAACTCAACTTGGGTCAACCCATCGGAGGCACTTTCATCCTTGTTGGTCCTGATGCCGACACCAACACCACCACGACCAACACGACTACCACCGATTAGGTTTACGTCTTGGGAAATATGATCGTATATGATGCATGAATGTCTAGTTGTTGTTAATCTCTGGTCGATCTAATTGTAGCGGTCGCGTTGTACAAGAATTGAATGCATGAATGTTTACAATTGTGATTGCCTCGCTACTAACAAAACTGCAGTTTGCTCTTATGATGGTACATGTGAGATCCCAAGGTCATGAACTATATACCACCATGTCTCTCCTCGACTATAGCCCTATTCGCTTTCGCCCATTCAGCAATCTTTGTCAAAATTGCGGCAACTGTGGACTACATCCTGTCTGGGTTCCGGCAAGGGGTTTCCAGGAACATTGTGCCAGACGATCACACTACCGACAATATTCAATTCATAGCCTGTAGACAGGACAAAGTATATGTGAGATACTAACCTTACATCACTTGCACATTGAAGGTTCTGGCGAAGATTATCAAAACAGTGACTGACGTGGTCTGGGAGTGATTGACTGTCGATGCCAGCGATGGTGCCTGTAATCGGGTCTGTATAATAGTCCGGCCGCATCGCCTTACGAATAATGTTCTAGGACAGAACGGTCAGTACGGGGAAGCTCATTCAAGTGCGGGGCTGCCTACCAAGCAATGTAAAGAATGGAAGACGGAGAACTCGACCAAATATTCTCCGGTGGGGAGAGCAAGGGTCTTGTTATCTAGTAGATCTGCCTGTTCCTTCGGTATAGCACTTGCACCAAAATCTACGTGCGATGTTAGTAGACATTATGTGATACGATGTAACAGTCTACCCACCATTGTAAAGGTCATCCCAGGCCTGGTCAACCTCGGGGGAAGGTTCGCCCTGATATATGGTCACCTGTTCGTGAAAGCCATTGCCGTACAAGACAGGCTTGTACTCTAACAGGTGTTGCAACGGAGCTATGTAGATCCGTATTCTCATCATTATCCGGAATAATACGGAAAGATAAAAATCCTACAATAAACAACTTGCGAGCAAGCCGCACTCTTCGACTTTGTGTAGGTAGACCAGTTTAAGGCGACGAGCCCAATGATCAATAGAGCTTGAGCTACAATTATAGCAAGATGGAAGATGCTGGTACGCTTCTCAGGCCGTCGAGGAGAAACCACAGGATCCCCATCTTCTGAGTCAGAGAGTAGAGGAGCGTAGTGAGCAATGTCCTTCATGGTTCCACTGTACGATGGGTTCGTTTGGGACACGAAATTATACCATCTCCTATATCCGATCAACGCTGGTTTATTGCCCATGAGGCCTCCTCGTTTGGAATTACAATGTCCAAAACGGAGTTCCACAGCGCTGTTCTTCTATAGACCGCAATGAGTCAGCTATTCATCTTGGAGCCGTGACATCGACCCCGATGTCCGCCACATCCAGTAGGGGTAGGGCGTATTCCTAGACGGTTCCATACCGAGTTACAAGGCCTACCTCACATCTCGGAATAATCGTTCATAGCTCAACTGACCAGAAGATTTTACAAATACCTTGTAGTTTTTGGAAGTCCATCAGTTAAGCATGAGAATATATCACGGAAGACGACAGATAGTTGACAAACCAAGTGGATACGAGATGAAATTTTGAATCGATACCACAATGGAGATATTGTCGTTTGGGAAATTGACTGTACATGTCAGCGGTATGTAAACCTGGACCAGGCAGTCACCTGGTTTTTGAACGATCACGACGTGGAAGAACAAGAGAGGAGACATAAAGATCCCCATTAGGAAATCTACATGGATCAGCATCTTTGGCAGTATAAAGAGGTGGGCGAACCTGGTCAGACAGTAACTACAGCAGCATCTTTTACAGTTGTACTCTCGCTCTCTCTATCTCACAATGTTCGCAAGCACCTTCTTCAAGTTCTTCGCCGTCGTCGTTGCCGCGAGCGCAGCCTTAGCCATTCCCGTACGTTACGCACGTATACGTTAGTGTGATGTGATAGCTAATCAGGTCTGTGTAGGCACCCAACGAGAAAGTGAGCATAATCGTGATGATATATAGGAGCTAACCCACCTCCATGCCATGTTGCAATGTTGATCTCCAAACGTTACCAGCGTGCCACCGTCGATGATCTCCAGAAGAATTACGGGGTTAGTACCTTCACATACTGTGATGCTGCTCGTATGTTGATCTCCAACCATTACCAGCGTGCTACTGTCGATGATCTCCAGAAGAACTACGGGGTGAGTGATTCTGCATGGCTGGTTCCTATGTCGATCCTCAAACATCAGCAGCGTGCCACCGTTGACGATCTCCAAAAGAATTACGGGGTTAGTGCTTTTACATACTTTGATGCTACTAGGATATTGATCTCCAACCATTACCAGCGTGCTACCGTCGATGATCTACAGAAGAATTACGGGGTTAGTGCCAAGTTTATATATCCTACCATGTCGTCTCAACACCAGTAGCGTGCCACCGTTGACGATCTCCAGAAGAACTATGGGGTTAGTGATTCTGCACGTCTTGCTACTATGATGATCCTTAACAATTACCAGCGTGCTACCGTCGACGATCTCCAAGGGGGTTACATCAAGGTTAGTACAAGGAAGTTTAAGCTGATCGTCGAAGTCACGGTGTTCACCGCTTCATACCCAGCGTGACGATTGAATTATGGTGTAGCCAAAGTAAGTTTAAACGGTGTCATACAGGTAACAAGCCACTCACTAGCGAGCTCACAGAGCTACATTTCCGTCTATGATTACGACCACGAAGTGTCAAGGTAGGTACCATCCTTGCTATGTCATGGTGTGCCCGGTGTCGAATAACCGAACTCTTCTAGCGTTGAGTCCGTACATGATGTCACCCCTCCGTAGTTGCGTCTATAAGAATAGATTAGGGCCTTTGTAACATGTGTAGTATCAGATGTATCATTTGTTGAAACTTGTACACTTCTCCGACTCCCATACCTAAACCGCTGGCCAACAAATGACTTAGAGCTGTCGGAAACAGACCTACTTATGATATCAGTAAAAAAGAATCACAATGACTATCGGCGAGGAATGTCTGTAATACTCTGTATACCTTTTGCTCAACCTCTAGGTATTTTCACGGTGCACTTAGGCTGGTGATCATTGATCGAAGGAAAGGGTATGGCGCTAGAGCGCTTCGGGTCTTTCAGTCTCCGACTCCGACGCTTTCAACGTCACGGTCAACTTTCAGCATTCAAATCTCGACGTTCAACCACAGCGTCACTCACTGACTGTTAAAATTGTGATTGCCCCACTACCAACAAAACTATAGCTAACTCTTATGATGGTACATTACTCTCCTTGGCAGGAACCTTGTTCGCTTTAGCCCATTCAACAATCTTATCGAAATTGCGGCAACTGTGAACCACATCTCGTTTGGGCTCTGGTAATGGACTTCCAGGAACGTTGTGCCAGGCGATCACACTACCAACAATATTAAATCTATAGCCATAAGACGGACAGAGTATGGTGAATCACCGACCTGACATCACTTGCACATTGGAGATTTAGACGTAGATCATCGATACAGTGACTGACGTGGTTTTGGAGTGATTGACCGTCAAAGGCCATCAATGGTGCCCGTGATCGGGTCCCTGTAGTAGTCCGCATGCACAGTTTTACGGATGATGTTCTAGGACAAAAGGTGAGTACGGAGAAGTCGGTATAGTTGTGTTATAGAGTCACTTACCAAGCAATGTAGGGAATGGAAGACGGATAACTGTACCAAGTATTTGCCGTTAGGGAGAACAAGGGTCTTGTTATCCAGTAGCTCTGCCTGTTCCTTTGGTATAGCACTTATACCAAAGCCTACGTACGATGTCAATAGACAGTATGAGATGCGATACGACTGGTTTGCCCACCGTTGTAAAGATTTTCCCAGGCCTCGTCAACCTCGCGGGAGGGTTCGCTCTGATAGATGGATATCGGATCGTGTAGGCCATTGCTATACAAGACGGGGTTGTATTCTAGCAGGTGCTGCAACGGAGCTACACGGTAGGTCCACACGGTCATCATTAGTTGGGACAATTTGTCAATATGATGCTCTTACAGTAAACAGCCTGTGAGCAAGCCGCACACTTTGACATTGTGTAACCAGACCAGTTGAAAGCGACAAACCCAAGAATCAATAAGGCCTGCGCTACGATTATGGCTATAGCAAGAAAGAATATGCTGGCACGCTTCTCATATCGTCGAGGCGCAACCACAGGATCCCCGTCGTCAGAGTCAGAGAGCAGAGGGGCGTAATGAGTGGTGTCCTTCATGGTTCTCCTGTACGATGGGTTTGTTTGGATTATGAACTATCTTCTATATACCACGATCAAGGCCTGATTTATTGACCACGGGGCCGCATCGTTTGGAAGATCAATGTCCAAAACGGAGTTCCACAGCGGTGTTCTTGTATAGACCGCAATAAGCAGGCTGTTCATCTTGAGGCCAGGGCATCGAATCTGATGTTCACCACATTCAAATGGAGGTAATGGTGACCTAAAAAGATCTGCGATAGGTTACGAAGCCTACACCACATCTCGAAGAATCATTGATGGCTCAACTGACCAGAAAATGTTGCAAATATCTTGTAGTTTAGCAGTCCAGTACCCCTTTCTATCTATAGACCACAACGAGGTCGCTACTAATATTAGAGCAGGGGCATTGAGTGCACCTCAGATGGAAGTAGAACATACTCTTTGCCAGCCTAGACGATTCTGAGGTGAGTCATGAAGCAGCTTTTGACTCATTGGACAATGATCAACGACTCAACTGACTAGGGGCATTTGCAAATATCTCGTAGTTTTCGTAGTCCATCAGCCGAACATGAGAATCTATCATGATTTTAGAAATTATCTGTACGTGTTCGCGGTATGTAACCTTAGACCACGCAGCCATCTGTTGTTTGAGCGATTTCTGATGGGGAAGAATAAGAGAGAAGACATTAAAATCCCTATCCAGGAAACTTATATAGATCAGCACCTTCTAGCAGTATAAAGAGGCGGGCAAACCTGGTGAGATAGTAATTACAACGGTATCTCTTACAGTTGTACTATCGCTCCATTCCATAATGTTCGCAAGCACCCTCCTCAAGCTCTTCACCGTTGTCATTGCTGCGAGCGTAGTAGCCTTGGCCATTCCCGTACGTTACGCACATATACGTTAGTATTGTGATGTGATTGCTAATCATGATTATGTAGACAACCAACGAGAAAGTAAGCATGAACGTGATAATATACAGAAGCTGACCCACCTCGAGGTTATGTTATAAATGTTGATGCTACATCAATAGCGTGGTACCACCGTCGACGAGTTCGACAGTTTATACTGGAAGTTGGTTAGTGATGATCAATACCTTGCGATTACTAGTACCAGTATGCTGATCTACCAGCACCGTGCTGCCATCGATGGCCTCCAGGAAAATGACGGGGCATCTAAAGTTAGTACAAGGAAGTTCAAGCTATTCGTCGAAGTAGTGATGTTCACCGTTTTATATCTAGCGTGACCTCATCGTCGACGGTTACACTGTGATGTAGTCAAAGTAAGTTGAAATGGTTTTATACAAGCCCTAACAAATCACTGACCAACGAACTCATAGAGCTACACCTCCATCGAGGATTACAATCACCAGATAACTTCCTACGTGTCGAGGTGTGTACCATCCTTGTTAGGTCATGGTGTGACTATTGAATGACTGAATCCTCCTAGCGTTGAGTCCATACATGATGTCACGCTTCCGAGTCCGTGATTACGTCTATAAGAATTGTTTAGGACCTTTGTAACATGAGCAGCACAGTCAAATGTATCATTTTTTGAAACTTGTACGCTTCTCTGACTTCTATACCTAAATACTCGAGCTGGCGGTGAAAATGACGCATAGCTACTGAGCTATCGGAAGCAATCCTACTCATTTTATCAGTAAAAAGAATTACAATTGTCCATTAGCGAGGAATCTCTGTATACCTTTTGCTCGACCTCCATGCTGATGATCACTGATCGAAGGAAAGGGCATGGCGCCAGCCTGACACTTCGAATTTCTCAGTTCGGCCCGGGATAAGCGACCCTCAAACATCAACGTTTCAACGTTCAACGTCAACCACTGAGGCCATTGCAACCAAGAAGTTATTGCAGCTCCCTCCTAACGGTTCTAAGCCTCGGACCCTATCAGTAAGTCTTCAAGCCGATCGCATGAGAAGTGTGCAACAGTACTGATGACCATAACATACACAGCTATCTCTTCCTCTTGAATTTCCAGCAGTTCAGGGATGCTTCTACCATGCCGACACCATCACTGATTAATCTTATGTTTTAAACATATGTTTATACATGAACGTTCGCGCCCATGAACTATCATCACCGATCGGCATAACTTGTCAGTCATGCTATACAAGATGTTGACACACTTCTCAGATTCGAGGCGAATCCATCGGATCCCTACCGTCAGAGTCAGAGAGCAGAGGGGCGTAACAAGCAGCATAGTTCCTCCGCGCGATGGGTTTGTTCGATAGATAAAAGTGTATGATCAACTCTTGGTTCATTGACCACGAGGCCTCTTCGTTTAGAACATCAATGTCCAAATGGAGTCCCATAGCCTTTTTACTCGTACAAACCACAATGAGGACGCTACTAATCCTAGAGGAGGGACATCTACTCACCTCATATGGAAGTAGGGCATACTCAATGCAGGCCTGGATGATTCCGTGGTGAGCTATGAAGCTACTTTTCCTCGTTGCACAATGATTCACGACTCAGCTGACTAGGGGCATTTATAACCATCTCGTAGTTTTGGTATTCCATCAGTCGAACATGAGGATCTATCATTATTTTAGAAGTTATCTGTATATGTCCGGGTATGCGACCCTGGATCGCAGTCATCTGCTTCTTGAACGATCTCGTTTTCGTGGAAGAACAGCTTCAACAACCGAGAACGCACAAAGAGCTCCACCGAAACACCCGCATAGATCAGCATCCACAGGAGTATAAAGAGGGGGGCAAGCACGGTGAGACCGGAATTACAACTGTATTTCCTACAGTTGCACTCTTGCTCTATCCCGCAATGTTCGCTCCTGAAGGGTTTCACCGTTGTCATTGTTGCGAGCTTAGCCTTGGCCATTCCTGTACGTTACGCGCATATACAATTTCGTAATATAATAGCTAATCATGCTTGTGTAGACGGGCCGTCGTGCCAACGAGAAGGTAAGCATAGTCGTGATAACATAGGACTGACCCATCTCGATGTCATGTTACAATGTTGATCTTACACCAATAGGGCGGTCCCACCGTCGACGGAGTTCTACTCGCCGAAACTTTACAAAGTTACACTTGGGCTCACGACTTGAAGATACGCCCGTATTTCAATGTACGTTAGCTGTTGTTACTGGTCGGTCAACATAATCATAATTGTATCAGTCACGTTGTACAAGGCTTGAATGCATGTACGTTATTATTATACACATGATACAGGCGGTTGGGATTACCCAGCTATTGGCACGACACAACTAAGCTCTATGATGGTACACTGACTTCGCAGATTCTCGAACTACTCCACTCTCCAAAAGTAACCCATCCCCTCAAAGTCCGACCGCTCTATTGGCTCTGGCCCATTCAGCAATTTTATCGAAGTTGCGGCAACTGTGAACGACATCCTGCCTTGGTTCCGGCAAGGGGTTTCCAGGAACATGGCGCCATACGATTACGCTAACAACAAGGACTATTGTTCAAGATCGTAAGACGAAGCAGTTATGGGGGATACTGACCTGACATCGCTCGCACATTGGAGGCTCTGGCGAAGATCATCGATGCAGTGACTGACGTGCTCTTGAAACGCTGTACCGGCCAAACCAGCGATGGCGCCTGTGACTGGGTCTGCGTAGTAGTCTGCACGCAGCGCCTTACGAATAGTGTTCTGAAGAAGAGGTTGACAGGAGAAAGTTTTATCAGGTAAGGTTACTTGCCAGACAGTGAAGAGAATGGAAGACGGAGAACTCCGCCAAGTATTTTCCGTTAGAGAGAGCAAGAGTCTTATTATCAAGCAAGTCTGCCTGCTCCTTCGGTAGAGCAGTTAAACCAAAGTCTACAGTAGAAACTGTTAGGAGTATAGAAACGGGATAATGTAAGGTACCTACTGTTGTAAAGGTCCTCCCAAGCCTGGTCAACTTCGGGGGAAGGTTGACCCTGGTAGATGGACATCTGCTCGTGGAAGCCATTGCCGTACAAGACAGGACTGTATTGTAGCAGGTGTTGTAATGGAGCTAGTCGGCGAGGATGCGAGTAAGTATCATATAAGATAACATACCAAAATAAGAATCTTACAATAAACAACCTGCGAGCAAGCCGCGCTCTTCAACTTTGTATAAGCCGCCCAGTTGAAGAGAACGAGCCCAAGAATCAACAGAGCTTGAATTGCGACCAGAACAAGATAGAAAAGATTAGAACGCTTCTCAGATCGTCGAGGTAGAACCGCAGGCTCTCCCTCGCCGGAGGGGAAGCCTTTGTGGTCGGCATTCACCTCATCAGAGTCAGCGAGCAGAGGGGTGTAATGGGCAGTGTCCTTCATGGTTGTCCGGTGTGCGATGGGCTTGTTTAGTAAATAAAGGCAATAAGAAGTTGCTTCTTATACTTGGCGGAAGCGAACAGAATCTCGAGCTTGATGGTGTATTTGCCACAAGAAAGTTAATGGTCTTCTATACACAGTCAGTTCCTGGTTCTTTGGCCATGAGGCCCGCTCGTTTACAATATCGCTGAGTAAATCGGAAGTCATAACATCATCGCAACCCTTCTACATGTATGCATCACAATGGACAGGCTGCTTATCTTGGAGTAGGAGCATCAGCTTCGATGTCCGCCACATTCTCGAATGGAAAACGCGGCGTATTCTACACCAACCTATGTGGCTTTGCGGCGAGTTATCAGCCCAACATGTTGTCACTGATGGCTCAACTGACCTGGAGTTGTTCCATGCACCTTGTAGTTTCGGTAGCTAATCGGTCGGATATGAGAACTCGTTGCCGATGACCGACGTTCATCGAATACGAGTCGAGTCTGAGGAGTATTGCGACAGTAATATTGTGGTTTTTAGTAATGTATTGCCCGAATGACATCGGTATGGAACTCTAGACCATGGAGTCACCTGTTTTCTGAGCAACCACCAAGCCTAAAAAGTAGACGGAGGGAATAGAGTTCCCATTGAGAGACCTACACAAATAGACACATCTGCTAATATAAAAAGCGAGACGAACCTGAGGAAAGAGCAGCATCGATAGCACCTCCCACTCTCTTCTAACATCATGTTCACCAGCACCCTCTTCAAGCTCTTTACCATCGCCATTGCTACGAGCGTAGCCTTGGCTATCCCCGTAAGTGATGCAAATGCAAATAAGCATTAGGGTAGCTTGATACTGATCTTGTTTCTGTAGACACCCAATGAGAAGGTAAACGTCCTGGACGTGATCGTAATGGTATCCAGGTTCTGACCGCCTTGTCAACACCTAGCGCGATATTTCCGTCGATGACTACAACTATGGTGTATCAAAGGTTAGTCAAATATGAGACTTGTGACGAGAAATTGACAAACGGACCTCCTTTCATAGCGAGAGATTTCCGTTGATGATTACAACTACGGATTGACCGACAAGGTAACTTACAAGAGAATCACACTGGACGATCGAAGACTCACGAGTCTAAACTAGCGTGAGCTGTCAGTCGATGATTACAACTATGGAGTAACGAAGGTCAGTTAGAGATGATCATTACGCACCCTGTTCTTATGCTAATATAACACAACTAGCGCGATATCTCCGTCGACGATTACAACTATGGTGTTTCTAAGGTCAGTACGAGCCTGATGAAGTTTAGGTAACCTATCGAGGTGCTTATCACTTTATACCCAGCGCGATCTCTCCGTGGACGATTACAACTACGGTGTGGCCAAGGTGAATAGAACAATGAGGGTGTTTGGGTTCCTTTTCAACACATTAACCGTATTTTATCTAGCGTGACATTTCCGTCGATGATTACAACTATGGAGTAGCCAAGGTAAGCCAAATGTACTGCAGGAGCTAAAACATGGGTATTCACCAAGACATTTATAGCGTGATATTTCCGTTGATGATCACTTCTATTCAGTAGCTGCCTAAGGACTTTCGTCCGGCATTAGGACCATACACGATTGCGCAGTTCCGCGCAGCGTTGATATTGATCAAGTTTGTCGTAACATTTGTGGTACTATATGTATCAGGATATTGAAACAAGAATTTCGTCATACTCACCACCCTAAACTCGCTAGCACGAGCCACTAGCACCGGACTCTCGTCAAGAGATGTATGATATGACACCCGCTAAAGAGACTGAGTTCATCTGACCGAGATTCAATTACATGCTTTGTGACGTAGTGATAGTTTCGGAAAGGAAGATGGAGGCGCTCTCCGAGTCCCCGCCGATCAGCAACTCGATCGTTTACTATCACTTTGGCGCGGCCATATGTTACAGTGACCAGTAATTGTAATATGTGTTTTCCTCCTCTTTTCGAGAGATATGTCATCTCCTTAGGCTCTCTCTGTAATCAGACTCTAGAAGCCCGTTTCTTGAGGCCAAATAGTGTCAGAGTAGTATCCCATTCTTGAGTCTTGGTGAGCAGGTCATTACTTGGGTACGTTCCTGATTAACACTCAGCGACTCAACCACTAGGAATACCAGGTTGTTACCCTGATATCCCTGGGTTTACAGTTATGCCTCCGGCAATGTCCTGGAATTCTCTTCCACTTGAGCTCGGTGATCGCATCATAGACCACCTTCATGATGATCCTGCCAATTTGAAGCATTGCGCCTTGACCTGTCGCACATTTCTACGATGCTCTCGATTTAACCGATTCCGCACAGTCATTATCAAGGAACGAAATGCTGTCAAGTTCTTACAGCTTCTTCGAACATCTCCTGTTGGACGATTTGTTCATACCCTAATCACAATAACACGATCAACCAACATGCCGTCATTCGGCCCCTATAGCAATGTGTTATGGGTGGAAAAACACCTCCCGGAACTTTCCAAAGCTCTCCCATTCGTCCGCACTCTGGAAATGCAAAGATACGATACACCGAGGGCGTCAACGTTCACAGGATTCACTTCAGTAGAAAGTCTAGTTTTCAAGAACAGCCTCATCTCAAACATAAACCAATACCGAGATCTTCTCTGCTCCTTCCCATCACTGCGGTCTGCGCGTTTTCAAGGATGCATGATAGGAAAAAGCGATCAAGTCACCAGCCCAGAGCCGAAAATTCCTTCCTTGCGGACATTGGACTTCATACTCTCCCAACTCGACCCACTGTCGTTCGTAGAATGGTTGCTTACCCAACCCCCAAGCGATACTTTAGAGAGAATGACCCTTTCCCCATTACAGAAACCGACTATAGCACCAGCGGGTAGTCTCCTGAAGGCCGTAGGGACTTCGTTGGGAGAACTTCGAATCTCAATAATTTTTCCTCATGCACAGGATAGCATCCCAGGTTAGTGGAGTTGAGTCGTACATCAAGCTCGTTCTGAAAGTGTCCTCATATCATTATGTGATTAGATGTGCCTTATGATCAATTATCCCTCGAAGATCTGACTAACCTGGAGTTCTTGTCGTTTGGATCACCAGCAGCTCATGCCAAGCTCAATCCTATCCATATTGACATGTCCTTTTCTTGGTATGCGTTCATGCTGGAAAGCGTTACCAGTCGATGTCTTCAAACCATCTCGTTCTCTCTCATGACGGGTGATATTGACGAAGTCACGAAGCTATCCGACTGGGAGAGGATTATCCAGTTACTTTCGTCTTCCCAGTTTACGAAAGTAAAGGAATTTCGGTTTTATATACTCGCAGATGGGATAGAAGAATTTGTATCGGACTTGAGAAGAAGCTTATCCGCCTTGGATGAAGCTGGAAAGCTCGCGTTCTACTATACCTACGATGACACTCTCAAAGCGGAGTTTCCGACTGTACAATGCTCCTCTGCTCGTGATGTAAGAATATAATTATATATTATTTCCAACTACTGACCGCCTTTTAGGAAGGAGTTGTGGAACATTCTCGTTCTCAAAGGCGTACTCGGGACTAGAAGTGGTGATATACTGTGTCTCACATTGGTATGAACAATGTTTGATGTTTCGAAGATGGAATGCAAGCAAGTTGGACGTGTCGAGAAGGCAGCTTTACTTGCCAGAGGGATCAACAAATAGGACAAGCGACTACTGAACTCATGACGTCAGAGCGCATTGTCCCAACTTGAGAAGGAATAGTGCTAAAGTCAACGAGTTTCTCACGCTCCCGAGTCCCATTGTCCAATGCAACAATGAATTACGCGTGTGGTCAAATGGATCACACAATGCATTGGCCCTACAGTATATAAGACTTCACAATGCCACCGAATGCAAAACTCACCCTCGTCTTTTTCATCCATCCACCTCTATCTCTGACTCCATGAACGTTCTCGAGGTCCTCAGTGACGAAGTCCTTCTATCCATCGCCGAAGCCCTAGTTTCGGCTAATACAACAGATCTTCTGCCACTCATACAGTCCAGTCGTAGACTCTACAGCCTTGCCAGTCATATGCTACTATGGTTCCCCACTATCACTCTTGGCCAGGAAGGAGACAAGCACTATGAGGACAAGCTTCAGCGTTTTAGTGACTTCGCGTTGTGTGCACAGCGCATTGTTCATCTTCGTTGCCTCCAAGTTGAATTCGTAGACCTCTCTGACAAGAGTAACCCACAAGAAGTTTCACAGAAGTCTTTCACCATTCTTCAAGAACTGCTTTCCAAAGCCTCGGGACTGAGATGTCTCTTTATGGAACCCCTTCCAGATTACGTCAGCTTGAACTATGAATCTTATCGAACTACTATTTACGGTCTATTGAACCGCGTCTTCGAACTTGAAAATTTTCAAGAACTCGGTCTCAATCTCAATACTTGTTTTATCCCGGGGATCTTAACACTACTTTGCAGCGCACACTGGCGAGGACCACTCAAATCGCTTATTATCAGAGAGTATAACCCATACGATCTCTATGAAATGGACTTCTGGGCGTATCAGCCGGGCGTGAAGGATTTCGAGTTTGACCCAATTTCAGGGCTCAAAAACATTGCGACCACTTTGGAGGAGCTCTCTCTCAGGCTCGGAACAAGGGTCATTATACAATTTGGCCTGGGCAAAGTTGACCTCCCATTGGTTTATCCATCCTTGCGTACACTGGACATCACGTCTACCAATTGGGAACTTGATATTCCTATAGAAAGGCTCATAGAAACTTACCCAAACCTTCGCATGCTGGGAATTACCCACTGGTTAATGGATGACGAGGACTCAGACAAGGAGCCGGCCTGCCACACCGAACTTCCTCTCTGGCGAAAGACGAAGAACATGGGAGCACGGAAAAGTCTGGATCGTCTTTCTGGTACACTAGCTCATCTCTATTCCTTGGGTCTCAAGTATCCGATCCACTGCGAGTCCCTATGTGTTCGCCACATAGGTGCAAAGAATGAACACATCCTCGAAGCTCTCTGTAGGCTCTATCAACCATCCAACCTACATCTCGGATACATGTACCCTAAGAGACAACTGTCGCTACAGGAATCTCTAGTAGCATGCGGAAAAAACTTGAAGACCCTAGAGGTGGACTTCTGCCTGCGGGGGGAGTGTGAGACCATGAATATAGTGGGTGCCTTTCCAATCAACTTACGATAAGTTATATCTAATGGTTTTTGATATTTAATTTTAGAGGAGCATATTGTCGGCTAGTCTTGGGAAAACATCTGTGAAGTGTGTTTCCATACGTATCTTCCTCGTGAAGAAGTTTCTCTCTAAAATCAAGGAAAATCTGGACGAATGGCTCAAATCTGTAATGACAAAGGTCTTCGGCATTAGTGACTCGGAGACAGAGGAGATAAGGAAAACTGCTCAAACGGAGACGTTGCTTATCTCTGTATGGAACAATGATGGAGAGATGCTGACTTTTTCTCTGTTTATGGATTTGGAGGGTCATAAATTTGACGGAATACCAAAAACATTCGATGGTTGTAGGAACCACTATTTGGGGCCATTTGCGGGAAAAAATCTACTCTGCGACGATGAAGGCATGTACTTTCGGTGATAATTACATCGCTATCCATGCTACATTCTAGACGTAATACATTGCAATCGTTAGTACGTCGTCCCCTCTTACTGTGTCTTTCTTTGGGGTGTCAACCCAACTTGTGCTAGTGAGCAATCAATATAATCGATTCAAAATCCCGTCTTGAACGCTTCATAATGGTTCAGATTGTTGAGGGCTTTCGTTGCCTCATTGCAATGATTGCATCAGTGATTTGGACAGACTTGTATAAATACAGAGGTCCTCTATGATTAGGCTCTCGGAGAAGTTAGATAACGTGCCTATTATTTATTTGCTAAATACATTGTTATTTCGTTAATGTACGGATAGAAGCTCACATGAACGACCTTCTTTATCAGGTGGAGCTTACCACTATCCTACTCCGAGTCCTGCTTGAAGGCAGTTACAACTTCCGTGATAAGCTGCACTCTTGCATATATAGGGTCCCTATCCTTGTTATAGTTAGTACAGCGCTCTAAGAGTGGTTGATAATACAAATAGCATTCTTCGAGTGTTTACTTTCTCCGCAAACGTAGAGAGCAAGGCCGTTCCAGATCTGCACGTCTCTGCAAGCACTTCGAGAAGTGTAATAGCAAATCGCACGACATCATTCTGGATTATAGCAAGATTCAGGAAGTTAATCGGTTCTGCATTGTGGTCCTGTTGCGTACTAGCTAATACATTGATGGTGATAGAGAAGTTCAACAATGAGTCGACTCCCGGTCAGTGATCGTAGGTGATCGTGTGGCTGTTCTATTTTTCGGACCGAACTCCCAATTCTGAACCGGATGGCGAACTTGGAATGAAGACCATACAGTGTTGTTCGAATGACACTTATAACCCAAACTGATACTAGACCTATCAACGACGACTCGAGGACTCGGAGCTACGATTTGATATGGTGCGCAAACGCAGCGCCATACGATGCTTGGCGGGTCATTTTCAGCCAGCTGCTAACCATATACAATGGCGTCAGTGCCACTGTCAGTCGAGATACTACGTAAATGATTATCGTGGCATTCAGACTTTCACCTCGACGGTATTCCCTCCTTACTTCGAATCTGCTCTACGATGGCTGAAACCCCATTCAAACTTTCCATCCCTGATACAGATTTGGACTTTCTTCGTAGGAAGCTTCAGGTGACACGCTTACCTGACGAGTTGGACGATGCAAAATGGGACTATGGTGCACCTCTCGCCGATATCAAGAGACTAGCTGCTCGTTGGGAGAATGGTTTCGACTGGCGAAAAGCCGAAACCGAAGTCAACAAGATACCCCAATTCACTCGTGACATCAACATAGAGGGGTTTGGACCTCTCAATATTCACTATGTTCACCAAAAGAGCGAGCTGGACAGGGCTATTCCTCTTCTCTTCATACATGGCTGTGAGTAACTATCTCCTCCGATATCTCATGAACTTAGATTGATTGGTTTTAGGGCCAGGACATTTCATGGAAGTTGCGAAACTCCTCCCGCTGTTGACTACAGTCGCTTCCGACCAACCAAGTTTTCATGTTGTCACATACAGCCTTCCAGGCTTTGGATTTTCTGAAGCACCTAAGAAAAAGGGCTTCTCTATTCCCCAATATGCTGAGGTATCATTTGGCTAATTATGGCGGGTGTATTGTAGCCGGCGTTGACATTACCGATGCTTGCAGATTGGTCATAAGCTGATGCTTGCATTAGGATACACTGAGTATGGTACGTTAGGATGTCAATTATATCATTATGTTTGCTAAATATGAACATTAGTCACGCAAGGCGGTGATTGGGGGTCTATTGTCAGTCCCGCAGTATCCCCAATTTCAAGTATCGATAACATATTGTCTTCTTTGTAGATTACTCGTTATATATGCCACAAGTATGGCGGCGAACATGCCAAGGCATGGCATACTAATTGTCCTGGATTGTACGTCACACTATTGCTATCTTTATAGCTAATTTGCAGCGTTCATGCTATTACGTTCACTTTAGAATGGGACCACCCTCTTTCTGGTCTACTCCTTGGTTATTCATCAAATTCTTAGTGACGTCCTATTCGGATGCTGAACGCAGAGGTCTTGAACGTACAAGAAACTACAGTGAAAAGGGAAGCGGATATGTTGCAGAACAATCAACGAAACCACAAACCTTGGGCTATTCTCTCGCTGACTCGCCTGCCGGTCTGTTAGCATGGATCTACGAGAAATTAGTTACCTGGACAGATAATTATCCATGGACTGATGACGAAGGTACGGTTCTTCTTTTGCAATATCGTCATATGTTGCTAATATGCAGTCTCATATACAACGTTCAGTACTAGCTTGGGTTTCTATCTACTGGTTCTCTCGTCCAGGGCCCGCGGCTTCTACCCGAATCTACTACGAAGTGTTTGCTGACGGACAAATCTTTGCAAATCCCTACATTGTTGTCCCGACCGGTATTTCCATCTTCCCAATGGAAATTTTACGGTACCCCAAACTGTAAGGACCCAGCTCCAATCCCAAATCCTAACCTGGTCTGACTAATATTTCAATATCCTTCACACGAAAGATGGTGCCACTCGTTAGGAAACCTCGTGTGTACATTCGAACATGACAAGGGAGGACACTTTGCTGCTCATGAAGTTCCGGAATTGCTCGCGGATGACTTGAGGAAAATGTTTGGGATCGGAGGGCCTGCATTTGGTGTCGTTCCCGGAAAGAGCGGGTACGTTCTCGCATAACCTGACTCGAGGATTTGGTTCTTTGGTAGGTTAACAAATCGTAGTATCTACAGGTTGACTGATGCTGTCTTGCCCAAAGGTTACTCGAACCATTCGCCAGACATATGATGTGAAGCAAGCTGTAGTCAGCGATAGCCAATTGTGATCTACCGATTTTCCGGGAGTCCTGGAATCTTGACGTGTCTCCCACATCTGACTTTTTGCTTTTCGAACGCCTGTTTCAATCCCTGGATCGACTATCCGGGGATTCATTCATTATGTGACATCAAATCTGTCAACTTTTTTTCGAAGGTGGGAAGATTTCCAATGCTACATCATCGTTGGCTGCGTACACAGCCTATAATACACAGTCACGGTACATAAATGAATACTTGTATCATTGCAAATTCTATCCTTCTCCCACTACAACCATTGGTGAGTCATACGTTCTAATAACACATCCAGTTTGTACGACCCCTAAAGGTTTCAAGTTTCATAGAAATGTCGGAGACTGAGGCATCTGCCTCTCGCTCCCACGCATTATTGCCAATGGAATTGATCGACGATGTCATCGACTTCCTCCATGGCGACTATGATAGTCTGAAGAATTGTGCCATGTCCTGCAAGGAATTCCTCCCCCGGTGCAGGTTCAACCGATTCCAGTCTGTCACGTTGGATGTACAAAACATCACACGGTTTGCTACATTACTTCAGACGTCGAACGACGTCGCATTTTACGTTCACGAGTTGGTGGTGATCGCAAAAGAACGCCCGATACCACCAGGCTCGATTCGACCGTGCATTTCATGGTTAGAGGTTCATCTTTCCAAGCTTGGAGAGAAACTTCCGTATGTCCATAAACTGGAGATCCGTGATAGCGATGCATTGAGGGAGGTGGTCTTCCGAGGCTTCAGCTCTGTGACGACGTTGATTCTTAAGCGATGCATAGTCTCTAATGTTGACCATTACATCCGTATACTCAACTGCTTTCCCTCACTCCAGTTGGTTTTCAACCTTCGTGTCAACATGAAATACCCTAACAAAACCGACATCGTGTCCAACAAGGCAACATTCTTGTCATTAACTTCTATGGAATTTATCCAATGTAGCTTCCTTTTTGGCCTCCTGTTTGACTGGTTATCATGTCAATCATCACGTCTGCCGGTGGAGGAGTTTTCTTTTGGTCCCGTCGAACGGGCAGAGTTGGCTGGCGTTGGGAGGTTCCTATCAGCTTCCGCTAAGACCATGAAGAATATCAGTATATCTGTCGTCGATGAAGATCCTCCAGGTAACCGCATTTCATCCCCTTAGGTTCACATCCAAAATCTCATGATTATCCTGTAGATATACCAGAAAAATCCTTCGATCTTTCCTCCCTTACCAACCTCGAAACGATAGTGTTTGGCTCGACCAGCACATATGGTCGAGTCCTCTTTCCAGGGTACGGCGCCATGTTATATCCTTGGATCCTCTCCACCCTAGAAACCATAACATCGACAAAACTCTCTTCCATTGCATTCGTTGTGGATGGCAGAGTCGGCGACCTGGATGCGCTCGACACCCCAGCCTTTGACAATATCGTTCTGTTACTGAACACCTCCCAGTTCAAGAACCTCCGCGAAGTCATATTCGTCGTATTCCCCATCAGGCGGGATCAGATCATATCTGTTCTGAAGAACAAGCTGATCAAGCTTTATTCTCAAGAAAAATTGAGGTTTATGTTATCATCCGATTGGGAAGACACAAGAATGGGTCTCCCATTGTGACTGAACTGTAGTAGATCAATAAATGCCAGTTTCACCGGCCGTTCTAAACCCCAAAGAGTGAGAGTCATTCACTCCGAGTCACCAAACCACATTGTAACTCCTTCACGTAATTCCTTTTGCAATATACCTCCCCGGCTCCGAACTCTCTACAATGCCTCTACCATATACATAGTACTTCAAGAATCATGATTTGACCTGACTCATCGACATGTCCCGATTCTGATCTAATCTAGCATTGCTTTGTCGGCTCTTACCGGAACGTACCAGTAACTTTCTGAACACCACCATGATTAGACGATACCTTCACTCAAGTTCGAGGACCAAAGAGACAGCCAAAACGAATGGACCCGTCGAAGTCTGAAGTCATGTTATATGATCATATATCTTGAAATGATTCGACGGTGAGAACGCACCGTTCAGTGATACTTACATATTCGAAGTTTGATAGCTCCGACCTGGGATCATTAGTAAATGTCCTGGCGTTATATCACTTCTCTGGTCCTATATATCTCGCCGTTAATAATGACGCTGGTAATACTACCCCCCGTCTCTAACACCAACATGGCCGAAACACCGTTCAAACTTTCTGTCTCTGACGCAGAGTTAGAGCTGCTTCGCAAGAAGCTCCAAGTAACACGCTTACCTGACGAGTTGGACGATGCAAAATGGGACTATGGTGCACCTCTCGCCGATATTAAGAGACTAGCTGCCCATTGGGAGAATGTTTTCGACTGGCGAAAGCATGAAGCTGATATCAACAAGATACCCCAATTCACCCGTGACATCGATATAGAGGGGTTCGGATCACTCAATATCCACTATGTTCACCAAAGGAGTGAACTCGATGGTGCCATTCCTCTTCTTTTCATACACGGTTGTGAGTATTCATCCCAACTTCACTTAGTTACAGAGGTCGTATACTGACTGGTCTCAAACGCATAGGGCCCGGACATTTCCTGGAGGTCGCAAAACTCCTCCCTTTGTTGACTGCGGTCGCCCCGGATCAACCAAGCTTTCATGTTGTCACGTATAGTCTCCCCGGGTTCGGATTCTCTGATGCACCCAAGAAGAAGGGCTTTGCCCTTAAGGAGTACGCTGAGGTACATAATACCTTCTGTTTTCTACTCACATCTCTACTCACACAATATCTAATAAAGGTAGGACACAAATTAATGCTTGCGCTCGGATACAATGAATATGGTTCGTTATATTTATGCTACAGTACTGCCTTGTGGAGTTAGTTCTAACGATGACGAATTAGTAACACAAGGTGGCGACTGGGGATCCGCGGTTGGTTATGACATCATCCATGTGATTCGATAATTATTGATGTTGCATCCTCCAGATCGCTCGAACTATAAGTCAAACATATGGCGGCAAATATACCAAGGCGTGGCATACTAATTTCCCATTGTATGTCGTCTTGTTTCCTCTTATTTCAAAACTACTCACATGGATATTAGCGTATCTGGCCCCCCATCCTTATGGTCATCCCCATGGTCATTCCTCCGATTCCTTCTTACACCCTTCAGTGAGCAGGAGCGTAAGGGACTGCAGCGAGGAAAAGAGTTCATGGCCAAGGGTAGCGGATATCTTGCCGAACAATCAACTAAACCTCAGACTCTAGGCTATTCCTTGGCTGATTCTCCCGTTGGTTTATTGGCATGGGTTTACGAGAAACTAGTCAGTTGGACAGATGATTACCCCTGGACCGACGACGAAGGCAAGTAACATAATAATGACTTACGCTTATCTCAACCTTACGCATTTACATCTAGTATTGACCTGGGTGTCCATCTACTGGTTTTCCAGACCTGGACCAGCAGCCTCTGTCCGAATCTATTACGAAGTTATCAAGGCCGGATCACTAAGAGGAAACCAACCCTATATCGGAATTCCTAGTGGAATTTCATATTTCCCAAGAGAACTTGCGCGCACTCCGACACTGTAAAAAACTTCTGTTATACTCGGTTTCGTTTTGACTGACAACGGTGTTTTTTTTCAGGTGGGCTAGGTCGATATCAAACATTGTGGTCTTGTTCGAGCATGAGAAAGGAGGTCATTTTGCTGCTCATGAAGTTCCTGAACTTCTCGCAGATGACCTGAAGAAAATGTTTGGAATTGGGGGACCAGCGTTTGGCGTTGTCACTGGTAAGAGTGGGTACACCGCTGCGTAATTCTGGTTCTCCGAATTGTATTATATCTGTATGTGATTAATGCAATCCTCGAGATGGCGCGCTGTTCCCGAGTCGTCCTCACCCCATAAAAATCAAAGCTTGGATACCTATTGGACACTATAGTCAACATTCAAGACGCCTCATACCTCAGCATATTATCGGTATTACTCGCGCCGAGTGTGTTCGTATTCTCACGTCTGCGCTTCTCACTTTCTTCCAGTAGTATAGTTTCCAAACATACCCATCCCTACAACCAGGTGCCGCTTCTAACTCAACTTCTTATTAATAACAAAGCGGGTGCCCACTAACATAAATCGTACCATCAACGTGCCTCATATCTCTCCTTCGTTCTTCGCTCACCTAACTCTTTTGTTTCGCAATTATGGCAGAGAAACCATTCACACTTGCAATCCCTGACGAAGAGCTGAATCTCCTTCATCAAAAGCTTCGCGCGACCAGGCTACCAGACGAGCTAGCTAACGCAAAATGGGACTACGGTGTACCTCTCGCAGATATCAAGAGGTTGGCCGCCTTATGGGAGAACGGGTTCGATTGGCGACAAGCTGAAGCCAAGATCAATGTCATCCCTCAATTCACTCGAGATATTGAGATCGAGGGCTTTGGCACGCTTAATATCCATTATATACATCAGAAGAGTCAGTTGGAGGCGGCCATCCCACTCCTTTTCGCACATGGGTGTGAGTGCTCTCTGCTTTGAACCTAAAACTTATTCACATCTCGTGGTTAGGGCCCGGACATTTCATGGAAGCGGCCAAACTGCTTCCATTGTTAACGACAGTCTCTTCTGATCACCCTAGCTTTCACGTTGTTGCGTTCAGCCTTCCAGGATTTGGCTTCTCTGAAGCACCTAAGAAGGCAGGTTTCGGCATATCTCAATATGCGGAGGTACGTACCCTCCCTGTCAGACGGGGCTGATAATTGATACTACCTTCCGGGTCACCATCACGTTAGGTTGGACACAAGTTAATGCTTGCACTAGGATATGATGAATATGGTTAGTAACAAGTGTGTATATGTAAATGACGTCATCTCACTACCTTCGGAATCGAAAACAGTTACACAAGGAGGCGACTGGGGATCTTTCGTAGGGACTTACTTCAATTTTAATCTGAATGGTCTGTCTCTTAATAAGTTCATCATTTCCTAGATCACTCGAGTCATGTCTCATAAATACGGAGGCAAACACGTCAAGGCATGGCATACCAACTTTTCATTGTACGTCGAGATAAGATTCAAGTTTGACAGCCAATTTGTAATTGATATCGAATATGTGACAGCGCAAAGCCCCCTTCATTTTGGTCTTCACCTTGGTTATATATAAAATCCTTACTCACACCTTTCACCTCGGATGACGATGCGGCTCTGGCACGTACGGCAGAGTATCATACAAAGGGGGACGGGTATATGATTCAACAATCTACGAAGCCGCAAACTTTAGGATATTTGTTGGCTGACTCACCTGTGGGGCTGTTGGCATGGATTTATGAAAAGTTGATTCTTTGGACGGACAACTATCCTTGGACTGACGATGAAGGTGAGTGGTATGGTAGTGTGTAAGGCATATGCATGTAGCTCACATCGTGCCCAAGTCTTGACATGGATTTCGCTCTACTGGTTTTCTAGACCGGGCCCGCTGCTTCCGTTCGAATCTATTACGAAGCAACGAACGGAGGGGATGTAGCTCAAGACCATTTCGTCCGTGTTCCTGTAGGACTATCTTTCTTCCCGAAGGAGGTAATGCGATTCCCGAGACTGTAAGTAAATAACGTTGCGCGACCACCTCGAGTCGTACTAATCAATTAACTTCGCAGATGGAGCAAGACACTTGGGAACGTTGTGTTCATGGGCGATCATAAGAAAGGGGGACATTTCGCTGCATTCGAGCAACCTGATCTTTTAGCTAATGATCTAAGAAAGATGTTTGGTATAGGTGGTCCCGCCTTTGGAGTCGTCCCGGGAAAGAGTGGCTATGCCAAATGACACGTTAGACAAGGAATATAAATTGTCCTCCTCGCGCCTCATTTTATGACTGAGTTCAAGATCGCCGGTGCTTGTCATTTCCTGTTAAGTATGTCCGAAGCGGAGCTTTAAAACAAGAATCCGAGTGAGGTGAGTCGGGCATTGCCGCGTCTTGTGGCACAGCCATCGATCGCTGTCAGGTCGACGACAATGTAGTCGAGGACTCGGGGTTGCAACGTCGACATCGACAAAATACTAGGAAAGTTATTTTGATCTTTAATCTTGAACTGTAAGTGTCAAAGTTTCTCGACGACACTCTTGAACTCTAATTCTGACCCAAAAAGTAGGAACATCAAAGACCTAACCGCAGTAAACGAGTATTGGTCCTTTTATGTGTTCTCTAGGGAAGCCAGCGCAGCCTTCCAACACAGTGGAACGAATATCGCCTATAGGACGCAAAAAGCACATTCTTGGAAGATCCAGAAGTTCTTCGCGTGAAGAAGAGTCCGCTTTCTATCGGAACATCGACCAGCATCTTGAGTAACTCCCACACCGGATAATGTTGCATTTCTTTGCTATATTTGAATGGCAACACCATCTTATCCCACAAACCTTGTATTACGGACGATGTTGGCTGTTCGATGGGTATGAACGAACCCAAGCATTCGGACCTACCGACCGTGTATTTGATTATTATTGTTATCACTCACACCAGATAGGCTTCGAGTTCGCCACTATCTACAACCTGACTGTGGGCGCAGGATTATTGCGCTGCTGCGATCGACTGTTAACCCGGGCTTTTCGGGGAACAGAAAAAACCGGTGTAGTTCAACCGGTCTCCAAAAACATATTGGTTCAATCGTTCTCACTTGTCTGGTATAGAAACTTCCGCGTCAATGAACCATCGGACGCCGAAGCAAGGCCGTGGTCCATACTCGCAGATCTCTCCTATTCATCAGCTTCCACTCATGGGAAAAAGATTCTTCGCGATAGCAGTTTCTGTCAAATTTTGGCCTCTTGGGATCTGGAACTCTCGTTTACAATCAAGCTTCACCGAACGAATCCCAGGCATTCCACCCGGGGATGTTGTGTAGTCTAGCATGGCCCACAGCTTCCGCCTCCAGAATTCCCCGTTAATTCAATTATGTCCTAGGATGTCTCCCCGGGTTCTCCACGGTGATTAATGAGCATGAACCCCAATATATAGCTTCTTATCAAGTTACAGGACCCTAGAATCGCGACAATGTGGCCACAGCAAGCAAGAATTTGTCTCTGGTCAATCTGGTGAACAAGTAACGTTATGCTCAGTTCCGTGGGCTATTTCAAAATCCGGGTGAGATCCCTTCCCTTCTTTTCGGTGAGTACAAATATTTAGAACGCATGTGGTGTACTAGAGAATGGTAGGCCCTTCCGATGTTCTACGTGGACATGAACCTAATTCGGATGTTGAATTTGTCTTTTCCCTCGTGATAACGGCCAGATCTCCACCAAGAAATCCATTTTAACATGTGCAGCGCTGTTTTTGACTCGATATGACAGCTTCTCCCGTTGAGTCTTCCTTTTACATCACCATGCAATGTTGTCGCCGAAACAAGTTTCATAGACGCGTGTATGCTTTTCATTCAACGCCCTTGAGAATGAGAGTGGCTATTTTTGCTCTCGACCTCGGGCATGGCTTTTTGTATTGAATCCCCGTCTCGCCGTACACGAAACAGGGTGGACGATCTCACACGTGCTTTGTAACCCAATGGGTTCATCGTGTATCCCAAACACAACCATTTGTACGATTGCAGGAAACTAGGGGACTCGCCGTCATAGATCCATCCCAGCGGGGATAATCTTGCAATACCCAAATAGCCTCCCTGTAAGTGCTTCCGGCTTTACAAACATCTTGGCATTCCTTACGTCCCTGTTTCCTGATCACATCTAATTCCTTTCAATGGAGTCCCAATCGCACCTTTTAAATGGGCGTTGTCGCCTCCCGAAACCCAATACAGGGATGCCTATCTTATGGTTATCATCATGATTAGGTATGATTAACGCACTAATCTATAACAACGGAATCCTGGAGTATCAGGTACAACCCTGAACGAACCGCTTCTCTATCTTTTGATGGTCTTAGGCGAAGGCGATAAAACAGTGTACACACACCGGGTATAAGACACAAATAACCCAAGTGCTGTATGTGGTTTTGCAATTCGGAATATTCTGATCCAGATGAGTCCCCACCATTGACCAAACCTAGTTCGGGCGGAATAATATCGCGTAATGGCCCTATGTCACCTGGTCGATATCTTGCACCGGGACCGCCGTATGTAGCATCGCGTTCGAGCAAAGCCAGATCACACGTTGTACACGAGCACAGGTCTAATTTCTACGAAAACAATGTCGCAAAGCAACCGGACACCCAAATACGTGCGCGGCTTTACGATGATAATGTCGATACGCCGCAAGGGGCAAGCGACTATAATTGAACCTAAAAAGAGCGTAGTACCGCCCGTTCCCGAATACACCCTGCTCTCAAACAGTGAAATAGGTTATCCTTCGTCGTCTCTTTCCGATGTGCTACTACGCCACAGAAGCGCGGATTTCCGCGTTGTGGGCTCACCTGGCCACTAGTCTTTCCCCCGTAAGGCGTCATTGATTCCAGTTGCCGTGATAGTATTACACGACTCACACCTCCCAGATTGGAGGGAAATGCGAGGTGGAGCGCGGCGTCCGGTAACTAAATGGAGAGGTGTTCTTGTGAACAAGTCGCAACCCTGACCGTGGCATATTGGACAGAAACTGACATTCTCAGGGCACCGAATCGTCGATATGTGGGTTACCTAGACAAAACCCCGCGAGGGCTATACGACCAGAGATTCGAGAGATGGGGATGTCAAAGATTCCATCCACCGCCGGCAAGGGCTAGCCGACCAGAAGAGAACTCGAAGGATCAAGAGGAAGTGGTTGTTGGCTTGGGACCACCACATTGGGCAAAACCTTGCTCTGAACAAGTTCCACACATCGAAGGGGCTGGTGAAGCTGGGGTTCTATTCTGTTACGCCCACGGCCCGCGTCTGTGGAATTCGAAAACAACAATAGTAGGGGGACCTCACTGGTCTGGTCGGGCGGGGTCCCAAGCATCGATGATACATGAGGTAACATGAAGCACATAGCGTCAACCTTATGCATGGTAAACGAATGCAATAAGCAGACCTTTCTCAAACGGGGGGTGCTGCTGCTGAGATTCGTTCGTTCCTTACCTTATGTAACGCCCAGCTCGTGGGTACACTCACAGAAACATCCGGTAACCTTTATCCTCAACAGTGTCGTGTTGGAAATCTGGAGCACACCAGCTGATCTTGCGTTGAATGTTTCTCGACACAAAAGGACAATCCTCGCTTCCAGCTATGGGATGTGGAATGAATGTTTTTCTTGTCCGGTGACGTAAAACGAGAGCCCAAATTCCTTCCAGCCCCCCCTTGAACCGTGACCTCCCGACCCTTGAACGCCTTTGATAATCGCATTATGGGACCTCTATTTGCGAATTACGAATTTTTCCCCATTTGCAAAGAGGTGATGAGTTGGAACGCATGTGGCCAGGGATCGCGCGCACGAGGCATAGCCCAGTGGGGGATTCTAGCATGGAAGCGGGGGGACTTTGACTTTTTATTTTATTTCAGAAGATTGGATCAAGTTCAACTGGGAAGGAGTAACCGCCTCCTCCACTCCGGCGGTGCGTGCGTGCTCAGCAGGGAACGGGAACCGATTGCGTGGATGATGACGAAACCCCATCACGCATCCAGACGTTCCCCCATTGGTTTACTTTATTTTTGCAGTGCTATTGCATGCATGCTGGCAAGGGGATGTGGCAAAAAAGAAGGTTATTAAAGTAAGGTATGTGGGTCCAAGCTCGCGGAGCGCGGAATAGCTTCCAAGTTCCGACTGAATTTGGGCTAGCTTCGTCTTCTCGGACAGGGTTTTATGATTTGTTGGTATCATGATTCATGACGTTTTTACCGCTTTTTTATCCTCTCTTGGATATATCGTTGAAGGATACTTGTATTATTACCGTGACGATGGTCGCCTTTGAGGAACAGGAAGGGAAATTGGACAATAAGCAGTAAGAAGCGATTGGAGCGGTAAGTTCAAGAGTAAGCCACCGTGACTTGTACTTCCTGTGGCTGAAAATGTGGCAATTGCAAACAAGAATCGCGAAGAAGGAAGACCGAGATCACATCTGCGCCACGGGAGCAGAAAACAACAACAACATTTTGCAGGGAAAAAGAATAAGAATCGGTTTCGGTTTCGGAACTCGAAACGGGGGGCGGGGACCCAGTGGCGACTGGACTGAACAAGTTACACAACAAGAATCGCAAGTGCCGAGGAATGGGAAAGAAGGGGGGGAAACAGGACTTAGGAACGACCGCCGCATAATCATCCGTCATCATCATCCTGACTCGCTAAGCGGGTCACGCAAACTCTGTTTCCCCCCTCCTCTCTCACTCAGCATCACTCATATAACTCTCAATTCTTCAGATGTTTCTGACGGAACGGTGGTGTGTGTTGGATCATAAATCGAGGTGGCGGGGTCCATGATATCATCCAAAAGGAAATTCCCTAGCTGCGTGAGAGCGTCCACTTGCGAAAAGAGTGAATAATTGTCATGATTCTCAGCCATATGTGTAGTATCCCTACGTAGAATAGACTACCAGCCCAGCCCCTTCATACCAATGATACCATCGAATCCAAACCATGACCCTTCCCCGACACAGAAGCCTACCTTCTCTGAGTCTTTTTCCTTCCCTGACCGAGGGGGTGTATACACAACACACACAAATGGTACGTTGTACGTATCACAATGATGTTAACGTAACGTTAATACATACGGTACACGTTACCAAAGCTCCATACCAACTCGTGCCAGCTTCCCAAAATTCTTGAGTCTTAGGGCATCTAATCGTATTGTATGCAGTAATTTCCCCCAAATTTCCCCCCCCTGAGCGTAGCATGCATTACCACACCATACGACCCCCCTTTGTTTACGAGAGATCTTACGAGAGAGTCTGTTTCCAGGCGATGTGTAGGGGTTCCAGACTCCCCCCCGTGCCCACCATGGCCAACGGTCGTCCCAGTGATCGCAGCCTGAGTTCATGCGGTCATCGATTGCAGCGTGATCCATTTCCATATTTCGCTCCCGAAAGCAAAAGCAGGTAAATGGGGTTGGAGAGGGGGGTTGAGGGTATTGTATTCCATTGGTGTTTTTACGTCTTTGGGGTTTACACAGGTGATGGGAGTGCGATATGATCTGAACGAAACTCGTTCTGATGAATTGAATGATGACTATATATTATTATATCATACTACCATTCGCGGATAAGAGTAAGAATAAACAGAGGACGAGGCAGTTGTCCTCGTTTAAGTGATCAAGATGAAGATGAACCTGTGAGAGGTTCTTGTATTTTCTCTAGTGACTCAGTATCAGTTATTGGAGAGCGGAGGCGAGGAGAGCCGTAAATTAAGGAGAGGGAATAACCCTAGGTAGCCGAGGATCTAGATACCTCCCCTCCAATACTTATATATTGGGAACGATTCTCAAGGTGAGATGGCCTCAGAGTTAAGCGAAGGGAGTATATATTGAGTGTATTAGGGCTACGGGATTTGAACGGGGAATGCAGACCAAGTTGTTGTTCTTGTACGTATCGCTATCGACGGATCACGTCTGCCTGTCTGTCTATACCCAAACAAAGGTTGGCTTTTATTGTTATTACCGTTAATGAATGATTTTCTCAGTTTGATATCCGGGTTCACGCAGTAACGTAGAATGACGAGGGAAATGCTACAAAGTTTTTGTGCATGTATTCAGATAGCAGACAAGAAAAAAGACAGAGGAAAAAGATATCTAACGAGCGGGGCAAATATTACAGAATATAGGATATCATATGCAGTACAGATAGTTGAGGGCAAAAGTCCGTCACCAGGATCTTAATACGAGGTAGTACAAGGAGGAGGGAGAGAGGGAGAGCGTTACAAGAGATAATGACGATACCAAGAAACCAAAAAACGGAAAGATGATGGGTAAGCCTCGCCACCGTTGCATGACTGCAGGGAGAGCAAAGTACTAACGAAGGGTAATTTTGTACGTTACGTATTGTCTGTCAAGAAGCCGATTGGAAGTCCAGTAACAAGGAGAGAATATTACGAGCTCGGGAGAAAGGAGAAAAAAAACAATGCAAGGGGGAGTGTGGAGAGAGGGGGACTTCACGATGGAAACAGCTAATCGACAAGAAAGTCCTCTTTTCGGCGGTGAGCAGTAACAAGCAAGCGAGAGAACAACAGCAGCAAGGCACAGGGAAGAGCGGAGCGAAAACTTGGACCTGCAAGTGCGTTTGAGGTATAGTGTGGGACGATGGATTGATGGTGACAGGTTGTATGCGGTAGGGATGGTGATGGTGATGCGACGAGTGAGAGACAAAGAAGTTGGGAAGAATGGCGGGAAGATGCGAATGAATGCATTGTTGTTGTCGTCATGAATGGAAGGCGGACAGAAAGGCTGCAACAACCCCATTACTTGTCTACTGTGGGGTGCCGAAGCCGGAACCAGGCTGGGGAGACGACGAGTGGTGATCTGGGAACGAGTAACGAGAGGTAGACTGAGACTGGTAATCCCTCTCATCGTGCGGAGTCAAGACTCTCCCACCGCTGGACGAAGTCGAATGCGAGGGACTATGCATATAGGGACTGTTCTGACCTGTTGTTTGGGTCGAATTGGAATACAGGGATTGCTGTTGATGCGGCTGTGAGCCTATGAACGGGTTGGGGTTTGAAATGGGAGGCGCACTCATCGGGACGCTAAGAAATGTTCCACTCCCATGGCCTCCGCTGCTATGGCTTCCGCTAGACTGGGCGTGAGGATGGAGGGTGCCGCTATAGGACATACGGTTGCTCGAGTAGGAAGAATCATAAGGGTGATGGTGATTGGCTGTAGCGGAGAGGCTGCCAGGGGTTGCATGGCCGGAGCTCAAGCTGCGACTCATGCCGACCATCTGACGGGTAGAAGATACAGGGTGATCGAACGGCTGGAGGGTCATGGGATAATACAATTGCAGGGTATCTGTCGGAATCGATGCACGGCGAGCCGGGTCCATGAGGGGCCCGGTGCGAGAAGCAAAAGGCGTAGTAGTCGTTGGGCCGGCCGCTGCACGGTGAGCAGGTGCCAGGATCCGGCGGCGAGCCTAAAAGACAAAATGGTGAATAAACAAATCAAAATGACAGGCGGGGAGCGTACGTTGATCATCCAGTTAGAGACCTGGGACATGGAGAGGCCCGTTGCGTGACACAGCTGTTTCTTCTCCTCCTCGGAAGGATATGGGTGATCGGAATGCCGATGCAGCCAATCCTTGAGGAAGTCGGTGACAGGCTTGGGCAGCTTGCCGCGCTTCCTGGGCTGGCGCTCGACGAGGGAAGGTGCGGGCGCCTGGGGGGAACGCGTCGGGGACGAGCCGACCGACATGGGGGGCGCAGAGGACGCTGCAGAGGGCAGGCCCGAGGATGTTGTGGATGATGCACTCATGGGGTAGTCGGAGTTGGGGAAATGCCAATCAGACTCCGTTTTAATACCAGGCATGGCGAGGCCGTCTCGAGCGGAATTAACGCGATCGGAATGGTGATGTTGTCCCGCGATACGTGTGACACCTCCAAAGAGTTGCTGGTGCTGCTGCTGGGAAGAAGAACCGCTCAGGGACGAGTGGCGAAGGCTGTCTTCGTACTTTATCGTAGGCGAAAGCGCTCCGGCTATGTGTCCGGGTGTCGAATTGGGTCGGACTATCCCTCCAGACGCCCAATGTTCCTCGGTTGCGCTTAGTCCCGACGACGGTGTTTTGTACTCTGCGGACGAAAGAGGAGACTGCGAGGAAAAGGGGAACGAGGGCGAGCTCGAAAGGGTACTGTTCAGACCGTATTCGTTGCCGTACAGGCTGTTTCCGATATCCAGGCGGGGCCGAGAAAGCTTGTCCTCGTCTGAGCCCGGGAACTGGTAAGAGGAAAGACCAGAGGAAGACTGGGTGGGACGGTGGGTCGGGTGGGGGAGACGGAGTCTACTGTTGTCGGCGTAGATGGAAGGGAGGGACGCGCGACGTTGCTCGTGGCGATCCTGGAAGGAAGAAGCAAGGGATGGCAGCTGGACACGGGGGCTGCTCAGTGCAGAGTGATCGTCCTGGGGTTGGGGAGAGGGGGTGTTGTTGTTGGACCAATGCTGCTTTTTTGGGCTGGGAGAGTCCGAGGGGGAATGGGCACGCTTGTCTGGGCGTGACTGAAGACTGCTGTCAGACGTAGCCGAGGTTGACATGCGCCGTGAGTAGTAGTCAATCTCGGCGTCGTGGGTATGGCTGATGGAAAGGAAGAGTCAATGAGGAAATGTCGGGGAGAGAGAGAGAACAGGAATACTGACAGGGCGACAAGGGCGGGAGACGCCTCTGCAGAGAGCGAGTCGAGGATGCGGACGTCAAAAGCGAGCGGGTCGATCTGGGCGTTCTTGGGTTGTTCGCTGCAAGGGAGGGAGGGCTGTCAGAGGCTGTCGATCGGACAAGCAATGCAAAGGAAGCGGGCAATTTAAAGCTAAACTCTCCCTCGAAGCGTGGGGATAGAGGGCTGCAGATGACAGCCCGGCGTGACAGAACGAAAAAGGGGAGGGGGGATCCAAAGCAGGTGCAGAGAATGATTGGAAAAGATGGATATGGAAAGGATCACGTACAGAGCAAACTGCAGCTGGGCAACGTTGTAGCTGTTGAGCGGTTGCGCGTCAGCAGGGGAGGAGTGCACGTCGATCATGGAACTGAAGATGGGGATTATGAAGGAGACGGATGCAGCTTAGCGTGGGGCAGGCTGGGGTCGTGAGCAGCTGGCGCAGATAGAGCTGGGATGAGGGCCACTGGGAGAGTCGAACCGACTAGCTCACGCACTTGCTTTAGCTCTGGGAGAGAGGATGTGCGTCTGTACCTGTATGATGCTCGCAATAAAGGACTCGGGGAAGCGATGGACGGTAAGCGTGATCAAATTGACGACTGAGTACGGTCCAGGGCTGGTATTTATCTCATTCGCGGGCTCGATTCATGGGAACGGTGGTCGTAGAGGATATCACTGCCACATCAGGTCCATTGTTGCAAGTCCGGACGACTGGGCGTTTGAAACCCGAACGAAAGGAAGGCCTTCGCGTGCAGTCGATGCCCGGCTATAGAGCGAATCGAATCTGGATGATCTGGCCAGACGCACTTGCTAATCTGCGAAGCGTCTGCTCCCCCCGCCTGAGATGGGAAAGCACGAGTGGCCGCTCGCTGGCAATCCCTATGGAGGCCATCGCAGGAGCTGCCATTGCTAGTCGAGGACTGATGGGAGGCATTCGCATTCGCAGCACGAGCGAGAGCACATGCATGCACAGCTGGGAGATCTGACGATGGCGCACCGATGGCCAGGTGAGGATAGAATTCGATCCCAGCTGTGCGGTGAAATGGGATTGCAGATTCGGATTGACTCCGTGCCCCGACAGGAACGAGCCCTCCAATGCAGTGCATCCTCAATTAATCACCAAACTATAACTCGGAACACAACATGCGCAAACACCCCCGCCCCTCCTGCCTAAAACAGTCCTTTTAATTGCCGTCCCCGTGTGCCGGATTCACCCGTCCAGGCGCCCACCCAGAGCTGTGCCGCGGCTAGGCCCATGTTGCTTGAGTCGCTCGCGGTGGTCGATCGTCTCCAAAGCAAGTGGCGTCCATCGACAACAGCATAATCCTCCCCGATGCCTCCGCTCCTCAACGGGTAGATCTCCTCTTGTTGCGCCCACAAACTCATACACTCTCCCGCTCGTCCTCTGATCCCAGGTCAATACTTGCCCGCTATGGCTATATTGGTATAATCGCATTGATACACCTCTCGCTCTCCATATCGCCTTCTTTCATATCCTCTCTACAGCACTGTCCCATGCACCACGCTCCGATATTCAGGCACACTCTTTATCCATCTTCCCATCACTCTCTCCTTCCGCTCCTCCTCTGTCCAGATCGCCTCTCCAGTCCCTTTTGCCGTTCCCTCGGTTTCTTGTTTTTTTCTACAGGCACGCCATCGTACAAACCTTGCTCGCTTTTAGCCTCTAACATTCTGTCGTTCAAACCCTAATCCGTAAGCACTGGGCAAAGAAGAAAGGAAAAAGGCTCCCTCGGGCTCGGAGATGCAAACTCTTGATCCTGACTTTCTCACAGTTGCAATTTCATACTTGCAGCCCAACAGACGCATTTCCTATCCTCTCGGAATCCATCCTCCAACTCCTCCGATAGTATAGTGACAGTTCTGACCTTCAAGATCAATCCACCAGATCATCATCATTGCGCACCTTGCGATCAACTCATATTGGTTCGAGAGCACAACGGTCAACAGATCATTGCAATGCCGTTGACGACCATGGGGCCAGTTGCAGTGCCTGCTGCAGTCCATTACAGTAATTATCAGTTGTGTTATCGTTTATCAACAACAAAAACACCCCTCTCGAGCTTCTTTCAATAGACTGTCATGTCATCCCTTGAACTTTCAAACATTGTCACATCAATTACCCGGCTTCCCCACACTTGACTTTCTCTGTTCCTTACTTACGGCCCCTCGACAGCGGCTGTGTTTTAATTGAAGCTTGAATTTATCCCGACTGTGGCTGCAGGGGGAGACTGACTGGCTGACTACCACACACACGAGAGAATCCACACGCCGCCCAACCTTGTTAATTCCGATTCACCGCCAAGCTGGGTGTGTTAAGCAATAAACAATTTCAATTGCGAGAGCAGTGATTCGCGGCTTCCTCTTCTGAACAATGTCATGTCTCCCTGCTCACTTCCTCACTTCCGTGTCTTCTCTCACGACGCATTATGCCAGTCCTCTGTCCAGA
The DNA here is from genome assembly GCA_038087015.1 of Cerrena zonata. Classification (NCBI taxonomy): domain Eukaryota; kingdom Fungi; phylum Basidiomycota; class Agaricomycetes; order Polyporales; family Cerrenaceae; genus Cerrena; species Cerrena zonata. The sequence continues at coordinate 247,294 of JASBNA010000007.1, forward strand.
CTCTACCCTGCACGTCCGTCGCTTCTTCCACCCCGGAGGGCTCTCGGGCTTCTTCAAAGTTCACCCTGCTACAACAACAACACACCCTCCATCTAAAACGTGCTCCGCTGACCATCATGTTGGATCGTCGCCTGTTGTTGATGTTCCTGAACCCCTCAGCTCGAGAGCTTCTTTTGATAAACACTGTTCGGCTCTCCATCAACATTTACGTTCGTGTCGCATTGTTTTGTTGCGGCTCCTCCTCCTGCGTTTTATTTTTGGTCTTTCTTGCACGTAAATGCCTTTCTCGTAAACAATCATCAAATGATGTATTCTGCTCGGTGTCTGACAGTGGAATGGCGGTACCCCTCCCTCCGCTCCGTATCACCCATATCATCATCACACTCTCTTTCACTTCTGTTTACCTCTTTCAAACTATACATGAGCTCCACGAAATCATCATCATCCTTTGCCAGTTCCGAACATCTCATCATCAACTCATTTATTAAAGCTCTTTCTAAACTAAAACTGAAACGCTGAGTGAGAGCGAATGAGGGGAGAGGAGGGAAACGTCAACGTTCGAATTTAACATTTTCACAAACCCACCCGCCCTCGATCATCATTCAGAACAGAACACACAACAACAGCGGCGGTCATTTCCAACAACAAAAACCTTTCCTCAAAGTCCCGTCCCCGTCCCCGTCCCATTATATGCAAATACCAAATACCACTATTCCGACTCGCTCTCCATACCTCCCCTTGATCCAACGCCAACACCGTCCGTCTCCCTCTTCCGCGCACCTGTCCAACTCCCTCACACTACACTATCCACTGTTTTTGTCCTCCTTATCAATCTCTGATCTTCCCCATGTTCTCCGAGTGCGCCTTCCCATCACCATCAACCCATCACCCATCTTTTCACGCTTCCCCGCCGCCGGTTTCCCTACCCCCCCTTCTTTTTCATTATACGGTACTTATCATCAAACCCACTCTCCCATATGCCATACAATGTAACTTCCTCCCCTCCTCTTCTTCCTTTTTTTCTCAGAGTGTGCGATCGGACGCTTAGGTAAGACTAAGCACTCTGCGGAACAACGCTCAATAGCTTTTCGGTCTTCCCTTCTTTTTTTTCTAGTTTTGTTAATTTGGGAACCTGGTGTGGCCAGAGTGGCTTTCGATTTCCTATATCCAGCACGCTCGGTGAAGATCGAGACCGGGTGTTATTTCTTGCCGGGTTTTACTGTACAGTAGTTGTGAAGATGTCGGATTGACGATGTTATCGATTATAGTACTTTACGTACACGAACGCAAATTCGGGAGAGGGTCAATATATATTTATATTTATTCTCAGAAATCGAGCCCTTTGATTATTCGAACCCGCCAAGATCCACTCTACTAGCGTCTCTGACTCCTCCTAATTAGCTAGCGAGCCTACGGACGGAGATTACCTTGCTCTTTTGGAAAAAACCCTAATCCACTGGGAGGCGAGGGTTGAATGTACGTCATGCCAGGTGAACATTTCACGCTACTATCGTACCCGTAAATCTCTGCTTGTTTTCCTCCCCTGCACGCTAAAGCGAGTTAGTACCGGGCCACAAATAAAAACAACAACAATTCAACTTGCTGACTCGAATGTAAAACACCGGGGAAATTCCCTGTCGCTATGACTTCTAGGGCAGACTACCGCGGATTGAGTAAGATTGAAGTAAGATGGCACTAATATACTAATATACTAATAACATATCATATAAGTACCCTTGATATACCCCACTGGCAATTAACGGGATGTGAAAAAAAAACAAGCAGACCCTGGAGAAGCCCCTACGCCACACAACACATGAGGCAATATAAAATAAAAGGGTACAGGGATCAGAAAAGTGGCTCGGGATTGGAGGAGGGGGTATTGCATATTCATATCCCCTATCGATTTATTAGTAGATTAGTAGATTAGTAGTAATGTACGATTGTTTAACCAATTCGATTTGAATGACAAACTTGAAGCTCGGGCCTGAGGCCTGAGGGATGAGTTCGAGACTACGGATTGTAATGGTAATTGGTCACGGTAGAGAAACACCTAGGGCTGTACAAGTATAGTAAATTCGACAACTTCACGGTACCTCATTCCATTTGTTATTCATACCGCACAGTCTTCTCTCATATCAATCATCTTGATCAAAAACCCGTACCCAATCTAGCAACTATCTTGAATCGAGCGTCACAAGCTGAGAAGAGACCCAGTCGGAAGATAACGTAAAGACCAACCTGAACAGGGCCCTCTCAGCTGAGCCTTGAGGTATTTGAAACATCCGGTGACCGCGGGCGAGCCAAACCAAGCCAGCTCGTGATGATCGAGGTTCTCTCAATCCCACACAGACTCTCAGCCTAGTGACATGATAGGTTCCCACCTATCCAAGAACATATTTCCAAAGACGGAAAGCGACCAACCCACGTCGATTCTCCCGCGAGAGCCAGTCAGAACTCTGCCCGAATAACACACACTCTCTGGGTGGGAGCTTAAGATGTCAGCAGCGATAACTCAGAATCCCTCGTCATGGGTTTTAGGATTCGGCCGACCCAGAACGCCCATTGGTGAAAAAAATTGAATGCCGTACTGTTTCCTCGTCCCCCCCTCTGACTCCCGCCTTCTTAATACTCTGAAGGTCCAGAGGGAAGCTTAAGACCGTGACACACAGCGAATCATCGCCTAGAATGCGCACTAACGGGCCTAGTATGCCCTCAGATCCCTCAACTGAATTGAGATCATCCTTCCAAACGTCCGATCACTTTCGGTCGGTCAGCATCCTTCAAGTTCGGAGGCTACTCAGTCATCCTTGAAAACCCAAAAATGGTGTACATTGCAACTGCAGCAGTAGTAAGATCCACAAGGCTCAGAAATATCCTCCGCACTCACAACTGTATACGTACTACCTTTCCCTCTTAACTACGCGAGTCTCGCCCTCCGGAGCCGTCCTAGACTTGTGCTGAGTTCTACCCTTCTCTTTGCCTTCGTCTCGATTCTGAGCCGTGCTCTTCTCAACCACATCTAGAATCTGTTTTGCTTTTTCTCGCTCCTTATTAGTGACTTCTATCCCGTCCAACATGCGGATATCAGGGCACGCAAGCATGATATGACCTCGGTAGACCATCCGATCTACATAAAGGTCTTCCGGCAAGTCCCGTCGAAATTTGGTGTCCAGATCCTTCCAAGTCGAGCTCTGCGGGTACTTTGAAGAGTAATCTGGATGCGAGTCTCTAGAAGATGTTGTGCCTTTGGTCGAGGAGAGAGATGACCCGGCGGCGCGATTGTTCATGGAGGAGGATGCTTGAGCGACAGTTTGATGATGGCCCTTGGCCTTCATTCCGTTTCGTGTGCCCGAGTGTTGTTCTCCTGCTTGAGGATCATCAGCCCCATCACCATCAAGCTTTGAGGGAGCGCCGAATGTGAATGGTGTCGTTCCTGACTTGTGACGATCCCCATCTGAAGGTTGAAGTGCTCCCGGAACGTCTTTCACCAACAGTGGCAGATACCATCCCAGCGTACATGGATTCATCCTGAGCAACCGGACGAAGCAGAATCAGCATGGAAGAGAAGGTAAGGAGAAAGTCAGCGACCGATGTTTCGAATAGAACAAAGTTAGGTTAGGCAGAATCAGTCACAGTCATTAGAATAGACGATATAGGCATGGCAATCGTTATCGATGCAACTAGAGCGGGCAAAGAAACTGAACTGAATCGCTACAATCGAAGCTCCGAGGAGTATGTCATAGGATATCGCTCTTCAAGCAACAGATACACACGCACAGTCCACCTCCAACCCGCGGCACACCGCAGCGAGGAAAGACGCCATGTGAGCAGAGGCGCCAAGGACGAAGGCGAGATGAATCAATGAATGGAAGCAATGAGATGCAATACAGTTCCTCAGAACCTTCGCATTGCAAAAAGAAGATACGCCACAATTCTCCTAGAGGAGGACGAGTGAAGAGGTAACAGAACGGACAAAACGTACCTGAAGTCGACCATTTCAATGTCTCTCATGCCCCTTAACACACGAATGAAGTGCTTGACTGCGTTGATCCTTGATCCTATGATCGTTAGTTTTCGGAGACGTGTTAGACCCTCCAGGGGTCGCGTTTCCTCCAGGAAATTGTAGTTTAGATTAAGGACTCGTAGATTTGGCAGCATACGAGAAAAATCATGAGACAGGGCCGTGAGCCGGCAAGCGGCGAGTTCGAGGTAAATGAGGTTATAGCATGGCTCCGAAATGAAGCCGGCCTTCAGAGGGTTTCCTAAAAATTGCATGTGGAGTAAGCACAGCCCGAAGATTTTACGCATGACGAATACAATACAAAGGAGCATTACTGTGCAGGGTAGTCCCAAACTACGTAGTTTGGGGTAGTGCATAGCTCGTAGATAACACTCACCGGAGAGATAAAGACGCTTTACGTCCCGCACATCGTGCATGGAAAATGTTCTGTAAGAAAAAGGGTAAAGATCAGTACCAGTAATGCATTGAGTTGGCCACGCTGCAAGCGAGCTTGAGCAAGAATGATTCCAAGAACTTTGGTATCATCGGTTAGGGAAGTCGAAGCCACGCTTGAAATAGTGTGGCGCACTCTAGGGAAAGTATTCGTCGAAGGGACTTACAATCCAGCACGCCCGCCCTGATTCCGCAAGCTTAAGTTTTCCAACCTGGTCAGGCGGTTGGCCTTAATGATATGGCCAAGGGAGTTGTTGTCTGCATATAGCGTGCGGAGATTGGGAAATGGTGACGAATCTAGTTGTTGGAGACGATTCCCGCTCACACGCAGGATCCTCAACCGGGGCATCGACCCATTGGGATCAAGTTCTCCCAAGACATTGTCATCTGCAACGTGAATGTGAATAATGACACAATGAACCCAAAACGGTTAAGTGGACACCGAAAACACTGTCCGGTGATCACGAGTAAAGTGATCACTATTAATGACATTGAAGTGGACGTAGACCAGGCGTCTCCCCAGATCCAGACGATTTGATGGGATGCCATGTCAGGAGGATGGCACTTACCGAGGTTTAGAGCTACTAAAGCCGGAAGAGATGAGAGCCCTTGGACAGTGCTTAACCTATTTTGGCTGAGGTTCAACATTTCTAGGCGAGTCCTGTCAAAGTGGCGTCAAAATAATGCCGTCAGCAAAAATGATTAATGCGTGCTCATGAGAGCTGCAATGTGCCTCTCTTCCAGATGAGGGAACATTACAACCCACAAAACTTACCAGCGACATGCTGCAAGGTCTATGCTGCGAATTTTGTTCCGCTGCAGGCTGAGTTTTACCAATCCATCCATCTTCTGCAAGCCATCGATGTTATCAACATTGTTACCATCAGCACGCAGCTCGCGCAAGTGTCTCAGGCATTCCAGTTCTATTTTCAGAGCATTCAGGGGACGAAGGTGAGTGGAAGCGAGCAAACGTACGACGGAGAGATTCGAGGTTATTGTCACTAATATCCAAACTTTCAAGGTTGAGAATATGGCTGAAAGACGTGACTGCAGTCAAACTGTAAATGAATAGGCCGGCTATTAGGATTTAACGGATAAAAGAATATGTAAGAATTTGCCGTACGAGTTGAACGCGACGGAAAGTGTCCGTACTCCGCTAGGGATGCCGCTGAGGTATGTCAATTCGTTTGAGTTACTGCAAGCAAAATGTCAGTGTCACCGCCGGCATATGCGGTGATCATTAGGCGACGTCAATTCCGCTGACTTACAGAAGTAGTGAATCTAGCCGAGGTAGGAACTCTTTCAGTCTTGCTACGCTGTCCAATTTTCGGCCACTCAGATCAATACTTGTCAACTGGTCCCAGTATGGTTCGAAGGGCTGGACATCAGTAATGACCTGGACAAGGCGATCGTGAGCAACACCAAAGGAACACTCGGTCAGGAACGTGGCATTCCGACTTGGTCCTTTGGACTCCGTTCTTGAGAATACTCGGCGAGAGATTTCCTGGCTAGGGGAGCCAACGACGGCTGCGGTGCTGCTTGGTCTTCTAGGTTTGATTGGTTGTAATTCGCTCGTCGGCGGTCTATCTGAACTACCTTTCGACGGGGAATCATCAACAAACGCTAATAGGGCTCCGATGAGTTAGGACCAATTTATGGTGTTTCAAATTCCACCCACCACTGTCTTCTAGATTCTCCAGCATTTCCGCAATTCTCTTCGTCCGCGCCGAAGGTAACAAAGATTGACCGCTTGGCTGCGCCAGATCAAGCTCATTCTCATCCTCAAGCTCAGAGTCCGATAATGCTTCCGGAGATGGTGATAGAATAACACGCCCAACACCAACTATTGGACCATCATGTTTTCCGTCTGAGAAACTGACTGAGCGGCGATGCGCCACCGTACGATTAGCGGGTGTCCGCTTCATTACTGAAACTGGAGTGACGCTGCTGCTCTTCAATGCTGAACGCAAAATCGGTGTGAGACCATCTGCAGCTGACCGTGAGGGTGCAGGTGTTGCAGGAGCAGCGATGTGGGCAGTGGAAGCCGTTGGATCCAGTCGATTGGGTGGTGTGTCATCGAGAGCGGCTTCTGGAGTGACCTGAGTAGTCGGTTCATGTTCCTGTGCAGCTTCCGAAGAATATGAATTGAGCAAGAGTGAATCAGACTGCTGCGAAGTAATCGTGTCTTGATCCTCATGTTCATCATCAGAGTCGCTGTCATCCGGGTCGTCATAATGTGACGACCTAGCTGTTGGCATCACTTCCACTGAAAGTCCGTCGAAAGAGAAGGAGTTTAGCTCGGCCTCCTCTTCGTCAACGGCCTCGCCGTCAGAATGTATCTCCTCTATCCGACTTTTCTCCAAATCTTCGGTTGTGACACTACGATCACCTTCGCTCTCCTCTGGTCTCGCCTCCTCGTCATCGACTGATTCCGCCCTACCACCGTCAGAGTCTTCCCGTAGACTTTCGATGTCTCTGAATGGATCTTCACTGTCATTCGACCCAGCCTCCTGAGTGCCGGCTTCGACGTCACCACTTTGATTAGAGACTTTGACCCATTTCATAGTGACTCGGTCATACACCATCCTACCAACGCGCTCTGGAAGAGTGGGAATATCACTTGGTGCGATATGAGTGATTTGTTTGGGACCGGGATGTTTGACAAAGGACGCGGCGCTGCCGACAGTAAGGGTAGTCCCCGACGCAGTACTGGATGATACAAATCGAGTGAGATCTTCATTTCGTCGTACAGAACCTGAGGGATACGCGGGGGGAACTACAGGAGAGGGTACTGCGGTAGGAGGTGCAAGATGTACCGTACTCGTTGGTCTTTGTTCACGATTACGATGAGCGGGGGGCGAAGTCGGTGGGGATGATGCAGACGTAAAAAGAACCTGTATTGGTGGATCCGGAAACTGCTCCAATAATCCCTCTGAGTCGAGAGATATTTGGGACATCTGTCGCGACAGTTCTGCGTCGTGCTGAGCGCTTATCTTGCGAAGAACCTTCTTTGGGCTGACGATAGGACGTGTATACGAGCCAGTGGAAGAAACAGAAAGATTATACTTGTATTCTTGTACATCTTGAGGATCAATAATCTCGGTGTCACCGCTAAACGATTGGTCATTAGCAAAATTCTCGTTGTCTGAGTCGGCTTCGCGACCTCTGGACCCGTTAGGTGATACGTGGGAAGTCTCGGTGTCAGCTGAAAACATGCGTTTTGAACTTTTGACATCATTTCGGATTTGGGCCATTAGATTCATGGCTTGCTCCCTGTAAGCCAAAGAAGAATAGGTAGAGCGTTTGGAAGATGTAGTCCCATCCTCAGATCGATCACGTTTCTGTTCCCTCACAGTACCTTCTGGCGGGGCTAAGAAATCTAGTTGAATAGTTAATAAGCAAAGGCATATACACATAGACGTATATCTTTTGTAACATACTATTGGGACTGTGAGGGAACGCAGGAGATTGCGCTTTCTTTGGTGCAGGCGACGGTTGCGCACTGGTAGTAGTGGTTATGGTAGAGAACTCCTGGTTCTGTCGTATTTTCTCCATCAACGACTTAGACTCTCCAACATAGTCCTTTCGACCACTATTGGGACGCATAATAAAAGCAGTACCGTCACCCATGTGAGAGAAATCGCTCGCTGGACTCAGTTTGATACGTTTGGCACTTCGTAAGCGGGATATACTAGTACTGTGTTCGGAGGAGTCATCATCCATGGGTGAGGAATTGGAGTCCGTGTGTGGAGTACCTGTACCGTTAGACGGAGTATTGACTGCTATGGAATCTACCATGGCGGATAAGTGATCTCGGGTGAAGGTGTCGTAGTTAAACTGAAACAATCGCAAGCGTGGGTCTGTCGCAGGAGCATGTAATATCCGAGACATGGGATTCGAAGGGCCAGGTGTACTCTGTGCATTCGGTATAGGTCCTCTGGGATCAAATGGGCTACGCTGAGGTGGGGCAAAAGTAAACTTGTAGTCGGGAGCTGTATCAGGGAGGCCCGGAGCAACTTCCTGATGTTCCTCGCCCTCATAGCTACTTTCTTCTCGTTTCTGAGATTCCCCCTCTCCTACTTCCGAGTATTCCGCAGTTGAATCTGGTTCTGGTAAATGAACTTGTGACAAACGAGATGGGATCGCTGGCGCAGAACTTAGCACTGGAGGGGCGGGTGTGATCTTGGATGAAGGAGGGGATGGTGGCTCAAAGAGTCTTTCCAAAGGTAAAGGACTAAAGAAATCCTTGACCATGCCTTTCTTATTTCTGCCAGGGGTCTTTGGGAGGATAGGTGCTGCAGGAACATCTTCACGAACGACAAACGTCCCAGCAGTGTTAGCACTTGAGGCAGAAGTAGATCCAGAGTTATCCTTCGTTATTATCAACGACGTCAAAGCTTGCGTTAGTGAGATATTAGAGGTATTGTGTGCAGGATTAAGCGCGGATTCGGATGGTTCGTCTTCATCAATCCATTCGTCCTCTAGCTCGTCAGTTTGCCATGCCGGTTTGTCTTGCGCGTAATGGTTGCTCATTTGTCATATAGGGTGACGCGTATAGTTTGTAGATGTTTTGGCTTGAAGGAATGGTGTCCTGGAGGGCCGCTCAGGCCAGAAATGAGGATGGGGAGGTGGTGGTCGCGTCGAAACATGTTACCTCCACGTGATCGCGGCAATCCAAACGAACTGTGGGTCCGTATTTGGCCCTCTCTTTGGACTTGGCGCTAACTATGTCTCACTTCGAATTCATATTTGATCACTACCAGTCGATACACCGGTTGTTTAAAGACTGTATGTGCCTTTGTTCTCATTATCATCGAAAGGGCAACAACAAAACTTGACCACTCCTCCTCAGTACATTGACGCGATCACCATGTCAAGTCTTTTCATATCACGCCACCTCTTGTGCAATGGGTTTGGGATCTGCCCTAGTGGGCTGTCACTGACTTGTCTGTTGCCAGGAGCGATTTCCAGCCCGGGTTTCAAGGTAACAATCTATCTCAGGATTACAACGAAAAGGCGTGTAGATCCCGACTTTGTATTAAAGGTCCGTTACCGATCTGTCCCTGGCGGGCTGTGACGCGAGCAACGACTGAACAATCAAACTTAATGTAGCGAAACATTTGTCCAGGATTGTGCTGATCATGTTTTGTGGCAGGTTTATATGTTCCTTACATTGCCTACATTCCCTTTCAGAGGTGTGTGATCATCACCCTAACCTTACGCCTAATCGGGACACCGCACTTCACACTTGGCCGACTCAATGATATTTCAACACCGTGACAGGAACTAGTTAAATTGCTTCCTCCCTTTCTAGACACTTCCAAACGCCTGATATAGAGGAATTATTGGAGCTGTACAGCCCACAGAATTTGTTGCGATCCTCATTGGCAGAACGTCCAAAAGATAGTCTTCTCAGGTTTTTCATATTCTCGGACTCCATATCAAAGAGACGCCATATGGAAAGTAGCGGAATACGTTCTAATACGACATTCGGCTCTGATCCGCCGGTCAGTACATGTCTATAGAATTCAATATGCATGCTTCTAACGGTTCACGCCCTTTGATACATTATACAGAATCCGCTCGAGCTATCTTGAGAGATCATGCCGCTGTGATGAATACATACCGACACGAGCTAGCTTCCTAGCTTCTCTTACATCGGGTACTCCTCCAGCCATCTCCTCGTGACTCTAACGGCCTCATTGCACGTTTGAGGACCCTTGTTCTTTCCCATATCTTATCCGCACCCGCATGCTGTACGAACTCTCTCTGACTTCGGCTATTCCATCAGTTTCATTTCCAAGTTAATGCTCCTCTCGCCACTCTCTGTTTAGATACTGGACCCTGTTTAGACGTGACAAGCCGACCCTAATCGCTGGAACTCGATCCACAAATAACGATACAGCGGTCTTATGATTCTCCTACTTTGGCTTTCACCAAGCTCTGACTTGATACTTTCCTTCACACCTCCTGTCTCGACAAACTCTCACTGCCTCTGCCTATCTGTCCCACTCTATTTTTACACCCGCGAAGCCTTCGACCGCCGGTATAGTAGTTTGTCGGTAGTCTCGGTAAATCCACAGTGTACACACCTCATTCTCCACAACTCATCAAACTTCTGCAATTTAGGTATCATCCGTATCGATAGTCCGACACATAGGAGATTGAGAAACTGTCCCACAAACCATCCGCCATTCTCGCGTCTTTCGGCCTCATCGTCACGGACTTTGTATCAACAGCCTTTCTTCCCTCGATCATATGAACTGTCCTGTAATTATTTCCACCATAACGAGACCTTTCCTGTCAGGCTTATCGCTGGGAAGTAAATCTGACTTTGTGAGCAAAAAAAACAGTCAGAAACGTCAAAACGTTCACCGTCATGACCGAGAGCCCTGTCCAACAATCGTCGCAATTAAGCTTCCTGTCTCGACTATTACTTTTCCCTACATACTCACCCCTCGGCTCGGCCCAACCAGACTGACGACTAGCACCGATGCTCGACCACCCCCTCTCGAATTGAGGGTGGTCTCATTCCCCGAATTACACCACCCACCTCCCCCTGAACCTTACTGCGCTTTCCCATGTAGTCCAAACTCGCACAAAACATCACCCCGCGAAGAAAAAAACCCTTTCACGCTTAGCACTGGTCCGTCAAGTGAGGATCAGACCAGAGAAGAAGTTAACGCTAACCCAGTTGACAGGCAAAGATACCCGTGTCCATACTTGTCTACATTCAAATGATTCCATGATATGAGTTTACGGACTTCGGGGGGATCAGCACCATGTCCGAATTCCTGGATTCCTACTCCACTTTCATCACAACAAACAACTCAGAATATAGGCTGTGTAAGATTGGAGTGGAAGAGGCTGATTGAGCGATCCACAAATATTCATTAGGATTGTCTATGAATTCGAAAGACCTCGTGTTCATTAAATCTGTAGGACGAATCGCATCAAAAGGTACCTCCCACGAACGTCTTTCAAGCTAATTTGTTGCTGGACATGAGGTGGTATACTTTGACAAGTCGGAACTGTCACCGGAGTTTGGGTAGGAATCTTCAGGCTCATCGTGCCGAAAAGAGGCTGATAGTGATATTAACATCCAATTCCAGTGATAGTGGCCAAAAATCGAATTCAAAAACAATTTTTATTTTCAATACTGCGAATTTGCAGTGTATCAATATACCTATATTGTCCGATTTGTTCGACTGTCTAGAATACTCTACTAAAGGTCCATTTGACTTTTTTGGCGAGACAATACCAAGATTAAGAATCACTGTGAACACAGTGAATAGAAGGTGTAGCATTATAGGGGTGAAGATGCTAAGATGACGAGATGGTGATGACGGATGGTGAGAATTCTAATATGATAGTGTATGATAGAATATATGCTTCCAAATTCTAAACGGTGCGTGGAAGGAGATTGAAGACAGAACGTGAAACGATGAATGGGGATAAGTGCGTTGAATGAGTGGATCTAATAGTTGACGGTTGGATGGATGGAACGATGTGTTGTTGAGGATACGAAGATGTGACAGTATGAAGGTGGTGTGGGGGTTATAAGAATATATGGGTGTGAATGCAAATGCAATGAATTGTATGCATAAGAAGAGATCATGAAAGATGGAAAGGTATTCACTGTAACAAGATGGGAATAAATCGTAAGGAATGCGAATGCGCGTAAAACATGAACACAGAACACAGATCATAAACAAGAGGGAAACAGAACGATTCGTGAGAGGGGATATGCGTTCCAAGAAAAGGATATCGACGGGAAACGAGAAACGACCAAACCCCAATGCAATGCTGATGATGGAAACGATGCGATGATAGTCCGTTTGAATGAGAAACGATAAGAAGAAAAAGAAACAGCGAATCATGAAACTGCATGCAGGTCCGTAATTTTTTTTGCCTAAGAGAAAAGGGACAAGTCAGCTAACTTCCGCGATCAGTCGCCGGAGGATTGAGTAAGACTCACTGAGCGTCATATAGTACACTACTGTTGGACGCTGAGAAACAGTCGAAAGATATGTGTTGGTTCAAGCTCTTCGACCACGAACTCGACTTCTGGTCCGCCCTCTCTCCTTCTCCTCCACCAGAAGCCGACTCTCGACATTTTCGTTCTTGACCTTACGCCTCGAAAATGCAGGAAGGAATTTCTCCAGACCGAAATTCACTTCATCGTACTTGAGCGTCCCGCTCAGCTCTTCATCACTGAGGCGTAAATTACGCTCTTGCAAGTATGAATTCTTCCGACCGCGGACGACATGGTACGGAGACTTGGCCCGTACGCCACCCGGAGGTGTCTTGTACTTCACCTTCGTACTTCGGGTAGTGTCTTTTCCGTACGAGGAAGGTAGATCATCCAGCTCAGCGTGAGCGAAGGAGATGACTGGGGCAGCTGCTGTGGTACGCAAGAAACTATGGGGATATGCGCCTATACTTTTGCGCTGGCGGACTGGAGACCCTCTCTTGGATCGCACAGACTGTTGCAGCTTTTTCAAGCTAGTCGCAGATGAAACTTTTGATGGAACGTGTTCTGATTCTGTGAGGGACGACGGCGAAGGGTATCCACTGGAAATCACAGAGTTTTGAAAAGCGGAAGTCAAAATATTCCTATCATCTAGATGAACTGATGCCTTTTCGTCGAAACGGGGAACCGACTGTCCCACTGAAACTGATGTGGACGGCGACGAGTACGCCGTTGAAGGCACTGAAGTATGATGGGGTTGGTACGGGCGGAATGCCTCTGGATCTGTTGGGGACATAGAGCTCGGCTGTAGGCGGTTGAATGCTTGGGACTGGGGTCGACTGTGGAGGTTAGACAAGCGGAGCGGTATCCGAGGAACGGAATAGAGGAATGGCTCATGACCATATGGAATCCGATTCTCTGAAGAATCGTCATCCTTTTCAACGGGACGAGAAATGAGAGTGTTGACCCTGCGGTGGCACAGGTTACCAGAGACATGGCGTAAGGAAGGGTACTGGGAAAGCGGTGCATCCTCGGGGGAAGTTGGAGACATCTCGAAGAGCAAATCTGTTGAGGAGTCTGTTCGAACTGGAGAAGATGGAGGAGGGTCTGTTACGTTTCGCCGAGAAGGAATAGGTATGGGCATGGAAGGAACATGGCGTTCTTGTAGGAAGGGTGTGTGGCGAGTCTGTGCGGGTGCGCTCATGATTTCCATAGTGACTTCGTGGAAAAGTCCTGTTCGGTCTACGTAAGTTTTAATATTAGGAAGCGAACTGAACGTCGCGATGCATGTACTCACCGAGGAATGAACTCAAGTGTCCGCCCAGAAGCTTTCTCACGAAGAAGAGGAGGAGGTTGAGGATTCCCGAAGGTGTCCTAAATCGCTACGACGCCAGAACCGTCGTTGCCACGTCGCTGTGAGCTTGCGCAATGGTGCTTTCGCTTTTGAGAGTGTAGAATAACTTGTTGTAGCAGCAGGGAGGAAACTGTTTTGTAATGCAGCGGAGGTAGCGTCTTTTGAAATCTTTCAGAAGCGCTTCGATCAATAGCTCCGGTCAGGGCTATGTCCGATGTAGGACAAAACAATAGCTATAACAAGGAGCCGATGTCGTCAGGACGGTCTGAGCATGCGGTGTTGTTGACTGGGATGGTCCATACCTCTTTGTCCTTGTTCTTGAATATTTACCGAATTCAGCCCCGCACGGAACTGCAGAGGCGCTGGACCAGTGCTGGTGCCTGAGAGAGGTGGTTGAGACCGTTTGCAACGACGACGAGATGAATAGAATGTGGAGAGGACGAGGAAGGGTAAGGAGCTGTGGGTGGAGGTGGAGAAGAGAGAGGGCTGAGGAAAGAGCCAGAGAAAGGCGGACGGAGAGCAGCAGGTTCCACTCACTCTCACTTTAAGCTGCAAAAATAAAATGCCCGAATGGGGAAGTCACGTGCCCCGGTCAATTAATTGGCGGTAATCTGATTTTCCCTTTTCTCTGTTCCTCCCGCTATCATCTCTCCTTGGGACCTCGTCCTTGTGTACAACTTTGGTATTTTCATCCATTTCTATACCACTCTGCAATGCAAGAATACTGCTCCAATTGTCCCTTCGGAGCCCAGATACTTCGGTCGGAACAAGTCGTACCCAGAGTTCACAGATACATTCAGTTCACAATCCTGGGACTACTAATCTCGCTATCGTCTAGGCCCTCTCTGTCTTTGTGGCGGCACCTTATCTGAATGGCCTACTCCGCTCAAATTTCGGTCTGTGCTCAGCACTAGGCCATCGATGGAACACCCAGTCTCATTCAGTGCAAACAGCTGGAAAATGTAAACTCTGAGAAACTCCGTCTTTTCCTGTCCTAATAGACACGTGGATTATCACTGGAATGATCTGACCACGCATGGTTTCTTCCTCGTCCCCTCGAACGCAGTACATAGAACCAAGTGGTACAGAAGAGTGTAGACCGGTGCTTGGTGCTTATGCGGCTGATATACCTCATGATGTCAACATGTCAGCATTACCTTCGAAGCCTACAGAAATCCCTCATTGATACGACATCACGCGCTTTTTGCTGTCATTTTGCGTTCTAATCCTCTCACTTGTATTCGCTGGCTTTCTCTCCTCGGTTAACAACACATGATGACTCCACATTAGGCCGAATAGCAAGCATACTATAAGTGGAAAGGCTGCACCTGATAGCATTGGTACATGCGTTTTCTGTTCGTAGAATTTCTAGGAAGAATTTGTACTTGTTTTGGTCTGCACTGGTCTCCCGAATACATATTAGACGTCCGACGCTATCATGTGCTGGTGCTCTAACATCAACTCTCATGTCCCAGAACTACGTATAAAGTCACCTTGCGACCTTTTCTGCAATCTCTATGTCCATCCTCGCCTTGTATAGAGCATTGAAACAGTCGCCCGAATGTCTCGGAGAAGCACAATAGCTCCGAGTCGGGAAACATCGATGCCCGAATGCGCGGCTGTGTAGAAAGTCCAAGACTGATGGGAATCCAAATTCCTCAAAAGACCACCGGGACCAACATGTGTACAGTTTCTGCTTTCCTACTTACTCCGAGCCACTCTTATCAAGGTGATAATCTCTCCATCTCGGATTCCATTGTTCGAACTTTGGATATTAAGGTCGGATACTTACCTTTCGATTTCTTCAGGAGCAACATCCCTTGTGCATAAATGCGTAAAGGTTTCCTTGTACCCAAGCCCGATCCCACTGGTCCTGTGCCACCGACTGTGTTGACTCTTCCGACACTGAGAGTCCCTGACCTTCCCCCAGAAATCACAGATCGTATTCTCGATCATCTTCACGCCGACACCCAAACTCTCCTACAATGCTCACTCGTTGTTAAGCACTGGGTTCCACGCTCTCGCTACTATACATTCCACTCAATCGTGTTGAAAGGGCACTCGAAATGTCAAGGCTTGCAAAGCTTACTCGAATCAAACCCGAATTTGGGATATTTCGTCAAGGAACTCAAGATCATGACTACTTTCGAGGAACCCCCTTGGCTCTCCACCGACGTTCCCGAACTGACAAAGAAGCTACCCTTGGTCTATCGTCTTGAGGTAGAAGGAAACGGAATCTGCTCAGCTGCCACCTTCCGCGAATTCCCCAACGTCCGCGAACTAACCATCGAACGCGGCGCCTTTGAAACCTTCAACGAGTTCGTCGGGACTGTATGCAACCTGCCTTCCTGCAAGATCTGACATGTATAAATGCCCTCATTGGCGATAGCCCTGAGCTGGATGTGCCACCGCCCACTGAGGCCTATCCTCGTCCAAAACTTCGAAAACTCGAGTTTCGAGCTACGAGGCTGGACTCTCAGATGTTTGTGGACTGGTTTGTTGGGGATGGGATGTATGAGACTGTGGAAGAGATCGTCGTTCGACCTATGCAGAGATTCCATCTCGCAAATGTAGGACGAATGATCAAGGCAGTTGGACCGAACCTGAAACGATTCGAAATCGCACTTATTGCTATGCAAATGCAAGGAGGTTTTGATGGTACGTCTTCTTTGAAACATCTTTCTCGTTTTCACAGTTCTAACACTATTACCAGATGTATTCGCCACATCCTTCTCCCTCGAACCATGCGTAAACCTCACCTCACTCACATTCGGCTCCCCCGGAGGGTACTCCGTATTATACCACACTGACGACAAATCCTGCCGCTGGATCGAAATCATGCTCTCCCAAATCACCTCCAAAGTGATATCCGAGATCAGCTTCTGGGTCGACGAAGAGGATGTTGTAAAAATACGGACAGGAAAATGGGACGGGATAATATCTCTGTTGCTATCGAAGAAGTTTGGATCGTTGAAGAAGGTGGAATTGAAGTTGAGGGAAGATAATAAGATGGTTATGGATGCGGTGGAGAGTTTTATGAAGAGGAGGTTGAATAAGTTGCATGTGGATGGGGTGTTGGTGTTTGTTAGAAACTGGAGACCTCCCGATATCTAGGGTATTATAATTTAATCCCTAGAAGATAAACCAGTCCAACTCAGCTCTGATATAATTCCTTCTCATCTTCGACGAAGAATGGGATAGATTAGGGGTTTCGGAATAATGTTTGGAAGACAACAATGGACATTTTGAACAAGTACACATTGGGGGAAGTGTCCAGAATCGATGAGAGTATGTCATTTCAAATTTCAGATGTCTAGAATATATTCATAACACTTTGAACACTACGTGACTAACGAGTACGAGTACATGTCCCCGGACTACGAGTTGACACAAATCAAAAACAATGCGTGGTCACATGTCAGCCGCCAATAAACCAGAGACCTCGTACGCAGCAAAGTGGAATATGCTTTCCGACACGATGATGTTAGCTTATGGCTATCTAACCATATGGTATATCGACGGCGAAGATTGCAACTGAGACGCTTTGGAGGCCATCGCTGCTGCTGTGAGACGGATAATGTTAATAGGCAGCCCGACTGCATCGCCGGGATGTGGGTCGGTTGTTTTCCTGAGACTCTTCAATTGAATGTAAAAAGTGTAAGCGGTATTTGCCATTCTTCATTCTTTATAACGGGTTATGAGAGTTCAAAACGAGGATGATCGAGAGCTGGGCCTTGGTCCAAATCGTCATCCTGTCCTATTCCTCGTACCATCAGAGTAACAGCCCATTCGACGGGAGGAACTTGGGCGAATATGAACATACCCGTAACTTTGGCAACCTCGATACACGTCCCTGAGCCCGGGAGTCAGGTTGGCACTCTAATTTCGTCAATCCCTTCACAGAAGAACTAGGTTGCTAAGCTCCTTCGTGTTCAGAGACCACTGTTAAGAGTAAATTCGACAGCTTCGACGCTTCATCGCTTCATCGCTTCTTCTTGATCATCCTCGAGACGCACATTGTAATTCTCGTGTTCCTGACGTTGATCATCATGGAATGGCAAATCCGCCTTTCGGTTTGTCACTTGTTGTATATGTGATTACATAGAGAGTAGAGTATAGATTATGCATCTAAGCAAATAGAGACCGTGTTGTTGATCATGTATTGTCTGGGTGGAGGTCGATGAAAATGAAAGTAGCGGCTCTCCACGCATTGTGATTCAAGACATTAAAACATTACACGTACTTTCTTCTGAGCCCCAGCACAAAGATCCCGTTCCCCCCATTTGTTAGAAATATTTGAAGACCCTGATAGCGCAGCGGATTGAACGTAGGTGCGCAAGTGAGTAGCCTTGCCAGAGCTCGCTTTTGCTAATCTTTGCTTGCTTTTATTTCGCCAAGCTCGAAAGACTAAAGTCCACTGGGAGAATAGATGGATCTTGAAGTTGGCATGAGGGGTAGAATGTTTCGCTCTCTGAGATGTGAACGATCTATGCGTCACAGACAATGAGGTGGGAGATGAGAGAGAGCAGGGGACCAAACCTGAAAGCGCCAGCTTGAACCTCGTCTGTTTCCGATACACCACTGGGTGACATACTCCCCTTTACTTCCCCTTTAACACTCTTTTCAATATATTACTCACTACACATATTCCGCCGTCATCCTCCATACTATGCTTGGAAAAAACTCACATCTAGCCATAAACTGTAGGAATCGCGACTAGGATCTCAACCGATCTCCAGGCCGTAACTTCAAGCTTGTATTTGCCCCGAAATTCGACTCACCCACCATCATCGTGATCTCTGTTTGGAAGACCTCAAGCCGTCGCGCAATATTATCCTCCAATCATTGCAGAAGCACCGTGCAGGATGTAGAATCCACACTCATGTCTCACCGTCCGTGGCATGGGAGGAAGGATCCGTAAGAATTGACCTTCGATCGGAGCGAAACCAAAGTTTATAGACTGAATAATATTGACACAGATAGGAGATTTGATCCTCCAAAGTCCTGGAAATATTTTAGCATGAATACTTGTTAATACCCGCGCGAGGTCTAACTTTGGCGGTGAGCCCAGATAAACTCAATCCAAACTATAGGATATACCATTGGCATTCGGATGTTAACCTTTCCTGTACACCTTGAGTCCTGGATGAAGATATCTATGTCTAGGTTCCAGGGATAAGTATCTCACAACTATCTCTCCAGGACTAAATCACACTTACATTTCATTTCTAAAGCATGACCCTATCCAATCATGAAAGGATAACCAAGAACTACTGTGTTCTTCCTTCACCAGAAGCAATGTAAAAGCAGGTCAGTAATCCACTAAACCTGTGCAGAACATCCATACCTTCAATGGTACTAGGCTTAAAAGCATTACCAACTTGGGATTTCATTTCTCATTGCCTCTTTGTCAGTTATGCAGAGTGGCAGTCTGAAGGATATTTCTGGTTGGGTATGTCTTTACTGTGTTGTGTTTATGATTTTTACAAGTGGAATTATCTCGGAAACCGAAAGCTTTCAATCCATTTCAGAAAGAGCCGCAAACTCACGATTTTATTTCTAACCGCAAGAGCGGTTCAACTACGTTCATTTAGAGATGTACTCTTTCCTGGATTTAGCATAATGGGTGAGATATCGAAAACTTTAGAAGATGATTGCAACAACGACGTCCACAGCTGGCCGTTGAAACAAGAGGGGCACAAAATACGCGATGATCACGTGTAGAATCTTCAACTGAACCTCTGCACCTTCCCCTTCCCCTTCGTGTTGCGGCTCAGACTACTCCGCTCACGTGGAGACGCCGGGGAACTCCTACTTTGGTACTTGAACAAGGGTTTTATTGAGCGAAAAGCCCAAAGGTATGTACTTAAGTACCTGATCATGCCCAATCTATCTCATCCCCTCACTGCCCCTCCCAAAATTCCACGTACAAGACGGTAACGATGGCAGATCCGCAAACACACGCTCGCACAAATGCTCACCATCCGATCCTCGAAGACGCCGACTGGGGCGATATTGACGCGGCCTGTGATCACCCAGTTCCTCCCCTTCCTCCCGATCTCGCCTTCTTCCTCTCCCACTTATCCACCTTAAGGTTGTCCCGGTGATCAGGAAATCACCTCTCTCCTCCACCATCTCCACATAACCCCCAAGGTCAAAATCGACCTCGAGATTGTCTCTTTAACGAATGATCATGTTCTGGTGGATGTATTCTCCAAGATTCGTCGAATACTTCGTGGCAGCAACGACGACACACAGGAGACGCTAAAATCCCTTAGTATTGTAGCAACCCCGCAAGGCCTGGTAGTCAAGGGTTATTTCGACCTGCGAGAATTCTGCAGCATGCGCAGTCCCGACTCAGAAGCTCCGATTAGGATCGCCCTGAAATCAGTTGATAATCGGGAATGGACAGAGGCAACATTTGCCGCAATATTCTGTGTTTTCTCCACCCCATCGGTCAGGACACTCATACTGGGGGACCTTGTCCTCAATAGCTTATCGGACCCGGTATTAAGGGTCTTTCTGCAGTGCCTGTCTGGTTTGAAAGTCATTTTCCTAATAGAGACCAAGTTCAACGCGCCCCCAGAGGCGTCATATTGGGGAGCTATGGTATTTGTCGAGCCACGAGAAGAGTTGGGACTGCCAGTCCCTCTCTCCTGGTTCCTTTCCTTGACTCTGATTCCAATTGATTTCACTAATAGACGGCTTCGTTCTCACTACTTCTCTCGTCCTGAGCCGGATATATGGTTTCATGATACCCCGCCAAGTCTCTCCTTCTCTCACATGATTCCTTATGGTTCCCCAACTCGAGCTGAATATTGTATATAATCGCATTTCCATGAATTAACTTCAAGGTCCTAGTCGGAATACCGTACACCTCAACAAATTAGGTAGAAAACCACACCAATCATACTTGACCTGGTCTTGTAATGTTCTGGATCCTGATGGGCTCAGCTCATACAAGTTTACGAAGGAGCCAGTGTCGATTACGATATACTATGTTAGAGATCTAAGGGGTAGAGTATCCCGTTTTACCAGTAACAACACTAAATGCAGGTCCTCCCATCTCGAACATTTTCCTGAGATCATCAGCGATAGCTTCAGGGACCTTGTGTGTGGCGAAACGCCCTCCTTTATCATGTTCAACAGCCAAAATCGTGATGCAAATGGTCGGTGCCCACCTACAAAACATTATGATTCCTTCCCGCCTTCGAGGAAGGATGGGATAGATTACTTAGGTGTTTCGGAGTGATATTCAGAAGACAACAATGGAAATTTTGAATACATGCACACTTTCACTCGGACAGTGATCAGAATCGATGAAGGTATGTCATTTAAGATCTCAAATGACAGGAATATATTTGCAACACATTCAACACTACGTGACTAATGCGTACGAGTGTACATGTCCCCGAACTATGAGTTAATACAAGCAATGTGTACCCACATCTCAAAGCCGATGACGCCGTCCAAACATAGATCCACTGTTTTACCACTGATAACGCCAAACGCGGGACCCCTTTTCCAAGCATCCTCTTCAGGTTAGCTGCCAGCAAATCAGGAATTTTGTATGCAGCAGGTGGACTATACTTTCCGGCACGACGATATTATCTAATTATGCTGTATATCGACGGTGACGATTTGGAGGTCATCGCTGCTGCTTTAAGGTTAATAATGTTAACAGACAGCCTGACTGCGCCACTAGGATCGGTAGGAGGTGGGTCGAGAGGTTTCCTACGACCGTTATCTATTCCAAATAACTCGGTTGAGGACATTCAATTGCGTATAAAAAGTATAAGCAGTATTTGCGATCCTTCATTCTTCATGAACGAGTTATGAGAGTTTGGGGACAGATCTAGACTTTTTCGAGAACGACGACGATCGAGAGCTGCACCCTGGTCCAAGTCAGCATCTCATCCTATTCCTCGTATCATCAGAAGAGCAGCACATTCGACAGGAGGAAGTTCATGAACGCACCCGTAGCTTTAGCAACCTCGATACACATTCTTGAGTCCAGCGATTAAGTTGGTACTCTATAATTCCCCTCGTGTTGAGAGACCACCGTTAAGAGTGAATGCGACTTCGATACTCTCCGAAGCTGCTTCTTGATCGTCCTCAAGGCGCGCGAGAAAAAGACGAAGAGGAGAATCGAGATCGCCTATGTGTGGTCCTCGACTCGATCCAGCATCGTATGCTCAGGGTGGACATCTAGAGAGTATAGATGTACGGTAGTGACGTTGCCTAACCAGCACGACTGGGGGATTACTTGCGTTTCGAGGTTTCGTCCTTGACTCCCTTTTGAAAATATATATACACTATTTGTTGGTATGTTGTGGTTCTGGTGTTCCTGACGTTGATCATCATGCAAATCTGGTTTTCTTTTCATGTCATCTGCTGTATCAGGAATTACACAGAAGATTGAGCCATGTTTTACGTGCCTAAGCAAACAAAGACCGAATGCCGAACGTGCATTCTCGGTCGATGAAAATGGAAGTAGCGGCACCCTACGCATTGAGAATTAAGACGTCTAAAGTTTACACGTACTTTCGTCTGAAACTCGACGCGAGACTCTGGTTCCTTCAATTTGCTGGCAATATCTAAGGCCTATGATAGCACATCGGATTGAATGTAGGTGCACGGTTAGCGTTGCCAGAGTTTGTTTGTGATGACCTCTGCTTGCTTTTTACTTCGCAACGGATTCAGCGGGGAAAGTAATGTGTTTCGTTGTTAAAGCCATGAACAAGCTAAGTCTCATTGACGAAGTTCGGGAGGTGAGAGAAAGCAGGAGACGAGAGACGAGGAGACCCGAAAGCGCTAACTTCCTCTTCAAGTTCTCCTCTCGATACACCCGTCTTCGGTTTTGCGTCTTGTATACCTTTCCAAAACATTGCGTCTACCTCACTATATTCCATCCCCATAAACCATGACATGCTTGAATAGAGCTCCCATCTAGCAATCGACTACAGGAATCGCGGCTAAGGTTTCAACTGTAACTTCAAGCTGGGATTTGCTTCGAGTTCGCTTATCACGATCTCGACTTGGGACACCTCAGGACATCGCGCAAGATTTAAACCACATCAATGGGGGGTGCAGCGTGCAGGACGTGGAGTCCACGCCCATGCTTCGCCATCTGTAGCGTAGGAGGAATCAAAAGACACGAGTATCCGTAAGAATCTTCCTTCGATCGGGATGAGACTAAAGTCTACAGGTTGAACAATACCCGGACGATGGTCTTGGTGCTCTAAAAAATTGCTGGATGAAGACTTGCATCAACAATCGCGGGTGATCTGGCTTGGTGGTATGCTCCGAGGTGCTCGACCTGAGCTGAAGGGCATAGTTGCGTACCATTGTCTTATATTGGGTGTACCTAAAGTCCCCATCCAAGATAATTTGGTATTTACCAGTCATAATCTGCTGGACCTTTTGTTGCCTGGGCTACAGATGAGGGTGTTTATATCTGTATAAGGTATAAGTATCTCAAAATCACTTTTCAATCAAATTCCACTTACATTCACTATTTGGAGCAGGATACTGTCCAATCATGCAAGAATAACTGAGAACCATGATATTCTCTCTTCACTAGAGGAGTGTACAAGTAAGTCAATAATCCACTAGGATTGTACAGAACATCTGTGCCTTGCTACTGGGTTCAAAAACATTACTCACATGGAACACCATTTCTACTTTCCCCCCTGTTCTTTGTACAGAGGGGAAGTGTGAATGGAGTTCCCGGTTTGTTATGTTTTCAACCATGCTCTATCTGTGATATCTTTGAGTGCGACTGTCTCCTCAAACCAATCGGTCAGAGCAACACGTTCTACAATCGATTGTGAACTCACCATTGTAAGGACTGCAAAAGGCACTCAACTTTGCACGTTTAGAAATGCATCGTTGAGGTTCGCTGTTTCCTGGATCTGCGATCGCAAGATGACATACAAGATATCAATATATGACTACGACAACGATGTCCACAACTGGTCATGAAACGAGAACGGCGCAAAATACGCGACGACGATCACGTGTAGGATGTTCAACTGAACCTCTGCACCTGAATCTCCCCCTTCGTGTTGCGGCTCAGACCACTCCGCTCACGTGGAGACGCCGGGGAACTCTTACTTTGGTACTTGAACAAGGATATTATTGAGCGAAAAGCCCAAAGGTACGTACCTAAGTACCTGATCACGCCCAATCTATCTCATTCCCCATACCGCTTCTCCCAAAATTCCACGTACAAGACGGTAACGATGGCAGATCCGCAAACACACGCTCACACAAATGCTCACCATCCGATCCTCGAAGACGTCGACTGGGACGATGTTGACGCGGCCTGTGATCACCCAGTTCCTCCCCTTCCTCCCGATCTCGCCTTCTCCCTCTCCCACTTATCCACCTTAAGGTTGTCCCTAGGGTCCCAAGGGGCCACGACTCCGATGGATGACCACCACATTGCCGCCTTTCTTGCATGCATGCCGAACCTGGAGAAGCTCACACTCCGCAACATGATCTCCAGATCTTCGAGTAAATGCATCCTACGACGCACTGTCCATCTTCCTCGTCTCCGAATTCTCAATCTACTCGACGGTGATCAGGAAATCACCTCTCTCCTCCACCATCTCCACATAACCCCTAAGGTCAAGCTTGACATCGAGATTGTCTCGTTAACGAATGTTCACTTCCTAGTGGATGTATTCTCCAAGATTCGCCGGATACTTCGCGGCAGCAACGACAACACACAACAGACACTAAAGTCGCTCACTATGGTAGCGACTCTGCAAGGACTGGTGGTCAAGGGTCATTTCGACCTGCGAGAATTCTGCAGCATGCGCAGGTCCTGACTCAGAAGCTCCGATTAGGATCGCCCTTAGACCAGTCCATAATCGAGAATGGACAAATGCAGCAGTCACCGCGATATTCAGTATGTTATCGATCTCATCGGTCAGGACACTCATACTGGGGGATCTTGTCCTCAATAGCCTAACGGACCCGGTATTAAGGGTCTTTCTGCAGTGCTTGTCTGGTTTGGAAACCATTTTTCTAATAGAGACCAAGTTTAACGCGCCCCTGGAGGCGTCATATTGGGGAGCTATGGTATTTGTCGGAATACGAGAAGAGTTGGGACTACCAGTCCTCTCATATCTACTTGGACGAATTATTCACGATCCAGTATATCGCGAGAAATTGCAGCGGGTTCTGACGAGCTGCAGGGGTGTGTGGGACGTCTGCGTGGAGCGGGTGCCATTTTAGGAATGAAGATGTAGATGCTGTCTAAAATGCAGGGCATGCGGGACTCTTCCTTCGTACTCTCTTTGTTTGTTACCTCCTGGTTCCTTTCCTTGACTCTGATTCTAGTTGATTTCACTAAGATACGGCTTCATCCCCACTACTTCTCTCGTCCTGAGTCGGATATATGGCTTCATGATACCCCGCCAAGTCTCTCCTTCTCTCACATGATTCTACTTATGGTTCCCCAACTCGAGCTGAATATTGTATATAATCGCATTTCCATGAATTAGTTTCAAGGTCCTAGTCGGAATACCGAAGGCGTACACCTCAACAAATTAGGTAGAAAACCACACCAATCATACTTGGCCTGGTCTCGTAATGTTCTGAACCCTGATGGGCTCAGCTCATACAAGTTTACGAAGGAGCCAGTGTCGATTACGATATACAATATCAGAGACCTAAGGGGTAGGGTATCCCGTTTTACCAGTAACAACACCAAATGCAGGTCCTCCCACTTCGAACATTTTCCTGAGATCATCAGCGATAGCTTCAGGGACCTCGTGTGCGGCGAAATGCCCTCCTTTGTCATGTTCGACGGCCAAAACTACATTGCAAATAGTTGGGGCCCATCTACAAAACATGGTAAGTTTCGATGACATAGTCGTAACGAAAGATGCTTACAGTTTAGGCATGCGCTGAAGCTCCATTGGGAATAAGGAGAGACCGGACGGTACAGGCACATACGGAAGGCGCGCGATATCTCCAGAGTTGAACCCTTCATAGTAAATACGAAGAGAAGCGGCAGGTCCAGGTCTCGAGAACCAATAAAGAGATATCCAATTTAATACTAGATTTAACCAATGTGTGTCACGAACGAGATGTTGTAGATTTATCTCCAAATACACTGACCTTCGTCATCTGTCCAAGGATAGTTATCAGTCCAAGATATCAACTTCTCGTAGATCCAAGCCAATAGACCGACGGGAGAATCAGCCAAGGAGTATCCCAACGTTTGCGGTTTAGTACGGTGAAGCGCCGCATACCCATACCCATTAGTACGAAATTGTGCTGTGCGCTCGAGACCTAGACGTTCGTATGCCGTAAGAGGTGTGACGAGAGATCTAAGATATAACAGAGGCGTCGACCAGAACGAGGGAGGGGAGCCACTGATTATGTGTCGAGTTGAGTGGAGAAGCTATGATAAGCACGAAATAGAACGTACAAGGGACAATTTGTGTGCCACGCTTTAGCATGTTTGCCTCCATATGTGTTGCATAGCACACGAGATATCTTTCGGAAGGATATCCATAAGAGGCGATAACGTTACGTAGAGAGTAACCTACGAAGTATCCCCAATCCCCACCTTGAGTCACTATCGAAAGAGAAGACGTTGTCAGAGTGATGTCATTAGAACCTTGTTACAGATCTGGACTAACCGTACTCATTGTATCCTAATGAAATCATTAGTTTGTTCGCTAGCTGCAGAAGGTCCATATTGAGCTACACAGGAAACGAGGTAGCAGGTCATCGAGTGAATCACGTACCTCGGCGTATTGGGGGACCGCGAATCCTTTCTGTTTTGGTGCCTCCGAGAAACCAAATCCAGGAAGGCTGAATGTGACCACGTGGAAACTAGGTTTGTTGGGACGGACCTCAGTCAATAACGGTAGGAGTTTTGAGACTTCCATGAAATGTCCAGGCCCTGATACAGAAATGTTAGTACTCATCGGAGAAGAAAATGATTGAGATCTTTACAGCCATGCATAAAGAGAAGCGGGATAGCATTCTCTAAGCTACTCTTCTGATGGACGTAGTGGATATTGAGTGAACCAAACCCGTCCACTTCGATATCGCGAGTGAACTGAGGGATATTGTTGATCTCAGCTTCGTACTTTCGCCAGTCGTAACCATTCTCCCAACGAGAGACTAGTCTTTTGATATCCGCCAGAGGTACACCATAATCCCATTGGGCGTCCTCTAGCTCGTCTGGGAGTCGCGCTAGCTGAAGTTTCTTGTGAAGAAGTTCCAAATTGTCATCCGGAATAAAGAGCTTGAACGGTTTCTCGGCCATGACTATCAAGGCTGAAACTGAAGTTTAAGGCAGGGGGTGATCGGTAGAAGAGTGATTATATATAAACTCGAGGTCTTAACGCTCCACCTTCGAATCAATGCTTCGGACGAGGTCTCATCGGCCGCAACGGCCGCGGGAAGCTTGCTGGTTGTGATTTTTCCAATAAGAGCTTTAAGCAATATTAGTACATATAGACTGTGTATAATTATGGAGTAAGCGTGGAAGAATGAGTATCCACGTTATTGCCATTGCGTACCTATGTAAAGGGATTCGTAAATATTTACTGTAGTAAGCCTGCCCGGATGAGTAAGAAATAGTGCCATCCTGTGGACATTTTACGCCGCTCTGTGATACAGTACTAAATGGGGTCAAGTATACACTGCAACAAATGTGAAGAATTGTACTCACGATAGTGCTATGTATAATACAAAAACCTGAACGTAGGAACTTGAAGCTTTAAGCTTTAAGGTCCAATCGGGTTTCCACCTGGCCGTACTAGGAAATTAACCTCGTGATCTGTCTCGATCGCGTCGCGTCGCGTACTCACCGTGGACCGTGAGTCACAGGCTCACAGCTACTGTATATACAGCTTCTATCAGTGTCATGTCATTGTACATGACATATTGACAGTGGAGAAAAAAAGGCCTGACGCAAAGCTGGTTTCTACTCCTTGAACTTTGCTAAAGCCTCAAGTTGAAACAACATTCCATCGATCGAGTCTCTTATCCTCTCGCCAATCTTCCCTCCTTTGGCATTCATTCGGGCGTATTAGAATTATGGTGAAGCAGTTCGAGAAGCTGTGGGCTGATTATAGAATAAACGGTCCAAAGGTTGACAGGTTCTTCCCGCCGGTCGATATTCTTGATAAGGTTGATTCATTTTGACCTACATATTGGTTGTGATTCGTTGAGTCTATGTAGTAGATGGGATCGTATTGTAGACTCGCCGTCGTTTATATGTACATGTAACGCAAGGTGATATAGCGAAGACGGTCTGAAGCAAGTGCAGGACGCCCAGGAAGGCCTTTAGTGAAAAATAGAGATATCCATCATTGAATGGATTCTTAATAGAGATTGGAATTACGAATACACAATGAGAAATTACAGGGTGAGCCCGTCTTAGGGCTTCTAGGTCAGAGGAATTTGAATGATCTTGAAATGAGGCGAGTGAATGATTAAGAATACTCGAGTTAAATAGAATGATCTTCCAACATATGTTGTTGGTGTCATCGTAAAGACAATAACTCTGAACTAAATATGACGTGCTTAAGCAATAGCATAACCGCTTCTGCCGGGAACTACACCAAAGGCGACACCTCCTATCCCGAACATCTTCCTCAAATCATCCGCTAGAACCTTAGGGACTTCATAAGCAGGATAATGGCCTCCTTTATCGTGCTCGAAAGCTACTTGGACATTGGTCGTTACTTTGACCCACCTATAGAAATATTATGTCAGTTAGGACGACGAAATGACTAGCGCAAGACATACAATGTAGGAGTAAGCAATAGTTCCTTGGGGAAGAGTGAAATGCCAGATGGAATCTCAATGTACTGCGTAGTCGGCGCGGAATGTGCATATTCGTAGTAGATCCTAATAGAAGCTGCAGGACCGGATCGGGAGAACCAGTAGGTTGATATCCAATTCAACACTGCAAAGAGTATCGATGTCAATTTCGAACAGGATGCAGTCTTGGGCACGTTCACTCACTTTCGTCGTCAGTCCATGGGTAATCATCTGTCCAGGCGATTAGTTTCTCGTAGATCCATGCCAACATGCCAACAGGCGAATCGGTGAGAGAGTATCCCAAAGTCTGAGGTTTCGACGCTTGTTCCAAGAAGTATGCATTTCCCTTTGTGAGAAAATCTTGTCTGCGTGCGAGACCCTTACGCTCGAACTCAGTGATAGGCGTAATCAGATTTCTGAGGAAGAGTCCAGGAGCAGACCAGAAAGTTGGAGGTCCACGAGAACTACATGATTTATATCAGGATTTCAGCGTTGACAACACAGAAGAGCATGATTGCGTACGGTGGACAGGTGGTATGCCATGCTTTCGCATATTTTCCACCGTATAGAGCGCTGATTTTATGAGTAATCTTGAAATGGAACAATGTGAGACGTGAGATGTGGGTAGGGTGATGATTGACTGACTATAGATCCCCAATCGCCACCTTCTGTCACTGGATTCCTCTCGTCAGACACAGTACACAGTCTTCCACATACCAAGCTTCAACATACCGTATTCCTTATACCCTAGTGCGAGCATCAGTTTATGACCGACCTGTATCAATGGCATGGTGAGTGAAAGAAAAGCGAAACGATTATGACGAGAATCTATACCTCCGCGTACTGTTTGATAGCGAAGCCTTTCTTCTTGCAGCCCTCTGAGAATCCATATCCTGGAAGGCTGTATGTGACGACGTGAAAGCTCGGTTGGTCAGGAGCAACCGCAGTCAGCAAGGGAAGGAGTTTGGAAATTTCCGTAAAAAGCCCGGGCCCTGTATTCGTGGCCAAACAACACATTAGTTCAAGATACGGCATAGAACGAGAGGCAACTGACAGCCATGTACGTAGAGAAGTGGGATAGCGTTACCCAGTTTACTTTTCTGGTGAACATAGTGTATATTGAGCGATCCGAATCCTTCCACTTCAATGTCACGGGTGAATTGGGGGATTTTGTTAACTTCGGCTTCGTACTTTCGCCAGTCGTAGCCATTCTCCCAGCGAGCGGCAAGTCTCTTGATATCGGCGAGAGGTGCTCCATAATCCCACTTCGCATCGTCCAGCTCGTCAGGTAGACGTGTCACTTGGAGCTTCTTCCGAAGTAATTCGATATCCGCATCGGGGATAGACAGCTTGAAGGGTGTTTCGGACATCGTTTAGATAGGGCAGCAATGAAGATACTCTACCTATACAGGAGCCAGTCATGAGTTATATATATGATGACGGGATCGAAGAAGTAGCCTAACGTTATGCCAGTTTCGTCGCAGCTCGGGAGACACAGAAGGGATACTCGGTGACCTAGACATCATTCCAGTGACTCACTTCTTTGATTCAACATTATGGGATAAAAGGTACGGCGCGCATCTAACGGACAGCGTATAAGGATACGTTAGTAATAGTAATTAATGGTGGAGCGACGGCGTTCAGTACATACTTATACCTAATCCAACTCAGCGAGGTCTTAATGAAAAGGCCTATCACTTTCAGGCTTCTGAATTCGAGTGAACACCAGCCATATTACCAAACCAGCCTGCGTGTATGGTACGCCGTTGTGGTGCTTAAAAGTCGGTATACGTAGTACCGTCAAAGTAGTATCATGGCATCTAGACAGAGATGGTAACTACCAACTCCGGACTTTAGGGCTTGGCTCCGTTTCCGCTGCTCTCGGGGACTTAAACTATATTGCCATGTGTCCAGTTTTAAAGCAATGCTGACCATTCATCGCAAGCCCGACTTTGTCGGATAGCTTACCACGTGAGCCATGTGTTTATGGGTTGTAGTAGCCCATCCGATATGCGAGATGCTGATTTGAAAATGGATATGTTCATTTCGGAAAGGGCCACGACAGAGAAAAAGAAAGAGATAAGGAAGAACTGAAACAGAGACAAGGACAGAGTCGAGAAAAAAGATAGAGAAGGATAGAGAGAATGAAATGGAAAGGAAACGAGACATGGAGCTTAATGAGAAAATCGGATAACTGAGAGAAACAGAGAATAAAGAAACCGAACGGCGATTCTGGAAACGTTGTAAAGGATTGAGAGAAGCGGAAGGGGAGGGGTGACGAGGTTCCTTGCAGAACAAGGGAATTGGGGCCGAAGCCAAGGCAAGAGGAGTTGTTACATCTTCCCTGATGTGAACGACAGATAGAGGGATTGAGGGGATAAGGGAATGTGTCGAAATTGGTAGCGAGCCTTTGGGGGATGACAAATTCTCGAATGTGGACTCTGGTGTAGGTGAGGTAGGGACTGAAGGGAGGGATACCACTGGAGCGGCCAAGTGACTCATTTGTCCAGAGGATGCCTTCAGTAATTGCGGAGTGAGGATCAGACCATCATTGTCCGTAGTGCAGAGGGTGATATTGGGAGAGTGAGGGGAAGAGGTAGTACTTGTAACCATATCGGTCGAATAGATGGGGTGTATCCGATTGGGACGAATATGGTGCGGAGTAGTCGGAAGGGCAGCGGAGGGAGTGAACTTCGAAATCCTTATGGGTGCACAGCTTGATGGCTGTGACCTAGAGGGTTGGTCCATATCATAGAGCGTAACGGAGGTCGAGGCCTGACTACGAGGAGAAACTTTGGAAGGAAGGAAAGGCAATGACGCGGATTCCTCCCTGCGTACAAGGGTAGCAATGTCGAAGGATGGGAGAGATATAGGAGACGTTGATTGGCGGCAAGAGGAATAGTGTAACTGGCTCTGACTGAGAGGTGATTCAGATCGGGAGGAAATAGGTGATCGGTAAAGGAAGAATGGGAGCGAACACGATTCTTCTCGTAATGCGAGGCGTGCGAAATCTAGTGATATTCTAGAGGTTGACCTCGGGAACTCAACGAGATCGGCGGACTTTCGCTCGCATGCGTTAGAAGGGGGGGTAGTATCGAGGGGCGATTCCAATATCTGAGGATTGGGCGGCCTAAATGATACAAAGGGGAGTGAATCCGACTCTTCCCGCAAAACGTAGTCGATAGGATTGAGTGACATTCGAGACGCTGACGTAGGGACATTAGCGGGTTCACGGCGAGTGTCCCAAAAATTGGAGAAGGAGGATGGGGAGGATTTGTTGGACTACAGTCAATAGGATTGCTGGCGAGATTAAGAGTACCGGGGCGTCGAAGTTCGAAGACAGGGGAAGATTCAGATTTTCCACGACCTAGACTCGCCCGTAGGCCCAGAGACTCGCGTTGAGCCATTGGAGAAGCTTCAAGATTGACCGAGTGACGGTCAGCCCAAAATTGTGAAAAGGGAGCGGTGTTGGAATTATTGCATTCAGTTTTGCGATTAGCTAATTGAATGCCGGATGCAGAGGAGGGGATTGAGTCGATAGGGTAGCCGACAAGCTGAGGGGCAGGGTGGGAAAGATGGCGAGGAGACCATGGTAGGTAAAGTAGTAGGAGCATCCGCCATTCTGGGCGAAAGGTAGTTGAAGTATGGGATATGATCCTCCGATGAACTCAAAGGTGAACCAGCGTCGATATCTGTTCCTTGTTGGCATGATCGAGACATGAAAGCCTCAGAGGCGTTCGGTACCCAAGGAGCCTCAAGGGTATTGTTCTCAAGTCCTGACCAGTCGCTAGGGGAAGCTATGTCAATAGACAGGTTGTGTTGCACAAATAAATAAGACTTACAATGATTTGAAAAAGAGGTGCCCCTTCATGCGTGCTGCTGATGGACGCGTGCTTGCATCCTTATCGAGAGCCTGAGATACGATTCGATTATTTGGAACGGATTCGATATGAGAACCAAGGACTTACACGTCGAATGAAAAATACGGCATCTTCATTGATTCCGTATTCTTCTTGTTCACGGTTTTCAATCTCGTATTTGCCTTCAGTGACGTGTAATGCAAGGGCAACATCGTTGTCTGCCCCAGTCCAAGGCGACTGTGAACGGGGTCGTCATTAGTTTGTATGCATATTGGAAATAAGGGAGATGATAACTTACTCGACCGACGATCATCTTGAACGCCATGACACCGGCAGACCATACATCGACGTTGTACGAATACAGATCCTCTCTGAAAACCTCGGGGGCAGCATACTCGGGAGTTCCGCAACCGGTGTTTGTCACCTCAGAGAATCTGTCTGCACCAGCTTTGTCCATCGTGGCAAGTTCAGGATTGATCGTTCGTTCGAATTCACTGGCGTACTGCTCAAAGCAGCGTGCGAGACCGAAGTCAGCGATCTTGAGACGACCATCGGGTCCAATTAGGACGTTGGCAAGCTTGAGATCACGGTGGACGACACCACGAGAATGAATGTTCTCGAGACCGTTAAGCTGAGAAAAACGTCAGAAGACTGGTTGAGAACGAGGCTATAGATTATTTACCAATTCTGCCATGTAGAAACGTGCGACATCGAGAGAGAATCTGCCACCTTCCCTCATAAGTCTGGTTTGAAGATCCCCTCCGTTGTACAACGGCTAAAAGTCAAGATGATAAACGTTGTGATATTGTTTCGAGATGGATATAGCTTACCATAGCGATGTAAAAGTTGTTGCTGTCGTGCCAGCTTGCAAGAACTTCTGCGACACCACCCAGACCGCTCAATCGTTGCATGGCAAGCCATTCGTCGATCACGGACTGACAGTTCTTCGCGCTGACACTTCCTATGTTGTTCGCAGCACCTTTCACAGCAGGCGCGAATACGTCCTCTCCGAATGTGTCTGCTCGAGGAACACGTTTCCTCTTGACTTCTCTCACTCGCTTCCTGATTGCTTTCAAAGCAACACATCCGCCATTCCAGTTGAATCTGGCTGCGTATGCGGTGCCGAATCCGCCCTTGCCGAGGGCTCCGATGATGTCGAAGTCTTGAGTAGAGAGTCGTTCTGTGAATGGAGTGGATTGGGTGGAAGTGAATTGGGGTTGTTTGATATCGAGAACTGAAAGATCGTTGACAGATTGGAGGGCAGTAAGGCGGCAAAGAATTGGGGTGGATTCCGGAAGACTTGATTTAGGACAAGGGGTGGTGGGTGTAGGTTCGTCGACGATAAAGGCGAGTGGCGATTGCTTGGGTGTTGTAGGTGTTGTATAGATATCGTTGCAAAGCGCAACAGGGATGTAAGCATCTGTGGCTATGGGAATGTCGAGGATAGCAGAAGCCCCCGCAATAACGATGTCGAGAGGTACGACAGCGTCGACAGACTGAGTCAAGGTAAGATCCTGGCAGTCAATACCGAGGATATAGTTAAGCTCTGAGACACGGACACCGTCCGTTATCTATTCGTTTCTGTCAGTATATGCTCAACTTATAGATTGCTGCTTTGCATACCAAAGTCTGTATCCAGTTGGCTAGCGCTCCGACAGAGATAGGCCTGTCAATTTGGAGGGTGCAATAGAAGGAGACTTCTTGTATGAATTGTTGAGGAAACAACTTCTCAGCCTCCTGACCTTGTGCAGTCTTTGCCTACGAAGCATGAGAGATTTGTCCACTACATATGAGGCTGACGACTCACCAAAACAAGTAGAGACGAAGGCCTCGCAGAAACGCATCTGGTGGGTAGTTTGACCACAGAGGTGTTGTTGTTGATCTGGTGACGTAGATGAGTAAGAGGTATATTAGTATCAGAAGAGCTGAGCTTACTGTCTGGATCTCGAGAGTCTGTTGTGGCTGACGAGCAGACTGGTGGACGTCAGATCGGTTTCTGATAGCTTAGATCTAGTTGAGATGCTTACCCTGTCAGAGGCAGGTTTCCTACTGAAGAGGATCTTGAGTTTCGCGAAAAACATGGCGAAGTCTTGAGGGGGAGATGGAAGGTAGAGAGTGAGGTGTGTGGAAGAAAGGATGGCGGAAGCTCGAGCCTTACCCTCACTCTCCCTGGGAGGCTGACGGGTTCTGTTATCACCATGTCAGCACCTAGCCATCCGCCATCGTATCTGCTTGAGAAGTCGGAAAGGTCAGCCTCCACCAACGTTCTGGTGAGCAAGTTTCCTAATCTGGTAACAAGTGTAGTAGCATAGTCGGTGTCCAATACCTCGAAGTTGAGTCTAAATCCGTGGTTAGTGCCACCAAGAAGTGTATCTGGGCGTGATTCTCCATGAGTAGTCGAATATAATCAACCAAAAAACTATTATTACGACATCTGTCTTATCCTGAGCCGAAACGCAGCATTAGTGCGGAAGCCGGAGCTAAGACCTTGTTAGTTTTTGTACGTTGATGAGGATGGTATGGTTGAGCCCTTCGTATGGTTCAGTTCTATATCATTTATTCAGTGAGTCGAAATCAATAAATTAAATCAATAAGAACTGACCACGTTTGAGGGCACAACACGTTACCTGCTACGCTTACTATGCTTGTTCAATCACAGCTGAGCATATACGCCTTCATCACTATTATGAAGTGTATCAGGGAATACAGATGTGGATCCACACAATCAGTAGCAAAACATCAGACAGGACTAGGGTCAATAGCCGGTTTTACCAGGGACGACCGCAAACGCGGGTCCCTCTTTGCCAAACATCTTCCTCAAATCACCAGCTAATGCTTCAGGTTTTTCGAACGCGGCGAAGTGACCTCCTTCTTTGTGTTCGGATTGGAAGACGACTTTGCCTAGGGTTTCGGACCACCTACACCCAGCTTTAGTTTCAGTATCCGAATTTACACACTATAAACTGCAACTTACAAGTTTGGGAGGCGAACTAATTCCCCAGGGAAATATGAAAAACCGGTAGGGACTGGTACACGTCGTTTATCATCCCAGTCTAGGACGTGTTCTGCTTCATAGTAAATTCGAACGGATGCGGCAGGTCCAGGTCGAGAGAACCAGTAGATGGAGATCCAAGTCAAGACTGAATTACGTTAATATCGGTGTGATTTTAGGTAGAGCAACTGGTTTACCTTCATCATCGGTCCAGGGATAATTATCCGTCCAGGCGACGAGCTTCTCGTAAATCCAAGCAAGTAGACCCACCGGGGAGTCAGCCAACGAGTATCCCAAAGTTTGGGGACATGTGGATTGTTGCATGAAATAACCCCTTCCTGTCTTTGCAAACTCCTGCGTCCGAGCTAGAGAGCTACACTCCTCAGTACTCCAAGGAGTGACTAAGAATTTGAGGAACAACCAGGGAAACTTCAGTGGCGATGGGGGACCCTGAGTGCTATGCGGGAAAGGAAGTCAATGTCTAATTAGTACGAAACAAGATAGTCACTCATACATTGGGAAGTTGGTATGCCAAGCCTTGGCATGTTTGCCACCGTAGTTGTTGGAAATCGCGCGAGTAATCTAGCAACAGTTAGCATCCGTTAGAGCCTTAAGTACGTGGTCAAGGAGTCTCACCAGCATTCCCCAGTCACCTCCTTGGGTCACTATTATTGGAAGGTTATAAACATACTATTGGCGATGATAACTGCACTCGGACTAACCATACTCGTTGTACCCGAGAGCGAGCATCAACTTGTGTCCAACCTTTGATAATAATGATTAGTATGTACAAATAGCTGCAGTCGGCGGGGTTTACCTCTGCATATTGAGTGATGCCGAACCCTTTCTTCTTAGGGGTCTCTGAGAAGCCAAATCCAGGGAGACTGTACGCGACAACGTGGAAGCTGGGGTGGTCGGGCGAGTTCGCCGTCAAGAGGGGGAGCAGTTTAGCAACCTCCATAAAGTGACCAGGCCCTAAGATGGTATACATGAACATCAGTACTAATCGGAGATGATAAAATATACACGTACATCCATGAACGAACAGGAGCGGAATGGCATCTACCACTGTGCTCTTTTGGTGCACATAATGAATGTTAAGCGTCCCAAATCCATCGACCTCGATATCCCGAGTGAACTGAGGGATAGCATTTATCTCGGCTTCGCTCTTGCGCCAATCGAAGCCGTCTTGCCATCTCGCTACCAATCTCTTGACGTCCTCAAGGGGTGAGCCATAGTCCCATTTCGCGTCTTCCAGCTCGTCCGGAATACGAGAAACGGCAAGTTTCTTGCGAAGAAACTCGATGTCTGCATCGGGGACAGCGAGGGTGAACGGTTGTTCTGCCATGTAGGAAGGTATGTTATGGTCGGTGAGAAAATCCCTACTTCATCATCAGCTGTGCTCTATTACATAGTCGCGCTAGTGCCGTCATCAACCCATCGGTACCGCTTCTGCAAGCAACACGATAACGTGATGAGCGCGAATGTTGTGGTTCATGAGAGAGAGAGAGAAAGTACTTTACCGTGACATAGCCCACGGTCGGCCCCTCCTAGATGAAAATACTCAGTTGCACCAATCGCCCGTGCAGAAGCAAATTGCTTCACAGTAGCTTCTGCTGCTCAAGAGTTACTGGTAACTCGAATTTGTTTCCTCATCGATGCTGTGGGAATGATCCTTGTCTCACTCGGTCGAGACTCGGCTGGTACATATCATGGTTTGTAAGTGTTACAGTAGCTGGAGTGAGTGATCCGTCTTCCTTCCCAAATATGGAGATGTAACGTCACTGCAACGTCA
Organism: Cerrena zonata; assembly: GCA_038087015.1. Classification (NCBI taxonomy): domain Eukaryota; kingdom Fungi; phylum Basidiomycota; class Agaricomycetes; order Polyporales; family Cerrenaceae; genus Cerrena; species Cerrena zonata. The sequence continues at coordinate 284,522 of JASBNA010000007.1, forward strand.
CTGCGTGATAACCTCAGAAACTGTGCTAGAGGCTCGTTGAATGCTCTCTGATCTCTGGTACATAGTGTAATATATCACTTCGTAGTGTATTGTATTTTTCTCGGACTAGCAAGATCGTGACACTGCAAAGTGTAGAGTTGAGCCTGGAACGTATAGAGAGTATCGGGAGTTGAAGGTTTTGTAAACATGATTGTTTATACTATCTACGACCTGGAGCATGAATTTAGACGGCGTAAGTGCTTGTCCCTTCCAGACTCAAAACACTTTCATGTCAATGATCCCACCACTCTAAATTGATAGAGAAACATTGATTGAATAATAGAGCTATTACTACGTACAAAGTAAAAGGTCCTGTCACTATCGTAGAACTCTAATCTGGGCAAGATAAATATCATGCCACTAAACAAATTCAGTCAGTACATAGGTCCCTGAGAATAGTGCCCGTCGAAGACACTCACATAAAGCCTACTTGAATCCCAGTATCCTAGAACTCAGAGGGAGTTTCGCTCGCAAGAACGCCTTCCACTGATCTGGCAAAGGCACTCGGATGCTATGTTCCAAGTCGTTCGTCGAGTTACTGTCTGTACGCGTAATACTACCACTGAACGTGATTCCTTCGAGCTTCACGAGACCTTTCAGTGTCATATCAAATGTGTGCCATTGGAAATCTGCCAACAAGTCCGCTGGATCACTGTCGGAATACACAATTTGAACTTCAAAGTGTGTCACAAATGTCGAAGGTAGTCGCCGTAGAATCCTTAGCACCAATCCAAATTGCGACAATGCTCTCCTTTTCCAATCGAAGAAAGGTAGAGGATTGGCCATGGACCAAGTGCAAATTGATGCAAAGATACGAAGGGATATTGATCGGACACTCTGAGTAATAATGAAATCGCATGCTAAAATGGTAGAAGTTAATTATTTGCAACATGAGAGAGGATCACCAAATTTACTTACGATCGTCCGGAGGGAGGTGTTCGATTATAAAGTGCAGGTGATGTATGGAGCCAGCCGAGGAATATATAAATTCATCCGCTAACCCCCAGAACGCAAGCGCATAGATTGTGACATTGAAATTCTTGAGCCTAGAGGGAGATGGTTCCAGTCCTCCAATGAAGAAGCGTGGCCATGCCATGCCGTCAAGACACAATGACGTGAGCGAGTGACGACTGATGGTACTTGCTACCTGGGTAGCCGGAGTGGTGTGGCCCTTCTTGTGCAAGTGATGATCCAACAATCGCAAGTCTTCGAGATAAGGTATTGATTCCAATAAGGTTATGAGCTGATCTGGCGTCGAAGAACATTTGTGGAGTGTGAGTCTACGCAATGAATTCGGAAGAGGTGGTGGATCAAAACTAATCGTGGGCTCGGTGAATTTAAACTCCACCTGCTCAAGGACGAGTGAAGTAAGTTTCGGAAAGGATCTCAGGAGGGTGGCAACAAGTGACTCGAACAATGGGGCCGCCGGGTATATCAATGAAGCCGTAAGGTGCACCTCCCGAACGAGATTGGTGATATCTTCTCCTAAGGAGATGATATCCGTAAGAAAGCCATATTCGGATTCGGACCTGCGTATAAGCTCTGGCTTGTGCATATTATATCGCGCCACCACCCTGAAAAATATATGGAATCTAGCGTGGTGCAACCATGCTTTGTTGACCAACGCACAAGAGGTCAACGTTGGACGATCATCGAGGTGATCGACAATGATATTTGATAATTCCTGGGGAAGTACAGGATTCATTTGGCCTGAACGCTTCGTATCTATACCGGTGTAATCAGCAAGAACTTTCAAGAGTAGAGAATTACCTTCGGAGTTTTTGAAAATAGTCCTCGACTCCGATTGATGGAGAAGGAGGAGGGAGTTTATGGACCTCAAGACAATGGGGATCCGATCCCGTTGCAGAATCCCACGGTTAGTATGCAAGTTGTATGGAGTGTAGCGACTCACAAGTTCGTACACTGACCATTCACATGTATACTATGTCTGACATGCCATAATTAGCCGAACAGTCGTTGAACGATTCGGACAACGACACCATATTTGTCTACAGCAAGGAAAGTAGAGCCATCAAAACTCATCAAAATCACTCAAAACCTCGGGGAGCGCTACCTTCTCTCTGTGTTTTGTCCCACCATCCCCGTCCAGTCTTGTTCATTATTTTACAATGCAACATCGTGAATAAGTAGAAATTCATCATGATGACTTCAACACAGCAAGGAATCTCAGTCGACAGTACATAATTGCCCACTTTCCATCATTACCGCGGCAATCCGCTTCGCAAATCTTCTCCACCTCCTTCATGATCGATTCCGCCTCTTCATCCGACATATCCCTTAAACAGGATGTACGAGCAAACGTTACCAACCAATCGTAAAGAGTACCCGGTAAAGGCGTCAGGCGGGGATGCAACCCAATCTCCTTCACTTCGAATCCCGCTCTTTCCAAGAGCTACAAGGTTTGGTTCATTATTCATGAGTGAGTTCTAGCCTCCAAACAATCTGACTCACCCCTTTGTATTCGTCAGCGGTGGGGAAATACCATGGATCCAATTTGACAGGGTCATAACCACGATGGCGTAACGCTTGATGAAGCGCAGAACGAACCCCGACAACGTTCAGGAATCCTCCGAGCTCTGCTGCGAATCGACCACCAGGTTTAAGTACCTTCTTCACACTCTCCAGAACTCCGACTGGGTTTCGTTTACACCAATGTAAAGTTGCGTTGGAAAATACTGCGTCGAAGTCGGTACTTAGCGAGCCATCCCATTCGGTGGGAAAGGTCAAGTCTTGGATATCCGAAACGAAGGCCTTTTGCAGTCCGTTCTTACGTGACTTGTCGACCTACAAGGCTAAATTCAGCACCGATTTCCAATGTATATGCAGTATGGCGATCGCACCATGTTACCACTCCCATCCACACCAACGATTACACCGCCATCTTTCTGCGTCACAACCTTCTCAATCTGCAAAGTCAGCTCTCCACTTCCACATCCAAAGTCCATAATACGGTCTCCAGGTTTAGCATCGAGCAAAGATAAGACAGCAACAGTGTATGCATCAGAGTATACAAATGACGCGTTTCGGTTATAGGCTTCCGCAGACCAACCGTCCTTGTTCGGGGTCGACATTTCGGATAGGCTAAGTGTGCTTTGGGGTGCTGCGTTGTCTGTCGTATAACTTTCTTGCCTCCTTATATGCGTCGCGAACTACTCAAGGCCGGATTTAGACCTGGACTGGTGACTAGGAAGCGTTGGACTCTGGAGACTTCGGCCGAAAAGGTCCGATCACCATTGCAGTCGGTTTGCGGCGACCGAGGCCTATCAACTCACGTTAGGTGAGTGAGCGAACCAATCACAGGGGAAACGTATCGCCGTTTTGGGTGTGGTCACGGCATTGTTCAGTCCTGAAGCTTGATCTATAGCGACTACTTCATGCTTTCCACCTTCGTTCCAGACTCTCAAGCAAAGGGATCACCTCACTGATAGTTCCAGAGGCTCGTCCTTTTCCGTGTAACATATGCGAGATTGCCCTGTAATGGTTAACGGCGTTTATTAATAGTGTTCCCTATGACTCGCCCTCGTATTCTAAGGACCTGACCCTTTGATGATCAGGTAATATGATCTGAAGGCGAGTAGTGCATAGAGGACGCAATGCGGCCTAGTCGTATTATACCTATCGAAGGCGCGAGGAAACACCTCTATTCAAGGATCAGTCCTCAGTGGGACAATAGTTATATAAGCTAGGCTGATGTATGTATGGAATACGAAAAGTATGTGATCTTGTGTTACGTACGTGAATATCTGCCGCACCTTTGACTACATGAATCGATTCATGTAGATCCTTGTTGTAAATCCTTCGGTGGAAGGGCGATAAAGAAATCCCGCCAGTTCCTGCAGATGGTTCTCTGGAAATGGAGAGGATAACATCACCAAGCCGTAGTATGCTGACATTCATGGAGAAACTCACAGGTGTTATCGTCCATTTGAGCAGGACCTCGTTGATGCGTCTTTGAACACACTGCTGGCATTGTGTACATGGCAAGGAATATTTGAAAGACTCCAATGTATTCCGAATAAGGGCAGCGGAAACATCTGCATATTGGATGTTGAATATTCATGAAATTCTGTGGAGACTATGGTCACCAACCTGGACGGGCGCCGAGTACAAAATGAGAAGTGGTAGCTGACCAGGCCACTTTCATCATCTGGTATTCACGGAGTCCGCAGCGTGACGTAGGTTCATGTTCGTCGGGTTGACGAGACACAATACGCTGTAGCACATTCGCACGCGAGATGTGCATATTGTAAAGCATGCTCATATATTCGGAATTTAATCTGAGTAATGTGGGTTTGGAGATGGAGAGGGGTGAGATGGACAGGAGGCACCCGGATGCTGCCCGTGCAAGTTCAAAGAGATCATATTCAGCCGCAACGATGTATACCTCGAGGGGTTGACGAGGCATTTGGAGGACAATGTCATCGAATAAGAATGTACCAGGACAGAGGTATAGATCTAATGCGATGCCATATTTTCCAAGCGTCTTCACCGCCTGCAGAAGGACCTCCAAGGGTGGAGAATAGAGGCGGAAAGATATATGATATATGATATGGAGCACAACGTTCAGTGTTAATGCGTCCTCTGTGAGCTGTAGGGTCTCTCTTGGAATTTGCAATGGCCCGTAAAAGTACGGATTGATGAGAGAGGCGAATTGGTTATTTGAGGCGTCCAAAAGACGACTACGCTGAACGAAGAAATGAACTGCATCTTTAGATACGAGGATCATGTCTGATCCTCCAATATCTATATCCATGTAAGCATTGAATGCGGTCGATATGGCGATGGAGGTATGTTCCTCTTGTAGATCCATGATCGGCATGCCGGGCTCCTGATGGGCGACATCAGTATCAAATTCCGGAAACGGTAGGACAACTTGAAGTACTGACAAAAGTGGTTTCGTCTATGTCACAACTTCCACCAGAGGAAACAGGCCCATCGTTTCCATCGTTCGTGTAAGTAATGGGTATCGTATCGATGTGAGGATCGTAGAGATTGTCCATGGTGGTTTGGGGCCTTTGAGGCTCGCCTGAAGCCCAAGGAGAGACGTTTTTAAATAACACCAGCGTGGGGGTGAGAGGATCCCGACGGAGTACTAAGTCTCCTACCTAATTCCATCTAAACCTTAGATACAATGGTCTAAAAAATTCAAACGCAGTTTATGCGTTCTCGGATGCAATAAAAAAGCAACTGTCACTGCAAGAATGCTTACCGGTCCATTTGTTTGGCAGAAATGAAATCTTACGAGGTAGAAGTGTGCATACTGGTCTAAGTTAAGATTTTGAATGGTGGAGCTTGAGCCTAGTATGTGTCGGTGGTGCGAAACTTCATAATATTAATAGAGTGAGTTACAGCTGTTTCAAGTCGATTATTCAGTCGCCAGGCAGTACGATCATGTTAGCCCCGATAACTCGGACTCAGAACCCACTGGCTACCCATAGTTTTCACGATGTTACAATACCATACATTACGTATGTGTACGCCAAATGTACAAAAAAGTAGTGTGAGGTCATGCTAACAATGTGGGTATAGTACAGAAAACAAAACGATGTGCAGACGAGCGGATGATGCAAGGCCAAAATGGACGTGAGACAGCGAGCAGGAAAAGAGTAGCAGTGAGAATGAGAATGTATCGCGAACAATAATAAATGATAAAGTTCTAATGCAAGTAGGAAGAAAGGGGGGTCGTTAGTGACGGATAGAGAATAGGATGCTGAGTTGTTAAGCTATGATCCGAGTGATAGTATATAGTCCATCTAAATGTCGTCAGGAGGCATGTATCGCATGCGGAGGGGCATCTGATTCCCAAGATGGGGTTCGGATTTGACACAAGGACGAGTGACCACGCTAGGGAAAACGTCAGAACCTGCGCAAGAGATAACGTAGATGTACCACATACTTGACTTTCTTCTCGATCTCTATCCCCTCGTCTAACGTGAAATCGATGTCACGGAGGATAACGTACAAGAAGATCTTGATCCTGATGAGTAGCAAAGTGGTTAGCCTCCCGAGGAACATGGCTACGAGACATAAACGTACTCATTAATAGAGAACCGATAGCCAATGCAAGCTCTGTTGCCATTGATCGGATTACCGTTCAGGAACGTCAAGATCCCTCCCCACAACCCCTGAACACCCCTCCTGTTCGGTACACTGGTTGTCTCACCAACCGTGTTGGTTTGTTGTTCAAGCCACCTCTCAGGCCTGAACACATCGGCGTCATCCCCATACACACTCTTGCTCTTGTTGATCGCTTGAATGGGAATAGAAATAATATCGCCCTTGTTCAGCCGGATGATGTTCGCCGATCCATTCGTTAGCGGTTCGTCGGAACCTGGAAGGGGAGAGCGAAGAGGGGATGAAATAGGAATGATGCTGTCTTTCAAGGCAACTCGCATAGTAGTCGTGACTGGTGAGTTGACTCGCAAACTTTCCCTAACCACGACATCCAGATAAGAGTTGTTGAGCACAGCTCCCAGTTCCTCCTCCGTAGAGGAACCCGAAGGAACAGCTGAAGAGTGGAGACGATGAATTTCCCGAAGCTCCCTTCTCAGCTTACGCTGGATTTCGTGTCCGTTGGGATCCTTGGCAAGAACGTAGAGCGTCCAAGTGAGAGCACTTGAGGTTGTCTCGTGACCAGCGGAGAGGAATGTACTGATTTGAGAGAGGGTTTCGGAGAGGGTGAGACGTTGAGTAGCAGGAAGTGACGGGGAGGCATTTGAACGAACTGAAACGGCAAACAATTAGTTTCAACCGTTGGATAGATAGTAATGGAAATATCAAGGGACAAACTTACTCAGAACACTAAGAAGATCACGACCCTTCGTCCTCTCGTCCAAATCCTCATCACCGTCTGCTGTCTTCTCATCTCCATCTTCTGAGATTAGAGAGGTTGTATGCCGCGATGACTTGGATGCTGCATTCAGCACCTCCTCACGTCTCTCGGTGATGAGTTGCATTCCGATCCTATTCATGGTCGCACGTGCCTGCTGCATCGTAGCGTTATCACGTTTCTACAACAGCATTCAGTCTCCCCGCAAAGATCATAGTCACTTAGATAGCACTCACAAATCGTCGCAAGATAGGGAACCATACTTGTAGAATGGTGAATATCCTAAATTGACGGGCAGTGCTGAAGATGATTCCGAACGCTCTAGCAAGTTCGTTTTCTTCTTCCTCCCCTGCGCCATTCTCTCCCTCCTCACTAACGGCATCAACAGGAGCGGATGTGGGAGGCACTGTACTAGAAGGTATTGATGGTGCGGGAATTGTATGCCGAGATCTTCGTAACGTCCTTGCAGCAGTTGCTAATGAGTTGAAGGAGTATCCAAATCCTGAAGGAAAACAGAAAACCATGGACGTTAAAATCGTTAAGGGTAGGTCGTGAGGGAAACACCTAACCTGCGTCACCGATGGTATCCAAAGTAGCTCTCGCCAACCAGACCAGTACGTCCACTTTGGGGCCTTCGGTAGGCGACATGCCCGTATCTGATGAACTCGATGGAATCGTTACATATTGACTGGGACTGGTTGGAGTGTGCGACATAACATTTTCCACATCATTTGACGAAGGTTTCGATGTTCTCGGTCTAAGGCCAGCTCCGTCCGAAACAGACGTAGAGAATCCCGTCGAACTATTCGAGGTATGTAGAGTTTTAGAAGGTTCGAAACCAGCGAACGGGTTAGGGAGATGAATTAACGGTTTCCCATGACCGAGAGGCGATGTGGGTTGTGCGTGCGGCGAGTCGATACTAGGGTTCGCGACGGGCTGCACCAAAGGATCCGAGGGTGAGGATGGCAGATTTGGAGAAGGCGGTGAGCTGGATGTCAGACTATGGTGACGAATGATGTCAAGCCAAATGTCTCGCAGCTGTTGTGATGTCTTAGCAATCCTGACAGCGGCATATGTGTATGAAGACAGATAAAAAAAAGCCCGTACCTGACAAGCCTTTTCGTGAAATAATGGTGAGAGTGTACGTATATGTGATGCACTGAATGCGGGAGACTGTGAAGATAGAAAGTTAGTGAGTGTCCAATGGAAGCGTGCGCCACAAGGATCCAATGGAAGAAGTATGATGGACACATATTACTGGATGTCATACTAGACGGATGCGATGGTAACGAAACAAAAGAACAATCTTGTTGCAGTACACTGACAACGACGACGTTAGGCGATGAACGCGTCGCAACGCAGATGATTCTTGACAGATGATGGTCACGTGAACGTGTAGCAGAGAGCACCGCACGAGGTGAATGCAAATATGAGGTGTAGAGACTCACTATGATTTTGCGCTGCGGATGACGATGTGAGCAACAGGACTGTAGATCACAAGTAGAGATTTACCTGTCTGTGGTGGTCGTTACCTTCAACAGTGAGCAATCCGTCGTGACCCGCGGCCATTTCGGCTAGAGCGTCCCGGATAAAGTCTGGTTTGGGAAAGTCATATGCGTGACCCAAAATATGGGAGACAGCCAGAGGGTCTGTGGTCATGAGCCTGTGTCCACCTACGAAGCCTCTGTAGACGAAGGTATGTCCATATGAAGCAGTCCAGCGAGCGACGAGGTTGTTATTCTCCTGATCATGCATTTCCTTGAGGTTCCCAATGAAAAATGACCGGGAAGGCGGTCCTGGCAGTCCGCGGAGTGGGGAAACATATTGTCGAAAGAGGAGAGTGATAAAGGTACCTAGAATGTAGAGTACCACAGCTGCAGAAAGGGACACGAATATTAGGAGAGCTGGGTAGAACATGACTGCATTAGACAGAGGGGGGTCGTGGGGCCGCGGTTGTTAGAAGGTACCCCGAGGTGGCCGTCGTTGCGCAGTAGTCGTCACGAAGAGACCTGAGCTCGTTGTCGCCGCCGTCGTCGGGGGATGGAGGGAGCAAGAGGAGAAAGAGATGAGAGAGAGAGGACGGACATTGTTAAAATGCTGATTCCCTTTGGCCTACTCCCTCAGCGTGCGATCACAGCTGATCACAGATCTCCCTCTCGATCACCCCGAGACCACCGACATCCCCGGCACTGCCTCTTCCATATATGGTATCCCTCCTTCCATATACGGAATCTTCTCGTCCAATTTGGAAGGATCGGCGCTAGCGAGTGTGGGGAGTGTGTGTTTGTTGGCGTGCCTGGCTGCCTGAACCTTGATTCAGGCTGCCCTCAATGACGATATCGTTTCAGCAATCGCCACGAGGGCAGAACATCTGCTGTATCTATCTGGATTCTGGACCATCATGGCTTATCTGATATGCGTGTCCTTCGCGCCTCATGCAAAACACAACAGACCGACTTGGTTGTCGCTCCCTTAGAAGCCACCAGGAAGGCATCTATCCGGCTAGAAACAAGTGTTCTTCCCGTTTATCCAATACTTAGTTGAAAGATGCTCCCAACAGCCCGCCTTGAAGCCGTCACCCTACCCGAGCTCGCCTTAAAACTGATCACGTTGCTCCCCTGAGATGACGTTTGCCTCCATGTGCACTTCTTCTCACCATGTCTTCCCAGGTTCTGGATAGACATCCAATGTACTTGGCGCTTTCTATCTCTTTGTTCTTATACTGTCCAAGTCGATATAATACCTCCCCGCTACTCGTGTGGGTGTAGGGATCGGACCTTCCATGAGAATGCTTCCATAAACCTGCCCATTCTTCACTTATCCCCTCTTCGCTTGAGGGGTCGGAGGACTGCCTTATATCGGAAGATTGTTCGTTTGGTGGTATATCCGATGATTCGTGGCGTTTGTGAGCTACTTTTATCAGGCTATCAAGATATCCTTAGCATCTGGGTCGGGGGTCTCGGAGATGATGGGGTCTCCCCACTAGTGCGTTTATTGTTAATCCTATGGATGTGGTGTATGTGTACCCCGATTCCCGCCCTTGGAAAATATTCAGGCCTAAATGTACCATCGCTAGTACTTGATCAAAATTGTTGTCTAGCCCAACAAACCGCTCTCTCTCTTCAAACTGTACCCCGTTTAATTATGTGCTTGCTCGCCCTGCCGTAATTAATATTGTGTGAGTACATCGAAGTCTCTCAATTTCTCTACATGGCTAAATACAGTCAAATTACGAAACAGACACCGAGCCTCGTTTCAATCTATTCTAGGGGCTTACAGGAATGAAAGCTTGTTATACCCAATTGGTATTCCTTCGGCACGGCATCGTTCTATCGCCGACTTGGGACGCCACTCAGAAGGTCTATTATCCGGGATACAAGCGTCTCAAATTCGAGAAAATAGGTACTACCATCTCAATGATGTGTATGATCCTTTCGGTGGTATCGGACAACTCATTGACTAGCTCATTGGACGGTAGATGATCTTCCATCTCCCAGAACCTCCTTACCTTTCACTGGCTTTCAGAAAGCAACCGTTGAGAATGCCATTTGTTGGCGATCTCGACCAGGAGTCAGAGACGATCTTACAACTTGACATTGGTGACATCACAGATCCCCGGATATTTAGGAGGTATCAAACTAAACCACGTTCATTGTAAGAAGATCACCCATTGTGCTGGAATACATCCTTCCCTATCAGATAATTGTGCAGACCCCTGTCTCTGCGGCGTTCAGGTTCATCACAATTTCTGGCAAGGGTCGCTCCAACTTCGGAATACTACAACCAAAAACCGCAAGGTCGAGATACTTACCTGTAGACGTCATCAAGATCTTCGCGTTCGTCTGTGAAATACGAACCAACACTTCATTATGTGCCAAAGACGTAGACCACTTATCCCCCAAATCTCTGGCAGAATCGAGTGCTTGTGGCGGTGGCTCTTAGACCTCACGAGGCCTCACGCGCACGACCCATGTCGTCGGCGATATGGATGACATTCCTGTTGCTTGGGGTTGGTGGTTCATACTTCTTGACGATCACCCTGACCTGGTGTCTGCACATCGTCGGGAGCAGTGGGACTGCTATAAATAATCTAATCTTGGAGATATAATTGACGTAACAAACGAGTTCGATCTTCAGCCTGACATCTCCGCCTCTTGTATGGAAGTTCGGGCATCAGGTCTTTCCCCGAGTCTATTAACTTATCTCTAGAGGATATACTACACTATAGCGGACGAAGATGATCTTTTGGCTCGTTGACCTAGAGAAGCGGTAGAAAGCCTTGCCACATTTGGTGGAACGGTTGACTACGATCGCCGTGTCGTGAGCCACTCAAAGCTGATGGCTACTCGTGGATACTACATGCTCTCTCCGCCGGTCCAATTTTGAGGGTCATAACAATGTGCCATGTTAACCTATCCTGTTCCTTGTTGACCAATCTCGGTAATGCATTACAAGTTACGTCTGGCTCCGCTAGCCTCCACCACGAAGTCCATCTCTGGATTACAACCTTTGATACTACGAGTGTTCCTTGGGTGTCGGAGGATGTAAGAGTATAACCTACTTATCAATACTCTTTCTAGAACAGAAATCAGCCAGCAGAGCCTGAGTCACTTATCTTTATCGTCGTGACGCTTAGGTTAGCTAGATAGTCCTTGTAAATGACAGTATGGTATATTCAGGTCTATCACTTACCAGCGATTTCCTTTCTAGTAACGGACTTGACATGCTTGACTGAAGTGCAAGTCGTATATTACGCATCGTGCAGTTGCGTTACCAAACTACTTCACCTTTCAAATCATTTGCATGACGTTGACGTACGCTTCCTTTCAATCCAGAGATCGGAAGGCCTTCGAATTCAGATACAGTTTGTAAGGTTTAGCAGTTGTTGACAGGGACCTGTTCAATTCAGCAACTACTGAGCCCGATAGGGTTGTATAACCAAATCGCTTCCTCTGAGCCTAGCCCTATCTTCTCTGTCACCGGCATTTTTTGGGGTCCAGCTACCTGGTCGATCTGTTGATGCTTCTCTGTAGCAGAGGTACATTCGCGGATGGAGCTTTAAGGTTTCAGGACCGTGACTCAAGACAACATCGGTTCCGAGTCAGTTACTCCCCGAGTACTCTTCACGTACTACTGATGAAAGCCTACTGATGGAGCGCTGCTTTCTTAGTAACATTTTCTGCGCCTAGGTACTTTGCGTCTGCAGTAGATATCCAACGTCCGACTCGTCTGAGCTCCCTGTCACCCTTGAACCTTCTTCTAGACAGTTTCTCCATCAAATAGGAAGCAGTTCAAACAGCCCTTGATACGTAGAACATGTCTGCGGTCTCTACAGGAAGTCGCTTGTCATAATATGGTATGCATTAAGTTTATATAAAATGTCCAAGGTTCAACGCCCATATCTGTAGATCGCCACAGCGGTCGTATGTATTGGAAATGAACAATCCGTTATCTACCCCATCGAGAGATCCTCGGAGGTTGAGTTAGCACGTTCGCGGGAACGTATACGATGAATGACCCTTGAATGGCCCTATAGCTCACCTATGACATCGTTGGGTGTCATACGGAATTACATTTACGAATGTTCCTGCAGTTGCAATCTAATTCTATTGGATAGTTATTGGAATTTGATTTGCGGTAGGCGCAAGCATTGGCGAACCTATCCGCAGTGTTTTGTTCCTCGGATATTATTCCGATCAAACCCAGCAGTTCTATTTTGACCCTCCGAGAACCTTATTATCAGTTCCAAACCGGGATAAGGCTGAGAACTATTGAAGTGGACGTGTGTGTGTGATCTGACTACCTGTCTGTCTCCTATATCCAGCTGGGAGTCTACGGTGGGAGAAATACGATCTGGACGATACAAACGAGGATACAGGTCCGATTCCGCTGAGGAGAAACTGTAAATGAAGCTTCTGAAAGTGATATCTATATTGGAGCTATCAGCGAGACCCCAGTGAGCGGAACCTCCACTTGCCAATGGAATCAGTGATATCGATAAGACATATGTTATGTGGCAAAAGTGGATATTGGTGATCGTTCCGATGGTTTAATGTTAAGATATCCGGTGGAAGTTATGCGTAGCACTTAAGGCATAATTATTGACTTCATAAGTTTCATAACCCAGGTCCTCCTCTTCACCCATCGGATCATTGATGTATTCTGTCTCAGGAACGCCACCATCAATCAACTACACCTTCCAAAAGCGGATGAGGGGAGCTGGCGCCGAATCCTGTAGAATGACGCTGTGGCACATTCAAGTTACCGCAAACTTCAACGTGAGCGATATTGAATCCCTCTCAGGAGCTTGACCTCACAATAGCACTGGTACATCTAACATCTACTTACATTATAATCGTAACCGCAGAATCGAATCATGCTATGGTGGGTAAGCAAAACCCATGGCTGGAAAACAAGTAAGTACTCCAAATTGATCATGATCAATACCAGTGCTGCCGCGAGCCTGAGGGGTTTTCAGACCAACGCTGTACAACACGTTCTGCGTGCTTACATCGGTCTCACACTTCGCGCCAATATCAATGAAATACGCCCTCTCTCTATTCCTATCACTGCCAATGACTCACGCGATTCGTTGACAGGTAACGTACGCATCCCCAAACGGGCTTGATTCGCGAAACGGTCGGGATGATGTGGCTGCGCGCCATCTAACCTAGCATGCTCTCCTCGAATGCATATTCAGCTCGTTGTCTGCATTCTTTACCTCCAATGAATTTCGACTCGCTTATAATGCTTGACAAATTCTCCTGGTCATTTCAACGCGCTCAAAAGGCGAAGCATGCTCGGCGTAATCATTGTTGTATTAACAAGGTGAATTTTATGCACCTAATCCTCCACAATCTAATCATTTCGCCAGTCTGAGTCGGATGTTGAAATGGCTCGCGCTCATCCCAACGCCGCTGTCGAAAAAACAGGACTTAAGATACCGCGTTGGATCCTACAAGGTACCCGTTTCGCGCGAGATACAGGGTCAATAACTATGTTGGTTGTCTTGAATCATGTTTTAGTACGACTAACGCAATACAGAGCGCCCCGCCATGATTACCAATGCCAAAGAACAACCACTATCAAGCCTGGTCATTTCATAGGTGGAATCTCACACAGTCTCTCCAACGTCCATTGCTATTTTAAAACCAGAGCATTCTGGAGCGCATCAGTCCACAGGTTGACGCGCCATCACACGCCTTTCCTGTCAGATTACCGAACAACGTAGTTTCTGTATAGGTATGAGTCTCGTCGTTATAGTATAGTATAAGTGATTGCTTCATTCATAGGCGCTACTTTGTGCATAACGACCGATTCTAAACCTTATAGCATGACTCGAAGTCCTTAACCAGCGCATATTTGAGTCGTCTAAGGAGTGACGATAAGTTTCTTATCGTCGGTGTTTTAACAAGGTTCAGTTTGAACGTTCGTGTATCTGCAAACTCAGAGCTGACCTTCATTTTCTGATGGAACCTTGATCATGATCATGCCCGATAGACTTTTTTCTCGATAGCTTTAAGTCCACCACTAGTCCCGGCTCTCACTAATTGGCCGCAGTCTTTGCTTGTGACCAACTGTCCAGATGAAACGCCATACTATGGAGCTTGAAATATAATTTTACGCTCGACTGAGCGATAGTCCATGCACAATAGCCGAGATAAGACTACCAACTATCAACAGTATCCACCTTTTCACTGCCTACCTGTTCTATTTCAAGGAGAACATGTGCGATATGTATTGATCATGTCCTCATTATTTCAAATTAGTCTGTTAGTGTTCTACAGGTAAAATCCCATTCTAAATCTAGTCTAAGCCCAGGGTACCGATACCCGCATCAATAACGCTCGGAATAATCTTAGTACTGTCCGAGTTACTTCTAAATCTGGCAGTTCATTTTCTGAACATCGTACATACTGGAACGAAGTGCTCAGCCTAGTCTCAGAGACGGCATGACCCCTCATTTCTATGAAAGTGAAGTTGCATTCTCTCAGGCCTCATATAATAAATTCCATCCGTGTACACATCTTGTTCATTATGGGGTCGCAGGAAAGTCAATCGCGGCGACATATGTTCGCAGGTTTGACAGTTTCACGGAGCTCTCCAAGATGTTCATTCGCCGAAGTGCTTCGGGAAATATTAGGAGAACGCGGAATTCACACACTGGAACACGTAAGTATTGTACACAGACCAGTTCGGGGCTCCGCGCTAACGTACTACCGTGTAATTGATTTTCTTAGAAAAGCAGATCCTCTACTGTAGGTGATACGTCTTTAAGCTGTAGTAATGCTCGGCCGTATCCGAAATTACTATGACTTCCTTTGCGTAGCCAATCACTGGATTGAGGTCACTAGAGTCTATTCTAGAAGACAGTTTCGGGTTCATCGCTGGCTCGAGTTCGAGATGAGACTAATGGATGCTTCTCGTGGTACCGTTGTCCTCTACGATTCATGCATATCTATCTATGGTCTAAATGTATGCTGTAGCATCAATAACGAGGCCTATTGCAAGGTATTGATTGATTACTACACCTGCTAAATGTGGATATGATATAGTTTCATTGCCTAATTAAGATAGAACCCCGTTCCTAAACACAGCCACTGTCCAGGCTGCTAGTGCCAGCGGTGAGACTCTATTATGATGCACTACAATCCTCAGTCTGCATGCAGATTGGCCTCACGACCCATACCCACCATGCTGCATAATGAGAATACCTGTCCAAGAGACTGGATCCTCCGATACCATCGGATGCTCCAGTAACTTGCAGTGACGCATTATCACATAGAAGTGGTATCATAATATTTTTTATGAAATAGGGTCTGATTCTGCTATCACGGTCGTTCAACACAGCGCCGTCATCAAAGCCATACCGCGGCATTTCCATATCACACGAATGGTAACTAACCTATCAGGCCGTAAGGGGTTATGATTTGCAACCACCTATACCTCGCTTGGGGCATTCAAGTGTTCTTACCGCCAGCACAAATGTACGGAGCCCTGTGTAGATTGTTTATCAAATCTAGCTCAGCACTTCTGTGGTCTAACTAGTCATCGCAAGCCATATTGATAATCTGCTTGACTCTCTATGGTGATAGTCATCCTTACTGGATCAGTACCCTCAATCCCATCACACAAGCTATGGCCGCTCTTCTATGGATGTCGAAGGACTTCTCAGTATGCTTCCTCGGGAAGTCTAAAAGGCAAGTGCCCTACGGAATACAACTTCATGAAGCAATGAATGCCATATCTGGAAGTTAAAGACAAGCCTCATCCTTTTGCGAATTCCGTATCCCACACTGATAAGTCGGTATCACTTCGTTAGGGCCAGGCTTGTTCGAAGGCATATATTCAGGCTTGTATTCTGGCCTATCAGTATTCTCACGGAGCGTCGATGAACACCAAAAATAGTAAGCATCCTTCCCTAATCTAACATCTATATCTGGGGCAAAATGTAGCATCTTACGTTTCATTATAGGACCTTCTCTCCTTGAACAAACCAGGACGGCTGTTCAAATTATTTTTTCCGCCATCGTGGAGCGGTATTTCCTATCCATACTACTGATGTGAAAACGCAGTGGGAAACGTTCTTACACCCATGCACAAACTAAACGCTTGTTATTGCATTTCCAGCCAGCCAGCGACTATGATGCCACTTGATTGAAGGATGCTCTTCTGGAGGTATATAAAGTCGACACAACGTCTGGATAACTCCAGAGCCTTGTCTCCTCATCATACTTCCCTTCAGACCTCCCACTGTCATACGTCCTCTTGATTCTCACTCAAACTTCGCCAACTATTCTATCATGGGTTCATCCTCCACCGTATGTATCCACGTTGACAATGGGCTTCCTGAATTAACGGCTTATTTTCTTGACTCGCAGAAAATCGATGCCCAAGGAATTGCGCGTCGAACCATCTTGAAATACCTCCAAACCACTCGTTGCGCTGAACGCTTCCCTCCCAACACGCCGCCCCCCATTGTAGAGTCCAAGGTCACGGAGGTTATCAACTCCTGGAACCTACCGATTCCAAAGGAGAAGTCCGATAAATATCGCATTTGTGGTATTCATTTCGGCTATGCGCCATACCAGCATACCTCGTACGATGTACAGATCGCCGCTGCGCTTTTCACCTTCTGTACCACCATTTACGACGACGCTGCTCTCGACATTGAAGCAATGCGAGAGTTTGTTCCTCGGTGGTGCGAAGGGAAGCCCCAGCTCGATCCTTTCCTCGACCGCTTCGTCGAGACCACTATGGCTCTGCGCGAATTCTTCCCGCCATACGCTGCTAACACCATATGCTCTTCTACCATGGAGTATGGTACTGAGGAGGTCTATAATGTGGACGAGGCACCCGATGCCGTCTTCTCACCCGACTCCTGGCAGTACATCGAGTACGCCCGGTTGAAAGGTGGTATTGCAGAGCCTTATGCTATTCTCATCTGGCCGAAGGACATCTGCCCTAATGTATCTGAGTGGCTCCAAGCCCTTCCGTATGTCTTTCTCTCACCGCCGCCTGATCAAGGTGCTAACCTCGCATTTCAGGGACGCTCAAATTTATGTGAACCACGTTAAGTAAGTACTTGTCCTTATAATTCAAGTATTATGCTAACAGAGACTCTCGCAGCGATCTCCTCTCTTTCTACAAAGAAGCCTTAGTAGAAGAGGGCGAAGAGATGGAAGACAACTACATTAGCCGCTACTCCAAAGTTCATGGGAAAGGTATCGAAGAGACCGTCGATATTATGTTAAACAAGATTCTCACTACCGGCGAGAGAATCGAAAGACTTTTGGGGGATGGTCCTGCTAAGGAGGCCTGGTTGGATTTCGTAGCCGGTTATACTCATTTCCACATTTACTCCCCACGGTACAAGTTGCAGGACGTCCTTCCTGAATATTTCTGATTGAATCGCGATTGTAACCCATAGATGTCGTCTTCGTTTGTATTTATAATGCTTCTCAACATAGTATGGTGGAAATGGTCGAGGACACTCTAGAGTTGTTGTACATGTGTAATAGATATTCTCTATTCTAAGTTTGACATCCGATTGTGCCTATAATGATCTAAGTAAGAAATTGTGTCTGGCATACTCTAAGTTATGTTCACTGGGATTCCTTCTTCTCGGCTTGCTCTCGCCAACTTCGACCTTTCCACCAAACCAGAAGGAGAAGAAGTTCAGAAATTACTATAATGCCAGCCCATAACGTATATAGCCCCCCATCACCCATCGCCAACTACATCAAATAAGTAAGGTTGAGTTCAGTGGATATCGAAATTGGCTTACCTGAAGAGGAACCGCTATTTCCGTCGCAACAAATGCGGAGAGACCTCGGAAAGTACTATTAGTTGCAACCGCAGGTGACGATCTACCAATGTTTGCATCAACGATATATGCAAGAGTGCTAGCGTAGATGGCTCTAGACATTAGAAGCGGAAGATGAGCGACCATTCAGAGACCCATTCGGAGAATAAAACTCACATAGAGAAGAAACCGGAAAGAAACAGGAAAACGCAGATAGCGGCAACATGTACATGCTTTTCGGCGACCCAGCCATATGCTGCGGAAGAGAGAGGTAGAAATAGCATCCATATGAACGTACTTTCCAAACGCATCTACGGCTTGCTGATCAGAAACTTATTTACCAGGGGAAACTTATCAGAACGTACCTCTGGGTGACTGACACCTCCATTTTTTGACTTTAGATAGGCAAGAACGCCGTCTGACCAGCGCCCACCAAGGACACTTCCCAAAACGCTACCTGCAGAACATGAATATTGGTTCAAAAATAAAAATAAGGTTTCTCACCAATGCCGAAGGAAAGGAGGACAAGACCGATGGTCAGCGCATCGTACTCATACTTCAGTGAGAGAGTTCGGGAACATGTGTACGCTAAGGAATAACTGAACGCAAAAAGTAACCCTATTGCATAGCGTCTGGAATGAGTAGATGTATCAACAAAAGATATTAATACAAACCTGATGAAAACAAGATCGCAAGATTGTTCCGTCGAGATAGAACCAAAAATATAGGTCTGATCGGGTTAATATCTTTGAAAGAAAGCCGAATTTCTTTGAGTTCCTCGACTACTTTCGAAGACCCTGCATTAATGTTCGGCATTTTTTGTGCTTCCAGATCCTCTGCAGTGGCACCGGCGGGTTTCTGAACAGGCGGGACGCCGTCGGAAGTTTCTGGATACATCTTGTCTTTTCTTGTCTCATGGTCGGCCGAAACCATTGTATCGTGACTCATACTTGACCTTCCAGAAGTATTAGAGACTTCATGTCGTGCGCGCTCTTGCAGCCGCCTCCGAAGAACGGTCTGATATGTTAGACTCCTTTCGCGTCTAAAGGTGTCACTGAAAAATACGAATGCCAGAAGACAAAGCCCCGAGAAAGCAGCGATGAACCAAAATGTTGCACGCCAATTGAATGCTTGTGTTAAGGCACCGCCGATGATAGGACCAAGGGCGGGTCCGAGCAGAGGTGCGCTGAGAAATATTGCAATATGAGTACTGACACAGGGCGCAAACAGAGTTGCACAGTACGTACGAATAAAATATACCCATCATTGTCCCTCGTACTTGAGGGTCATAGAGGTCCGATAATGTTGCAGCGCCCATAGACAGAACCGAACTTGAGCTGTAGATTTCAGAGAGATCAGTCGTCTCAGCGGCTGGCATCTTCGAGAAAGAAGAATGAGCGCACCCCGCCGCCTGGATAACCCGCATACCGATAAGGACCCCAATCGTCTTAGCATTTGCGGCAATTATACAACCAACTATACCGAAAGCAAAAGAGGCAATGTACACAACCTTGAGCCATGAAAAATATCAGTACAGCGCGGTGAATAGATATTTGTGCCTTAAGCTTACTTTTCGGCCATAGATCTCACTTATCGCGCTCCACACTAGTGGGAAGCATCCTTGGACGAGAATGAAGAGCGAAATACTCCAGCTAATACCTCCACTAGACGCATGTAGATCGGACTCGATTTGTGCAATAGCAGCTAACGTATGATCAATTCAATCGCGAATTGTTCCTCAGGCCGTGACAAACTGAACTCACGGTTATAGAGGTTTCCGCCTAGGCCCACGATTATGGCCGCGCCAGATATTGTCACCAGGATAGCGGTCTACATCGTGATTATGCAATTAGCATTGTCGATAGAATTCATAAACGCTACACTCACCTTTCGGGCTGTAGACCATTTTCGAGGATCATCGGTGACATCCGCATGTTCAATATCCGGCTTCTCATTGGCCAAGGGACTTTGTTTGGGTGCCGTAACCACCGGGGCAGTAGTTTTGGTATGTCTAAGCGAACCTGACATGTCTGCGGTCTATAGAGGATACTCTAAAAGCGAAGCCAAGAGATGGGAAAAAAGGTAAGGTAAGTGAGCTCATTCTGAAACATAAACACAGGTCTTATGTATAATATGGGAACCACAACGCTGACGGCATAGAAAGGGAGCCGTTCCAGCATGTAAGTGTATTCTTATCGGCCTGGAAGCTTTCCTCATTACTGCGGAGTTTGTCGGCCGAGTACGGGATGAGTGTAAAACCGGACCGATAGAACCGATATAGGTGATGATAGGCGGCCATAGACCCACAATAGCAAGTGTCTAGGTTCGAAGATAGTGCGTAGACGTCCGCGGGCAGGGTGGTAGGAGCACCTTCAAGAGAACTTCATAGTACCTAGCTATTCCATTGCTGTTCTTGTGAAAAGCACAATGAGTGCATTTGCAGTGATTGGCCCCAGTAATCGTAACTTTGGAGAGGCTTCGACTTCGTGAAGTTTTTTTCCCGAGGACGTACATGATTACATCATCTTCTCCTGTGAGTATACATGCGGGACCGATACTGATGCACGTTATGAGCTTCGAGTTCTCTTCTCTCCCTCACCAAAGGTGGTTGTTTTGACTATATATGACATAATGAGTCTTGAAGCGAAACGAAAACACGACTATTTCACGCACCTAACAATGCGTAGATGGCGGCTAGCGGGATTTTAGGTATTTCGCATTGACCAATGCGGTTTGGTGACATTGTTCGAGAAACCAACACGAAAAACACGTTGGCAAATCGAGGTAACAATAAACCAGCATCCCTAGGAAGCAGTCTAGCTTCTGGTGTGCCCCGCTGAGACCCGTGATATAATCTCTGCAAGACTACCGTGGGTTGGCGCACTTGGTTACTTGAGCACCAAGAAATGATAATGAAACGCTGAAAACGCTAGAAATGCATGAATCCAAGCCATTTTACCTCATAAGAGCAAACATACCTACATAGTTTGCACCCCCATGGAAGTCCGGTGAAGGTCTACTGCGGACCTGGCAACTCATCCCTGTCTAGAGTTACACCGAAAGCATGTAAGCATGACCACCAAAGCTGAACACCTTCCTCATGCCGCTGACGAATGCATTGGGCTTCTTGCAAGGAGTAGAAGGACCTCTGGTTTCATGACTGGTATGAAATACGACGGTCCGGCTTAGGGCCAACTGCGCAATAATATCAACATCGTGTTGCGCTCGGTAGTACTTGCTTGCTGGCAAAGACAAGCACGCCAAATGGTACGCCGTCGGAATTTTTGGCTATTCCTATTCAGGTTAAGGTTGTGCAGCTCAAAAAACACTCGTAATGAAGTTGAAATTGTGTAAAAAGACCCGCATAGAGCGAGAACCACGTCAGGACCGAAATCTACATGCATTCTCGTGATCTAGTGAATGCAAATATGGCATAATATCACTTACACTCCTCGTTGGCTCAATTACAATCATCTATTAGCACGTATGCGGCATGATATCTGGGCAGCACTCTGTAACTTGAATGGACAGAGTAGAAGTGAATGCCTAGGTCGGGAATTGAAAAGATTGGAAACGCACCAGATATGGATGTTTGAATATTCGGAGTGACTTCTAGATAGCATCAATAAAGCTTGTACGGTAGTAGGCTTTATTTACTATGCAATGTGGCACAATGCACGATCAGACTGTTAGAGCTAGGAATGCCGCGTTATGTGGCAAGTGTTAATATCAAGGTCAAGGTGAGACGAGATGTGGCTGTGCGATCTGCGAAGGAAAGATCAGCGACATCTTATCTTATCCAAGTATTCACATGGCAATGTGCCTACGCGTGACGTCAGGGCTGGAACTTGTGGATCAGCTAGACCTGAATCCGCCCCGCAGTTCTATAATCAGTACAAAATGCTGTCCATCTCCCTTCCGTATAGCTATATCTTCCTCTCTTCTTCTCTTGATTCCATACAATCCCCCTCTAACGATTCTCAATCAGCCAACAACTACGATGTCAGCTTACACCGTCTACGTACGTCGGCTGTACTTCATAGTTTCGTTTAACGTGATTTAATACTAACGAGCTCAATCGATCATGTTATACAGGTATCAGATTTGTCCCCGACAACCACTGAGCAGCATCTCAATGACTTCTTCACATTTTGTGGAAAGATCAGCTCTATATCATTCGATGCCGCCGCGCACGCAGCTACCATCCACTTTGAGAAACCGCAGGCTGCAAAGACTGCGATCATGCTCAATGGAGGAACTCTCGACGGTACACACATTAGCGTAACGAGCGAGAGCGTACACCTGGAAGGCGAAGAGAAACGCGAGGCCGAGACTCATGACGGCACTTACCGTCAAGAAGATAAACCCAAAGCAGGAAGTACGTTCATATTTACCCCTAAATCATATTACTTGAAACTCAATAACTAAATTTACTTATAGTTGCTGCGGAATACCTCGCAAAGGGATACAAGCTCTCTGATCATATCCTCCAACGTGCTATCGAATATGATACCAAGCAAGGCATCTCCAACAAATTCCTAACGTACTTCCAGTCACTCGACACCACGATCGGAGCAAAGGCACTTGGTCCCGAAAAGACCGTCACTGGAAAGATCCAGGAAACCCTCTCACAAGCTCAAGTCCGAGCGAAGACCATTGACGAGCAGAAAGGTTTGAGTACTAAGGCCGTTGACGTATGTAAATCCCGAGGTTTCAGTATTATAGCTCACTAATAGCATCCTCATAGTACTATAGCAAGGCCCTAACCTCACCATGGGGCCTCAAAGTCAAACAATTTTACACTACGACTTCGAAGCAAGTCCTCGATATTCATGAGGAAGCACTCCGTATTGCCGATTTGCACAAACCCGCTAATACCGCCGCCGCCGCTACTAGCAGTGCTAGTACAACAAACCCTCCTACGGAACCGACTGTCCAGGCTCCAGGATCGGCCGGCGCCGGTATCACTGGCGGACCAACAGACGTTAAGACTACAGAGGCTCCCACCGTTGTATGAATTCAATTTCCCTGATGAAGGCTGTGAAGTATATGGACTCAAGTGTATTATTATGATTACTAGTACTGCTAGTGGAGGTTAGTGGGCACATGGATGGTTAAATTGCTATCGATTATCGACCTCGCCTTCCTTCTTTGGATTGAGTGTGATGGAACGCCAAATGCACATCGCGATCGTGATCCATTTAAGGTCATGTTCGGTTTTGGAAGACTCAAGCTTGATCGACTACATATGTCTCTAATTTAATCTAACCGATCCTTAAAAGACGTTCACCTTTGTTTCGTTGATTTTCTCTTGGCTCTCTTCGAATTCTCCAGGATTATCGTCCGCCACAGTATAAATACTGTACTAGGAGTTTACACCACCACACTCTTTCCACCTCCCAACTCGTATCTCGCCTCTCACGTTGTCGATTCAACCTTGCTCGAGCACTACTTCTATTGAAATCGTCTTGGTATGTACAAACACTGTTCTCGCTGACGCAGATAATAATGAGTCCTATTCTAGATCGATGTTCAACCTTGTCGTCTGGAGGGTCATGTGCTCCATACCTGACCCTACCTATCTCCTCGAGCGATGTTACCAGAAGGGCCTTTGTCTAATCGAAATAGGGTCTCCAACCTCTGTACATCAAGCGAAGATGTCCGCGCTCAGAGACATTGCTGAGGAAGTCGTATTAACTCGCGATCAAGCATGACCAGACTCGAGTCAGTGCTTACGACGAAAGGGTTGATTGTGCCTGTTTCGGCACTTCGTGTTCAAAGTAATATAGAAAACACGCCTCGACTTTCGCGGGAAGGACATGAAAAGTTACGAAATGCGAGTGTTTTAGGCCCAGACGCGAGGCCGAAGAGGGTGTGGCTGAATAACTTTAGGGAACGACAGGCAAACTTTGAGTATGTATTGCCCTACTACTTTGATTGTCGTGGATAATCAGATTCTAACTAATGATATTGGAAGAGGCTTGAGTTCAAGAGGAAAACCTGACGGAAAGAAGAAGAATAAGACCAAGTCTGTTCCCTCTCAGGCTATGGATACTGGGTTTTCACATTAGTACGACTATTAAACTTGAAGCTTGAAATTTGAAACCTCATGAGATTCATCGCCCCTTTGCACACATAATGCATTTCCTGGTGTCTCTCCGTCCACTACACCCCACTTTTAGTCAGCTTCGGACGATTCGCTCCATAAGGACCACTGAGGTTATGCTCTGTTATACGAGATGGATTTCTCCAACTTGAAGTTCCGAGGCCAACTGCCAGTACCGTAGCGAACCGCGTGAACTAAACGATCAACATCCAACTTTTAGATTCTTGATCATGATGCCTCCTCGCACGTTCATCACCTTTGCAAATATCTATGGCATTTGATTGTGACAGCTATCCGCTCTTTGCAATTGCTTTACGACGATTGGGGGTCGCACTCTGTAAATTTTATTTGATACGGAACAGGTGCGAATGTTATACCCTACTAACGGTCAGTCTATTAGACCAGGGATTGTGACGAAACTCAGGTGCAATGTGCACAACTCACTCTCTGAATCCAATCTTGTGATCCTATCCATGTAAAGTATAACAACTTGGCAGAGCCTGTCGCTACTAGATGACGGTATAACCTTCGATTCAGTGACCCTCACCGAGCGGATTAGGAGAATACTTGGAGAAGGACGAGCAAGAGAGGCCTGGGAAGACTTTGCCTCTGGATATGTCCATTTCAACCTCTTTTGTCCTCGCTACCGGTGGAAGGAAGTCGTTCCCGAGTATTTTTGAGCGGTTCTGTATTATTCTCGAGTTAGTCCGAGTCTGTGCCAATAGACGATCATGGTATCCTGAGTAGAGCTGAGCATCGAGCAACTCTAAGTTCAAGGTATTTCTAACCGGGGAATACACTAAACATTCCGTGAAGGTAGTAGGCTACGTGTGATCGCTGGTGCTGATGTGGCGAGGCGCGCAAAAATAGAAAGCACGACGTCATCGTTTTCTAGTGAACTACGGTACACGATTACCTGTTTGCCTAGATTATTTACTCCCTCCCTCCCTCATGTTAAATAGTCCTTTCACCAGACCTTAACAATGTCGGAATGAAACCTAGAGAAATAATACGCGTCTGGCGAGACTTTGAATCCATTGTAAACAGTGTCACTAGTGGCTGACTCTTAAAATAAAACAAAATTGTACCAGAGACGACAAGTAACTAAGACAAAGACAAGATACCGAATTCATATTAAATGCTAGTAAGACCCAAATTTTGACACCCTTCCCTAGACATCTCTTTTAATTTTGTGTGAATCCCTGAGAAAAGCCTATTGGACTCGACACTGCCCAGCTGTACATGTTTCCTCCATTTGGGAGGCGGATCTCTACCGAGAAAATTAGCCGTACCGGTGAGGGACTTCATCATATATGCAACATGGGACGGTTCCAAGATACTATAGGTCCAGAAGGGGCCAACAGCTGCCACACCAATGACCGTTGTTTGATCATGATTGAGGAAGACATGCGCTGCTTGCTGAAGGACTTGACGTTGAGCTGTTACAAGAACCCTACCCACTTTTTTCGGGTCTAGTTCTGACCTTGATATACCACGTTTGTTCTCAAAGATGGCACCAATATTGATGGAATGGATCCGTATTCCTCCGCAGAAGGTGGGTATATTGCTTGCGGAAGAAAATTCCCCGTTTGCCAAGTATATGGTGGAATCAGGATATCGAATTTTGCTCTTCCTAGAGCTGGTGGTGCGAGTAGACGCCGTTGGTTCCGCGTTGTCCTGATTTACGGGCACGTCGTCATCGACAATCAACGAATTGTTGTGGTCTTGATTACCCAGTTCTTCCCAAGAGTCGGTATTGTCCTCGTTTTCGTCCTCAACCTCAGATTCTGTTTCTTCGTCCATGTCGTTATCGCTAAGTTCGGAAACAGACTCCGTGTCACTGTTATCTGAGTCACTATCCGGAGGCCCAACTACGCTACAACTATCGCCTGAGGATTCGTCTATGACACGGTCATCTGACCCAAGTTTGGCCGCGGTATCGCTAGAAGAGCTCTCTCCCTCAGAGTCAGAGTCGGAGTCAGACCGGGTGAATGTTTGCGGGTTATCCATCTTTTGAAGATTAGCAGCTCGAGGAATGCAAATAGGAAACTGAGGACCAATGACGGCGTTCGGAATATCTTGAACCAAACTATGGCAGACATGGGACCAAGGCGCATACCATGGATGTTCTAAGTTGTGAGGGTTTTCGGCATATGAGTAGGCCACAGCGTTGCCTAGACAGGTCTTGAGTTGTCCGTAACGATCGTGTCGGTAGATATCAAAGTTCCATCCTCCTTTATTACGCCTTCTACTCCGTGGTTTTGCGGAGCGATTTTTTGCCATGGGAGGGGAGGATCGAAAGGAAGGAGGATATGAAGGGGAGACGAATCTAGTTAGCAAGATTCTATTAATCCTATAAATATGCCCATGGGATTTGGCCAGTATCCTTCAAACTCATAGTTTGCCACGGGCCAAAGTGGCAAGCTCCCCAGTTTGAAGCGGTTACGTATAGACTAGAACATAAGGGTGAATGTTAGTTAAAATAAAATCAACGGGGCCAACGAAGGCCTGCCAAAGTCGGGTTCGCTTAGGTAAAATCACTTTCCTGCATATTAAGTCCGCTTATGAACAATGGAGAGAGGGAACTATTGACATGGCCGGGATCCGATTGACCTGATGGAATAGGCGCCCTTCGCCTCTCATATAGAATAGACGGAGTTTGTGCCACTTTCAACCCACTCCCCTTACCTTCAACACAACCAAGACCTCTTCGACGTTCCTAAGACCTTGCAGTACGCCTAGCTTGTTATTATTTGTGTTTTTCACACTCTGACACCACATAGGTATGGCCCGCGACATGATCCTTGGATATATTCCCCAAGAAGAATGGCTCCTTAAACGTGTAAGGAGAAAGAAACTGATGAAGTTCAGTCGAAAGGATTCCCATGCGACCGCTATGGCGCTGGACATCGCCCTCCAAGATATCATCTGTGAGGTTGCGTTAGCAAATACCGCATGGGTGGAGACCGTAGTCGTCAAGGACGAGTACCTGTTCGCTATAGCCGTGGCCAGTAATTCCGATACCAAAAAAGCCTCCCCCGAAGAGATCCAACGACTTAAAGATATTTTCAAGACTACGCGTGATCCAAAGTGGTACTATGTGCTGGAATACTAATGTCGAGTGAGTTATCTATTCCCGTGCGTGATAGGAAAATACTAAAAGAGTGGCTATTAGAGCATCATCATACAACAGACGCGATCACTCACCACTGGCACACACGTTCAGATACTTGGTATCCGCAAGCAATACGCTCCTGAGCCGTAGCAAACATACCTCCTGCAATGTAAACATATCATATGTTGTCTGCTGCTGCTAGATGTTTAATGTTATTGTGACGATCCTTATTAGCATAGATAACCTTGATGCAGTCGTCCTAAATTAATATTTATCCACATGGCCAAGGAGAATGTCGAATCGAAAACGTCTTCTCTTATTTCATGTAGGTGTGTTGCCTTTTATCTGGTTGAATGCCGTTTATCCTGACACGTAGGCCCTTTCGTGAGTTCTCATTGTCCTTATGAAATTGCAATCGTCCTAAGGCCCGGACCAAGAGATGCAAATGTTGTTTATCAATCGTGTCAAGTGGGTTTTAAATTGTTCCTCTTACCTTCAAGATTCACAAAGACACTTATCGGATATACGGAATCACTGCACAGAAACCCATGACCTAACTAATCCAAAAGAGTATTTCCGTAGTAGGACAAAAGCATTTTAGGAGATGGGGCGAACGTGGGTAGCCTGGAGAATTTCGTTTCTGTGTTTGTTCATTTCGAAGTTCATCCATATTGACATCCGGTTACAAATTGAAGGCGATGCCAGAAAAGAGGGGCAGCCGTCGTGACGAAGTGTTTGGCTCTTGTAGCTAACTTAGATACTAGATCTGTCTAGTATAGTATGAAATCTGAGATCTGGGATATCGCCGGTGGGACTATCCAGTTGCAATTGGTAGACCAGCAAAGTTGTAGTAGTAAGATCGGCCTGGCAGTACTGGAAGTGAGCAATCAATGATCGGTCGGACTTTCAACTGATGACCATAAACGCCTGACATACCATCGATGATCTTCAACGCACACTTGATATTGTATAACACAGCGGGGATTACAGCGTGCGACCGTTGAGCGCACGTAATTAACACGCGAAAAACATTCAGAATGTTTTTCGCGTGTTTCCGAACTAAACATGCCAAAAAACATGGCATGTCACAGAGTGAGCGGAACGTCACGAAATATTCTATATTTAGACCTATGGGGACGGGAAGTCACGCGCTGTGACCGGCATGTTTGTTAGCATGTTTGCTCCAAAAAACATTCAAAAAACATGGAACATGTTTTTGTCATGTTAATTACGTGCGCTCTGTGATCGCACGCGTCAATCCCCGCTGTGTAAGTAGTCTAGAATTTTGAAGTGACTGCTTGCCACTAGTAAGTACTAGCACTAATAGACGAGATCGTGATTCTACTGACTGAATAACTCAAGCGACTTCAAATTTTTCAAAACGATAGGTTAGTTGCCATTCAAAACTTGGGAGTCTCGAATGTCACTGCGGCCAGTGGCATTGTATACTGTTTTACTGCATGTTCTCTATGGACCTATGAGTCGATTCCCAAATGCCATGTAGTGATCTGTCTAATCTCACCACCGTAAGGACAATCATCCCGGGTGGCCCGATGGCTAACTACGCGAAAGTTGTTCGAACAATGGGCGTTTGGGTGATAATATACGCCTATTGTACGTACGCGTAGAAATGAATGAGGGCCATCCGTGTTTTGCCTCTAATCACTTACATAGACACGCCCCACTTCACTATAACATCGCAAGATTATCGTAGTCCTGAGGTGAGTCCACGAAGATGATTATGTTGACTCTCGACCTCAATTGCTCTTCCCCTTCCAGTAGCATCATGGCACGCGCAATGGTATTTGGTTATGTCCCGACAAGAGAGTTCCTCCTCGAACGCGTGCGGGACAAGAACTTGATGCAATATGACGTTGAGGATGAGTACACGGTTGTCGCAGCCCTACAAGCTGGCCTCAAAGACCTCATTGCCGAAGCCAGACTAAAGTTGCCACCATCCAAATCATCAAATATAAAGAACGCCCTCAATACGCTATTGTCCTGCGCAATTATTGGGACCAAAGACGGGCCACAGACGAACAGATTGATCGCATGGGGACTCTGGTTCGCGAGAGACTAGTTCAAGTTCCTAGATGGCTTCCGCTTTATGTCAACACGCCTTAATAAGGTATGCATACTCACACCCTTCTGACTGTGACGAAACTGATTTAGAAACTTTGTAGAATGTATTCTTGGTCTCAATAACTTTCCCTTCTCAAGATACTTGTGTCTTTAGTGACCCTCGTGCGTATTTTGGTTCACATGTTATTGACTACTGTAGTATGGTCCAACATCTCCAGTCTATTTGTCGATTCGCACCAGTGCTATAAGTTTTGCTAGTGAATATCATGTCCCCAACCGCTAAAGCATCATCACAAGAGATAGAGTGGTGTGGTCATCTCTAAATGTTACCATCTTCAAGAGACCTTACAACATACGCTCATAGGGACCGCATTTGACAGCATTCTGGATGGACCATCGTCACTGTGGACCACATGAGCAAGGGTCGCGATGTGGCTTTCGTACATCCTCTACCTTTGTTCCGCCAGAGTACTGACGCGTCAGGGGAAAGAAGCTATCGACTTACTTATTGAAGAAGAGAGGGCCACATGCGTCATTGACAGGGCAATTAGGAAAACCCTCGTCTAATGGAACTAGCCTACAAAACGGTGCCTCTACTTTTCGCTCTAAAACCAAACACGATTTCTTCAGTTTCTCTACGTTAGTCGGGCGTTATTCATCGGTCCGTTAGTTGATCTCATTGAAGAATATCACTCACTATGAGCATGACTACAATGGTATTAAACCAACTTTCTGTTGCGTCTGAACCATCGTTATAATAAGTTGAAGTCATTTTGGGATATCATAATTGGACTCATAATCTCGATAGATTCTCCAGAATGCATCATACTTCTTGTATGTACAAGACGTGTACGACCCTTTCTGCGCTTTCAACGTTCAACTCTGCTTTAACGACATATCTAGGATCAACTTGATTTTACTCTTCCACATCTTCGAGCGGTGTCTACATCGGATGGAACTCTATCCCAACTCAGCCAGCAAACTCTGAGCATGAACAGAGCCAATCGGTGAGTTTCTTCCGTCTGCTGATGAGGATTCGATATAAATATTGTCTCAATTTGTCTCACGATACTGGGAACGACACTACTGATATGATTGCTATGTACGAAATCGATAGAGCTTGAAGCTACGTAGTAGCCAGGGTCGCTTTGATCCCAAGGTTTCATAAGGATAGTGAATAGCGAATATGTATCCTACCATCCATATTACCAAACATAAAGACCGCGATTGTCCTGCGTAATAATCAGGATCAAAGACGGGCTACAGACGAGCAAATTGATCACATGGGGACTGTCATTCACGGGAGACAGGTCCCCAGATAGTATCCACTTTATGTCAACACACTTTAAGGTTACCATTCGCGGCGCTGGATACATATCGTAATGGTCGTGGTCGTATAGGAAATTCGGTGTCTTGAAAACGTGCTTCTAGTCTTGATATCACTGATTCTTGTAACAATATTTACTCGCATGGCGCGACCTCATCATTGCACACCCGTTTTTTTGGATATGCCAAAATGAGTTGACTCCCATCAAGATACTGTCGAATTAGGCTCCCCGTTGTTCCTATAATATCCCCTTCAAGGGTCCTAGTCATGTGTCGGAGGCCTGTTGAAGCTGCCAATGTGGTGTTGCAGTCCACTGATCCGCTTCATACCGGTGAAAACAAAAGGCAATATTTTATACCACGGAGTTACCTGTATGAATAACTCCCGAGCATAAATTAGCGAGGGCACTTTGATGAGACAGGAAAAGGGTGCTTACCAATTTAAAATATTGTACTCTTTAGTAGCGAACTCTCTCGACGGCAATGAGTACCGCTGGTGACGAGATCTACAGTGGTCTACTAAAAGTATAGGTTCTATCAGTGGTCATATTATCAACAACGGTGTGTATTGCGCCAAAATGGAGGCTGGGATCACCGATAATATAACGCAAGCATTAAAGCTTGAAGACTGATCTCGTCACTAAGTGTCACTGGAGCGGAATGATCATGCTTCTATAATTACCAAAGCGTTCTGAACGTGAGTCCCGCAGAGCTGTCACCGCATTTTAAAACTTAACCTTGATAATGGAGGCTATACCAAGTTCATTCACGGACGAAGGACGTTGTTTGAGCCCGGGAGGCTTTTCTCAAGTCGAGAGACTGCCGCTCCGACCATCAAATATTAGTCTTGATCATTGCATATGGAATATGACATACCATCATATATTTAGCAAGAGTTCTCCACCGCAAATTGCGTTCTTGGGAGGGTATGGATACCGCCAAACATATACCAACAAGGGAAGTATACTCGCCATCCTAAGCCACACAGTGAAGACTAAAAAAGATTGTGCCGCGAGTACCTACTGGATCTGTTATGATTGAGTTAGTATAATTGGAAATGTCCGACAGTTTTGCAAAATAAATTGGCGGCGAGCCCCATATCGAAGAGTCCTATACAGATTCACCAGGCGATGCGCGAGTTTATTCCACGCATCTGCTCAGGAGAGCCGCAGTCCGACCCTATCCTTGTTCATTTCCTCGAGATGGCCGGTGACCTGCGAGGATACCTTCCCGACTACACCGCCAATATGGTTCATATGCGAATGATGACGTTTGCCAACGAAAAGTTGTGTGGTTGGAAAGATGCCAACCAACTCGCTTTGAAGCCTGAGGCTGGGAACTATATCGAGTACTCCCGCTACAAGAACGGCATATCAGAACCATACGCTGCCTGCATCTGGCCGACTTCACTTTGCCCAGATGTTGCAGAATATATACAGGCATTTCCGTAGGGAACGGTCATTTTCGTATATGAACGCTATTCTGACCCTGTATTCCAGGGATACACTTATGTTCATCAATTACGTCAAGTAGGTCTTCACAGAATGGCTTTCTCACCTTTACAATACCGACATCGTTAACATTTGTAGCGATTCCATGTCCTTTTACAAAGAAGTACTCGAAGAGGATGAAGGATCCTATGTGAGTCGATACGGCCAGTTAAATGGAAAGACCTTCGTGGAGTCTGTGGACGACTTGGTTGAGAAAATCATCTCGACAACGGAACGTATCAGGAAGATACTAGGAGAAGGGCAGGCGAGAGAATGTTGGGAAGACTTCGCTTCTGGGTTTGTTCATTTTGGCCTATTTTGTCCTCGTTACAGATGGAAGGAGGTCGTCCCCGAGTATTTTTGAGCAGTAGGATAGCAGACTCTGAAGATTACTCCAATTAGTTGGATCTGTACTAGTATGTCAGTGCTTGGTTTGCGATGTCAGTCAATGGTTACATCAATTTGGTAGAATGTGACCTATATCTCCGTCAGGGCAAGGACCTGGACTTGTTGCAAGCCTAACATCTCAAACATCCAGTACAAACTGGATGCTAAGATAAGGGGGGGAAAATCCACATCGCGGTCGTATTCAACAGGAACAATGATGCAATGATCGACGGTCGGAGTTACTGATCCTTACGGGATCTAATCTAATCGCCAACGCTGAAACGTTTGATACTGACGCGGACGTCGTGGCCGCCGCCAGTCAATCTTGCATACTTACATGTTCCGCTCACAGTCACTATAGTCCCTATACGAACTTACCCTAGAGCTTCATTTATAGCACATTGAAATGGCTACTGATAGCATCTTTTCAAAAATATACAGATCCTTCACTTATTTCGGTATACTCTACGCAATTGGTATCCTACTTCTTGCCATACCCACCGTGCAACGTTAGTAAGTACAGATTCACCCTCTCGACTGATTTGCTGAATATGTAAAAATGAAACAGTGTTCTTTACCAGCACATCTTCCGCTGGCCATTCTTTACTGACTTCGCCGTACCTGAAAGTTCTGGTCTCGCGCGTACGTTCAAATGTTATTCCATGATTTTTGATATTGATTATAAAGTCACCGTTTTCTTATAGCTCACAAGACCTTGAATGTATACCTGCCAACATCTGACAATATCACATTGGGCGCATGGTTCATTCTCTCTGATCATTACTATCAGAAGAACTTCCTCCCGAACCGACCTCAAACCGCATTCCCCCCAATTACACTCGAAGTAGCATCTGACGCAATTCAAGCACGACCCACAATTCTTTACCTCCACGGTACCGCAGGAAACCGTGCGACGCCCTCTAGAGTTCATCATTATGCGGGATGGACGTCTCGTCTGCAAGCGAATGTTCTTGCAATAGATTACCGTGGATTTGGTGACAGCACTGGCCAGCCCAATGAACCGGGCGTAGAACTTGACGCATACACCGCCTTTCAATGGCTTGTCGAAAATGGCGCTAAACCTGAAGATATACTCATCGTCGGACACAGTCTGGGGACCGGTATCGCTAGCAAATTAGCGAAACGTTTGACGAAGGAAGGCATCAAACCTAGAGGCCTAACCTTACTTGCACCGTTCACTAGTCTCACCGTCGTGATTGAGTCGTATCCTTTGTTTGGCCTCCCGATATTACAACCGCTGCAAAGTTTCCCGGCTGGCCGCAGTAAGCCATCTAATCATTGTCTTATTTCCAATGTTCTTTATGTATTTTCACCACAGAATTTATGAAATGGCTTACTCGTGAAGAGTTTGATACGCTGTCGATCATTCAAGTATGTTATGAATTACTCGTTGCCACGTTTCTTGACCTGATCGTCCCGATAGGAAATAGACTTACCCGTTTTCGTGGCCCACTCAACATCCGACTTTGAAATCCCACATGTCCATTCACGAAACCTTATTGAACAACTCCTAAACCCCATTCTCCCCCCTTCAATCACCCTAGCTAACGCTCCGGGCTCCTCAATAACAAAGGAGGAATTCGAGGCTTACAAAGCAGCACTTTCCAAACGCAAAGAAGCTAGGGCGTTGTTAGTCAAGAAGACAGAGATAGAGAGATTGGGTCTCATAGAAGAGTTCGAGGTTCGCGGACACAAAGTGACGTATGTTGAGTCTCATTGGGGTGGTCATAACCTGGTGGGGCTACAGGAAGGTGTACAAGATGAGATGGCTCGTATGTTTCAACTCAATGCATACTGAATACTAAACACATATCTGTGGTATTTTTACACTCCATATTTAATCAGCGATTTAAATTCAACGTCCACATTCCCTTAGTCGTCTTCTTCCGCGACTACGCGACTCGTATTTAACGGAACAAGAGGCGGAAAAGAAAATTATGATGTAGATAAACATCGAAGGAGCCATTCTACGAGTTACACTGCTAAGTTTCGTCATAAATAGGAGAAGGCCGAAACACACACGTAATCCTGGCAATACAAAGGAAGCCATGCAGGATCCCGTTACGTATGAGGCTTATATGAAGAGTGGCCTTCATACGAGCAATCTCTTCGTCCGTGGCACCCTTTCGTCCCCGGTTATTACGCAAGAGATCGTTATTTTGACAACACGAATCAGTTGAGCTTCACGAATGAAATCCTTAAGAATAAGACGGAGTGTTACGACGATAGAGTCTGCGCTCCCAGGATTATATTGTGTCAAAGTTCTTTGTCTTCACGCGTCCGATGAGTGCCTCGTTTGTCGGCGTGTATCCATCATGGACCCTCGCGAGGGCCATAGTTGAGGCGATAGAATGAAGCCCGCGAAGATGAGCCTATGCTAGATTTGAGTATTGAAATATGATATATGAACCGTGGCTAGACATTCATGTTTAGCTTCCATCTCATAACGGGCAACAATGTTCATGTAGGTAGAAGTTCCGCTAGCCTCGACGGCCAGCGACCGGCCAGCTCTCACACTTATCGTTTGTACCTTCATGGCCACATACGTGTTCATTTACAATAAGAGCCGTACCGCAACAACGAACACGTACTTCATAAGAGGATGTTTACAAAGCCTATTTTGACTACGCATACCCACGAAAGGTAGAGAAGAGTCATAACGAGAGCATATATTTGATTAAGTTCAACAGGTATGGCCAGAGTAGAAGCCACCATAACGTGACAAACGCATACGTTCAGGATTCACAAGTACTGCGTTGCGACATGCAAGTACATTAATGAAAGTCTTCTCAGAACGTAAGGTGCAATTAGTATAGAAAATCTGTATGACTGGCCTATGAATCGCACCGCTAAGTTTCATCATAAGTGAGAGAAGGCTGATATGCATACCTATTTCTGAAGATACAAAGTAAACCATCCAGGTTGCCGTTCCGTATGAAGGGTAGCTTTCAAACGAGCTATCTCTTCATCCGTGGCACCTTTTCGTCCCCAGTTGTTACGCAAGGCAATGGCATGGAGTGGCCCGGGCAGGTCTTCACGGTCAATAAGTTCAATCGTGACTGCACTGCTCAGCTGAGCTTCAGATATGATATCCTTAAGAGCAGCATAGAATGCATCGATAATCGAGTCTGGGTTCCGAGGATTAAACGTTGTTAAGTTTTTGACCTTTACGCGTCTGAGGAGTGCCTCGTTTGTCGGCACATAGCCATAGACCTTCGCAAGGGCCATAGTTGATGAATACTGATAGAAAGAAGATTATAAGGATGCTCGTAAGCTAAGTGTGAGTGATGCGTACTTTGTTCTTATTCTGACGCGTTATGGTGAGAATGCAGGTGATGGACGAGGCTCGAAAGTGAATACGAACCATAATAATGCATCGGCGTCTATCATGCTAATGTGCCCAGAATGGGCAACAATGAGAGTAGTCACATATGTCGGGAACCCAAGGCAAGTACGTGGGGGTTCCCAGGATTTGGGTTATGTAGAAACCCAGTATTATCATATTTGATTCGCGATTTAGCGTCGACGAGAAGAGCTGGATAATTTCGACAGCACCATATTGAACTTTCACACGACACCATAATTGGGGACATTGAGACAACATTACAATTTGGGGTTTTCTAGTATACGAACAAGTGACAACTTGATTCGTGTATTCACTGCGTACGCTATTGATACAATGTTAACATCGATACGGACCATCACCAGGACAAGGATACCAATATCATACCTTTCTCTTAATCCTTGCCATTTCAGCAGCCGACAACTGAGGTCTACCTGTAGTGCTTCCAGTTGCATCGGTGGCATCTACATTTGTTGGACCGTGATCCGACGTAGGTTTAGGACGAGTAGAATATGTAGCGAGTGATTCCAAGAGTGACCACGCCTGTGTGACGCCAGTGCATATTTGAAGCTCATCATCGTTCAGTCTGTAAATCCCTTCCTTCTCAAAAGCCTTATATGCATGGTGAAGGGCTATGTATGGGTGGAGCGGGAGATATAACACAGGAAATCCTGTATAAGGTGCTTGGTAGACGGTTTCCTCATCGGACTCTGCTTCCTTCCGACGGATTGTGAGTTCTTCTAAGTGAATCGCCACAAATCGGTAGGGATAAACTGTATATTCAAGTTCCTTAGAAAGTGATGATAAATTATGGTGCAAGCTTTAAGTTAGGGCATCTTGAATCAAATGGAGTATACCCAGTACCTGCGTTATATCAACTTTAAATTTGTCGGCCTTACCCCGAGACAGACCGCGAATCGTTCCAAATAACAAATCTGTGTCAGGAACCAAAGTCCAACACGATGATTTGAACATGGAATACCAGTCGATCCTTACTTTCGATATTTTCGTTAAGTGGACCAAGTAAGCTCGATGGAGAACGTACGTGGTAAACCATAGTTTTCTCCCTCAGCAAAGTCCTTTTCATTTATACCCCATTTTCGTAGTATGGCGGGGAGCTGAAAATACGTTCAGAGATTTCATGAGTCGTGAAGGAGTGTTTAAATACTTCTTTCTTGTTTATGCCAAGTATTTCGTGATATGACATGGAAGCATCTGCCGGGATGGAGTCATTGCTTATGACACAGTGTAGACGATCCATACTGATTTGGCTGGTCGACGAAAGGTGTTGAAGAGAACTGGCAGCAGCACAATCTAACAGACGGCCCCAAGTAACTTAGTAAGTACTTCGACTCCGAGTTGCTGAGAGTATCGTCGTTACGTAATGGCGTTGAGAAGGAGGTATGTAAACGCCCATAACTACTTATGTCTCTCGGCGTTACCTCACATATTCACAACCTCTCACAACCTCAGTCAGCAGTTGGCAGTGACAGAACTATGAAGAACGATAGAGCTAACGATAGCCGCTGTTTTGCAATAAGCTCAAGGATATATGATAGTAATCCTGATCACAAACGCAATAATCTCTGAATCTTTATTGAATAACGGTTATAGCTCGAATTTAAAAGTACTCCGGAACCACCTCCTTCAATCTGTAACGAGCACAGTATAGGTGAAAATGGACATATCCCGAAGCAAAGTCCTCCCATGCTTCCCTCGCTGACCCCTCCCCCAGTATCTTCCTCACACGCTCTACGGCTCTGACTATGTTCTCGATTAAATCGTCTACAGACTCCTCCAAATTCTTTCCGTGTACATGGCTATATCGTCTGACGTAACTGCTTTCGTCCCCCTCTAGCTCCTCCTTGTAGAAGGACATCAAGTCGCTGTCGGCGTCATTTCTTCAGTACACTTGAAGGGAAGTAAATAATATAGCAATGACATACTTAACATAATTGACGAACAGGATTGCTTCGCTTGATCCATCAATCAGCATCTCTTCAATATGTTAGAAACGGAGGTCACTCACGGGAAGGCCTGTACGTACTCTCCCACATCAGGACACATGGTATGTGGCCAGATGCAGGCTATGAATGGTTCCGGCATACCACTCTTGAGTCGGGAGTATTCGATGTAGCTCCCACTCTCAGCTTGCAAAGTGAGTTCGTTCGCGCCTTTCCAGCAATATAACTCTTCGTTTGCATATGACATCATCGATGGATAGACTAAATTTGCGCTGTATTCGGGAAGGAATTCTCGCAATGCTCCGACCGTCGCAATAAACTGAGTAAGGATGGGATGGAGTTGGGGTTGACCTGCACAGAAACGGGGAATGAATTCCCGCAATGCCTGCATATCGTCCACCACCCCTGAGTCGAACATTGTCGCGCAGAATGTGAACAATGCAACGGCAATTTGAACGGCGTACGGTGTATGCTGGTATGCAGCGTATCCGAAGTGCACACCAACGATAAGGTGCTTTTCATGGGTGTTCTCTGGAATATTGAGTTTCCACGAACGCACTATCTCCCTGACCTGGGCTTCAATCGCTGGGGGAGGCGAACGAGGAGGGAAGCGTTCTGCGAAACGCGACTCCTGCAGAAATCTCAGGAGAGAGCGACGGGCAATTTGGGTGGTGTTGTCCATGTACTGCGAAAAGCGGGATGAGCTTAGATAACTTCTACCTGAAGCTGAATTACTAACGGTTTAATGTATAGCGTTCTTGCTATCTGTCACTTCTCGTTGGCCCTTTTATGTTTCTCAATAGTCGCACCATGATGCCAAGAAAGTCCGGCGATAGCAGTGTCCATCTTCAGTCCTCAATCTACGCCGTTCTATATAAGACTTCATACCTTCCGTTCAGTTCACATGTGTCAAGCGGCGTCTTGGAACCCGCGAAGCATGAACTTACTGTCCAAAGATAATCTTACTGCTCAGCCTGGCAGAAGCCAATGCTTAAAGGCCCATACCCCCCATGACTCAGACATATTCTCGTATTGCTAAACAGGACGCGACCCATTCATCCATGACATGTCGGAAGTCGAACATAGAGGTTCTTGCTTCTGTCATAACAAATATAGACCCAGGTTAACCACACTCTAACCCTCGAAAGTCTGAAAACGGCGCAAAAGTTGGTGAAACGTCCTACGTCAACTAACACCGACATGAGCCGATCCCCTAACATTTGATAAGTCCTTATGATCTCATCCTAACTAAACTTTCAAAAATTTCGACCGTCGAAGGTTGCAATCTTCTCGAGTACCATGTGGAACATGATTGGCAGCTTACTTGCGAGAGAACGAGGGTTAACAATTTCACTTTTTTGTTTCACTTGCCCCTTATAAAAGTGACTTGCTCTCACTTGTTGCGCTACAAGTGGAATTTCCCACGCGAATCCAAGTACTCACACAATCTTCACTTGCTTGCTTTCTTTCACTTGGTCAATGTTCTGCCCTCCGTGATGCTATGCGGTTCTCAACCTGGCTGCTACTTTATGGTTCACCATCTAGGAGCGTACCAGCTGCTCCTGGATATAAAAATTCACCCGTATATCTTGGTAGTGGCCACTCGCTATCAACAAGACATTATTTTCACTTGTGTCGCCTTTCTTGATTCAGACATCAATAAAAAGTAAACACATGTTTTTTTGCACTAGGACTACTATATGCATATTGTAAGACTGCGCATCGAGCTGATAGTATAGACATTAATGTGATCAATTCCCAGGATTAGGGATAAGTAATGGAACCCAAGCGGGGTCTTTTGGTCGCTTACGATGACAGAGAATACAGGGGTGAGGGGACCTAGGGCGGACATCGTCTCTGAACGAGAGAATCGATGAACTTATGTCAAGAGAGCATACCGCTGTACATCAGGGCCCGTAGCGCTAACCAGTACCGGCCACCCTAGGAATAGTCCACCAAGTGAGCAAGTGAAGGCAAGTGAGGCGTGATTGAAGTGCATACATGTGAAGCCAAGTTAATTCGCAAGAAATGGCAGGCGCCAAGTGAGACAAGTGCACGGAAAAAGTTACTTTGTACAGCCTCCGAGAGAACAGCAATCTCTAGTGGTGAGTATATAAATAAGAAACATCCGGTGATAGGTCGCGCGACCACGCGTATCTTCGAGATCGTGTCATTATTCCACAAATACATCAGCTCGATAACAAGTTCTAGAGTAAATACGGCTACTATAGTACATGATTCTTAGGTCTGAACATAGAAACACAACTGTATTCAGTTGCTTCTTAGGATTTGAGAGCTTGAGTTTAAATGCCACCCAGATGGAAGGCCATGAGATATGATTCGGAAATTCCTCTACAGTGTAAAATTAGGTTGGTCACAATCAGAGAAACATGCAAAATACACACCTAGATGTTTTGACAGTAAAGAGAGAACCATCCAGGGTCTTGTTCAGTACCAAGGATATTCTTTATACGGATGATGTGTTTATCTTTGGCCCCGCCTGCCTCCCAGTTATTCCGGAGAACGATCGCATGACGCGGGATACCGTTACGTTTGACAATTCTTACATGGGTTATGGGGTCCCCCAGTCGAGCCCGAACAACGATGTGTTGGAGGGCAAGAACCACAGCATTCATCGTCGAGGAAACGTCGTTAGGATTGAAACGTGCTAGCTTCTTCACCCTCGCATAGTTGAGGAGCCACTCAACTGTCGGCACATATCCATATATCGCAGCATTCATCTGGACAGAAATGGAAGTCAGTGTCGACTAAAATGCGGGTGGAATCAACTGTACCTTGATGAAGACGCGTTATCGTTGTCTTTCTTATGATAAACAGGAGGTGGTAGTAGGAGAAGATTGAAGTCTAGAGCGCCCACCACTACTGCATCGGTTGAACCAACCGGTCGGCTAACCTTATTGACTTAACGATGGCTACGGGTTGGCTAAGAGGATTGACTTGTACCACCCTCAACCGCCTTCATTCGGCAAATGGTCTGAACTTGAGTGTGGGATATTGACTGCCCGGATGAATGAGATCTAGAAACAGGTAGTATTATGTACAAAGGAATTATAACAACGAATCTAAAGTTGGGGTGGCAAATAATGCGAAGATATCCGGATTGCAACTAATTGGGATGTGGAAGGAGAGGCTGACCACCTTGTGATTTGTCAATTGTAGTCGGTCTTCTTGGGTTCGCCGTTCCGAAGAGCTCCTTGACAAAATCATCGACGGAAAACGAATCGGGCCCGGATGGACGAGAATAAGGTGCAGAGTGTCGAGCCTGTCTGGATGCTTTTCGGTTCTCGTGGGAAGTTGCTCTCGATACAGAACTCTCTGGCTCGTTACGGATAACGGAAGAAGAAGCAGATGCCGTGGAGGCAGACGGAACAGGGGTGTAAGCCTCCAATTCTCCCCAGAGTGCCCAAATACGTTCGATATTGTTGTACATCTGAAGATGCGCGTCGCTCAATCTGAGAGCACCGAAACGCTCGAAAGCCTTGTGCGCGTGCAAGATGGCTGGATACGGATGAAGTGGGAGACTGAATTTAGGAAAGTTGTTATAAGGATCTTCGTATGGGACCAGTTCGTAGGACGGTGCTTCTCGTCTATAGATGTTCATTCCTTCGAGTGTGAGTGGTACGAAAATGTACGAGTATGAGTCTTGCTTGATCACCTTTTTGCAGATTTATATCAGAAGCCAGTACGCATCACCGAAAGTACACAACATACCTGCAACGGGGTGGCATTTTGACCCATCGCCTTGAATTTCATGAGATTACGAATGATATGAAGTAGAGTTTCGGCATCGGGAACTAAGGTCCAATACATGGCATTGAATGTTGCAAACCAGTCGAGACGCACTGAAATCAATTATGAAACATCAAACAACGAATGAGTCGACCGATCGGAGAGTGTGCTTACAAGGAATAGTACTGGCATATAGCCCACCAAGTTCTCCCTGGATTTTATCGTTACCTTCCAGGCTCCATTTGCGTCGAAGAGCATCTCTCTAAGGAAAGCATATCGCGTCAGTTAGCATTCAGGAATGAGTTTGATATAGGACCCGTGGTTTGCTCACCTCAGAAACATATTCGTTAAGAACCTGACGGAAGACACCTACGTCCTTGGGAATCTGTTCGTTGCTTA
Organism: Cerrena zonata; assembly: GCA_038087015.1. NCBI lineage: Eukaryota > Fungi > Basidiomycota > Agaricomycetes > Polyporales > Cerrenaceae > Cerrena > Cerrena zonata. The sequence continues at coordinate 326,699 of JASBNA010000007.1, forward strand.
TAATGCATCTAGGTATGTCGACCATACTTGTGGGTCTATGGAGGAAGTGTAAAGATAGAGAACAGAGGGTGTTAAGATGAGCTACCGGGAAGAGTAGGCAGTTGTGATACCCTTATATATGGTGATCCGAAGCCTTCTAATTCTAGGTAAATGGGACTGGTGTATGTGACATTGGGCAGGCTAATGCGGTAGATTTCGCGAGCTTCATTTCGTTTAAATCATTTCCATGTGATCGCACATCTCGCGAGTTTGTCGTATATCTAGAACTTTCCAGAACGGAAGATGATTGTGAGCGCCGGGTGATATGCCGCGAGTGTTCATGGAAGTGCAGGTCTTGAATTACGGTCTATCCGAGTTAGAGAGCGATGTGGGATGCCACGTAGTCTGTGAATACGAGGTTCGTGCGGTGACTCTGGGTTGAAGAAGTAAGAAAGCATGGATTTTAAGCTTCAGGTGCAAGTTCCGGAATGCGCACAGTGCAGTGACTCACTGACTGGAACAAATGATAGATTGGTGACACGGCCGTACATTCAAGTTCTTACAATCCATTTTGGTCAAAATATAGCAGCCCACATCACTCGATCAATCCCACGTGGTATTAAAATCTCATTACGTCATCATGTGTCAATTGCAAATAACGCGGGTAGACCCTTCGAAATATAGCAGAAATAGCAAGCTATACTACATACATACATCAATGAAAAATCCACCTAACACGATATGCATAGTGTGGTAGCAAAACAAGATATAGTGGGTCATTCAAGTTACATTTGAGAATCGCGTGAGGTCCGAGATATCAATCAAGGGTGAATACTAATAGGACCCATTTCGCTCGAAGGATGTTAGTTCATAAAGAAGAATATCTGAAAGTGTCAGATAAAATAAGCAAAATAGACACAAAAAGGAGTCTTACAAGTCACTGTGAATATAATACGCGCCACTTCGGACTGGCCTTCGTCCCGAGGATCGTCTTCACACGACCAATTTGCTCCTCCAAAGCCCGTTTGTTATCCCAGTTATTCGCCAGAATGATAGCATACATCGGCATGTCTTTGATACGAACGAGTTGGTAATCCGCAATTCCGCCCAACTCGGCGTCGTCGATAACATCGATGAGAGCCTCGTTCATGGCGAAAATCCTCTCCTTGTAGCCTACGGGATCCTTAGAGATGCGACCCTCCTCTTTGGCGAATGAGATAAGCCACTCTTTGGAAGGAACGTAGCAGTAAACCTTTTGGACGGTGCATAACATGGTGCCCTACGAGATTGATAACGTGTCAATGAGCAGTATGATAGAAATACAAATAGACTGACGCTGTAGGAATATTTCGCCAGACGAAGAATTGAGCTATGTTTGTGTTGAGACAAGTTTCACTGTTTCGTTGGCCCTATGCGCGACGCGGAGTTCCTAGACAGCGTCTAACATGAACCCATTGTTCTTGGTTTGACCCGTACACACGTAAGACACATGCCAACCGAGATTGAGAGCAATGGTGCGTTTTGGAGAAATACACAGGGTCTTCATTATCGACGAGAAGACACTCAACTATGGCATACATCACGACAGTCATCTAAAAAGAAGTTCAAATTTGCGTCGAATAAAGGTTGAGTGGAGATGACTTACCCCAATACCGACGCGTTATAGCTAAAAATTGCAAGAAAAACGGGGTAGAGAGAAGGCACGAAAAGTTGCCAAAAATCAAACTCACTCACCAAACAATGTAACGCGCTCATCTCCATCTAGCAACCCGTGTATACACGCAGTCAGTGCCTTAGGGAGCTCGATCTGGTGGATAGTCTGTTAAATAAAATGCGGACGAGTCATTGGGGGACAACTAATGTTATATACAAGTAGAAATTATAATCACAGATTCGAAATTAAAATAATAAATAGAGCAAAAAAAAACATCCAGACTGCAATTAGTCAAAACTTGGAAGAAATCATCGACCCCGCCATGCATGGTCTCCTACTTCTGCTGCTTCTTAAACTTGAGCTCCGGTACTAGAACATCATCACTATCGTCATCATGATCACAGGATGCATACGGGCGAGGATAGGGGTCAGAGAACCGAACCCGCCTAGCAGCCGCTCGACTCTCTTGGGCCCTGGAAGCTGCATTCGATGTAGATTCCTTAAGCGTTTTGGGTGTATGGAAACGAATATTAACAGGATTAGGGGGGTTAGATGTATACACTTCCATTTCTCCCCAAAGGGTCCAAATGCGCTGGATGTTGTTGTAAATCTGGAGCTGTGTGTTGCTCAAATTGAGGGGGCCAAATTTTTCGAAGGATCTGTACGCGTGATATATGGCGGCGTATGGATGAAGTGGGAGGTTGAGCTCTGGGAAGGAGCTGTAAGGTTCTTCATGGACTACCAGCTCGCGAGAGTGTGTCGTCCTTCGAGGAATGGGCATTCCTTCCATTTTGAGAGGTACGAATATATATGGATATGAGTCTTGTTTAATTATCTTGTGGTCATAGGTATTAGAAGGGTGACACGAGAAGACGGAATATATTATATGGAGCTTACTCCTTGCGGTGTAGCGTTCCGACCCGTCGCTTTGAGTGTCATGAGCTCACGGATGATATGAAGTAATGTATCAGCATCAGGGACTAAGGTCCAGTACATTGCATCAAACGTTGCGAACCAATCGACGCGTACTACGGTGAGTACGAGGTTCTAAGCTTTAGATCATGACCCAATAGAAATCGGAAAAGTACACACGAGGAATAGCGATTGCATTAAGTCCACCGAGAACATCCTGAAAGTTAGCTTGTTGCATGTTCCATTTGCGTTGAAGAGCCTCTTTCTAGGCAACCGCGTCACGTCATATGTTAGTAAGACCAGAGGATTGAATCTTTCACCTGCTAACCTGAAGAATCGGCTCGCCGAGGACGCGACGGTAAGCATTTATAGTTACAGTATCAGGAATTGCTTCATTGCTTATGATACATCTAGGTAAGTTAGACTCAGACTTAAGCTTCATGGTGCACTGCGCGAAGTTCAAGTAAAGCGTGTCTCTCAGAGTGACAGTCTCAGACTCTCAGGTACGTGCTTGTTCCAACATCCGATCAACCCCACGTGTCCAGAAGTCCCACGCACCCCGGCAAGCGCCGTCCCGAAGCGAAATCTACCAACGCACTAAGAAGAACATACCCACCCCAACGAAGGCCGGCATTCCTCAAGGTGAGCTAACAATTTCTCGTCGTTATGATGCTAGGTTGCGTCCGGAGGTCCTTGGAGTACGTTTGGTGGTAGTTTGGGTGGTGTGGGAGGGTTTGGAGAGGGTGGATTGGACGTTTGGACGTTGGGTGTAGGTGGATCGATGGAGGGTGGGTTGGATGAAGTCGGGTTTTGGACTGGATTGGAGGGGTGTGGTGGATTGCTTGTGGGTTGAAAGATACATTCCGGACGCAACAACGCAACTCGAACCAACTTTTGAAGTCAATTGCTAACAAGTTCTGCTTCCGTAGACTCAATCATACAAATGGCCACCACCAAGACGGCGAAGGGCAAGGCTGCGGCCTCCAAGTGTGCGTCCGCTACTTCTCAAGCAACACCCTTTCCAGATGTATTGACATGACCCTCGTTCTTTAGCAAAAGCTGGACCCAAGGATGCTAAGGCAAAGGCCGCCAAAAAGGCCGCACTTGCGGGCACCAACTCCACCGCGCAGCGCAAGGCTCGCTACTCTGTCTCTTTCCACCGCCCCAAGACCCTCCGCCTCGCCCGTGAACCCAAGTACCCCCGCAAGTCGATCCCCCATGCACCACGGATGGACCAGTTCAGGACGATCGTTGCGTCAGTAGTTTTTGTTCGCATCCACCCTGGAGAAGCAACGACTGAATGGTTTTACTGTTTGTTATAGGCCCTTGAACACTGAATCAGCGATGAAAAAGATTGAGGAGCACAACACCCTTGTTCTCATTGTTGATATCAAGGCGAACAAGCGTCAGATCAAGGATGCTGTCAAGAAGCTCTATGATGTCCAGGCCGCCAAGGTCAACACCCTCATCCGGTAGGAGTAATTTTGGGTTTTGAGATGGTGTCTGATACTGATTTTACTTCAATTTACAGCCCGGATGGCAAGAAAAAGGCATACGTCCGATTGACAGCTGACCACGATGCGCTGGATGTTGCGAACAAGGTATGTAATTTAGTCCGGTACAGCCTTTGTGTCCGTGATGTGCTGAATGTATTTGGTACGGATAGATTGGTTTCATCTAAATTGTGTTCCGTCTTATTCCGTTTCAGTCTTCGCTTTGGGTCACGCCTTGCACCTACCGTACCATGTTTTTCCCCACACATTGCATTACTCACGATCTGTATGCGTACTTCCATGCACTAAGATATCAGGCAAGATATGCTTCTCGGGTGCCGGTGTATGAGGTGTGGTGAGAATGTTGCGCAGTTAAGGGTGGTTCGCGAATTCAAGTAGTGGATATAAATACAAATTCGCGAAAGGATGGCCAAAAACGCGGCTGGAGAAGAGAGCCTCGTGTGCCCTGAGAGTTATGACAGATGGGCCATCGGCTAGGATGGGCACAGATCGTGCGAAAGGGCCGACCATGATAGGCTGGGTCTGGCAGCGTTCCCTGGCGTGCCCAACCGGTCTCCATGGTGCCAATACGAATCGAGGTCGAGGTCGTGGTGTACGTGGTGTACGCGGTGGTGTCTGGAGACAGGTTCTTTCAAAAACATGGGCTGCGTCGAGTCGGATGGCAGGATGTTGTGTTTGGCATTTGCAGTGGCGGAAAATGATGAAATCGAAATGAACCTGAGGAGGATGATGAGGGAGATCAGTTGTGACGGCGGGGGTGACGGCTAGTGGGAGTGACGGTCACAGGCGAGAGAGAGAAAGGGCAAGCGAGCGAAAGAGACGCCTGCCCTTGTCCAACGCTGGCTGTAGCATTCTTGACCGCCACGGCTCTCTCGTCGAGCTTGCCTTCTCCCATATCGTCTCAGCCTCAGACTCCTCCTGCCCACCATAGCAGCACCACGCTCCTTCCTCCCCTTGGCGAGCAAAATCCTCCCTCTCGCCGTCCAGGCTTTTCAGCATCACAAACCCTGAAATCACACTCCCAAGATATCTATTTCCTCTGCTCCCTTCCCTCTAGCAACCGGCCCTATTTTTGCTTCTAACCAAAGCTCAAACGGCCATCTTGTCCCCCTCCTTCATGTATCTCTCTACGACTGGCCTCTGGTTCACCCTCATCACTCTCGCTTTCGCTCAGCTCCCCGCCGCCGATGCCTCTCATCAGGACATAACCCGCGCACACTCGCGTCGTTCATTCGACATCAGGAACAAGCAATCCCGTCGCCTTGCGGGATCATATGAGCGTCGGCTATTGGGTTTAGATGTAGACACTCCTCTCGGTGGTCAGTCCTTTCTTTCCTCTGCTCAGTGTACCCTTAATTGTGCTTGGTTACGCCCTTTTTGTGGCGTTGCGAACCAATTAAGACCCGAGACATATCTGCAGATAACCTACACCCTCTTCACGACGTCACAGACAACGAGGATGGAGGGCTAGGGTCTATACCCGATTAGCGTTTCTTCATACAACACCTGGCTTTTGCCTTGGGACAAATGTCTATGGATGCACGTCGTTGAGGCAGTGGGCCGCCTAAACCAGCTTGAGCGCTTGCCAATCCGACGTCAAGCATTGTTGCTCGTTTTGGACATGTCTCGCTTTTCGTCGGAGTTTGCAAAATCGTTGTCTGTTGGCAATTGTTGTCTTTTGTCATCGCTCGATTCGGGCTAATTGGGAATTGTGGATGTGTCTATGTCTAGGGATGAGACGCATTTTTTCTTTATTTCGAATTTTGAGGGATAACTCTGGGATATCGAGGCTGAACATTCTTTTACAGATATTAATACTGATAACCTTAACATACCTGGAATATTCGATCCACTGGACCCCACGACGACTGTATTGTCTCCTACCTCCACGGAAATCCCGGCAGAGACACCTACTGATACAGGGGCAACACCAACTGACACAGCGACCTCAGCGACCGATACAGCGACTGAATCTGCATCTGCGTCTGTGACCGACTCTGCAACTGCATCGTCGGGTACTCCTACAGACCCTGTCACTACAGACCCCGCTACATCCGACACTGCGTCAAGCTCCGCTACAACGCCGACTGACACTCCTGCAAGCCCGACGTCAGACTCACAGGTGGCTACTTCCGCTCCTACATCTTCGGCTACAGACGCATCAGCGACGACATCCACGCAGGCGACTACCACAGACAATTGTCTCTTGGGTCTTGACCTCTTGTGTCTTCCTACCAATGGCCCAACGACGTCTACTTCCGCGACGCCCACGGATTCACCCAGTCAAACCCCTACAGATGTCAGTTCAAGTTCTCCCACCGTACCTACGGATGGCACCACTAGTTCGGCCAGTGTACCTACTGAGCAGCCCACGACATCTGTTTCCGCTCCGGCTACAGACGCACCAGGGACGACTTCCGCACAACCGACAACTACTGATAGTGGCTGTCTCCTAGGTCTAGACCTTTTGTGTATTCCTACCAGTAATCCCACAACGTCTACTCCCGCGACGCCTACAGATACACCTAGTCAAACCCCTACAGATGTCAGTATAAGTCAATCCACCCCAACTACAAATGTCGCTACTACTTCCCCTACTGAGCAGCCCACGACATCCGTCTCCGCTCCGGCTACAGACGCACCGGGGACGACTTCCGCACAACCGACAACTACTGACAGTGGTTGTCTCCTGGGTTTAGACCTTTTGTGTATTCCTACCGGTAATCCTACAACGTCTGCTTCCGCGACGCCTACGACGACTCCTATATCCAATCCACCGACTGTTTCCGCGACGCCTTCGGATACTTCTATATCCAATCCATTGACTGGGATTATTCCAACCATTACGAGCATCCTTTCGCCCATACTCCCGACGAGTACCCCGGTTACAAGCATTGACACCACTGGAATCACGAGTGGTATTCCGACGTCGGTCGATATCACTAGTGGTATCCCAATCAGTATCTCGACAACGGTTGATGTAACAAGTGGTCTCCCTACATCAGCTGTGACGACAGTCAGTACTGGTGTCACGTCGGATCCTTCTGGTGTTACTTCGGCCCCTTCTGGGGTGACATCTGGAGCTTCCTCCTCTGATTCCGTGGTCACCAGTTCTGGAGCCACCGGTGTTACGAGTGGTGTTACTTCCGGTGCAACTTCAGGTGCCAGCACTATTTCTGGAGTTTCTTCCGATGCCTCGTCTGCTTCTGTTTCTGGGTAAGTGGTCTCCGAAAGATCGCGTAGAACAGATATACTAAATAAATCTCTCCTAGATCGAGCACCGCTATCATCAGCTTCCCAACAACTCTTCCCAGTTCGGCACAGACTTCCTTCTCGTCGTTGTCCACCGTTTCAACTGCGCTCCCGGATTCCGTCTCAAGTGACCCACCCATCAATTCTCAATTCACTTTCTTATCAACCGCGACATCACTTCTGCTCGCTCCTACTCAGAGCTCGAGCAGTCTGTCATTGAGTGACCCCGATGCGCCCACTTCGACTATTTCATTGGCTACCACCCTCCCTCCTACCGCTAGTCCTTCAGTTGCTGCTTTGCCTTCTGGACTCCCAGCCAGAATTTACCCTGCGTCTGGTGTAGATCCCACTACGGATGATTTAGATGGCTTCCAGTTCATTACTTTGCTGTTTGATCAGCTTTTGCCTTGGCCTTGGGTCTGTGGTCACACCGAGACTGCCAGTCAGATCTTCGCATACACCCCGGTTGTCATCCAAAAAGCCCTGTCTGTTAACTGTAAGTCTAATTTTAACTTCCCAACTGTTGCATAGAAACTAAATGACGTCGTTTATTGCTATAGCCGATCAAGTGAAGAGCTTTGCTCTCCAAGTCTGGAAACCCCAGGACTACACGGGCCCCACCGACCAGAACAAACTTCTGACAATGTGGATGGGATACATCCCTAAGGACATGGTTGACGACCTCGCTCAACAACTGCTCGTCAAGAACTCTGGTTTCTACACAGCTGCAGGACAACCCTACGTCGCCATCGCTGAGCACGTCAACGCTGCATTCCCTATCAACTCAGTCACGGCTCCCACTGACGATGGAAGTGCAGGAACAGGCACCTCAGGTAGCGCGAACACGGGTGCTTCTTCGTCTTCCAAGACTCGCGAGAATGTCATCATTGGCGTCGTCAGTTCCCTAGGAGGTATCACCCTCCTAGTCTTGGCATTCCTAGTCGTCCGTGCGGTCAAACAACGTAGGGAACTCGCACATCGTCGTCTCTCTGATGTCCCTGCAGGCGTTGATGCTATGGGATCTCGTCCTGATGGGCAGGACTTTGACAGGGATAGCGTGGGCGGCCAACGTCGTCGTAGCTTCTATTATGCCGAAGATTCCTTGCGCGGGTTCGCTGATACCCAGCCTGGTGGGGTGGAGCAGTATGATCAACGTGTTACTGAGAATGGGATGAGAGAACGCAGGCCGGTCAATGCTGGGATGATCTCTACACCTATACTCAGGGACAATACGATGAACTGGTGAAGAGATGATTAGTGTGGATGAAGAGATGTTGTGATAGGGTTGTTGGTGATGATTGGTGATTGAGTTTTGGGCGGTGTTGGTGCGGATTACTTTCCCCTGCGCTTCTTTCCAAGCGAGAAGTACGCCGCTCTTTTCTGTGTTGTGTTTTGGGATTTTTCTGGTTTTTCTTCTGCGTTTTTGCTTTCCTTTCCACAGTTGCTGCGATCGAGTTATGTGTGTTTTTTCGAGGACGAGTGCAGTGCACGGGAAAGATGATGAAATTTATGTATTTATTTTTTGGTGGGTGTGTGTGTAATAACCCGTTGGACAAAATTCTATGATTGACTTACCCATGCCCCTCCATACATCACCACATCACTATCCCTCCCCCTTATATCCTTATTCTCCCCCCGCATTCAATCCATTTGATATCCTGCGCCTGGTCTTTTGTGCACAGGTATTCAACCATTCGTCGTCTGTTTGTCTTAGCACCACTACCTCTTATTTACATTTCTGCCCTCTCTCTCCTCTCTCTTTCCTGTGCATTTGAACGAACCTTGGGTAACAGCTTTATACCCGTTCCTGGTTGCTTTTCAGGAGCTCCCCCTTTCTTCTTTTTGTTTTTTCCCTTTTCTTTGTTTTTTTTTCTTTGTGTTTGTTGCCGTACATGGTATTTATTTCTCCTGCTGCTATGACACGATCTCTCACGAACGTGCATTTGCACCCCCAATTCCCCCCTTTTTTGCGTTGACCTTTAATTCTCTACAGTAATGGTCCTGGAAAGTAGTGTAGTACTTTAGCCTTTTTGTCGCGCACTGGTGGCAGCAATTTTTCTCTTTTTCTCGCTTTTCTTGAATCCAATAGACCAGGTTTTCGACATGATTTTTGTCTTCGTGATGATATTGGTATCGTTTACAAATTTATTATTAGTATTTACCTCATGACGTGGTCGTGTTGCGATGGGTGAATTCGTCAAGTATTGGGGGAGGAATGGTCGGACTCTGTACATGTTTGAGGGTACTGGGTCGCTCTGAGCGTCTTTGTCACTAATGAAGGGAGCTATCAGACCCTTCAGACTTGGAAACTTAAAGATCACGGATTCGAAGATGGCAAAGACCCTTGTCCATGAGGAGATCCCAATTGAATACAATGGTCCTTGATAATGACAACCCTGCCACACCCCTTGATGATTCAACCTGAGCTTCGTCTCATATAAGAAAGAAAGAAGATGATGAATCATCGACTAACAAAGCACATCACATTATACCTTAGATAGAAGACCTACTAGTGCAGGAACATCTGTCATAGTATAGCACTGGTATGCAAGGTTCGAGACGCGAAGCATGCTTAACAAAGATGTTGCCGCAGAAGTAACGGTATCTGTCATTCTATCGGGGGAATCCGACGTCTACTTACATGCATGGAAGAGAAGGCGGAGAAGAGATAGAGCGTGTGTGGAATTTTTTTCAGGAGATAGAGGTTGAGAGTCTGAGATTGAGATATGGGCATGCGCTTGTGTCTCTAATGAATGTCCTATTCAAATGAGAAATCGGAGACGGAGACGGAGTGGTAGCCAGAAAATCTATATTGCCGATCCTCATAAAAAATACAATGCAAAGGAAAGAACGTTAGAAGTACAATGGAAGTTGAACAGAAGTGAAGCGAGTTAGGTTTATGTGTCTCTACAATGTTGAGTTCAGAAGTACTCTGGTACAATCTTGCTTAGTTTATACCGGGGACAATATAGATGAAAATGTGTGTAGCCTGAAACGAAGTTCTCCCATGCTTCCAGTGCTTTCCCTTCCCCTAGGATATTTCTCACCCTCTCAATTGATGACACGAGCTTGTGAGCGAGGTCATCAACAGACTCCTCCAGAGTCTTTCCGTAGACTCGGGCGTATTGGTGAATATAGTTATGTTGATCGTCCTCAAGGGTCTCCTTGTAGAAGGAGAAAAGGTCGCTATAGATATATAGTATCAATATCAGAATATTAGAAATGACACAAGGTGTTACTTACTTTAGACCGTTGATAAAGACAATAGCATCTCTATGACATGGAGAAATATTTAAAAATTGTTTTGTTAAGCCGAAGAAAAGAAATACAAATACTCACGGGACGGCTTGGATATACTCCTTTACATTGGGGCATATATCCTGTGGCCAGATCGATAGAGCATAAGGCTCAGGAATTCCACCCTTGAATCGGGAATATTCGACGTATTGGCCACCATCGGGACCGATAACGAGTTCTGTAGCTTCATTCCTGCAATATATCTCTTCGTTGACATATGATACCAGGGCAGAATAGAATGTATTGGCAGCATAAGAAGGGAAGAAAGTTCGCATGGCGGTGGTAGTCTCGACGAAATGGGTAAGAACAGGTTGAAGCTGGGGCTGCCCGGTACAGAACCGGGGGATGAACTCTCGTAATGCCTGGGGATCGACGAGGGTGGCATCGTCAACGACCGTCGCGCAGAATGTAAACAGCGATATTGCTATCTGGAGGTCGTAAGAGGTATGCTGATATGCAGCATATCCAATGTCTAGCCCAGCGACAATGTATTTTTCATACAGATGTTCTGGTATATCGAGTTTCCAGGATTGAATGGTGTCTCTGACTTTTGCCTCGACAATTGGAGGTGGCGAACGAGGGGGGAAGCGGTCAGCAGCACGACTCGTTCGAAGATAGTAGAGGATGGTCTGGCGAGCGATGGTACCGGCACTGTCCATATTCTAGAAATAATGATGTTCATAACATGATAAAACGCCGAATAACTAAAACATACCGTATAGATAGCAGGTGCGATAGGTGATATGTGGATGCGGGAACAGGTTTCTGACCTACCCTACCATGCTTGTGCTCAGACCTTTATATATATTCTGGGTGGTCCTTCAATCGACTTGAATACCGTTTCCGAGGTTGAGAAGTCCGTGCACATATCCGGCAATTGCACATTCGTGGTAGAATGTTTGTCCCATACGAGTGGGGAACTAAAGTTGTTCGCCACGGCGTTTGTCGACGGCCGCATTAAAATGAACAGTGGGCGTATTCTCCAAGTTTCTGCAAAGTCTAGACAGCTGTCCAGACGCGCTGTGGCAATTTGTAGAGGGGGAGGCGTGCTGCGGGACTTGCCATAATTTGATCTGTTTCTTCCACATTATCATATCATTGACGCACGACGGAGAAGTGGGTACTTATTGCTTCCAAACAGGTAGCATGCCTATCTAGCTAAAAGTCAATTCGTTTCTGAGTAATGGTCACATTTGTCAGTTTGATGCAGAGAAGGTCGAAAAAGTCGACTTCCTCTGACCTAGCCGAAGCGGAGGATGCCTGAAGCCGTAGAGAATTTACATGAGTGTATCTTTTGCGGTGTGTCTAAAAACGTCAACAACGCAGGAGCGCGCATGCGGTGTTTAGTAGTTGCGTCGTCGAAGAAACGCCTGACATCACAGACAATGATTGACAGTTTCAAACCTTCGCTTGTGAGCTGTAATCATGTTACAAACCTAGATGATATATCAGCTGGGAGTGACTTTTCTCCAGGATTGTATTACTCGCCGCGAAACAAAGGCAGCCTTTCTTCCTGAAGAAAAATTAACGTTCATATGTAGTGATATAACGCTCGAAGGCGCCACTGATCGAATTTTGCCGACGGCGTTCAAATGTCCGAGTTCTACAATTCCGAGGTTCTTGTTCTTGTATCTCGAGAGTTCTAACGCCTGACGTAGAAGAGAGCTAGAGATTACGCACTTAACTACTAACCGGAGGATATGTCAGACACTACCGAGTCTTGTAAACATCGAAGATGATTTTTTATACACGAAGGTATACCGAGAACTTGTAGGGGTAGAATGCGATTATTCAAGTACCACCTGGCAACGAGGTACACAGTACAACCTCCATGTCAGCTATGGTGACAGAGATGATTTCCACTATAGCGGCGAATGTCAGAGTTCAGTGCGGCATGTCTGCTTGGACGACGAAATCGGCTCAACTATACCATTTTCTATACAGAGAACTTTCTCCTTATCTTGTGGTCCCCGCTGCGAGTCGGAGAATCAACAACAATGAGCGATTGGAACGGCAGCGTTTGAGAGATTACCAAACACAGCTGCCTTGTACACATCACTGATTATTTACCCTCCTTGAACTAACGTTATCGCATTCGCGGCAGCCAGTCCTGAGAGCCTCCTGAGATATTACAAATGGCTCGAATTTGGTTAACTCGGTAGGAAAACTCATCATTAGAACATAGTTTTGTTTAAGCTTCGAGCCCAGTGCAAGTCGAGACAATGCACTATTCTTCAGGGTCACAATCAACAATTGATGGCTTGAGACAAACGAGTGGAATATTCACATACCCGAATGGTCGAGAATCCCCATGGAATATTGGGGTTGGATATGTTGAAACAAACAGCCATTTGTTCAGTGCGATTACGAACCAGCCTTGGGTGTGACTACTAGGGGCGGCTCCTGTGTTTTGGGGCGTTTTCCAATAACTACTCTTTTCAGAGGTGTTCCCTGGTGGGTTAAATGATTAACAAGCGGTCAGAAGAAACGGGGAAGACGCTTTCTACGCGACATTTCTCACATACCAACTATATGCCCATGGGAAACATCTCAAAATGGAGGGGAGCTCGAGTGCACATTAGTCCGAGTCGAACAAACTGACCAACAGTGACGAATATCTACTACGGTCTCCCACTGACATTCGCATCGGTGTCATTGTCATCGCTGATTTTGTAAGGCAGTGGATTCAGGTTTTATGATACCTCTAAAATGAATTGAGAGCTTTGGCTTTTCGGAAGGTAGAATGTAGTGGCAAGGAGCCCGCTATCGATAGTTTGATCTTTGAATTTGAGAATGTTTGACCTTGTTTGACCACGGACATAAACTCTGTATATCCGTTAACTAACTCTGGCCACCTCTCTCCATCTCCATGCTGAGATGTGGATTCATTATGTCTATTCTAAAATATAGAGAGAGGGAAAAGAGAGAGAAAATCCTCGATTTGCTTCATCTACAGCTCAGAGAATTGCAACAGTGAAAGTTATGCCGTTATTAGCCATTCACGAAATCTCCGAGTCAACGTGTCACGTTTACGGGTGCCCCTTCTTTTTACCGGGTATCTCAATGATCAACCCATATCTGCTACCTTGCTATTATTTTTCTAGGTCGAAGGCCGCGACGCCCACTTCTGAAACTTGCCGACAGCTGATCAGATAAGGTTGAGTTCCTGAAACCTGTAGACTCATTTTCTTCTCGCCACTGAATCCTACTCATGTGTAGGACAATAATAGCTAGCATCTGAGATTAGCGACAATGACTACAACGTCTCGTCAAATTAATTGGACTAGAAGATTATGTCACGGAAATGGAAATATCATCTTGCTGCCTTTCTGCCCTTGATCGCCCACCCTCGGGTGAGGTCATCACAGGGCAAGCCAGCAAGTTAATGGCGCAGTTCACTAGTCTCGACACATCCTCTCCCGACATCCCAGTCTAGGATCACGACAGAGTTCACAGGGGAACGAGACCTTTTAACCTTTGTATGTCGGTTACTAGCCGTGTCAGCGAGGCATATTCTTGTGTAGCTATACATTCCAATTGGCGTCTAGCTTCAAGCTGGTGAAGGCCGTTGCAGTTGAGAGTGCCAGCTTGATTACTTCAAGCGTAGGCTGCATGCCGAGGCTGTTCCTAGAATGACCCTAGTCCCTGACGGGGAATCATTGATATGACAGTCTGAGACATTATGCAGGCCGCAGTCCCAAGCCCATTTCTATAAGTATTTCTGGCGCAAGTATGTGAACCGCTTAACCTGATTGACCTACATAGCTCTAGTCATCAGGACACGAAGGTTATGTCGCTTTACCTGATTATTCAATAGCTGACATGTTCATCAATCCAAGTCAGCAGATGGACAACAGGCGGCACATAAATGAACTCCGCTTGCCATGTTCTAAGTACCTGGTCTTCAACAAAGACTTTCCAGTTAGACGTTCAAGTTGATACCTGAGCGGAGTGGCGTAATGCACTATAAACAGACACAATCGTTGAGTACTCAGCTGCACAACGTTCCACAGTAGCACACTCACCGTTGATATTCGTGAGAGTCAGAAAAGCTTGAAAGCGAAACGTGACCTATTTTCTGACATATCAAACCTTATAAACCGCTTCTCACCGCAAAGTTCGCAGACCTGAACACATGTTCATGTAAGTACCGTATCCAAAAAGTGAATGATCAACAACCTCCTCACAGTCAGAGTGCCTCGGAAGTGACAGTATAATTGGAAATCCATAATCTCGGCTTTAGATAAGAACATGAGCCTGTTCTCAGACCGCCGGGCGAGTGGTTAGGAGCCTCCCCTCAATCCCCTCACTCTCTCCCCACATCTCCTGTTCCTTTAGGTAGACAGACGAAATGTCGAATGACAAAGTACTTGGAATTGTGGTGATCGCTCGACATGGTGATCGACAAGGGTTCTACCAAGACCCCGAGTCTTACACCGCTTCGGCAACATCGATCACGGCCTTGGGAGAGGTAATTCCCGTTTTTATACCTCAAACATCCAACAAACTAACAATATCGTCTCATAGACGCAAGAGTTCGCATTAGGGTCACTCTTGCGTTCGTTGTACTTGAACGCTTCATCCCCGACATACATCCAGGGGATTGCCAACACCTCATCCTTGTTCCAACAAAATCAGGTCGCTGTTCGGGCAGATGCCGGAGGAGAGGGAGGGGTCATTTTCGATAGTGCCATTGCATTGCTTCAGGGATTGTGGCCTGCTACTAGTCTATCGAATACCACTTTAGCAGACGGAACGACTGTCGTTAGTCCACTTGGTGGCTATCAATATGTTCCCAGTACGTCATCCTGCTATACACTAAGGAAATCATATCTCACTGAGTCGAATCTTCAGTTGAATCTGTTGAACCAAATCAGGATGTTTCGTTGGAGGGTTTTACATCTTGCAACGTACGTGTTATTATCTTCCGTGGTGGCTGCGGTTGGTATACTCATGTTTTCAAACACTTCAGACTCTCAATACTCGAATCTCCAACTTCTACGACTCCGACGAATTTCTAGCAAAAGCTAACCAAAGCGCGAACTTCCTGTCCCAGCTCAAACCTTACATGGATGGCCGTGCCGTCACTCTGGAGAACATGGTGCGTATGATTTTGTTCTGAGGGTAACTTATATTTACTTCTTCCTCTGTAGTGGAACGTCAGTAAAACATCATATACTGGGTCCCGAAACTATGATCTTAATCTCCCAAATAGATCTTTGATTATATGAATGTCCAATCTATTCACAGTGCAGCGTTCGCCCAAAGTCTACCTAATACCTTCCTTGCCCAAGCAAGAGATCTGGCCAACTTCCACGAGTACGGTGTGTTCAGCGATGCTTCTATTGATGGAATTGGAAACAGTACGCGAGTTATTGCTTGCTTTCTCTTAGAAATATTCAAAATCATTGATCATATATTCTAGTCGCTGCACGTACAATGCTCCCTTCCATCCTGACGGCCTTCAACCGCATCGCCAACTCTTCGGACCCGCTCAAGCTCCACTACTCGTCCATTTCTTACAAGCCATTCCTGAGCTTATTCAACATGACCGGCGTCGTCCAATCTGGCGAACTCCCAGCAGCAATCGTAAATTACGCCGCTTCCATCGTACTCGAAGTCCGCCAACCAGCATCCGGCGGCGAACCTGTCATCCGCTTCAACTTCAAGAACGGCACAGACGACACAACCTACCACGCTCACAACCTTACTTTCTCTGGATGGAATGGTCAGGGCGACGTTCCCCTTAGTACCTTCACCAATACATTCAAACCCGCCGCTATCAACACCACACTCCAATGGTGTAATGTTTGTGGTCAAACTTCCTTACGAGGTTGTGGAGACTTACTGGGTGCATCTCCCAGTTCGGTATCAGCTAGCTCACACCATGAGAGGTTCAGCCTTGTTGGTGCTGGATTCCTTGGTGCTGGGTTGACTGCGGCGGTTCTCTTGATGTCGTTGGCTGCTCTTATATTCTTCGGGATCTTGACTTTTGGAAGTAAGAATAAAAAGACTGCGCATGCTAGGTTTGGCAGTCGGGCTTCGGATTCTGGTTCAGAGGTCAGTATCTGTATTTTGAAAGCAGTTCTAATGCAGGCTAACATTATGTTGGTCAGTCACACTCCGTTCGCAAGGCCTGAAAACCCCAATTGTCCCTGTACACGAACAAATAAAATGTGGCTTATGGAGAGGTATGATCGCAGTTGTATTTGTATGAATATTACAAAATGTTACAAATATTGGAATACAAACTGAGTGTGTAAGCTCAGAATTTGAGACAATAAATACAGGCCTGGGGAGCATTTATTGCGAGACAGCATCAGAAGTCCGACCCTAACGCCAATCGAGATCATCGTCGTCCCTCTGGTACGCCGAGTCATGGTCTGAATGTTCATGGAATGCATCTAGGTAAGAGATTTTCCGTTAGTTTGCCAATATCTCGCGCGGTGTTTCTACAAAAACGTACCACTGTCGTCGGAGCCTTTTTCAGAACCCCAGTCAGAGGCGGATTCCTCATCCGGATAGTCATTCTTATAGAAATCCTCCGCTAAAGAAAAAGTAAGGCACTGAGCCAGTCTACCGTCATTTCGAATACACACCATTAGAGTCTTCATCCTCTTCTTCGTCCAAGTCGTCATCAGAGTCAGAATCAAGATATCCACTCGCAGACTGAGGTAGACCAGACCTAGGTCAACGAGTTAGACATACATCCCACGATTGTATAGCCAATAACCAGAACACTTACACCAAGCCAACATTCAACTGATCAAATAATTCCTTGTGCGAAGCAGGTCGGGAATAGAACACATCCCAAACGTAATCATCGTCATTAGAGGCCTCAGCTCCTGTAGAATTATCAGGCGGCAATGAGGGGACAGAATCGGAGACCTTCAGATATTCTTCCAGCATGGGCAAGAACTTGGCCATTTCGAGATCCATATCCCTGGAGGGAGCAGAGGCGAGAGAGGTTGAAGAGGGCACGGCCTCGTATACGGTGAAGGAACGTTGTTGTTCGTCGTATTCCTCCTTGGACAGGATCTTCGGTCTGTATGATTTAATGAGTAATGGAACAACGGAAGAATGGATTTGACAGTGGTTCGTATAAGAGTAAAGCATCCTCGTCGCGGGGAAAAGATAGGGATATTCCTCCGTAGAGTCGGCGTAGACAAGGTCGGACATTTGGCTGCTCGATTTTTATACAAACTACTAGAGCAAGAAATGACATACGGTGAGGTTGCGGTCCGTTTTGACGGTGTGGGCTGCTTCTGAATTTCCGAAGACTCGCTGGGTATCACAGTATACGATCGACTCTGACTGATTTGTGAAGGAAGTGGGGACGGTGCTGCTTCCGCTGGTGTGGCGGATCCAGAAGTCGTCTCAACAGGTTCAGACTCTTTCTTTGTGTTCTCGCGAGCTAAAGTTGCGATACGTTTCTAAAATATTTACGTTGAAATGATTGTCTTGGTTAAGGAACAGCGTGGCGTACCTGGAGATCAGTCTTTTGTCGTTCATCTTTCCATGCGTCTGCTTCTACAGTTTCAGCGAATTGGAATACATTGATACCACCTTTGGATCGTTTCTTTTTGGGGCCATGATCGACAACTAGTGTTTGCCACAACAATCAACGTCCACGAGCATCGTCGATCGTTTGCATAAACATACCTAGTGCGTCCAACGGTTCTTCATTTCGTTTCCGTTTGATGCGCAGAATGGTGTACGATTCTTTCGGGTCGTGCTGGGTTTGCGTAATACTCGACATAACACTGAATTTGGGGAGAGTATGTGTTGGTTTGGGACAAGTTGCAAGGGTGCCATTGTTGGTGAACGCGGTTATTCGAGAACAGTCGCGTTGACCATTGTATGACGTCTTTCGGAGTCTGAATCACACTGATCACACTAATGGATACTTTGAACTCCGAAAAGCAGCTCCTTTTCGGGGTTTTAAGTGTATACAATTGTATTGGATTTCAATTACGGGCCAAGTTTCCACTTCCGCACTCCACGAAATGCGGAGTGCGTCGTATTAATTCTCATCGTCGTCTGCAACGGTCACGACGATGCTATATCTACAACGATAAACGAAACCACAGTGTCTCGGAACCTCTCATTTCACGGTCATGCCTCAAGGCTATGTTTATCCCATTCGTTCTTTACTTTCAGGCATTCAAGCAGCGCCTGAGAGAAACACCTCGGACTCTGTTTCTAAAGAAGTCGCGGATCCCTATGCCGGATCCCATAAAACCAGCCCTCACATCTCTTCTGAGCCTTTGATGGAGTCTACCATTAGCGACTTACAGCTAGGTGCAATAGCAGGTGCAAGTCATGGTGGTCGAGGGGAAGGTGAGTCTTCATCTATGTACCGCCGTCTGTCCACGGGACTCAAAAGATGCATGGGTCTCCGTCGAATTGATCCCTTGCATTACAAATTAGATCATGGCAGGCAGCCTTCTCGCAAGGAGCGTAAGAGAGTGCCCAATTTCGTAGACTACCCTACCGATCAGGATCCTCTCGCTCCTAGGTCATTTGTCAGTGGGCACATATCCCCTCCTCCTGAGCCTACGCGACTAGGAACACTACCTGGTCCGATGGGTGAACCTGTCCCATTTGATCCCCAGCGACTGCCCGACGACCCTGGTGATTATATCCTCCGTCACCCACAGGACCTTTCCGATGTCGCTGCAGACGCATTCGCAGACGCTACAGAAGACGTAGTGCCCCCTATATGCCCTCCTGCAACTGATCTTCCCCATATTTCCAACTTTTCGCAATCCGGTATCGTTCACCTCGCTCCCATCGACCGCGATGGCTCCCCAGGCATCCGTTCAGGCTCTTCAGGCTCTGGCTCTGCGGAAGCTACTAGCAGGGCCGGTACCTCCGGAAAAGGATCCTCCTCATCCAACTCGGGCGACCTCGACATTGTGCAAATGCCTTCAACACGCCCTTCGCGTCCGCATTCACCCATTTCCGCCTTTGGCTCCGGTTCTGCCAATACCTCTTCCCAAAGCGGCTCAGGAGGGAGTTCCTCGGAGGGCCCACACATCACATTTCGTTATCAGCACGTTGAAGACGAAAACGGACATCATTTAATTGTAGGCCGCGAGGGAACGCTTACGCGATGCGAAGACGAACCCATTCGCACACCAGGAGCAGTTCAAGGCTTTGGCGTGCTTGTTGCTCTGCAAGAAGATGAAGAAACCGGAAATTTGATAGTACGCCAAGTGTCTGAGGTATCGCTATCAGCTTCATCTACCACTCGGCCCTTACATCCTTAAACTTTTTTAGAATTGCTCTGAGCTCCTCGGCCTTTCTCCACGCTACCTGTTTTCACTTCCGTGCTTTACAGAAGCGTTCTCGGACTCTCAAGCTGATCTATTGTTCGACAACATCCAGTATCTCAGCGACACTGTCTTGACACCTGAGGAGCAAGCGGAGAACCTTCATGTTTTCATGATCACCGGATGGGGCCAACCTGGGAGCGCCTTACCAGAAGAGGGAAGCGTAGATCCTCAGCAGCGACGATCATGGACATGCTGGTGTGCTGCTCACAGGCCTCAAATGACGGCACCAGCAAACTTAGACGCAGATGGAGCTAGTACGGACGCTGCGCTAGATTCCAACTTGATCATCCTAGAGTTCGAATTGGAACGGGACCTGTTCAACCCACTCTACCCTCCTGTGACTGATGACGGTAGTTCTACATCTGGAGTGAGTTCGCCGTCTATGGATTCGTCGTCCAATGGGGCTGCGTCCGCGGAATCAGGTGGCTTGGCTTCGGATAGTTCAGGAAGAACACTGGTGTCTACAGATTCCGACGGTAATCTCATGACGACTATCTCATCAACTGAAGGATCTACACCTAGCTTAGTCAATAGCGATGGTCCCACGGGTCAAACACGCTCTGGGATAGGATCATCGATGCCTGCAAGTAGCACTACGGCTCACTCTAATTCTCCTTCATCTTCTGTAAATAGGGGTACACCGCCAGCGGAGCCCGTGAACAGTAACGAACAGTCTCGCGACCGCGCCGGCAGTACACCTAGCTCACTAGATAGCCCCGACCATGTACCTGAGTGGATGCCCAGTCCAGAGGATATCCTCGACAGCACTACAAGTTGTTCAAAACCACTTCTCGCACTAGAACGACTTCGTCGGGCACGACGATCTGTGGCCGAAACCCCTGAATCCCCAGCATCATTCGCCTCGGGGGTCAGGCGAAGACCACGGAGAGCTCCTCGAAGTCGCCGTACTGGTGGAGGTGCTGTAGGCATGATGGATGTTTTCGCCGTCATGGCCCAGATCAACGAGCAACTCGGTGCAGCTCCAGATCTCGAATCATTCCTGAACGTCGTGGCTGGAGTCATCAAGGATCTCACACAATTCCATCGGGTTGTGGTATATCAATTTGACGAAGCATGGAATGGAAAGGTTGTTTCCGAGTTGGTTGATTGGAGTCAAACACACGATTTGTACAAAGGTCTTCACTTCCCGGCTGCCGATATTCCAGCTCAAGCTCGCAGTCTTTACGCATTGAGTAAGTACAATTCTAAGTTTGACACAGATACTTTTTTTCAAATCTGTTGGCTCTTAGACAAAGTTCGACTACTCTATGACCGTGGACTACCTACAGCACGATTGTTAGTGAGAAGTAAGAAGGATTTGGAAACGCCGCTTGTGTGTTACATTTGTTTTCTTTTCTTTTCTTCAATTTGGTAAATGTTCTAACAGGATATGACGCATTGCTACCTTCGATCTATGAGTCCTATTCACATCAAGTGTAAGTTGCCGATCATCATTTCGGTCTTAGACTGCGTTCTAACACCATCTCTAGACCTCGGTAACATGGGTGTCCGGGCCTCTATGTCTGTTGTACGTCTGCTCAAGCGCAAAATCTTCTTTTCCTCACGCCACCTTCTAGTCAATCATGGCCTTCGGGGGCCTATGGGGCCTTGTCGCCTGCCATTCATACGGGCCACACGGAATGCGTGTCTCATTCCCTGTCCGCCAAATGCTCCGACTACTCAGTCAATCGATCTCACGAAATGTGGAACGCTTAAGCTATGCTCAGCGTCTCACCACCCGAAAATTGGTATATCAAAGAGTTCAGGATTTGCAACTCCTCTCACCCGAGCTTTTGCAGATCAATACAATGCCTACTGAACAACATCCTTCCGGGTATATCGTTTCGAACGCTGATGATCTCCTCGGTCTCTTCGACGCCGACTACGGTGTACTCGTCATAGGCGAAGGTGCCAAGATCCTCGGCCCCAATCAACATGGTCAAGAAATCCTGATCGTGGCGGAATACCTGCGATTGAAACAATTCGAGTGAGTTCTTTCGTGTCAATTCTGCGTGTAAACCAATACCCCTCTCTAGCACAATGCAAGTCTCGCAAGCGGTCACAGATGATTATCCAGATTTGCAGTTATCGAATGGTCTTGAGGTAATTGCTGGACTGCTTTATGTCCCGCTCTCGTCAGGTGGTCGTGATTTCATTGCGTTTTTGCGTAAAGGTCAACCTCGCCATGTAAAATGGGCAGGTCGACCGTTCCGTCCGGATGAACCGAAAAGTCTTGAGCCGAGGAGATCATTCAAGCTTTGGTCTGAGATTGTAGCTGGCCGATGTAGGGCGTGGACTGATGAACACCTTGAGACAGCGGGAGTTCTCGCACTTGTGTATGGAAAGGTAACTCCAAATGTGTTGTTCGTTTCAGAAAAAGAGAAGTATACTTATCGACTGGGCATAGTTCATCGAAGTCTGGAGACAGAAAGAGACAGCTTTACAGGCAACTAAGCTTACCAACATTCTTCTATCCAACGCTAGTCATGAAGGTATGCTATTTCAACGACAAAATACACAGTGTCGCTTATCGTATTTTGTAGTTCGGACCCCTCTGAACCATATTATCAAGTATGACATACATGACCGATGAAATTGTTGTACTGATGCAAAACACTCTTAGCTATCTGGAACTCGCATTGAATGGCCACCTCGACACTGAAACGAGGGAGAACTTGAGCCAATCTCATGCAGCCAGCAAGGTCTGTCAAATAGCATATCATCACAACCCAACTAATAGGTTTCTTCTCTTTAGAGTCTTCTGTTCACTATAAATGACCTCCTCGTGAGTCGAACTTAGCAGCATACAGAATTGGCGCTCATATTCTTGGCAGGACCTTACAAGGTTGGAGAGCGGGCAGGAGACCTCGTTCAATGAACCCTTCAACCTCAAACAGGCCATCGATGATGCCACCATGCTTTATCGAAACGAAGCCTCTAGACGCGGTCTCGCTTTCGAGTTAGACCTTTCTCAATGTCCAAGAACCGTTCTTGGGGACGTTAGGAAAATTAGAACAGTGGTGGCTAACCTTACAGCCAATGCCGGTATGTGCTGTACTTTCGGTCGCTATTTATCCTCGTCGTTAACAATTCCCAGTGAAATACACACCAGCGGGCAGTGTAAAGGTCAAGTGTCTCGCGTTTGATGAACCCGCTGGTCTTAGAGAATCTGGCGATATAGCTGTTGAAATTATAGTAGAGGATACCGGATGCGGTATTGGCACAGAGAAGCTGGAGAGCATTTTCCGCGAATTTGAACAGGTAGAGGTACCGACAACCACCAGAGCGCAACCACAGGGCCTCGGTATGGAATGCATTTCCACTCATTGCCACGATGCTGATTTTGCTACAGGTTTGGGTCTAGCCGTCGTTGCTCGCATCGTCGAACAGCTAGGAGGTCAACTGCGTGTAGACTCGAGGGTTGATGTGGGAAGCCGCTTCTCCTTCCTCCTACCTTTCGCGACGGATCCTACTATTGGAATATTCCATTCCCCCTCCAACTCCTCCAGCGGTAGCTCAGTTACTCGTTCCCGAGTCCACAGTTCAACGGATAGGAATGATGAAATCGACAATCTCGTTCAAGCACTTTCGTCAACCCACTTGAGAACCCAACCATCCCCACTGCCCAGCCGTCCCACGCGAAGTCCATCGCTCGGGACCAGCTCGCCACGCACTGACGTCACGGAGCACGCCTCACCAAAACGGTCGCTTGTGATCTCATTACCAGACCTACATGTCAAACAAGAAGAAAAACACACGGTTGTGAGGCCGCAGTCTACAGCAATTCACCTACCTAGTTCTTCCTCGAGTGGAAAGGAAGGACATGGTGAACCAGTCCAATTGAGAATTTTGATCGTCGAGGTAAGACTCACCTATGGACATATATCCTATGTATTCTAACTCTTCATAGGACAATGATATTAACCGAACTATACTTGCTAAACGTTTGTCGCTCGACGGACATATCGTAGTAAACACGACAAACGGTCAGGAAGGCCTGGAAATGGTCAAATCAGATCGTGATTTCGATTGCGTTCTCATGGATATTCAGTTCGTGATAAGCTAGTTTCGGTATTTGTTACTCGTGTGCTCACAATATTCTCATTAGGATGCCTCTTCTGAATGGTTATGAAGCTACCGAACGAATACGTGCTCTAGAAGCAGATGACCCAACATCTGAGCCAAGACTTTCACACCGATTGAACGGCCGTCTACCGATCTTCGCTGTTTCTGCGTCTCTCTTCGAAGAACATCGCGAGGAGATGTACAAGCTCGGCATCGACGGGTATATTCTCAAGCCAATTGACTTCAAACGACTCCGAATCATACTAAAAGGTGTTACCGATTCTTCTCAGCGTGAGAAGGATGTCTACAAACCCGGTTGTAATTGGGAAATCGGCGGCTGGTTGACGAAACCAGGACCTCCATCATGACGGCTTCATGAAATCCTTTTGGTATGCTTTATGCTTTCACGCTTTCTCATCTATCATCATCACTCTCGCATGAACATTGGTCTCGCTACCTCCATTGCATTCAATCTAGTTGTCCTCAAATGTACTGGTACCGTTAACCACGGATACCGTAGTTGTATTTACATATATTCTTGTAGCCTAGCAGACGAAAACACGAGACTTGCTGTCATGCTCACTCATTCCCTATACGTAGTGACGAGTAACACATACACGCGAGTTCTCGCGCATCGATGGAACATACCTTCTGTTTTTTTTTATTGATATCTACTCAACTTGTCCTAAACTTCCATTCTGTCTGTAGTTTTCTCGCATGGCAGCGGTCGTCCAGATTTGGCAACTGAGATACCATATTTGGCAATGCAGGTACGGAAGTTTCGATCGCCAGCCTCGAAGTATGTTCAACTTGGGGGGCTGCCAGCGTATAAGAGGGTCCTACATGCAGGTTCCTAACTTCACTTCTTTCCACCACAATACAACTATCCCCACAACACAACTATACCCCACACACTACCACACTACTTTCGTAGCGCTATGTATACCATTAGATCCTCTCTATTTGTTCTCGCCGCTGTTCTTGTCGCGATGGTCTCCGCTGCCGCCACTTTACCTTCAACCAAGAACACGCCGGTCCCAAAGACGAACGAACATGCAGGTGCTGCTGTCAACATTCCGAAGGTATTTTCTCTATCAATTGCTATACCTGTGAGCTGTCCTCATCCTTTTCCTCATCCCAGCAGAGAGCGGACCCGGCCGACATGGAGTGGGTGAAGCGCGGTAGTAACGGGCTCGGTTCTCACACAGGTATATCCCTCTCTTTACGCCATCGTGACGCAGTCAAACAATCATCCTAATGCACCTATAGAACTCATCTCCAGGGACAACTATGCCAATGCAGATATCTCTACACCACTCGGTGGCAAGAAGATCTCGCCCATCAGCTAGTCAGCAGTGTAGCCATTTCCTTTGGATTATTACGAATGTAAACATTATGCTACACTGGGAACTCTATAATCATACATCAGTATATCGAGAAAAAATAAAGGAAGTGACGTTCTATGATCGTTGCGCTTCCTTCTCTTCGGCGTGCTCTCTCCAAGTTTTGCCTTTCCACCATGTTAGAAGTGTGCAAAGTTCGGCTAAGATTAAGATTCCAGCCCAAAGAGTATACAGCCCGCCATCTCCAATGGCATTCTATATATATACTGTTAGCACCGTCTAGGTATTTATAGACATGATGTCGTACCTGAAGGGGGATTGCTACCTCGGCGGCAGCAAAGGCTAATGTACCTCGGAAGGCACTATTGGTAGCGACAGCTTGGGCTGACCGGCCCATGTTAGCGTCTACGATGTATGCGAGAGTACTCGAATAGATGGATCTACAGCAGACGAGGTTAGTAGAGACTTGAGAAAGTCGTGTTTGCTAGCTTACATCGAACAGAACCCAAAGATGAAGAGCACTA
This sequence comes from Cerrena zonata, assembly GCA_038087015.1. Classification (NCBI taxonomy): domain Eukaryota; kingdom Fungi; phylum Basidiomycota; class Agaricomycetes; order Polyporales; family Cerrenaceae; genus Cerrena; species Cerrena zonata. The sequence goes on from JASBNA010000007.1 coordinate 352,577, forward strand.
CACATAGTGCGGCAATATGGACTTGTTTTTCGGCCAGCCAACCATACGCGATAATTGACAAAGGTAATGGTACCATAGCCAAGAACGTGCTTTCCAACCTCATCTAAAGAAACGACATTTAGTTCAACGCTGCACTCATAGAATATATATATTACCTCAGCATGGCTAATACCACCATTCTTGGCCTTCAGTTTAACAAATACGTAGTCGGACCATCGGCCACCAATTATACTCCCAAACATACTGCCTGCACGCTGATCAATATGCCTCTTCCAACAAGAGGAATAAACACAATTCTTACCTAAGCCGACAGAAAGGAGGACCAATCCTATCTTGAGTGCGTTATATCCATACTTGTCGGATAATGTACGAGCACAGGTATAATTCACCGAGTATGAGGAGGAGAATATGAGTGCTGTTTTGACCAATTAGTCAGTCAAATGACGTATGAATCGAGAACAATACTTACCAGACGTGAGCAACATCAACACGTTATTTGGCCGAGATACCACAGCGATCACAGGCCCGACAGGACTGACGTCTTTGAACGTCAGTTTGATCTCGCTCATTTCTTTTGCCAGAACAGCCGCCTCACGCGAAGGCGCAGCTTTCCCTTCTAGATCCTGGGCCGAAAGATCGACAAGAGATGTTCCAGCTGTAGGTGGAACGGATGCTTCGGATTTCTCTTTTTCGGACATCTTCGCCTCGGCCGATACTGCAGTCTCATGGCTAGAGATTGAAACACCAGAAGCGTTTCCCTTTTTGGCTGCTCGTTCCCTGAGTCGTTGTTTTAGCACAGTCTGGTAGGTAAGGCTGCGCTCCTTGCGGTAAGTATCTTTGAAGAAGATAAATCCCACAAAACAAAGTCCGGTGAAAATGACGATGAACCAGAACGTTGCACGCCAGCTGAACGCTTGAGTTAATGCACCCCCGATGATAGGACCGAGAGCCGGGCCAAGTAGGGGCGCCCTGTAATAACCTGTGCGATTAAAATTCCGGTAATGGGATAGGAAGAACCGTATTGGCTCTGTCTGTACGTACGAATAGTAGATACCCATCATCGAACCGCGAACTTCGGCGTCGTAAATGTCTGCAAGTGTTGCAGCCCCAATGGCGAAAACAGCACTTGCCCTGTCAGATTGAGACGAGGGTCGAGATTAGTACATAAAACACCTTTCATGATGACTCCAAACGTACCCTGCGGCCTGGACACAACGCATGCCTATGAGAACTCCAACAGTCTTGGCAAGAGCGAGGACGATGCAACCAATGAGCCCAAGCCCGAAGGATACAATGTATATTTTCTAGTACAGACATTGTAAATCGATAGACAGGTATTCGATACGAGATAGGATACTCACTTTTCGTCCATACAGTTCACTGAAAGCACTCCAGATCAAAGGAACATCGCCGAGAAGTAGGATGTACAGAGAAATACTCCAGCTAATGTCACCGCTAGAAGCATGAAGGTCGGACTCGATTTGGGCAATAGCAGCTGGGAGGTGTGATGATCAAAATGGCGGATAGAACAGCAAACTACCGCAGTTGGTACTCACGATTGTAGAGGTTGGCACCCAGTCCACAGATAACGGCAGCACCAGATACTGCAATCAGAATGATAGTCTAATATGTATATGTTAACGGAAGCAATTTCGAGAGACACAAATTACGGACCTTTCTCGTCGAAGACCACTTGCGGGGATCGTCTTCAACGAAAGCATGTTCGATGTCCAACTTCTCTTCCGGGGGTGAGGAATGAGGGGTCTCGATGTCGGGATGTGTAGCTGGGGCAGACATGGCTGATAAATTCTCGTCCATTGACTGGGGGCACTCAAACATGTATATAAGTCATAGTGGCTTCGCCGAATACCGGCACAGGAAAGATCTGCATCTCCTTGAGTTACTGAGACATTGTAAGTTTGACGGCATAAGTTGCACCCCCTAGGCGTGTGCAACATTACCGACAATCGACCAATTTTCATAGGATCTCGCCCACGGAGCCTCTCGGCCGATCTTTTCTCCATGCTTCAGACCGCCCAGATGAGATCAAAGTTCCTAGGCTGGTAGGACAGTACAGCTAGCGGCGTAGAGAAAGGTGGAGGCGGTCGAAATACCATATGCTTGGCCACGGTTCGGAGGATTACGCCTTCCTAGCAAAGTAATATATTCACGAGAACAATGTGTCATAGTAACCAGTATATTGATAACGGGTGGACATGTTAGGGGCCATTCCGCTTAGAAATGACGGATTCAGTGGAAGGAATCGCCATCTGTTTACCTACATGTGCTGTATTGACCCGAGTTCGTGTTTCGGGTGGGAGAAGGCCAGAGAAGTTCCCAAGAATCTCCACAGTGACTTCGCGAAGTGATAAGGTATACAATCCGAAGAGTCAATCATTATTGGGCTGAGAAAGGAGCATCCCAAGCTTGTTATTATCGTCTTTTACGGCAACCATTCCTCTACGCCAGTTAGTAGTTCCCTGGGATCGTTGCCCAAATGAAGATGCGTTGTGGCATGTATTTGTGAGAGACTATAAGGGCGCGGCAGACGCCGAAATATGTTTTTGTCCCACAACAGTGATCATTTGTGAACGTTTGAACTCTGACCTTGTGGATTTCCTTCTGGCAGTGACATACGCACATGTCGCGAGAGGACGACCATCGTGACTGGCCTATCTCCTCGATGTGCTTCGCCCTATACTATAAGTATCAGAAAGAGAGTCACATCGTCTCCATGCGCTGCGCCCCTCAGGCTAGCGTGTCCTAGCAAGTAAGTATTGAATCTGTTTCACACACTGAATACGGGTCACTGTGCCCATGCAGGACCAACCCAAACTTGCTGATCGCACATCTGGCGATCTAGGCAGCTTTCAAGCACAGAACATGATCATTGATCGAAGGCGTCCTTTCGGTTTGGGTGGTCGCAAACAACAACTATCTGTCTGAGAATTGCACAGCTCACTTGTGTTCAAACCATGGTCATGCACAGAAGGAAATTGGCACCACAATAGTGCTTAATGGTAGCAGATCGAGAGCTGGGGTGAAGGTACGTCATAGTCAGGACGCCAGTGTACTCTGGAGAAGCTCGAACTTGGTTTATCGCAGCATTCCTAGTCCCTGAATTTGAAATTGAAGCCTCTCACGTCTAATTCTAACTCACGGTCGACTTACTTCCATGGGATATACTGGTTACGGCACATGCGCGTCCTTTCGCTCATCTACGACCATGGCCCTAAAACAGCCATCCCTTCGGATGGCGTCTTCTCGAGCTTGTACCACCACGACCGGAAGAGTACCGCACGATCGAAGCCCAGAAACTGGTTCCACTGACTTGCTTGGACGTGCATTTCGATTAGCGCCTAAGCTTGACTCTCTCGACGGCGAATTCAGCACTTCCTATATGAATCTATGACTCACTATAATAGTGGCCTTATCCCAGTGCTCTTTCCGAAGTTAATGTGTTCCCACATTGTTGTGATCTAGGTTGTGTGACTTTGTTGGAGGAAGTTTTCGCCAAATCTGGACTAAACAATTAGAGTTGATCACGTTGGGGGAACACGATTCACACTGATGCTGTCTATGAACAATTGGCTTGCTCGCTTGCTGCCACTGAGGCAGTTACCCGTTGATATGCCGGCTTTGCTTCTCGGATATCTCTTTTGTCTTTTTGCTTAGTTGGAATCGAACTTGTCTAAAGCTGTCACTGAAGCTGTCTTCGATTTCGGTATGAGGATCCTGTCAATGGTACCCATTGGACTCTATTCAATGCCTTGCGTATTTAATGTGATGCTCGGACGGAATTCACACAGATGCACGCCCCCTCCTTTCACTCGGCACCCTGTACTAACCTGTCGCTGGATCGACACTGGATTAAGTCTCTTTAATGCTATTTACTCGTCTACCTGCTACCCGGAGTAACAGAAATGCTGCTACTAAATTTATAAGGAATAAAAAGGTGTATTATGCTTCAAGTGAGTGATAATGTTGCTTCGGGAGAGTTTGCGAAGCTGACATACCGATCTAGTTGATTATACTTTGGCATCGGAAGACGTGCCAAACGAACAACGTGAAGAGTTCCGAGAAACTCTTGCCCTTCTACTGGAGCGTGTTGCAGACATCGAGGAACGACTTCCGCACTACTACGCGTTGCTGACTGAGCTGTATATAGACCGAACCATACAGATCGTGAGTGAAATGAATGTTCGAATGTCGTTTGGCGTTGACCCCAAACAACACAGATCGAGACGACGAAGTGGCAAGAAAGGTTGCTCTATTCCCCCCGTGGCCATTCAGGATACATCTTTACTCTACCCCAACTTCGCCATGCCCTGGCAGCGTTGATCAATGTTCAGACCATCGCATTATCCTTAGAGTTTTGGTCTCATACTCCCGAAGGCCTTCGTCTAACTCGAGAGGTCCCGGGAGGAGACATATCGATCCAGATAGCTAAGGATAAATGGCTCAAGCAAAACCTCACGCCCATATCAGCGCATGACAACCTAGAGGCAGTACTCGATCGACTTCCTAAATACGCTCTCAAGGAGTGTTACTCGAGCCCGCCGTCGTGCCCGTCATTGATGTCAGCATCATCATCATCTCGTTCGTCGTTATCACCCTCACCCTCACCCACCTTGCCCTTTATGCCGCAACGATGGCCTTCTCCGTTCTTTGAGGACTATCACGGGTTGTCTTGTTGCGACGAAGGCTCTGTGCTCCACCCCTCTATTTCCTCCAACCACTACCATGAAGATAATGACGACACTACATCTACCGTGGCCTTGAAGTATGAAAACCGCAATAGCCCCCTTCGAGAGGTTTGGCACAAATACTTGGAGCCACTATTTATCTCATCACCTCATACTACTGAGAGTGATCATTACGATTCTTATTCGGACCTCACATCAGAATATACCGATTCAGAGGACGAAAAGGAAATTCACGATATGTTAATGGGGGACCTCGATGTTACCCTCCCGCCTAATAATAATGCTAACTTCCTTCCTATCACGACCATTCACGAACCCGTCTCACAATCTTCACATCATTGGGTCATTCTGCTCCTCTTGCCTCTGTGGCTACAAGCCGCTCGCAGATTCTTCACTGTTTTCTTGTAACCATCCACATCCATGGACCATTTCCCCTCATGTCACATTTTGCATCATTCTAGGACACTTTTATGACACATGTTGAAATGTCATTATGTCACTATGCCTATCTTATGTCGTAGATCAATTTCGGGTTCGTAGTGTATCATACTGTAGTCCTGTGTATATTTGATATTTATATTTACTGTAGAATTAGAATCAAAGTCTCCATTTTTGTTCATCACTGTCAGTCGCTGCGCTTGCCTCATTGAAATAGGTCGTGAAACGTGTTCGGTATCATGATGGGTACCTCGTGTATGTGGCTACAAAGAAACTCTATTTGAAAGATACCAGGATGCATATCGTGCCATCTCCAACAATCTCTCTTGTAAATACGTGCATCAAGTGAAGCAGCAATGTGTAGATGGTTTGCATACATATCCAACTCCGAACGTTGTTTACTTGAGGATGTTCTCATTGATCCTGCTCATTCGCTTGCGAAACAAGTTCATGATCACTACCTTCCCAAATTAACCCACCATGAGCCCGCCGAGGATCCCGAAGCAACAGAGAAAGAGATAGCGATGCGAAACAAGCTCTTCAATGCGGACGGGTTAGGCGTTGGTTGGTAAGCATGCCGTGTTTAGCGACTCGGATATGATTGTTTTTATGGAATTAACGAGCGAGCCACTGTTCAGGTACACTACAACCAGAGCCGAATATGGAGAGTGTGAAGGACCACGCCCTGCCATGTACAGGATCCTTCGACAACCCTTGACGGATCCCCATTTCAAATCCATCTGCGCGCACACTTCTACCCTGTGCGTTTTCGCTCACATCCGGGCAGCTAGCGGAGAAACTGCGATTACAGAATATAACAACCACCCCTTTCAATTCGGGCGATGGTTGTTCATGCACAACGGTGTTGTCGCCCACTTCAACCTCATCAAACGAGAGCTTTGTGCAGAGATATCGCACGATGCCTTTCAGTTGATCAAGGGGACAACCGATTCAGAGCATTTGGCTGCTCTTGTCTTCACGTATTTAGGGGCTGGGGAGGGCCCAGAGGCTTGGGAGGTCACTCATCCTATTGAAGAGGTGAAGGTGGCACTGGAAAGAGCCATCATTACCGTCATTGGTATTCAGAAAATGGTAGTCCCGAAACACGGAGTACCGTTGGAAGCCTCCAGTTTGAACATCGCGATAACGGATGGTTCCCAGCTACTCACTATACGTTTCCGCAACCATCCTACCCAGCATCCTCCATCATTGTATTTTTCGACGACAGCAGGAGTGGAGTTGAACAGGAAGTTCCCTGGTCATCCTGACCGGGAGGGCGCCGACAATGGAGTACAGAACCTAAAGATAGCTCAGGAGCATGGAGATCACCTCATAGTGTGTAGTGAACCATCCACGTACAAGAAGTCGGAGTGGGAGCTGATTAACAAGAATGAGTGTGTCATGGTGGGACCGGATATGAACTTGCGTAGGGTACCGGTAGATGTTCAGTTTTGACGTCTATCGCGACTAGAGGAGGTTCCGATATAGTATTGTTTTCAAACAGATGTGTTCGATGCGTGAATGAATTAAATCAATTTGTCATATGCAAGAGCTCTAAGGGTTTACAACGGCGGGGGTGTAAGGGGAAATCCTTCCTAGAGACTACCGCCAACGGATTCCATCGTCTATACGTTCTGTTAGATTTCTGTTCAGGACAAAAGATGGAGAACATACGAATGGGGAAGCGGTCGGGCCGTCCAGAATTCCCAATTCCTCTTCAGTGAAGGGTAGTCGAGGTATGACGAACGTTCTTAGAGGGACTAGTAGTAAGATAATTATAGGGAAGCCGATAGCAGCTAAACAAAATATGAGCGGAGTTTCCACAATTCATAATCATGAAACACATGCCTATTGTTTGTGTGACGGCCATTGTCGCACCAAACCCTGCGAGTTGAACTGCTACGAAGAGCAGTATTCGGGACTTGCGCACTTTGCGTAATGGTTCGTCTATGGGCGTGAGAGCTTCGTCTCTGAAGAAGTATAGAATCTTGCGAGTAATTCCATTTCCCTCCAGAGCATCGGCACCCATATACCAGCTAGTAAGACACCTCGTCAATCTAGAATATCCACGGAGAATTTCCATAATCTACTCACAAAAGCCCTGCGAGAACCCCTCGCGGAATAAGGTTCAAAACATGTAAGAATGGCCCTGTAAGTAGCACGAGACAGAGTGAACCTTGAGCCAAGTTAGAGACACGTTGCTCAACAACGGCGATCGGAATTTCGTGTTGGCGTTCTTCCCCTTCGCCGTCGTGTGCGCGAGTCGGATCTGGTTCTAGCTTCTCAGTGATATGGGGTACGGGAAGGTGAGAACGGCGAGAGTGTGTACGAGCAATGTCGTCACTTTGGGATGATGCTTCGGCCCGCGAAGTCGGAGAAGTTTGAGAAGAACTTCTCTCTAGGTCCTTCTTGGTAGGCTGACCCATGACCAGAAGTGACGTCGTATGTATCGGTGCTTGAGGTATCAAGCCATTTGGTGCCGGTACACCAAGAAGTCCGGCAATAAACGTTGTGATTCCAAGTAAGAAAAAGTCGTAGTGGAAACCGGGTGGTTTCCGGAGAGGAAACTGAGATCCTTGAGCCATAAGCGACTGAGATGTAAAGGGGTCAGGGAGTGCTATGATATCTAAGAATGTTGAACTTACAGAAACATTGTGATCGAAGAAGAAGAGAACCCAGAGTGCAAAGCCGAATGGGAACGCTATCCCGACCCACTTCCCATCCAGTTGCCAGAAACGGACCAGCCACTCTCTGCCCCCAGCAGGCTGGAAGGCATGACTGACTGGCAAAGTGGTTGGGTTTGCATGGTTGAATCTACCCCAGTAAGCCATCGCAGACGAAGCAACCAAAGAGATCGGCATGCCATAATCCGCAAGGAAGCGTCGTACGTGCCTGTGGAAGAGGGAAGATTGCGACGCAGTTCTAAAAAGATAGGAAGTGACCAGCATGAGAAGGGCCAAAATTAATCCTACTAAAGCCCCGCCCAATGCTTCCGAAGACCCAGGATCAGACTCGGGGAACTGGCGGGTAATCACTTGTACACCGTATTGGAGATACACCCACGACACGTAGAATCCAAATGTGTCGCACGAGAACAGAGTGACATATCTCAGGAAGTTGCACCCTATCAAAAAGATGGTTAAGGCTGAGGTATTTCATTGATGTCTGACAAAAGGTTCAACCCACAATTTAAGGCGGCCGTAATCCAATGAAGTATAGCACCCCAGAGATAGACCCAACCAACAAACTGCAAATAATTCGGTGCATCTGGTTGACGTTCTATGATATCGAAGATAGTTTTGTTTAGAACCGTGATGGGACCGGTGACACCCGCAATGCAAAGCGGTTGAGCACCAAAGATTGAGAAAACAAATGCAGCCATGAATGATGACAGTAAGACTTCTGCAACACCGTATTGCTGTGTGGTCTCTATTAGATCTAGAGAGAACGCAATCCCTGGGAGAACACTGTGCCAACAATGTCAAATTTTGACCGCAAGATAAGTTTTACAGATACTTACTTTGCAAAGAATATCAATACAATTGCGGGTATCACTCTATAATTCCAGGCGTCCTTCCAATCGCTGAGATAAAACGGGGCTCTGGACCGTATATCATTACAGATTCCTGAAAAGGGTCTAAATCTAGACCGGGGAATGCCTTCCAATGTGGCGGAAGGGGACCTCGAAAGGTTCATTGGAGTTGACTGGTACTCGTCTTGGTTCTCATCGTCGCGCTCTATCGCGGTTGGTCGTGATATGTTAGGCTCCATATTTTAGTGACATATGCAGAAGGTCGTCATATGTCTGTAATCTTTCTTGGAAGATACCGGACTTGGTATGAAAGCTCAGATGGTGGGGGTGGACTTTCAACTTCCTTGTTACGTAAATATTCCACCGGTGTTCATTTCGTTCTGATCGATCAGTAATTTGATAGCCGCTTCCTCGACAAGAGTTCATTCTGCCGGGACCTGGTGCCATATACCTTTGACATTTACTGCTCTATGCCTAACGTCTAACATTGAATATTGTGGTAGTTCTTCCGGTATGCTTCTAAGTAATGATGCCATGCTCGTTGTGTTACGGCAATCTTTCCACGAATGCCCAATACCTTAAGCTGACGTATGCCACCGGTCTGCAAATGGGGATAGCATCAGTCTTCTAAGTCCCTGATTAGGCTTCGTTTTTAGGGTATTACCAGTAACACCGAAGAGAATGCCTCGTTGGAACCGCATGTACTTTGGCTGTTTCCTCCGACTCGTCGGATCCGGCGACAAGTCACAACAAACTGTGATCAGTAGTAGTCCCTCACGACAGCTTGGGAACAAAGTTTGTATTGTAGCTCTCCATCGAAAGCTGGATAATATAAACACGGAATTTACTCGTGATACACGTTTGGTAGGTTGTTGATCGTCTCGACGAGCTTCTGTAACAATTACATTCAAATCGCACAACCGGAGGTGCGAAGTATTTCCTATCATCCTCGGCCAACATAAGGCATTCCCGTGGCCCTGAAAGGGATCAATAATAGAACGGACTAAGAAGTGGATAACATACATGATTGTGAAATTCAGAACGGTGACATCTAGCGGTAAACTAGCGATATGCACCACAGCATCAGCGACATGTCTGGGATCGAATGTCGCCTCTGCTGCTATGCGACCGTCAGGTTGTAGAACGCCTTGCATCTGTCCTGCAGCCATAGGCGTGGTAGCGTTACCTTGCACAAGATACAATAAATATACAGCGAACTTTGCAAAAGTTACGAAACTTACCGATATCGATCTGGGTGCAGCTGATATTAAACGCTCTCCCATCTAAGGCAACTGACTTCGTAAGTCCTGTGATCGCATGCTTCGTCGCAGTGTACGGCAGCGCATGGGGACGAGGGGCGTATGCGGCAATCGAACCATTGTTTACGATTCGACCTATGTAAAATGGAGCCACCATCAGTTGGAGCTTCAGCTCACAGCAATTGCGGATTCCTACCTCCAGTAGGTGTTTGATTTTTGAAAATTTTGACGGCTTCACGCGTGCATAGGAACGTTCCCACCAAGTTGACATTTGTTACCCGTTGAAATAATTCCAGAGACAGCTCTTCCGTTGGGATGGCAGGAGCGCTGATGCCCGCATTCTGCCAGTGGTTAAATTAGAGATGCATTCTAGGGATAGTACAACTTGGGCGAAGTATCTACTCACGTTGAATAGCAAATCCAAGCGACCTGCGGACATAGCCATATCATGAGGATCATGAAGTGCCAGTCTATTGGTTAAGGTTCCTTACCTAATTTACTGATAGTATAACGGAATAATTCTTGTACCGACGACTCGTTGGAGACATCTCCTTCAAAGCAAAGGCATCGTGAGGGATCTTCACACTGACCCTGCGTCTCGCGGAGCTGGTCTAATCTCCGAGCAAAGAGAACAATGGACCATCCCGCCTTCGACAGCGCGATTGCCGTCGCACGTCCAATTCCTGCCAAAATCGAATAAGCATCGTCAAGAAGATTCAGTTCGTCGTTCTAGCAACTAGGACCGCGTCATAGTGCGTACGAACCGGAGGATGCACCAGTGATGATGGCAACTTTTGCTTCTGACATTCTTCCAAGCAAGATACGTCTGCTCAAGTCTGCCTGGCACACCTCTTCTGGACAAAGTATCCCATTACTGGCTTCCGGACCTCACGGTACACACGCGCGGTCCGGATCGGCATCGTGCAGGAAAGCATCTATTCTCCGACGCCACTCAGCCCACTTTTTGGGTCGGAGATCTCACTTCGATGGGGTTTGCTGCTCCGCAGAAATTTGCGATACTGGGGAACATACTGGTACTGTGGTAGTACGCTCAGGGACTCTCACTGTCACAACATTTTCACCTGGCAGCCGCCTATGAGGCTGGCAGGGCGCCTATCATTTCCAAGTGACATATTCCAATTTTGGACATGTAGGTTTGTTGATATGAGAGAGAAGGTGGACCTCCGACCTAGCACAAAATTTGTTTTTTCTGTTCGGTTTGAGGTATAAAATAGACAAACTTCTTTCGATTAAATCATTGTGCGGAACGAGACAGCAGGAAATTTCCCGGTGTTAACCCCTCATCCGCCTCCGAGGCGGTGATGTCAGCGGCGGGTAGCTCCACGTCCAAGCCTCGACCGTCAGCCACATCCCATATGCATAACGGAGCAGCCTCGTTTCTTCAATACCTTCTTCTCCATCTATACCTACATTCCACATACTGTATCGGTCCAAGCGAGACTTCTTACATCTTAACTTCCAACTTGAAGTAATGCCCGGCTTACCTCTCTCAGAGTCAATCTGGCTACTCTTCCGAACACCTCTTGTCCCGCCAGAGCCGGAGAAACCTATAGATGTGCAACTGAGGACATTACGGACGGGAAAGTCCGTCAATAAACAAGGACCAACTGACAATGTACGTCCATCTATTCATTGATAAAGCTTATCGTCAACTGACATATTCGACAGAGAAGCGATGTTGGATCCATTGCTGCTGTCGATGCACCTCGCAATAGTACTAGCTCCGATGCATCCTACCATTCCTCTAGTACGGAGTCCACATCGTACAGTCGATGAACAACAACCCTAGAAGCGGTGACTGGTAACGTAGACTATCTTCCCTGTCTATTACAATTTTATCGACCCTTCTCCCGCAGATCGTCACATTCCTGACTTCCACCCATACATACCCAAACCTTATATGCCATAATCTTAAACGGGGAATATCTATCTCGCAGTTCATGTATCAAATAATAAATGATTCCAATATCCTGGTACATATTACACATCGAATATATGATCTACTATAATAAAAAGATTAAGTTCGAAAGATTCATTATACCACTAGCAGTGGCAATGATATTGTTACAACATTGCGCGGACGTTTTGTCCCATGGGCAGACTGAAAGAAAATACATGATTGAATCAGTCCGTAACACTCCTTCCTCCACCGTCGGCATTCGCAACCGGGTACGACTTGTAGAGGCAATTGAGAGTGAAAAGACCAAAGTCTATTTCAAATGCGTTCATGCCATCGGCGCGCCCTGAACGCCACAAGGGTATCGTATGAGATGGGTATATGAGTAGGGTGTGATATGTATGTGTTGTGTGGGTAAGACGGGTAGAAAAAACCATTTCATCTTGAGAGAATGTCAGAACAAGTTGCAAATCCTAAAGTCAAATTGACACACAATATGAAAATGGCCGCGATCAAGTCTAGCTCGTGTTCAGAAGAACACTGGGCCAACAGCGCCAGCGGTCGCTCGAATTGTGTCTTGCGACGTTGGACGAGGCTTCTGGGGATGAGGTTTGGTCTCCTTGTTGGAGGTGGTTGGGATAACGAAGTATGACTGCATAGCGAGTAGGTATAGAGTAACGTCGACAAGCGTAGTCAATGTGTTGGTTATGAGGAGTATTGCTTGAATACGGATAATGAGGATGAGACAAAGCACATACGCCCTATATAGGAAGTCTAGATAGCACTAAGGACACAGCCGAGCACTGCTTCCAGCGCGATGGCAGAGAATGCGAGTCAACTCGGTATACCCTGACAAGTAGTGACTCAACCGAGGTAAGGACATCACTCCCTACTAGATAGGCACGCAGGTAAGACAAAAGGAAATGAAAGCGATACAGAGTCCAAAGATAAATGCGATGCTGCGCGTCCTAGGAACAACGGCAGATAGCATGCTTCCGAAATGACTTCGAGTCCAGGGTCCCAGGAATGACTCGTTGACAGAGGAACGCGCCGATGAGTTCTAGTGAGTTTCTCAGCACTCGTTCACCCCTGTAGATCATGACGAGCGAGCGGTGGGCACTGCTGATCGTGCTTGTGGACGTCCAGTTTACAAGATGTGGCTGTATAGTGCATCAATGAGGGCAGCTTGCAAGGCGTGTAGACAAGGACAAGTAAACGCCACAAAGGCGGGGGACCTCCAAAATAGGCAACTTCACCATCACGGCAACGCCCGATTTGGTGTTGTTCCACTACGTTCACCATCTGCCTCAGGCTGTAACTCAGGCTAGGGTGTCGATATCACCCTACCTCCCATTAAACACGGCTATTCAATACACTATTTTACCCGCCAGGATACAGCTCTTGTGTTCATTTTTCAGAGATCATCTATCAACAAACCAATGAGCCAACTGATCGGATCCAGCGTGCTCTGGAATCAGTCTGAAGCCTTTCAAAACATATTTTATTGATAAGTCCAATGATGCCTTCTGTCTCACGTCACGCCTCAGAATTCGAAAATGCTCTCCCGAGGCGCGATCCCTTGTGAGTTGCACTTTTGTATCATAAGAATCATATCTAAATTGCTCCATCAAGATCACCAGCGATCCGCCTACGGCTCTATGATCCTTCTTACATCTTTATGGCAATCTTATTTCTGCAGAACTACCTCATCTGCGGCCTCACAACGGGAAATATGATACAAATGATACAAGTTTGGCTAAGTCGTTAAACTTACCAATTACTCCCACTTCTTTCGCCGGCCGGCTGAGTAAGTTTAGACGGTTTAGGTCTTGAGGACGTACGTGGGTCACCTAGGCTAGTCGCGGGAAGATACGGGGTATTGACAACAGTACGTTCACGCCTCAGAGATGAATGACCTATTTGTCAGGAACAACGCAATCTTAGCTTTCGACCCAATTGCTTGGTCGGTGGTGCGAAAACATCGTGTACATGCTTGCGTATATTGCTGAGTATCAGGCACCATGCTCTGCCTAGACGATCTCAGATCCATTGGTTCTGTATTCTATTAATCCTGGGAATCTCGGTTGTAAACCTCTAATCTTCGATCGTAAATGAAGTGCCGTTTGCATCGCAATACCCCAGATGAGCGGTCCAGCGGTGAAGGGTTGACATGGTCCTCGAAGGTATTTGGGCCTTTTATCGCCGTTTCCCGTACTCGGCACTACGTGTGCCACAATTCACCGATCAGCTGACCCCTGTCGTTAACTGGATCAACTATAGAACACAGAGTATTCAGGACTTGACGTGCATAGGTCTAACACTAAAAACATGCCGAACGTTATTTTGAGTTATTTGACATGCAATGTTGGGCCCCTTCTGCTACAGGGATTATCTTAGCACAATATGGTCATTAGGGACCCACGTAGGTTTGTAACTTCTTCTGGCACATCTGAAATGGAGAAGCAGTTGGATTGTCAAGAGCAGTCTACAGAGGTACGGAATGCAATGCTGTTACTACATAAGTTAATGTCGCATGCACTAGGAGAAGTCTATTACTAAAGTATGAGGTTCCGAAATACGAATTTATATGATTGTCCAATTTCAAAGAAAACCCGCGACATAATCCCGCTCCCTCCATCCTCTTGAGTATTGGATATGTTACTATGGTGCGTGCGCCATCTTTGAGAGAAAGTAGTATGGTGGTCTGATCGCCGATCAGCTGAGTAGTGTATGAGAGATGATGCGATGGAAAGCAAAATGTGAATGGAAAGCAATGAAAGCTGAGTCTTGCGTCATGGTCAGTCAAGAAACGCCCGTGTATTGTGAAAACCAACTTACTGAGACTGAAATAAAAATACACGGCACGGAAGGATGATGTTCAGAAGAACACAGGGCCAGTAGAGCTGGCCCCCTGTTTGATGTTTGTCGTCGACGAAGTCGAAGTGCCCGACGGACGAGAGGGTTGGCTTGGCTGAGGCTTGCTGTAGGAGACAGGGGTCTGCATTTGTGCGAACATGGTCTCGATGAAGATAGATAGAGAGTAGGGGGTGTAAAGCAAGCTCGATAGACGCAAAACCGAATTGGTTGGGTAGCTGAAGGATGGAGGAACGGAGAGGAGTGACTAGCCTCTTTTATACCGAGACCTGACTCTTAGCTCACAGTCGACATTCCGGAAACGGCTTGTATTGTTTGCAAAAAGCAGGGAAAACTGCGCCCCCTGAAGTAATTGCATTTACCAGATCGCTGGCCCACAGACATAGAACTGATTCGAATTTAGCGGAGCAAGACTCATGAGTGAAGGGAATAATTGGGGGATCGAGATTTGTCTCCGGCCTTCTCCGGGCCCGCTGATTAGCCCTCGTCCGCCACGTGGAGGGTCTTCTTTGCAAACGGAGAGTGGTTTCAGACCATCGAGTTGCCCGCTCAAACAGGATTGTTGCACAGGTAGGCTCTCTCCTGTACTTGTAACGTTTATCTCGGTTAAATCGTGGCTTTTAAATGCACTGCTATCCGAAACACGATCATCCGACACTCGTCGAGAGCCTTTCTAACGACCGTGGCTGATGCTTTCCAACATGGCCACTTGAAACATAGCGATCCCAACCTCCGTGTTCTGCACCGCATCAACCCCCAGGTCGTTTGAGCGGGTCTGTTAATCAGCGTCATATGCTCAATTGTCTGTTGTACCTGCACCTCTTAGGTTCCTCGCGGCGATACGGCGTTAGTTAAAGTTTCTCAATTCTACTCGCAAGCAGAACCCGTCAATCAATGATTTCACGCTGTGGTTCTTCAGGACGGGGGCCTTTCTGAGGCTTGTCTTCCCATACGATGTGACAATGTCTATCTGCGAGACTTCAGTATCAAATCCGCGGCATCATATCTCCGTCGACTGCTCGAAATAGACAACCAACTATGGTGCACTAGCGGACCTTCTTAAACAGCAGCAGTCTCTTCCGGTTGCAATTATAGTACTTGGTATTTATCGATAATCGGTAGCATTGTGCCCCTCTGACAATCACTGCGTCCGTGAGGATGTGGCGGATCGTGAAATTGTGAAGATGTTCACATCATCTTATTTCAGCTACCTTTGGACCAAAACTCACTTGTTATGCTCTTATTGGAATTCGTTTCTAACTATTGACCTTTTCTGTTTCGTCCTCCCTCACGCCGCTGTGAAAACTCCTCGGATCCGGGTTACCAAATGTCCGTCCATCTTCGTGCGTTCGCGAAGCCCTTGTTCCAAGTATATACACCTCTCCTTGGGCCCTGACTATCGGTACCTTCTCGATACAAGCCACACGTTAATTCCCGCCCCGACCGTCGAGGATTTACACAATCTCTGCGATGATCTTCCCACTGCAAGTTACTTAGAGTTAGAACCGAAATCACAAGCAATCCGGCGGTAGGTCACATACCTGTTTTTGTTAGCTTCCATTTCACGGTGAGCTTCTTGGATCTCCGTCCAGGGGTACACCTTAATGTAACTGTGGTCATTGACAGGCTCTCCGCAACAGACCAGGAACAACACAGACCTTATGGATGTAGGTACGGATTGGTCCTCCACTTTCGCTTCCAGTAATGTGAAAGAGTATCTTCTCCTCAAACCTGCACCGTCCGAGTAAGCTCCGGTTCCCTGAATGAATTGACTATATGTCGCGTGCAAAGTTAACCTACTTCTGTATAAGGTCCGATTGGTATTCTTTAGAACGGCTACGGAGGGTCGAGCCTTCAATACGAAGTCTCTTGTACAACAGTGGAGCTAAATTGAACGATGACACATCCCCGCCTGTATTCGCCCCATGGGATTAAGTGATACACCATCTCATAAATGAATCACACTTACCACTCAAAAGCCCCAACATTGTCATCCTGCCGTCCAGGGCGAGAGCGTCAATGTTCTTTTGCCAATGACTTTGACCCACAAAGTCGATGATTACGTCCACGCCCTTGCCTCCGGTAACTTTCTTGGCTTCTGCCGCGAAATCTTGAGTCTTATAATTAACCGTATGTGTGGCGCCGCTGGGAAGCGAGAGAAGCCAGTCAAGCTTGTCGCTGGTAGATGCTGTTGCAATAACATGCTTCCTAGCAGACAAATGTTGATCTTAGGACAGGGTGCATGTTCTGGAAGAACCCTACCCTTGATAGAGCCGAGCCAATTGAATAGCAGCGACTCCAACCCCCGACGCCCCTGCGTGGATCAATGCGTTTTCTCCATTCTTCATCTCTGCAATAACAATGAGTGCCTGGAAAGCTGCAGTACAAGATGATTAGTTAAATCAGACATGACGTCAGTTGCGACCGTTTTGCGCTGACCGGTCAAGAAATTCTCAGGAATACTGGCAGCCTCGATCCACGACAGGTGCTCTGGTTTTCTCAGGATATGAGATTCGGGTACCGCGATAAATTCTGCGTACGCTCCCTAGGGTACAGGGTATGTCAATGTCAAGTCCCCGCAATCAATCCAACAGAATAAATAGTCGATGTACAACATACCCCCGCTGCGAGTCCAAACACCTCATCTCCGCTCTTCCACCGGGTGACATTACCTACCTACGTCGACGACATGCCCAGAAAACTCGACACCGAGAATGGTCGAGGCCCCCGGTGGTAAAGGATACTTCCCTTCACGTTGCAAGATGTCCATTCGGTTTAGACCGAACGCTTTGATCTTGATGTAAACCGTCAGTTTAGGGAATATCAATATCATAAGAACCGGTCGAACCTCCACCAGAACCTCATCTGTCTTGATCGTCGGCTTACCGGTCTCGCCGATGTAGAGATTGTCGATGGGCCCTTTGCCATCTTTGATGAGTACAGCTCGCATAAGTCGTAGATAGACGTGGAGACAGCGTCAATTGCTTTGATCACGATTCGGCCAAGACAAATGGTCAAGCAAGTTTCAGAACACAAATGTCTGCGCTCCGCCGGTTTACATATAGTTCTAATTTATGCAAACAAATGTACACTTAGAAAGTTTGCTTATGATTAGCAAGCAGGTGATCAGTAATCATATACTGATCGCCTACAATTGCGTCATTCAAGTTAGGCTACCGTGACTGGATAACCGGCGAACGACGCTGAATGCGGGAGTCGAAACCGCATACACCCACCTTCCCTCCCTGCCAAAAACCTTGCAATAGCACGACAATACTCTGTGGCTTAGTGAGTATTTGATATTCTCTTGTAGCAACATAAGCTATTCGCTATCCCGAACGCGAAAAATGATAGGTTTATGTTAGAGTTCTCCCGAAACCTCGTGAACATGCTCTATTTTTGAACTCGAATCATGCCCAGGTGGGACCGCCTGTCAGACTATGGTATGATTGTCGACAAAAAGGGTACAGTCTAGGCAGCTCTAAGAAGTACATTCAAGCTGTCTTTCGGTACATGAAGGCATGGCGGAGTAAGAAGGAATCTCAAGAATTAAAACAACGCGTGAGGATGTGCCTGAGCCTGCCACAGATCGATCATGTTTATCATGGTGTCCCATCAAGCAATAAGAGGAATTGGCTTGCCTTTATGAGTTTGCGATAGATGCAGGCGGGCATTGTGCGGGTTGACAACACCGTCCAGGGGGTTCTAACAACGGACAGAGCGAAGATCTAGGGGGGTTGAGAGACTGTTGCAAGTCCATGGATAAGAGCCCGAGAAATCAATTGAGTTGGAACATTTGAATGGCGACTTGAGCCCACTTCAGGTACTAGCGTCCCATAAGTCGGTCTATTCGTGATATGCCTAGTAACCGAATCTCTAGACCAATAGTAGCATCAAAGTCGGCTGGGCGGAATTGCAAAGGAAAATAAAGACATCCCAAGACATTCAGAGGAATGGTGAATGAATGGTGAGCACCACGGGTTCCCGAGCCCTAATATCCCAGTCCAAGAACTTTAGGAAGTTGAGATCCCTATTTGACAAGAGGAAGTTGGCATCCTGGGCCAAGCATGTGTTGCACTTCTTTGGAGTGTTTGAATTCAGATTGCCGGTACCTGATATACCAAAGGAGATATGTCAATATGGTAGTAGGATCCAAGGAAATTGTCCTATGCCGGGCCGTCCTAAGCAACGACACCCATTTGAACAGATGCAAGCACACGCTTGCCGCTCATGCGGGATGCGACCCAACTGAGCTAATGAAAGGTTGCGTAACTTGCGTACCTACAGCAACATACTAACTTTGATGGCTTGGGTACACCATAGCAAATCATTTCCGAAATTTGCTATACAATCTCTATATATGATTTAGCATCATCTTCCCGTAAATTGAGGGACCCCCTAGTGCGATGAAACGAATCTGTTTATAGATCCCGACTGAGAAAGGAAAAGGAATAAAGGCAAATAGCTTACCTTCAATCGGGACGTGTTCCCAAACTCTCTTACCACATACCGGGACCGTCCCACTACGCCGAGAGGTAGAGTTGAAAATGAGTCAGGCGAGAAGCCGCAAGCCTGCGTCAGGTATGGTAGTAGTGGTACCTTACTACTAACACAGCTCGCCGGATGATTTGCAATCACATTCGAGGGATCCGGAGTATTGCTACTTATACTATTGGGGAAGCATTTGACGGTATTGAGTCTGTATTTGGTGGTTAAGCATTTTTGGTATAATTATATTCGGAAGGAGACACCGACCTACTATAACGTTGTTCCAAAGTTCATCGACATTCCCCACAACCACTGCGGTGAGTAGAAAACAGTGAGTAGAAAAAAGTAAGCAGTGTTGTCGTCATTATTTCGTCGCTAGGTTCGAGAGGATGATCAACCGTGAGAGTTATGTAAATGCGGTGCTGTTGATTGGAAGACCGGCGTTAGTGTTGGTTAACGTTGACTCAGACGACTGTCCTCCTAGGCCTCATCTGTTGGATAGGTTCTACGACGTAACTCGCACAGCATCGCAGGAATTTCCGACCAACCATCGTATCCCATTCTGCTGACAAGAGGAGCTTTCTATTCGTATTCTTGACTGGAATGCTTATCGGGAGGCAATGTAACTGGCCGCTCATTGATCGTAGGACATGATTTGCAGCGTTTGATGGCAGTATGACGCTGCGGCCGTAGAAGTATGCCGTCCACCCCCATTGAAGAGATATGGCACCACCAATACCACATCGGGACAACGTTTCCGCAACCCCGAATAGCTTGAAACATCTCCTCTTGGACTTGCTTCTGGTGGGATAATGCACACGATTGCCGCGCAAGACAGGGCCAAGCGTTTGTTAGAAGGCATTGAGCAGATGATGGCCATGTCTAGGGTCGGAGGTAACTGATAGACTGATCTGTATAAAGCATGTCATGCTCTGGCTGCAGCGCAGCACCAGCCTCACTTTGCCTTGCCCTTTGGACGTCCTCCAACATCATCTCGCACCTCCGTCTGACATATCATATTTCGTCCTCGGTTTATTCCCGTTGTCTAATATCTCATTGCCTCTCTATTATCCCCCTGCGCCCCAACTCTTATACACCATGAGTGCATCGTCAAGTCGCACCGCCCTTTTGTCTGCTATTCCTGGACCATCGAAAACACCGACGACCCAAGCAGTGACATTTGCATGTGCTTCATCGACACTATCATCCCCTTGTTCCACCCCCTCACATTCGCGGTCTTCATCCCCCACACGGTCATTAAACAGCGTGACCAGGAGGACTCGGAGTAACCCTATCAGGGACAACGCACTCGTTGCAGTACCTGTTTTCTTCTAATGCGCATATATTGCACACAGTACGTACTTGTTCACCTAAATTCAATTGCACCCCACTCATGTATGTTCCTCAGGAGAATGCAAATTCTATCACTTAGGCTTTCGGAGCCTCATTTGGAGAGAGTTCCCTGGGCAATAACCTCATATGTAGCCAAGACTACATAGCCGAGTTGCCTACTCCATGGCACGCCCAATCCCCGGCCGTAGATCCAATTCTACTTAAACTCCCCTCTCAGGGCAGCATCATACGATCTCGAACCTCGCATCCATAAATATTCTCTCACACGCATCTCTTTCACTTCTCAAGCTCCTCGACTTTTCCAAAGCTCTCTATTTATTGCTTGACATAGTCTTCTCATTTGATTTCGTTAGGTCATCTCCGCTAATCGTCGCTTTTGGTAGCCATTCTTGCCTTAATAGTGTTGTAAATCACGCTAACCTAATCTGTGCCTCAGCTTCAATAGAAGTTTGTGTAACACAATTTTGTATGTATCTCCGCCGCTGTGTATGTAGAACAAAAACCCTTGTTACTCGGTGTATTTCTACGGCTTTAATAATACTTTTCTGCCCAACTGGATGGTGGTCACAAATCGCGATCGGTCACGATATGACGACGGAAATGATACGCGTCTAGCCATTTCCACGCGTCTTTCCGCTTAGACCAAGCGGTGACGGGAAAAGTTGATAAGAACACAATGCGCCGGGAGAGATGAACACGTTTTTACGACCTCCGGAATCATCATGTCTTGTAACGTATGCCCCAGGAAGGGTACCTTCACATGTTCTGTCTGCAAAATTACACTATACTGCTCGTACGTCTTTCCTTTTGCTATCTATCACTTACGATCCGATCCTCAAAGGTTGATTATCTTGCCTTAATAGACATGAATGTCAGCGGGCTGACTGGAAGAACCACACGATTGAATGCAAAGAAAACCTGGCCAACGTGATAAATATAATGTCCAACCTCAGACAACCTACAGGTCGTGGGACCGGATCTGCGGCCGAATGCTCGGGCTGCACCCGTCAGTTTGAAAGCGGCGATTCACGTCAGGGCCAGGTTTGCAAGGATTGTGGCTATCGATGTTGTGAAAGTTGCTCTGTTCATCATTCTCGAGGTATGTTTATTCTTTTCCTGTTTATCTCCGCCAGCTTGGTCATGTCGTGTGACGCCTCTTTGTTATGTTACAGGCACATGTCGATGCTATAAGTCGAATTTCGGCAAGCCGTATTGTGGAATGGAACCGCGGACGTACCACGGCAGCCAGACTTCTATGTACCGGGGTGACAGGCATCCTCCTAGAGGCGATTATCCGCCCGAAGCGTACGAACGATTGTCGAGACCATGCGAGAATTGTGGCGAAGTGAAGAAAATGCTCAAGAAAGAATATTTGTATCCAGAGGCTTACCAGAAATCGCACAAGCTAACGATCACGTTGGGCATACTAGGCCTAGCTGCCTGGTGGTATCTGTTCACATAGCTTCCGAATCTCATCATGACTTTGCTTCTATCTCTATCGCCACTTGTTTATGACTGACGGCGTCAAGTTTCTACTCTGCTTCGTTCACGATTTATGAGGTTTTGGCTCAATTGACATCATGCTAGATCATTTCTATCTTTGAAGCGTCCCACAACTAATCAACGATGTTGTACGGTTCATGATCATCCACTAGTAGGATATGATGCATCATGTCGGGACCTTTTCGTTTGACGTTGCCGGAGGGCATTGCTTAATTCTACTATTATTACTAGACATATAGATATATTATAGTGGTCATACGCCGTAGTGCATACAAACTCTAGACATGTGGCTGTGATTCTATCTGGGATTAGCTCTAAACTTTCTTTACTCATGGATAAGCACTAGAAGAGAGACACACTCTTTCGGCAAGGGCAAATTTGGTCTTCAACATTTCTTGTGAAACTTGGTGCTTGACTTGATTCTGGGACGGAAGAGCTAGACTGCATAAGCAGTCCTTTCGTAACACGTATTTACGCAGATACCATGTGATGCGTAAACTCGGGAACGGCTCCCAAATATATAGCTCTGCATTGCGATAGTATCTTGCCAACGCCACTATGGCTGGCTTCAAGGAAAAGGGAACTATTCTGTCATCAGGGACTTTGAGGGATCCGCAGTAGTGATGTGTGCCACTGATAAGAAGGTGATGAATACAGGGAGAAGGGGAGAAGTGAGACTGAGATCGAAGTGTCATAACAAATAGGCTATACTTACTTGTTTGTAATGCCAATAAGGAAAGCATACAAACAGATTGTAGTGAGCATACAAGACGAGTGTAGTCGATCAATAAGTTGTATTGATGTGACGCTGATGTGACTTTGCGACTCTTCCACCATCTCCTCCAACTTCTGCCTCTCCTTTACCTCATTATCCATCTTGTTTTCTAGTCGCCTTTCCTTCGTTCTGGCGGTCGTTAATTCTTTTCTCTTCGTTGGAATACGCTTATGGCCCTGACGGCGACAGCCCAGTCTGTACCGGAACGCACCTGGGACGAAGTTATCGTACCAACTCTCCGAAAACGTACGTGATGTCCCTTTTGGTTTCAACAAGTCAATGACGGTGCGAAAAGGTCTCGAAACCGAAAGCCATGTGTTATCAAAGCGGATGTCGGTAGCGTCCATGGGATCTCAAGATGACGGATATCCTTTGGACTCGTATCAACCCAATTCGGTCTATGTTTCACGGGAAAAGGCCGTAGTATCTCCAGTGTCTCAACCTTCCAGACCAAGTGGAATACCGCGACCGAGTCTTTCACATTCAAGAACGGACACCTCAAGTGGTAGCTATCATCGATCGTCCCAGTCGGGTTCCTACCAAAGAGCTCGCACGATTTCCCAGCCTCAACCATTTGATTCTTCACCTCCAACTACCTCTTCACCTTTACCTCAACCAGTCAGACCGTCACAACCTAGGTCAAATTCACCCATGACTCCTACTACCAAGACAACCCGCATACCTATCTCGCGTGGTCGAGCAGGTAGCACCTCGAGCTATCAACCTTCCATTAACGGTAGTATGGGCAGGTCCGACAGCAAAATCACAGTGACAAGATATAATGGGCACGTTGCTGAACCTTCCGACCTATGGCCAGTAGACGAACGCCAGCAACAGTCTTCTGTGAATTCACGTTCAACTCTGCGCACACCACGATCTCAGTATTCAGAACTAGTGAACGAGAATGCTCCGTTTAGTCAAAACTCGATGAATTCCATCTCTTCTCGTAGTGCTTATGATCGGGACCTCGCACCACCGCGGCAATCAACAGATTCTGAAGAAACACCATTCGAGCATTGGTACCGTGGGGACGTTTCGAGGAACGGCGGTGTCGGAGAGCTGCGCGTTGCCCGGAAGCAAGAGATGTTGGATATTGCAAACTATGGACACACGGTGAGGCAGGCTAGCTCTCGAGTTGCGATCACTCCCGCGTCACGATCACGATCGAACTCAAGAGGGCGAGACAACAACGGTTACCTACATGCAAGATCAAGAGCAGGAAGTCTCGGTGCTAGGGAAAGTATCTACATTGACGATGATGAGCATGCACGTACGAGCGCAATGGTGTTTGACGAACAACCATTGACGGACGTCGATACTGATGGGGAAGTCAGTGCTGAAATGGCGGAAGATGAGGAGGAACAGTATACTCCGCGTTTGAATGGGGCCTATTCGCCTTCACCACCATTACGAAGCAACACTCCAACGAGCAATCGTGACCTTGTTAACTTTAAGAGTCGGATACCGACCCCAACGCCAAGGGCTATCGCTGAAGCTCGTGCAGTAACTCCTACTCAGGCAATGAGTCGTGCCGCCTCGGAACCTCCTGCTGCGTCAACGTCCGCTCAAACGTCTACTCCTCGTAAAGCAAGTGGGCCCATCACTGCCTCACAATCTCAGCCCAACGCGTCGCAGTCTAACTCGGCGAAACGGAGAGGGAAGAGTCCGGCGTCTACAACAGCTAGCTCGAAGAAGATGAAGACATCCAAGTCACCAGCGAGGTCCCCACCGAAGAAGAACGAAGAGTACCGACGGTCTGTCGCTCAATATCCTAATCCTGAAGGTGATGACATGGTCGACGCTATTCCTTCTTGGACACAACCTGTACTGCCGTCCGGAAACTGGGATGATGTAAGTGTAGAAAGTATTTCAATACATTGTAGCGTATGAACTAACTCATCTCCGCCGGGACGCCATAGGTTGTGCTTCCAGTAGTAGCTCGGAAAAAGGGCTTAGATGGCCACTATACCCAAGCAAACGGTAGCCCGCAACCCAAACCGCCTCCAGAAACGATCTACGAGCCTGTGCGTTTATCACTCCGTATATATACATCTGTTTCACTTAATGAATCTCATGTTAATCATTCCATCATACTTATGCGGTCCTTTCTATGTCCTCTTTTTCATTTTGCAGGCACCGGGAACATTTGGATTTGACCACACCAAAACCCGACAACCGCGAACCGACCTTCGGCCAGAGCATATTCCAATGGATGAGTTTGGACAACGGAAACGATCGTCTGTGCAAGAGCAACCTTACCATCAACAATCTCCCATGGCGCTTTCTCCTCCCCCAACAACGCCTACGGGTAGTCGCTCAAGACCGGAATCACCTGCGCCTTTCTCACATTACAACACTCCAGAGAGACCGGGGGAAGTCACAACGATAGACATGATACGACCGCCGATGGACCAGCCGTCTCATATGCCACTAGAGGAAGAAGCGAGTGGGGGTTGTTGCAAATGTATCATTATGTGACAATCCTCTTCCCCTCTTTTCTTCAAGTTTGGTGACTACTCAGTTATTCGGCTTTACGGTCTAATTCCCTTCTGGCACGACATGTTCACGCATCGTAACGTTGTATTTCTTCCCACCTTTTCCCTCGGTGCTTCCATTGGCGGTTTTGTACATTGGTGATTCCCCCATACTTGCTCAGATACCACTGTACCATTCGGATTCCCCCTCACCCAGTCATCCTACATTGTTAGGACCCTCACTATCCTTTGGGTCTGCGATTTGTTCGCATTCCTCCACCCCCTACCCCTCCTTACTATCCCTTGACCCTTGACCCTTACCTCCTACCTCTCGCCAGATCTCTATCCAACCCCTACATATTTCTCTACTCTTAAGGTACTTGTAGCATTTTTTACTACTCTAGTTGGATCATTTTCCTCCTCTCTCACACATGATCGTCATCCCCTTTTTATTACATAGGTCGTCAGGTCTTTAGCATACGTTTATTGTGGACGGTGCTTTCTTACTCATCTCATAACCTCTCGCATCTCTTTTGGCATTATTCCCCTTAGCTTTTTTAATACCCTGACTATAGGATATTCTTCCGGAAACGCCCTTCATTGTTGTGCCTGTAACGGTGAAAATGTCCAGATGATAGTATTCTCGAACCATGCAATAGCATAGGTATGACATCGCTGTGGATTGTACCTTCTGCGTCACCTCTTGAAACTGAACTCATATAATCAGCCGCGACAGTTCGAGAACAAGCTATTGTGAAGATATTCTTGAAACGATTCAGGAACAGATATGTTGTGTTGTCGATGATTCCCACCACCAAAACATATAGGATGTCGTTTCGCGGGAACAAAATGCGTTTGGCAACAAATCTATCACCGCCGCGGTCTGTACAAGCCCGCTGAGTCCTGTTTTGGTGATGTAAATCATCATACTCAGGGCTACTAAGTGACCTTCCTTTCATGATGAACAGCACCTAAGTCAGAATTATGATAGCGGGGGATAGCGGACTTGTTTAATGGAAAAGACGTTCTGCCGGTGTTCTAGTTGGGGAAACACGGACACATGTGCATTAATCTTTGACAGAACACCAGGATTTCAACATTTCTTGACAGATGCATGTTCCTGGTATCACTTGTTGCGCCATTGGTGGCGGACTTTTGAAACTATACTTACTTCGATGCCACCAACTCCGCGATCGCGGGCATTTGGACCCTTAACTCCTTTGGCCCTAGCTATAGCATATAGGGTCGTTCATGGAAGTTTACTGATGATTGTATCGACAGCGGTGATCTATTTCACAGCTACCCGGGGCGATTCCAAGTAGCCTTTCGATCTTCCGCTGACATCGGAATATCGTCAATGCGATGAGTGGACAATTGGTCATTTCGACTTGGAGACCAAGAAGACTGAGAAGATTAAGAAGATCAGGATTGCAGGGTATGCTGTGTATGTGGAAAGGGTCCTCGGTTCCTTGCATATCATATGGAAAGCTGGGGCTATACGTTGTTGTATTTTGTCTCACGATCTCATCGGAAAACTGAGCGTACCTGACAGTGCGCGATTTCTGCTCGAATAAGCGATATGAAAAGAAGAAACCCTGGAGAACCCTATTCAAATTCGTAATTCGTAAATACACATCAGCTATGCATGAATACCGCATCTGTTCACAACGTTGAAATCACCGCCGCTAACCAACAACCCATTAGGGTCGATTCCTAACTTCCTCCGTCTTGAATCTCACTTCCACAGTATACACACCAGTGCCCTCTCCATCTGTATCATCCACTTCCACATGCGTCTGATCCTTGAAATGATCAAGGATCTCCCCATCCTTCGACCAGTTGATTGAATAACTTTCCTTCAGCTGTTCGGCCTAAGTGAAGATCTAGTATATCACGGAATTGAGCGAGTGGGACGAGTTTGAGGTCTAGGGTACGTTTCCATGTGGTTGGGAATCCTGGAGCTATTTCGCAGTCTGTGACTATGTCGTCGATCAAGTCGACTCGGCGCAGGAGGGAGTGCCAGAGACCTTCGAGACAGGCTTTACAGAAATTGGGAGTTGTTACGATGCGCATGAGACAATCTTCGTTTGTTGGACGATAGGTTGTGGTGTTTGTTTCCGAGAATCTGTTTGGCAAGCTGGTTAGAAAATATTGACGTATAGACTGAGTTGAGTTGTATACGTTGGGAAGATTCCGTGGTATCCAGGTTCCCTTACAAATCTAAAAGGATCGTCAGAAAATGCGCAACCAGTACTATGAGAGATGTAAGCTCACTCATCGTCTGTACCAAACTCGAGTATCTCCGCACTACATAGTTGGGCGACCCCTTCCCTATCCTTATTCTTCAACTCGAACTTCACCTCATGTTCACCATCCTCCAATGTCGAGTTCCTATGAATATCATAATGCCACCTATCAACACCAATATCCTTCCTTGGTGACCAGTTCAACTGCTCCCCGTCAATAGTCACGTTCAGATCATTGACATTCGGTAAACCAGACAACGAAAACCGAACAAGGTGTCGTGGGTATTGACCAGAGGAGTTGAACCTAACACTCCAAGGGGTGGTTGAATTAAGCATAGTCCAGGGGTATGTTTGCATTGGCATGACAGAACGTTCGACATGGGCTTTGTGAGAGTGAGCAGAAGGATTGGTGAGCCAGTGAGCCCATGGAACAGGTTCAGAGAGGTCGGAAGCTGCGTTTGGACCAAAATAAGCAAACCCTCCATCGTATTCTTCGCCTACTTCGATAATAGAATGTCCGAGCTCGTGTCTAGAAAGGTATTAGGGTCAACGTGTTGTTCATAAGACATATTACTCGCCTCAGTACGAGGGCTCCATTTGCCAGAGATGGAGTGATAACTCTGACGAACAAACATTGAGCAACTTGAGCAAAAACGCATCAAAAATCAGCTTACGTGAATTCACCACCCAGTCCTATGTTGAAATAACACTATATTAGAGATAGGACGACGGGAGATATATAGCATAATGCAGACCTCCGTACAATGGATCGTTCCCTAAGTCATAAACAAAGTCAGAAGACGCCCCCGAAATTAGAAAAGTAACTCACCCATTAGGATGGGATAATCACACTGCTCACGCATGGACCTACAAGCCGCTGTAAACAAGTATATTAGAGGCAAACGAAGATACGGTAGCAACAAATGCTTCATTACCCCGTGCAACTGCGGGTTTACTATAGTAAACGCCTCGGAGCTCGGTACCATCACGGTACAGACCATATGTTGTACTAATTCGAAGGTTAGTGAGGAGAA
Organism: Cerrena zonata; assembly: GCA_038087015.1. Taxonomy (NCBI): domain Eukaryota; kingdom Fungi; phylum Basidiomycota; class Agaricomycetes; order Polyporales; family Cerrenaceae; genus Cerrena; species Cerrena zonata. Next base: position 381,177 of record JASBNA010000007.1, read on the forward strand.
ATAGGACGAGGTTATATGTATCAATACTTCTTGGGCTTTCCTCCGACACCAATGCCACTCTAATAAATAAGGTATCAGTAAGGCTTCAGGATATTTATATATTTGATACACACCTCATTACTAGGCGTGAACGCTGCCCAGAAATTCAGTAAAGGCCTGACCGTATTGAATGTCTGATTGTTGGACACGTCTTCGGCCAACCTCTTTGCATCTTCAATAAATTTTGTCTTCTCTTCTTGCGTATCTAATATATAAAGTAAAGAAGACGGAACACCAGAGGAATGATTGTGACTTACAACCGTCCGAGAAAAATACGAGGTCAACACGGTTCGATGAAGAGCCCGTCTGTAAAAGAGGTTCAATCTCGAGTTTGGGAGTAGGGAATAAAGACGCGTGAGGCAGGGAGAAGGCATGTTGTGACGGGTCATTTGGAAGTATGTCTTCGGAATGCATCTCATAGCTAGTAATACTGCTACACAATGTATGTGCCTGAGACCACAATGCAGCATCTGTGTGAGCTACAATACGAATTGTTTCGCTTTCTTCTTGGCTGTCCAATTTGATGACATGACTAGTTTGGCTATCGAGACCTCGATAATTGCCAAGTTGCCTAGACGAAAGGATTGAACATGCTCCTGAGTCGGCGCGTCGTTCTATTGTGAGTTCAGTGGCCGGTTTTTCACAAGACAGACATGCCGCTTTAAGAGACGATGCAGTACAGAGACCTAAGAGCAAGAACGGGACTATCCGTATCATGGTGGTAGGTTCAAGAGAAGCATGGGAACCTGCTCCTCATGCACACATCTCTAACCCCTGCCGCGATCGAGTAGGTCGGCTTCAGCGTGTTCTTCGGGTTATATTTATATATCAGGCTAATTCTGGTACCAACAGTGCACTCTTTTAATAAAAACAAGAGAGGGTGGGTGTAATCTGAATGTAGTTCTGAACAAGTGTTTCTCAAGTGTCTACTCAAAGACTATGGGTAGCCCGGAGAATGCCGAGCTGAACCGATCACGATCAAGAAATTTCGTTCTACCACTCGCTGCCGCGAGAAAGTAATCTCCCCACTCAGCTCTTGCCTCACCCTCCAAGACGTTCGTTTTCTGTTCCATATTTGACCACTAGGTTAAAGATGGCTGCAGCTAATCTCATAGACGACCGCGTCTCCGAAAAACAGTGCACATCTGCAATCGAAGCATTGCTTAAACATGTCCGCAAAACACAAGAGAAGCAAGAGTTCGAACTTCTAGGAGGCAAAGAACAACAAGTCTGGCTTGTTATAGCCACGAAGCAGATGCATGCAGAGAAGAAACTCAAACCACATAGGATGTGCGTATATTATCATATTCATACACATCTCGTGAAGTTAACATCTCGCACATTTTTGCTCCCGCTAGACCAATCGTTCACCCTTTGGTTGACCCCCGGAATTCAGGCATCTGTCTTATCACGAAAGACCCTCAGAGGGAATACAAAAACTTACTGGAAGAGAAGAAGATTCGTTTCGTCTCACGAGTAGTTGGCATTACGAAACTCAAGGGGAACTTCAAGCCATTCGAAGCTCGTAGACTACTCCTCAAGGAAAATGGTCTTTTCCTCGCCGACGACCGAGTAATTCCCACTCCTTCCCTCGTTGCTTGGGAAAGGCGTTTTTCAATGCTAAGAAGTGTGCAATCAATATTTTACCTCTCGTCGCTCCGTATTCTGATTATAACCTTTCAGGCAACCGATACCAGTAAAGCTTACTGCCAAGGATCTCAAGTCTGAACTTGAACGTGCTGTTAACTCTACCTACTTCCATCAAAACCAGGGAACTTGCGCGTACGTTCCACTACGCAATATTCTCCTCTATTTAGACTAATTAACTATGTATCGTTATTAGTTCTGTCAAAATCGGTCTCCCCGAACAAAAAGCCCGAACAGATCCTTGCCAACCTCAAAAGTGCTCTCCCCCACATCGTTAAAGCCATTAAGGGCGAATGGGATAACATCCAAAGTCTCAGCATCAAAACTAGCACCTCCGTTAGTCTTCCGATCTGGTCATGTAACCTCGGTAACGAGGAAGGCGGAAGATGGGACGGTTTGACTGTCAAGGAGGATGTTGAGATGGGCTCCGAGGAGGGAAGTGAAGAAGAAGTTGAAGCTGAGGAGAAGTCAACGAAAAAGAGCGCTGCGAAAGGCAAGAAGCGGGCTGCTGAAGAGGACGCTGTCGTTGAGAAGCCGAAGAAGAAAGTCAAGGCGGACGTTGCTGACAAGAAAGAGTCAAAGAAAGAGTCGAAATCTTCCGCGCCGGAATCGAAACCTTCTGCTTCTGTTGACGCACCGAAAACTAGGAAACGGAAGGGTACCGTTTCACAGTCTTCTGCACCTGTTATCGACACTCCTGCTCCCTCGACGTCTTCAACGGATCCGGATGCAACGGAAGCGAAAAAGACGAAAAAGCGACGAAAAACGCAAGATACCCCAGTGGAGCCATCTACATCTACTTCTGACCCTACCCCCGCTGCGGTACCTATCACTCCTACCGTCGTTCGACAAAAGAAGTCGAGAGCTTCTGCTGGTGACTTCTTTGAAGAGACGCAAACCACTCCTGCTCAACCTCCTACGGTTGCTCCCCCGCCGAATACCCCCGCCGATGCACTTACTGCGACACCTGAGCCCTCACGTAAGGCACGGACGAGGTCTACTACTCGTGCAAATGCTGAAGCTGCTGCTGTAGCTGCAGCGGTCACCAAGCTTTCGGATGAGGTCGCAGAAAAAGCGGCTGAACCCGCTCCTGAAAGTGATCAACCTGCGAAAAAGCCTAAACGCAAGAAACTTCGCGCGTTGGCTGCTGCTGCTGCTGCCGCGGAAGCTGGAACTGAAGCTACTCCTACTGCCACTGCTGAAGCTACAGTTCCTGAACCCACTCCTTCCTTGGAGGCACCCAAGAAGAAAAAGAAACAGAGGCATATTGCTACTAAAGAAGCCAAGGCAGCTGCTCGAGAAGCTGCTTCAGCTCCAGCCTCAGATGGTCCTACCGTCGAGGATGTTAAGGAGAAACGCAGCGCTTCCGGGGCTGAGAAGAAGAAGGAGAAGGTCACGAAGCGGAAGCGGAGTGGTGGGGAGACTGCGAAGGAGGCTTTGCTTGGTGTTAAGGGTTTGACCTCGTAGATATAGGTTTATGTATCTCTTATATGTGTCTCGACGAGGTGCGATTTACGATTGACGGAGCGATTACATTGACTACAAGATGGGCGCACGTTCATACTCGTACAGGATCTAAGTACAAGTACCATTAACGAGAAATTGGCATCTTCTTCCCTAGGTTGAAATGTTCCTCTAAAGTAGCCCTCCATGTCGGAATCGACCCCGACATACCCAAGTTTTTAATTCCTCCAAACGGTACAGTCTGTACAGCCAAAGGCGGGCAATCGACCATGCAAGCACAAACGTTACCCTGTCTCTTACTCTCGCTCTGTTTTTGCATCAACTCGAGCTGCTCCAATGATTCCGGCCAGGGTTTGGGATATTTTCTCGCCTCTTCGATCGGCAGCGCATATGCTTCCTCTAGCTTGAAGCCCTTTGCAGTCGATCCACCATGGAATTCTTGGCTAGGTCGGTTTGATTTTGAGATGAAGGACCATGGTGCGGGCGTTGTTTTCGGAAACAGGTATTCCTAGGGCATGGATGGTTGCCCACATGAGCATAGCGTTGTGGAACTTGACCCATTTCGCTAGGCGTTGGTCAAGCTCGTACAAGGACATGTTGTCGGGGAGCATGATACGGTCTATTAACCCCATAGGGGTATTGTCTTGTTCTTTCAGTGCTTCAGCGAGTTCCGAGTTGTTGTTACATGATGGTTTATGGGTCTACAAATGTGTCAGTGTTGGTCATGTCCATGCCTGCACGAGAGTACTAGTAATAAACCGTATTTACCGCCCAGTCTGCCTTCTGGCATTCCCTGGAGCAATACTTCGCAGCCTACGAAAGGGAAATTGGGTATCTATTAGCTATGGACAGGAGAGATAAGTTGTAATAGCTAATGTGCTTACCTTGCATTTCGAACACTTCTGCAAGGTTTTCACGGAGCCTTTCACTCCGCAGTTATAACACTACGGGTTTAGCCATTAGTTTCCGTTCTACATTGAAGGAGGTTAGTTGATAAAGACTTTGCTCATTTCAGCTCTGAGACTTGGCATGATGATGGTTTGAAAGATACTTTGATCGAAACTAACGTATAGCAGTAATCACTGGGTGGCGCAAGCCCGTGGGAATGTGTAGTATGTTTGGATAATTGAGCTCAGTAAGATTCAAACTCTACTTGATCCACTACCATAATATTCGAACTATATTTCTGAAGGTAATCCTACTTATTTATGCTAAAAGTTCATACTGAACTGCACTAGTGTAGATATCAACCGACAAACCGAATGAACCCTGTACTTCCTCAGGAATTATCAGACATCATCATTGATCATATCGACGATCGTCCAACATTGACCTCTTGTGCGTTAGTCAACAGAGCATGGATGCACTACGCCAGATTCCATATATTTCGCAGGGTAGTGGCGCAATATAACGCACACAAGCCAGGGGTTACACCCAAGTCCGAATCCGAATACGGCTTTCTTACAGATATCATTTCCTTAGGGGAAGATGTCACCAATCTCATTCAGGAGCTGCACCTCACGCCTCCATCGATAGCACCGACGGCCCCATTGTTTGAGTCACTTGTTGTGACCCTCTTGAGGTCATTCCCGAAACTTACTTCACTCGTCCTTGAGCAGGTGGAGTTTAAATTCACCGAGCCCACGATTACCCTTGATCCATCACTTCTTCCAAATTCATTACGTAGACTCACTCTCTACAAATCTTTTTCGACACCAAATCAACTCATAACCTTATTGCAATCAATACCTTGTATCGAAGACTTGCGATTGTTGGATCATCACTTGCACATCAATGGCTATACCACTCCGATTTCCCAGGTCGCAAGTACCATCAGTCGTCTCCCGCTCACGTCATTGTCTCTAGATGGGATGGGATGGGTATGCCCCTTTATTAAAGAACGGGAACCGTTTCCCTCTAGGCTCAAAGAGTTCAATGTCAGAATCTATGTGACCGAGTTCTGGATGGTAGCAAATGAATTTATATATTCCTCGGCTGGCTCCATACATCACTTGTACCTTATAATCGAAGACACCACTCCGGATGATCGTGAGTAAACTTGGTGACCCTCCGTTCATGTTGCAAACAATGAACTTCTACTTTTTTTAGCATGCAACGTCGTTATCCCTCAGAGTGTCCGTTCAATCTCTCTTCGTATCTTTGCATCAATTTGCACTTGGACTATGGCCAATCCTCTACCTTTCTTCGATTGGAAAAGGAGAGCATTGTCGCAATTTGGATTGGTGTTAAAGCTTCTACAGCGACTGCCTTCGACATCTGTGACACAATTCGAAGTTCAAATTGTATATTCCAACAGTGATCCAGCGGACTTGTTGGCAGATTTCCAATGGCACACATTGGATACGACACTGAAAGGTCTCGTGAAGCTCGAAGGAATCACGTTCAGTGGTAGTATTTCGCGTACAGATAGTAACCTGACAAAACACTTGGAGCAAAGCATCAGGGTGCCTCTGCCAAATGAATGGAAGACATTTTTGCAAGCGAAACTGCCTCTGAGTTCTGGGATACTGGGATTCAGGTAGGCTTTATGTGAGTGTCTTCATGGACACTATTCTTAGGAATCTACGTACTAACTCACACTATTTAGCGACGATGCTTGTTGTGAAGGATGCCTAGATTAGAGTTCTACGATAGTGGCAGGACTTTTTAATTCGTCGTTCACCCTCTGGTATTCAACATTATTGCTATTTATCTAGAGTGCTGTAGTCACTGACATCGGCGGAGACTTGGCGTAATGGCATGAAAGTGTTTTGAGTTTGGAAGGGCAAAGGACGTACGCCATCTGAATTCAGGCTTCAGTATAAACAGATATGTTTACAAAAATCTGCAACTTCATCTCCATCTTGCTACCTATACAGCTCGGGTTACAACTGGTAACGTTCTGGGTTCAACTTTACACTGTCAACTTCATTTGCAGCGTCACGATTCTACTGGCCCCCATAAAATACAATACACTACGATGTGATATATTACTAGTTGGAGGATGTTTCGTCATCTGGCTTTCGAATGAATCGGGTCGGCTGGAGACACATAAGGCAAAATGCGCAGAATACGAACAAGCCCTAAAGGATAACGTATGAGCGTCTGAACATTAACATTGAGGAACATAAGAAAAACGGCTCACAGCTGTGAAGTACCATATGGTTCTCGGTGCAACTTCCAACGTTGCGGTGTATAGGCCAAGTAATATCGGATTGCGTAAAGCAACACCGGTACATTCAAGGATAGAGAATCCTGCAAGTACTCGTCCTAGCTCTGATGGCGAGGCTGCGAGAGTGACAAGAGCTTGTAGGGATGGTGCTGCGGGTGCTCCCATAGAACCAATGACGGTTGCTTTTGTTCAAGAAATATAGTAAGTTATTAAGGAAACTATTAATGGAGGAATGTAAGACTTACAAATCATGATACCAGTCGAGTCTCGACTGAATGAAACGAGGATCATCCCCACAGCATCGATTAGGAAACACATTCGAGTTACCAGTAACTCTTGAGCAGCGGAAGCTACCTGGAAAGCTATTCGCTTCTGCACGAGAGAGGACTGGTGTGATTGGGTACTTTCCTCCAGTAAAGGCGAAGTTTCGGTGGGTGCTAGGGTTCTGTAGAAGGTTGTATTTCTTGTTGGCATAGAGCTTGCGATATAAAGCGAGGAATACGGGAAGGACAGGCGAGAACTGAGAAGGCCCGTGCGACGGACATCACAGATGCGATTACTCCTGCCTAAAGTTATTCAAGATGAGACGCCATACTATATTTACAAGAACGGTAGTCTCACTTCACTTGCACGCATACCAAACATGAAGTCGCAATATACAACGAGCACACTGAATGCTCCGAGTGCGACTAACATCGTAAAGGTAGCGAGACCGAGCCACCGAAGTGTGCGGTCCTTGAAACGAAAGACAAGTGGCTCGATAAGAGACTGTAAGAATACATTTTTGAAACCCTGTTGTGGGACCTCAGCGTTTTCAGATGGTTCGGAAGAGAGTCGAGGGATTTTGCTATTAGGGTATTCGTGTTTCCTTCAAGATGAAAACAGCGTAAAGGAAATAGATGACCCAGCAAGCCGTAGCTATCCCGAAGCAAGTCGCATAATGATCTCCGAGTAGAATAATAGAGACGCCAAGAGGTGCTAGTGCGCTTGCAAACCAGAACATGACCAAAGCGAGACCAAGATAAAATGATCTCGCCGTGGTTGCTTGAACGACGGAGAAGCTGCCTCCAAGTCCCTTGATGAATGCGGAGAACAATAATGAGTACGGGGTACGTATTGGCGGAAGGAAAGCTGTACGGCACTTGTAAGTGATTTGTATGTATATTACGATTGGAGAATAGAATACCTGATAAGCACAGCCATAAATCTCCAATACCATTCAGACAGGCGGCACTCGCCATCACAACCTGTCTTCCTTTCATGTCTGAAATCCTCCCATATGGACCCGAAACTACTATACTAGTGATAGTAGAAATAGCCAGGTATAGAGCGAGATCTACAGAGTACGCCTTCTGTACTGGTAGACTCCTGCATAGGTCATCCTCGGGATATGCGGGGGAAGTGTAGTAGCATATCGTTCACATTCAAGCTCACGAAAGAGAAACATGGACGGTATCTCTATGAAACCATAAGCCAATGATTGGAGGAACGCCAGAGGAAGAACTGTAGATGTCCTAGAACGCCAGGAAGATAGCGCTGTTGGCTGAGACATATTGAGGAGTTCTCGTAGCGTTTTCAGAATGAAGGAGATACAGTAAGAGCAGGTAGGAGACAACTTTACTTTCGGAAGCCTGTGTGGACCCGAAATGACTCAAGGCTCAGAAAAGGATACCCCATGTGCTTGATCTCTTGGGAAGATCTTTTGATATTCAACACAGATATTGATGTTCGCATGATCACGTTCAAGTTTGTAGAATGCTGTACGCGGATAAGTATATTCTAACGCTTGCTATTAGAGAGAGAACAAGATGAAATGTAGGATAGCTCACAGTAAGTGCGGTAGTAACTGGTGGGTGAGTGGAAAGTGCGATTCCTCTTGGCACTGCAGTGCCTAGCATGGTGATCGACAATCGATCAGAAATATCATTTAGCCTGTAGATCACTTCAGGGTTTCGGAACTTTCGGTCAGACATACTTACACATGGCACCAAGATGTTTGTGTGCCATGAGTACATCATGATTGCGTTGAGCATGGCACTTATAAATGAGCCTTTCCCTGACAAGGTATTCATATATTCATGTCGTACTTATTTCCTTTCATTTCCGTGACTATCACTCTTTGAGTAGGTCTACTCATTCTGCTATGAAGACTCCCAGTCGGGAGGCTTGAAATTAAAAACAGCCCTAATCTCTCGAATTCGAGGCTCGTCAATCTTCAATGACTCCAAAGGGAGGTCTCCTAGAAGGTCTTGCACCGAGTTCAGCAAGATGTTCAGGCCTGTGGTATTAAATATGCTCTCAGGCTCCAATCACTATAGCTTTCACTCTATAGCAAATTTAAGACATAGTCCTTGATAGGAGCACGCAGGAAACCCTCTCCCAAGCTCGCGCGCCGACATCGGTATATAGAACAGCGTATTTCTGCGAGGATATGAGTGTATTGACGGCCAGGTATCTCGAGAACTCCTACAAAACACAAGGTAAATAAGTACTACAACAAGATCAGATATAGTGTACGATACAAGCAAGTGATGGTGTAACAAAAAGCAGACGAGAGCCAGTTAACAAAAATGGGAATATAGCACGAGATGGAGATAAAAATACGTCGCGTCGAGCAATAACAAAACTTCTGCAAAGATCACCGCATGCTATGCATCTCATGCCACTCTGCTCTCTTTGCACCGTCATCCCTGCCGGGATGGTGCTCAAAATGGTGAGGTAATATCGAACTCCCACCCTTCGACCGGTCGGTATCATCCAAGTCGCTCTCTGGACTCAGATCGTCATCCCGAGTCACGAGTTCTTCTATTGTCACTGTGACTTCAGGGTTAGGGTGATGGTTGCCTGCAGAGCCTGTCGCCCCTTTGTTCGTTCGAGCGAATCGTAATTGGGACGGGAAGAAACCGCCAAGAGATTGGCCAATGGTTTGTATAGACCATTTGTCGTCTGATGTAACAGTGTTGAGACGACCTTGCTTCTTGAGGTGGAGGGTGATGCGGGACATCATTGCCACCGTTAATCTATGATAGAAGTTTAGTGATAGTGGCGTGGAAGTCATTAGGAACCAGTACGTACAGATATTCCAACCTATCAGAAAACGTAAATAATACAGTGAAGTCAGCAGCGGTCTGTGGTGATCTGGGTGGGGCGGAGAACATACTGGGCTGTGACGTTTTGTAGTCCAGGCGGGGCAGCAGCAATCATAATTGTAAGGACCAAATTAATAGCGAAGATAACGCTAAAAGCAAGGGAGGTGTGATGGTATTAATCAGACGAGGAGGGAGGTATTTACGGAACTGAAGGTGACTTACCTGTAATATAACAATCCGTCTCTGAGAAGTACTCGCATAATTTTGCTAGCAGTACGTTTGCGTATATGCGATAGTGTCCGATTGAGTGTAAGGAGAACAACGACTGTATCATAAAGAAGGGGTAGGTATGCGGATGCAGAGGAAAATCGTTTACTGATTAGGAGAAAAATTAGACCAACGGTCAACTTCAGTATGAGTCACATCAGTCAATCAAACATACGTACACTGAGTCGTCAAAAATCATAGTACAGGCTGTGCGGAACGGTGAATTAACACTTTTGCAGTCGTTATAGTTGCAAACGGATTAGACGTACCATGAATTGGTGTATTATGTCGTACGGCTATTGAAGCGATTGGTGAAATTAGAGCAGTACCGATGATACGGGTACAATAGCTTACCAGCTCCATGCGAAAGAAGCCAGGCATTCACACCAAGTTCAATGGCAAAAACAAGGAGAACGAATGCCAGGATACCGTAGTGCCTTGGGTAGAGGGCGTAGACACTATTGTCTGATTAGTCTCCATACTACGAACGGAAGACATTTTCAGACGGCGCGCACCGTAGAAACATCATCAAAGCTGTCGTGTTCAACCCGATAACAGTCATGCTTCCTTCGTAACGAACAAAGTGATCACATCTACGAAATTTGAAAAAGAGAGCGTTAAGCTTCGAGGCTTCGACTTCGTGATGAGCGGAGAACGGACCTCTGGGCGTTCGTTGCTTGTCAGATGATGTCAGCGGTTAAGAAGGGGGTCGGAAAACGTACTTCTGGGGTCCAGGTCGGAGACAGGTAGGCTTTGGACGCACATACATGAGGGGGGAGGATGACTAGCTAAGCGACCAACAGCTTACCGAATAGATTGACAATGAATCCGAGGGGTGTGACGTATCGATTCTACGTATCACCGTTAGTGGGGGACCGAGAAATACGAGCAGCAGGACTCACTAAGAAGAAAAGATAGACAACTTGGAGGTCATGTTGAGATAAAACTGGGATGTATTGGACGAGAATGTGACTTACTGAGGCCTTTCTTACCCTTCCAAATGTATTCAACCTGGAAAGAGATAAATGAGCTCGAACGCCTATGACACGAGGTAGAAGGGACAGTACCTCGTCACCAAATGTGATGATATGGTCCCAAGCCAGTATCATGAAGCTCACAAAGCCCATGGACTAGGGCGGAGGGGTTAGCTAACAAGATGGGACTGCGCGTATATGATATACATACAACCGTAACCCGTCTAGATAGATTGAACCTAGGTCAACCAACATACAAAATCGGCGAGGAAAATGTCAGCCTTACATTTGACCCGTGTCAACAGGAAAGGTAGGGATCTCTGAATCCGGGTCCCCGGCCATGATGAAGTACCTTAGGATTCCACGAACACCTTATACCGGAGTTTTCAGAGGATTGCTATGGAGGGAGGGGCGTATACAGTTTCATTCGCGAGCATGAAAGGGGATGGAATGATAATAACGGGAGACGCAGTGAGTATATATGAGAGTGTCCATGAGAATGACATGAAGCGGATGCGCTCCGTCTAACTCTGTTGCACAGGAACTGGCTCCAATAAGCGCACACCGTTCGGTCGCAAATTTGCTTTCGAGTTTCGAGGAAGCTGTGATTTTTTACGATCATTTCCGACGTATTCCATTGGACGCCACCGACGGCAAGTCTCCAATCGGGCCTTCACGTGTCCCCCATTGTGGGGAAATAGGAGGGGCGCTTGCTTCCCGTTGCAGTTCCATAACTCCTGACCATAGGGCTCACAGTCGGAACCGTCTCTGCAGTCGTTATGTGGCGACCGTCGGTGTTAGGCTTTCTGTTGTAGTTCCCGCGTTGCTATTCTTCCTGTTTATGCATGCTCACTCTACAATATGAGCATCAGATATTGGTTTTGGGTTTATTCAAGGCAAAACAATGCCCCCCAAAACTGTCTAGTTAAGTTCGGAAGCTCTACCAATCAAACTCACTTTCTAATAAGTCCACGAATATCAGAGATTATATCATAAACATACATAACATACACAGAGTCCGGCAATTTGATGAATAGCCACCTAAACCATCCCACTCCACAGCCCCGCATAACCGTCGCTGCACATCGAAGTTATCACGACAGAATCTAAACATTATCAACAAATGATGGGTACGCCAGTCGAGCAACGAGCCACAATGAACAAAATACGTACTGCCAAGAGGACTACCGCGATAACAATGACTAAAACGACCATCAGGCACAGTGCCCGCCTGCCAGCTCTACGCTGATAGTCATGTGCAGTAGTGAGTTCTTCGGCAGCGCCAGCGGTGTCCACAGCTATTGAAGATATATTCGACTCGATATTGTCTGTCGAGTTTCCATTAAGGAATACCGTTAATGCTGATGTCAACTGTACTATGACGTACCGAGCATTCCCCCTTGTTCTTGGACCAATGTTCCCAAATCACGGAATATTTGGGACAATTCATGGATACCTGTTTCTATTTCTTGAATTTCTGCCTCTCGTTCGTGAATCAAGGACTCCTGGTAGGCAAGTTCTTGTGGCGACAGCTGTGTATGCAGAATCTGTGCCTGCCTTTGCGATGGCGTCGGGCTAGAAGGTCGCTCATCGCTACAAACCGACTATCAGTCAAATGCAGACAGAATTCTTGTCTTCCCTGGATGCGACACTCACGGCGCTGCTTCGTCCTCGACAGCAAGCTTAACGCCTTCGACGACTGTACGTTGTTTCTCCGCGCTTACTTGCTGCGCCCGCTGGAAGGCAACTAATGACAATTGGAAATCGTGAGAAGTCTTCTGAAGTGATGTCTTGAATTTGGGCTAGAGTTCTCTATTACACACTGTAAATATGGCAAACAAGATGTGGGGGACATACTATTGGAGCTTGCAGAGCAGATAACCTCTTCAGATCATCAGAACCACGCTTTGCCATAGCCCGTGTCGTCTCCGTCAAGTCATGGCTATGAGGCCCCAAATATTCGGCGTGAGCAGCTCACACCAATTTGGTAACGAAGGAAGGTGTAACGTACAGCGATTTCCTTAAATTCGTAGAGTCCCGATTAGTTCCAAGCTGGTCAACCAATTTCAGGATCCCCTGAACATTGGAATTGATCTTGAAGACCTGTAATGAGAGCGAAGATTGCAATTGCAAGAAGGTCGCTTCCTCGGTGTTTGCGCAGTAATCTGAAGCGGTGAGGTGGACCGTTGTGCAAGACCTGCTTCTATATCCTGGAAACTCATCCTGGATTGGTATAAAATAGAATAGAATGGATAGTATAAAGGAAAGAGTGTGTCTAACACGCAGTACGGTGAACAGTGGGACAATGACAACAGATTACGTAAGCGTTGGTCCAAAAGTGATCGACTCGGATATCACAGACTCAGTGGATAACGGTTAGTAGTGCGATACTACTACCTCCCAAACACTATATGTTTAAATTTGAAAGGGACCAAAAAACAACCTCAAGTCACTATGCCTATATCAGTGCTTAGCAGATATCCGAAAAACTTGTTATAACGGCGTTTGTTGTCAATTTCTTCCATAGACTATTCTACCGATCGGAATCGGTACTAACCGCGTCTAGGTTCAAGCTCTTGTCCATTTAGAACCGAACATTCATCCAACAGGTTGTACGACTTCATATACCACCTAAGTCATTGTACCGAATGATGTATTTTTGTACCCGAGCACACTGCGGCCTCCCTTAACTGACCGCGTGATCCTCGATGTAGGGCTCATGGTATGTGTTCTATGCATGAGGCGGCCCGCAACGATACCCGCTTGAGTACATATCTACTCGAGATGCGAATGCGAAGGTCCAACAGTGCCCTCATACGGCGTAGGGTACCACAATGGTGCATTGGAGCGCGGTCGCAACACTGGGTCTGGTCGGACACGTTCTGGCATTGTCACCTCAATTCCTCCCATGTCAACTCAAGAAACCTATTAACGTATCCCCATTGGAAGGGTGCCCCAAAGGAACCATCTTTGTATCACATAATGATACTCGGGCGCAGTTCAAAAGCGTCCAGGAAGCTGTCTTATCGTTGTGCGTAACTCAAATGTATCCCGTAACATGACGCTTCTGTCTGATTTTCGCTATTCCCACCGACAAGGCCGGACACTGGCGATGCAATCATTCTCATAGGTGAAGGCGAATACCACGAAACCATAAATGTCACCAGGTCTTCGCCTCTAACTTTACTCGTAAGTGCCCCGGATACCACGACGCGCCACAAACAAACTTCGTCATATAACCCATCATTCTACTCATAATAGGGTCAACTCTCTGCGTTCATCCCGGATGCTGACTCTTCAACGGACAACCTAGTTCAGATTTGGGACAATCAATTCGTCAAATCGGGTATGGACGACGCTCAGTCCTCTGTCCTCCTTGTCGCACCTTCATTTAATGCGTCCTTAATTGGTGCGGGGCCGACGGGCGCCCCCTTGCAACCATTGTTCGGAAATGTCGATTTTAAGGCTTACAATATTGACTTTGAAAATCGTGCCGTAAGTAATGACAGATCTCCGTTCACAGTTTCTACAAGTTGATCATGCCACTTAACTCTAATCTGTTAACACGCTCATCAACCGGCTGTGGCGAATGTAGGCCAATTTTGCAATATCACAAGCTCTAGTAACAGACATCTCATATGCAAATGCATCGTTTTATGGCTGTACATTTGCAAGCTATCAAGACACCTGGTACACCGGGCGTAATGCAAGTACGTACGTAGTTGATAGTATTATTTTTGGCCAGACGGACTGTGAGTTATTCTACAATTTCATCATATGATCATGAACTTACTCCATGATGTTGATCCCGCCTCGTTAAGACCTCTTTGGGTTCGGCACCGCGTGAGACCGATTTTTTGTAGTTTCGGGTTCCTTGTGTGGAACTGAAAGCCACTTCGACTCTCACTAGATGGTTCCAAAATGTGGTCCTTGCGAATCGTGCATGTGGAGGTGGAATTGCTGCGTGGAAGGGCACCAATCTCACTGACGCACCCGGGAATAGATATGGAGTGTACATCGCAGACTCCAAAATAATACGAGTAAGTACTAACATGGTTTATCCTTTGACCGCTTTCAAAATCCGTGTGTAGTCACCGGATGCCAATGCCACTACAGTAACCAAAGGGAAATGTTTCTTAGGTACTATCTATCACTCTCGGGATTCGTTCTCGGGATTTCTGTTGAACTCGTTTCACATCCAGGCCGCCCGTGGAATGATCTTGCAACAACGGTATACTTGAGAACCTTCATGGACGATAGTATCCAGCCCGCCGGGTGGGAACCGTTCAATAGTGATCGGTATGTGAAACTTAAACTTGATCCTTGAGGTTGTGGGGTGCTACGTACTGATGTTCTTGGCTATGATTTGTGTATTAGACCTGTGATCATGAACACGACCTTCTATGCGGAGTATCACTCAACTGGTTAGCAATAATCATAATCTTACTTCTTGTGATGCTTGATACTGATTCAACACATATTTCAGGACCTGGTGGTAATACCACGGCTCGCGTTCCCATTGAACATCTCTTGACTAATGAGGCGGCCAGAGATTTCACGATTGAGAAAGTCTTTCTTGAAACGCCGAAGTGGATAGACTTTGAGTACAAGTATTGATGTACTTCTTAGTGTTTGTAAAAGACCTGTCGCACACAGAAGATTATTGTCATGGGGTTGTTTGTCGCTACATGAAGAATTGTTTGAGCATATGTTTCCTCGGCAAAGCGCGAGAGAGAATACTCCTTTTCTGGAATAAGCGTCTATTCAATACTTGATTTCACTGTTCCAGCACACTGCTCCTCCTTACTCCGTCCACAAATTGTTTCAAGTAAGTTAAGGCATTTCGCAATGTTCAATATCATACTGAACCACTTGTGTCGATTTAGATGAGTGCAGCAGCTGCCACTGCAACACGATCCGTTGCTCAAGCAACTCGTACAACCCGCGGACGTGTAAAACCTGTCAAGCCTCTCAGTCGGGATCGGTATGGACTTCCTATCCCTCATGTCAACATCGTAGTCCGGGACACACATCTATGTCGACTGCAAGACCACTACCACAACACGCTCCGGGACGACCTGATGTATATGACCTACAAGCACGAGCCAAAGTCCCGAAAGCCACCAAAAGATTCCAAACTCACGTATGACCCAGAGAACCCTTATACAAAACATCGTTTCAACCCTCCAAAAGGTGGAAATGTATACTTCAAACAACTTCCGCCAGTAACTACCTCTGAAAATGTCGTCCAGCTGGAGCGAATACAGCTGCACACGATGTTGGAAAGCGCTGTAACCAGTCGTTCCAACCTGCTGACTGCTATCATGGCGTTCCGAGCATTGTCGGGAGAGTCGAGAGAAGCTGGTGGAAGGCACACGGCCGAGGGTGTTGAAATTGTGAAGGCGAAAACGCTTGGTGGAAAAGGCTGGGCTCGTCGTGGCCAACCGATCGGTGTCAAGGTCGACTTGAAGGGTCCGAAGATGTATGACTTCCTGGGCTGCCTAGTCGACTTTGTCCTTCCAAAACTGCGAGACTTCAATGGTATACCCATGGAAGGTCCAAGCAGACCGTTAACGACCCCGAGTGCTGCTACTGGTGTCGTTTCGTTTGGTCTGCCGCCTTATGCCTTGCAGTTCTTCCCTCAAATCGAAGTCAACCAGGATATGTACCCTGAACACTTCGGTATGCACATTCACTTCATCACTAATGCGACGGGAGCGGGTGCGCAGAATAAGGCGAGGGCGTTGGTCTCGGGCTTCCAGATTCCTTTCCAGCGGGCATGATAGTGAGTGTTCTCCCTCATGGTTAGAGAGTATCGTCAACTGATTGTTCGTTTGACTAGGATTACATTACTCTCTACTTTAATACATATCGCTTTCGCAGCTTTGACGATACGTCCTATCAAGTTACTCCTGTCAGTGCAATCTGTGCTCTCTTCGCACAGTCTTTAGCACCGAGCGTTGTCTTACCCAACATATCGTGGTATAAATCATCCTTGGTCTCAATTTACAGCGCTGAGGTACTCACCCTTAATTCCTTCACAAAATGCGCATGTCTGGACATTTGATAGAACCTTGCATTGTGGATTATCGTCAAGTTTCCTGCTAGGTGTATTCTGGACATTCTCTGCGTGGTGCTCAAAGGTGTAAAGCCGAGTGTGGGAGGTCAAGCCGCTACCACTAAATTGGCTAACCAAAGCCTCTCAACTAGCCTGGTCTACAGATCCCAGTTTTGCAAAGTCTCCGTTCAAGCGACCCAATTTAGCAACGGAGATTTTTTACTTATTCTGACCTCGAACCAGTCATACTCGACTCAGGACTTACGAAGTTGACTTTTAAGCTCTGGGCTGCTTGGAGTCACTAGAAAGATCACAACCCTTGCTTGTATAATAGGATCTAATTGTATCATGTACAAGGTCATCGTAACGACCAGTAGAAAAGAAATGGTATAAATCTCGAAAAGCAGTAATTTGTTCAGCCACATTCTCGAGCGGCGTCTAGACTGTCATCTGTACTGGAGGAGGTTAAGTACGACTTATACCCACTACTTAGGTTGAAGTTTAAACTTGATTGTCCTTTCTCTCTAAATACCCTTTGTTCGTTTGAGCCACTTGTATTCAACCCAGTTCGAAAGTTTCTGTCAGGCGCTGTTACCTACCGTGAATAGCGACTTCAGCTAAGCGAGGCATCCTTACCTTTAGACCTTGGTGGCACCTGCAACACCCATCCACCCTGGTCACGCTTGTTCTTTCAAATTTGGTTATCTGGGCTGGGCTATGCGCATACATAACGACAACTCACTTTCACCTTCATTCTTGTTCTGACTAAACGTTCTCTTGCCATGGCTTCCCCATCTCCGAAACTCAAGAATACTCCTTCGAGTAAACTTCTAAATGCCTACGTGAGTGCTGCATCTCTACTCGTTGAGCTAGCGATTAAGGAGTCTGGGCAGCAATTGGGGGACTGTTTGGGAAAGGGCGCGTTTGGACAGGTCTATCGTACGTCATACGACTTGTGTTGAATTGTCACTACTGAAGCTCGATCGACTTAGGTGCGCTGAATTGGGCGACCGGAGAGACTGTTGCCATCAAGGAGATTCAGCTGAGCAATATTCCAAAGAGTGAGATCGGGCAAATAATGGTGAGCACTGTCGTACAGCGTAGTGCGATGTTATGCACTCAACCGTCCTTAGTCCGAAATCCATTTGTTGAAGAACCTCAATGTATGTCTCATTCAAATCGTGTAGATCTCTACTCATCTCCTTTAGCATCCGAACATCGTAAAGTACAAGGGCTTTGAGAGCACCCCAGAATATTTATATATTATCCTGGAGTACGTCCGCCACATATCCTGGAGTACGTCCTATTCCTAAACACACACATAGATTTTGCGAGAATGGTTCCCTACACAATATTTGCAAGAGATTTGGAAAATTCCCTGAAACCCTTGTTGCTGTCTACATTTCCCAAGTCCTCGAAGGACTCGTCTATCTCCATGACCAGGGTGTTATTCACCGAGACATCAAGGGTGCGAATATTCTAACGAACAAAGATGGTTGTGTCAAGCTTGCGGATTTCGGTGTTGCCAGCAGTACCGCTGCAGGTGCTGTGCGCGACGATGCTGTAGTAGGCAGCCCGTATTGGAGTACGTCTACCTTAGTTGGAGGTATATTGTTTTCACTCTAACACTCTTGTGCAGTGGCCCCTGAAGTGATTGAACAATCTGGTGCAACAACAGCCTCTGATATTTGGTTTGTGGTCGTTTACATGTCGACTGGTTGAAATTTGAATTGACTCACATTTCTTCCCAGGAGTGTCGGTTGTACTATTATTGAGTTGCTTGAGGGCAAGCCACCGTACCACTTTCTGGACCCTATGCCGGCACTCTTCCGGATTGTCCAAGACGACAATCCCCCCATCCCCGAAGGTGCTTCTCCAATAGTGAAAGACTTCTTATATCACTGTTTCCAAAAGGACTGTAACTTGCGCGTGTCGGCTAAGAAATTATTGAAACACCCTTGGATGCAAGCTGCCAGGAAACAGATGGCTGCTCATGGTCAGACGAGTGTAGGACTCGACACGTCTCGTGGTGATAATGGACGACCCCTAAGCAATTACAATTACGATGAGGCAGTGTTAAAAGTTCAAGAATGGAATGAAGCCCTGAAATGTAAGTGCAATCGTAGATCCATTCCTCGGGAAATTCATCCGTGATCGAATAGCCCCGTCAAGACCTTCAAAACACCCACAACGTCGGCGAGAAGCAGCTAGACGTCCAAGTTCTCCGCCTCTTCAACCGATCGACTTTGGCTCTCCTATCCCTCCTGCTCTCTCATCTCATCCTTCACAGACATCTCTTGCTTCCGCTTCAGCGTGGAAGCCAACTCCGGCACCTGCTGCCAAGACTTCAGCTCCCGCCGCTCCTTTAACTCAAATACAAGCTCAATTACCCATGCCGTTCGTATTGCAACCGCCTGAAGAGCAGACCGATAATTGGGACGACGATTTCGAAGAGGGAATATCCTTCTCTAAGCTGCAGGGTAAATATTGTTAGTTCATTACGCTTTTTTATGTGTCATTAAATTTCTATTTCCATTCAGCCTTGGAGAAGACCTCTACTGATGATGAAAAATCGGAGGAAGACAATAACACCCAAACCATACGTCCAACACGAAGTCCGGCAGGCTTGAAAAAGACGGTACCTCTCCCGGTAGCCAAACCTCCATCTCCAGGATTACCTCCCGTTGTTGAAGACTACTCAGACCTTGGGTTTGATGAAGATGACGATAAACTGCAAGAAAAGGTAGCTCATTTCAAGGTAAACTCAATTCCGTCAACTCCCTCTCGGTGTAGTTTATTCACCCGCTGTAGATGAAGAATTCGTTCAGAAAGGGTCTCTTTCATCCGGACGACATTAAGACCTTCGGCCTCGGACCACCATCTCCCGGTCCCAAAACAGCTCCTCTACCAGGTCTTACTCATAGGAAGTCTCGACCATCCCTTAACATCCTTTCATCGTCACCCGGAGCGGGGCCGTCAGGGCATACTCGAACAGCCTCGTATGGAGCTCCTAGCAATGGCAATGGCTCCTTTGGACGCACTGAAGCTCGAAGATTAGCCAGTCAACCTGAGTTTGGCAAGTACACTGAAGATGACGATGATGAAGATTACGACGATATTTTTGGAAAACCTGCCAACGGATCGAGTATGTTGTGCCGTGTTCATAATGAAAGTCAAAATTGACGAATTTGATGTTAGGTTCCCAACCTATGCAGACGCTGCAGTTGAATACACGACTATCAAATAAATCCTGGGTACGCACTATTTCTGTCGGTCATTTTACCATGTTATTGATATAATCCTTCTATAGCTTGGGGACGAAGATGACGAAGAGGATCCATTCGCGGAGGTATTAGACATTACAGAATAGATCGGTCTCATACTGAAATTTGTATCTCCCTAGATTGACGAAGGCTTTGCAGAAGAGGATCTAGAGTCTAACCTTCAACGAGATAAATATGCGCGGTTGTGTAATACCGTCAATACCCTCATTGATGAACTCACGCCGTCAGCACCTGACTTTCAACTGCGTGAAGCCTGTGATCAATTGGTGGGATTACACGTTGATTTGCAGATTCACCAAACGCTAAACATCGTCTTATAGCTCAATATCATTATCGAGACGCCAGAGATGCAATCCCAACTCGTATCTGAGCATGGGATGCTTGCGATCCTGGAAGTCCTGGAAGGAAGGTCGGCTCGCGACGTCTACTACAAACTTCTCCAGATCGTCAACGTGGTATGTTTCATGTCCTAAGTTCCATGTCACCTTGTTTAACTATTTCTTATAGCTGGTCACAGAAGACATGGCGTTTTTGGAAAGTTTCTGTCTGATTGGGTACGTCCTTTTGCCTCTCATCTAGTGATGTGCCAAATAACATTCTGCTGAAGTGGTATCCCGGTCATCATGGGATTCACCTCGAAGAAGCATCCTTCAGAATGTCGTCTGGAAGCTTCAAAATTCATTCAACTGCTATGCCACGCCTCAGTTCTCACTTTGCAGATGTTTATCTCGTATGTCTCTCAAATTGTATTCTTAGTCTCTAATTTAACTCGTTTACACAGGTGTCGAGGTCTGAAGGTCCTCGTAGATCTCTTGGACGAAGACTATACTGAGCAGGCCGAGCTGGTTGTTCACGCCCTAAACGGAATTGGCAGTGTGTTTGAACTCCAAAGTCCCACAACCAAGAATGACTTCTGTCGGATGTTCATACGAGAAGGGCTCCTTGATCCCCTGTCTTCTGCGCTGCTGAACATTATGACTAGCCGCGGTGACGCTGCAATCGAAATGAACCGCAAGATCATCCAGATTATTTTGGTCTTTTGTCAGGTATCACAGTCCGATATTCACGTACGGCAAGCCCTTGGAACTCGCAAGGTCGTTAGAAGTACGCGGTCTTCAACTTTACTAGATTTATCACAAAACTGACACCATATGTCTAGGGTTACTTCGTGCATGCGAACTACTTGAGCCACAGTATCTTGTCCAGATGCTAAAAGCCGTGAAGCATCTGTCTATGAACGCTACCCTTCTAGAGGTTCTTCAGAACGCAAATGCCATCGAGATCCTCATCAAGATTTTGGACGAACAAAGCTCTGGTCCTTACAGTGCCGTACGTTCATCTGTATCCTTTCCACCGTTTCCAAGTATCCTCATGAGCGATTTACAGGAAATGTCCAATCACGTCTTCCAAACGTGCTACAATCTCTGTAGGCTGAACAAGTCTCGACAGGAAGAAGCGGCTCAAGCTGGAATCATACCCAGTTTGAAGCGAGTGATTGATTCGCAGTCACCCCTGAAGCAATTCGCTCTACCGATTTTCTGCGATTTGGCTAGCGCTGGGAAGAGTTGCCGTATCTTGCTTTGGCAACACGATGGTCTCCAGATGTACTTGCGACTATTGACCGACCCATACTTCCAAGTTAGCGCCTTGGAAGCCATTCTTTCCTGGTACGTGATCTTAGGTTTTTCGACCAATCGTATTACTAACTAGAATGTTAGGCTGCAAGATGAGACTGCACGGGTTGAAGACGAGTTGCTGAAGGCTGAAGGCCTGGATGCACTGTTGCGTTGTTTCGTTACAGCGAAAGCGAACTCCTTCGAGAACCTGCTAGACCCCTTCCTCAAGATCTCTCGTATCTCGAACGGTATCACAGTCGGCATCGCCAAATCCCAGTTTATCAATCGTATCGTGGAGAAGCTCAGTCACAACAAGGCTGTAGTTCGACTCAACCTTCTTCGTCTTCTCCGTACGCTATGCGACGTCCATCCCAACCGCGCAGTTTTAGTAGAACGTTACAGCCTCTACGATATCGTTCACAAGCTGAGTCAAGAGGACGGCGCTATCCTTGTACGTGAGCTGGCGAGAGAGATCCTCCCGAGTCTCGCCCCTGCGATCAAGCCACTATCAGGCAGAGCAAGCAAAGGTGCCGAAACACCGAGTCGTGCTATTGCTCCCAAGAAGAAGATGAGGCGCACCGCGTCGGATACCCAAGCTGGTCTCCCCGCATCCTTTGGTGCTCTAAACAACCGTGCTGCTGGACGTAGCTCTGGTTTAAGCAAACAAAGGTTAAATGATATTCCATGGCAACAAGGAGACAAAGAATAGTCTCCTCAATTGCTGCCTCTTAATATGTACAATTATTGAACTGGTGATCGTTACTAGTTAGCACTCTCGTTCCTCGCATTTTTCTCTTTCGCATTGTTGGCATACACTCCTTGAAGGGTTCATGATACATAGTCATTCATTCATCCATTGCATTTTTCTCTCTTACTCATCCTCATCGGCATACATAGCTACAGCATCGTTATATTATCCCGTTTACTTATTGTAACACGCTAGATTCGGTCACTGAGGGTACTAATCATGAGTCCATATATGGAAATTGTGTTTCCGGATATGGAGGTTCGTTATACATATATGGTAAGTCAGGGAAGCGAGGGATACACTGGTAACTGCAAGAAGTTTGGTAACATGTAGCGACATATGGTACGATAGGCTGGCATGGGGAACTCATATACATGATCATACGAGGGCATACGTTCATAGATTGCATCAATCCGCATAATGAAGCTATGGTTTCCCTAAGGTCCAATCTCCGGGACTGAACCTAATAGAGGACCATTTGAAACTGATAGAATACGTGATCAAGTTTCGAGTAGGAATATTGTATGATTTCCAGTCGTTCTGAGAGTGATTTTCCAGCTCCCTGAAAAAGCCCGTCAATAAAGATCATCGCTGCAGGTGAAAAGAAATCGTACTGAGTCTTGGATTACAAGATCGATGATGTTTTCCATTTGACCAAGATCTGCGACAATCTACATTTGACGATGAGTAAGCTTGGGGATAGAGCTCCTTAAAATAAATACTTACCGAGGTCCAGATAGTACCCATGGCACCCAGCTTGATCGCGATATTCCTGATATCCTCCAGGCCGACGTTGTTTTTGATATCTTCGAGTTCTCTTTCAAGAACCTCACGACGTTTCTTCTTCTCGGCCCATTCAAAAACAGCCTTGCGTGCCTTTTTCCATGCTTTAGAGATTGGAAGTATCTGAGAGAGCATGTTAGCAGAGCAAAGACGCGAGTGTGTGCAATCATACCTGAATCATGGTAGGATCAAAGTGACCATGCACAAGGGACACTATTGTAAGGGCAGTTCCCGCTGCAGTCAGGGCAGCGAATACAACGTGTAAAATTATTATCTGGATGAGGGGTTAGATAGTGTTGACATTCAGGATAAATCAATATATACCTTGAACTTGAGCCTATCGAACAGCACTAATTAATGAGAGAAAATACAAATAGTCGAGATAGACGTACTGGCCCAATTGAGCATCAACCTCACTCAGCATTTCAGCATGCTTTCGAAAACGGGCAAAAATGTGATAGAGTTTGTGTCTGTTCATCAGCTTCTGCCATTCTTGACCGAAAATGTCAAGCTGCAGACACAGATTCTGTAACCTATCGGTGGTGTCTCGAGAGGCATCTTTGTGGTTTGAAATGGACTGCGTTGTATGAGTAATGTAATATATTTCAATGAAGAATATTCCCTAGCAAGGTAGTGCCACTCACGTTACGATATGCTGCAATCTCTTGACGTTTTTGGACGAGAGGTATGGTGTGGTCATGTAACACAGTCTCCATGAAAAGGTTGAAGTCTATATACAAGTGCAAGAATATGAAGATAACATGAACAATAGTCTCGTACCATTGACAGCCACTCGGGCAGAGCCTGCAAGGTCCTTGGAGTCCCATATAATCTTTCTGAATGACTGCAGACATAATTAGTTATTCATAGTTTGCTATCACTCTAGACTGATACCGACCTGGCGTATTGAATTCCAGCTTGCTTGAAGTCGAGTTACGTCGTCTGCAAAGTTTGCTGAAAGCGTTGTTGATACAATCGCCAAGTTACGCGACACATTTTCAAAAGATGCGTAGATAGATCCAATGTCACTTCGTAGTCTCTGGACCTGTTCAATGAGATTGTCGTGAGACATGGGAGTAGCTGGAGCGGTCATGAGAGGACGATAATAGATAGATAATAACAGGTTAAAGGAGAAAGGAGAAAGGGAGGTAAGAGTGGAAGAAATGAGTGACAACTGAGAGGGAACTAGTGGCCTTTCTTGTAGCTACGCAAGCCATCTTATACCTACCTTAACAGCGTCTACAGCTACACGCTTGAACTGCGAGACAGTAATTCATAGCACTTCTTCTATGGATCAGAGTTCAGATTACCGTGCCGGGGGATTGCATAGATCTGCGCTGAAAATATTGACAGATTCTTGCATCGGCTATTGGCGATTTCGTCACTGGCATGCATCTCCCTAAAGACTGAGTGTGATCCACGCATACAATCTGGTGCGAAACATACAGCAAAGGGGCTGCCAAAGGTCAAACAAATCAGTTTCATGGATACGGTCGTGTGCAGGAGGCGTCCGCACCCTTGCCTTGTGTACGGATCTAGCGCTATGAGACTGCAAATGAGCGTTTCTGTTTTCAAGAACACGTTGTTCTACCAACAACTGCAACTACTACACCGTCCCTGTAAATCCTTTGTTGTGGTGCATGCTAAGAGGCTTAGAGTATAATCCATCAACTTGCTAATGACGTTGACAGCTTCGGAGAAACATCGGTCATATTGTCTCTAGAGTGCTCGAAAACATATTGAAGCGGTTAGAATGCCGAAAACATATGATTCGTTAGATCAGAGTGTAGGTAAGCAAAGTGCGTAATTTGAGCAAGGGCAACCTGTTCCGTACCACCACCCGCGGGGAGGAGCATTTCCTCCATTGACCTATCGTCAACTCTAGTATTGACGATGTCTAGCACAGGTATCCCTTCACAGCTCCCTCAGCCACTGGTGGGGAATGCAGCACAAGAGCCATGTTTCCCCACTCCGACCGGGTCGTCTGGTATACGACGACTACTAAGTTCCGTTGTGTCAAAGGCACTCCCCAGACCTATACACATCCCGAACTATGTATGGTGTGCTCTCTTCACCGCCATTGGTGGATTCATCTTTGGGTTCGACACCGGTAGTATCGGACCTATAACCATAATGCCAAAATTCCAAGCACAATTTGCCGATAAAAATACAGGAGTCATTTCCCCTACAGTGCAAGGCTTGATTGTGTCCAGCATCCTGCTAACAGCCTCCCTTGCGTCCCTCGCCTCAGGACCATTATCCGACCGAATTTCCCGGACACGCACAATCGCCGTCGGTGCCATTGTCTTTGCAGTAGGTAGTGCTATTGCATGTTCTGCAAATACTTTGGCACAGCTTTTTGTGGGGAGAGCGTTAGCTGGCGCTGGTGAAGGTTTATTCATTTCTGCTGTGACGGTATATGCAATCGAGATAGCGCCTGCTTCAAGTCGAGGAAGGTTGGGCAGTGTGGTTCAGCTACTTATCACAATCGGAATTGCGTCTGGTGATTATGCACGCGTCGTCCTCATTGTAGCTAGGTTTCTGATAACACTTTCTCTCCAGGTTATTTCGTCTGCTATGGAACTTCTCGCATTGACTCTTCCCTTTCATGGAGGTTCCCGCTTGGGATGCAGTCAATAGTCTCGGTCATTCTAGCTGCAGGATGTCCTTTCTTACCTCATTCGCCTCGCTGGCTGCGACATGTTGGGCGACGTGCAGAAGCAAATGTTGCTTGGGAACGTCTCGGTGTCAGTGCCGCTGATGCTGAAAAGACAGAGGAAAGTGCCAATCGTGAACGGGAACGTGTTCAGCGAGGTAGCGTTTGGGAGGAAGCTCGTGCGATGTGGGAAAAGGACGTTCGCAAACGTACAGCTTTGGGTGTCTTTGTGATGGGGATGTCAAATGTGAATCGTCAACTTTCAGCGTTTGATGTGTGGTCCTCGAGCTGACAATCTTGAATCTACCCGCGTAGGCGTCTGGGATTGACGGCGTTCTCTACGTGAGTGCACCTGCTCTCGCAGCAAGATCCGTCTTCGACTTACTTACATGATTTTTTCTGACAGTATGCCCCTGTGTTGTTCGCTCAAGCTGGTCTCCCGGGAACGACTGCCTCCTTCATTGCATCAGGTGTATCCGGTCTTGTAAATGTTGCATGCACCGTTGTCGTTCAGTTCTTCGCGGACTCGTGTACGCAATGTTTTCCTTCGTCATTTTTTTGATTCCGCTTTACTAACAATTATCTGCTGTCATGTAGGGAGCCGTCGCTCGTCAATGATAGGTGGCGGGCTTGTAACAGCAACATGCATGCTTACCATTGGGTCACTCTACGCAACTGATGCTTCCAATACTGATGCTGGTCGGTGGTCTATCATCGTTCTCATCTACATCTTCGTCATAGGCTTCAGTTGTACTTGGGCAATCGTCACCAGGATTATCTGCTCTGAGATCCAACCTATGAGAACAAGAGCAGCTGCGACTAGCTTGGGACAATGCGCCAACTGGGTGAGTTGCACGTTCTCGTCTAAATGATCTTCACCATTGAACTAGCTTTCTTGTGTGTTCGCCTGTCTTTCATAGATTATCAATTGGGTCATCGCATTTACCACCCCCCTCTTCCTCGCCCACTCCTCCTCAGGTCCCTACTTTCTCTTTGGAACCTGTTGTCTCATCACCGCTCTGGTCTGCCTCGCATACCTCCCCGAAACCCGTGGAGCCACACTCGAAGATGTCGACAAAGCCTTCATAGTGTCTCCCTGGAAATCTCTAATGCGCAAACGTCGACTTTCCGACCCAGGCACGCTTGTTCCTGCAGATGTTACCCCCGCCGCAGCTACAGCTAGTGAACTTGCAGCGAGCACCCAAGAGATACCCATAATGAATGATGCTTATGAAATGCATGTGCTGAATGAGGGAAATGACGAAGATATTATTCAATATGAGATTGACGAACTCAATGAACGTGAAATGGAATTATGGGATACCGTTCAGATGCCAGAGGTTCGATACGATGATCCCTGGCGTGATGTTTACAGACTGACCAATGTACACCTAGCTCACAGCCGTATTTACTGATGTAGAAGGCTTGAAGTAATAGGTAATAGTCTTTTGTTGATCGCACGATTGCTTTTGCTTGTGGATATGATTAACTCTGACGGACGGGCTTTAGGCAAGGGATAAAGAATAGAAAAGTACTTCAATTATCATCTAACAAAATAACAGTAGAAGTAACGAGGGTGTAAGTATTTTGATCCGTCATCCTAAAGATTACACTTAGATCAACGCCAATTACCAGAACAATGATTGTACATTGCACATACCTTCCTCTAGTAAACCAAGGACGACATGTCCGCACGGATACGGTTGTAGTCGAGGAGACCCTCAACGGGTCCAAGTGCAACCATAGCAAACTGAAAAAAAGAAAAGTCAATTATGACATCACGCTTGAAAATAACGAATACTTACGTCCTGATCCCACAAGTACTTCTGAGCTACACGCTTGATCTCGGCGGGAGTAACAGCGTCAACGGCTTGCTCAATCTGCTTGGGCGACATTCTGCGTCCACTGGTGACGAGTTGACGACCAATGTCTTCGGCAACAGCGGTGGAGCCGTCTAACGAAAGAAGCAAGCTAGCCTTAAGTTGGCTCTTGGCACGCTCAACCTCAACGTCTGTGGGAGCGATCGACATGCGGGTCCATTCACGGAGAGTGAAGTGCATCAAGTCATCCAAGTTGACGAGGTTCTCAGTCACGAGGTAGATACCCCAGAGACCGGTGTCGGAGTAGGAGGTAGAGAACGACATGAAGCTGTTGGCGAGGTTGTTGGAGGAGATGATGTTAGAGAGGCGGGAGGACATCAAGCTGGATGAGCCGAGTGAACGATCCCAGTTGCCGAAAATACTTTGCATGACGAGCATGGGGTAGTAGTCTGGCGAGCTCCAGCCAACACCCTCGACGGCAACAGCGATATGAGCGGTCGTCAAAGTGTCATCACGAATGCGAACTTCCGAGCCAACGAATTGGGTCTTGGGGTGTGCTTGACGGCCGAGAGGGATGGGGTTCGAGGAGACAGGGAGGGCGGAAAAGTGCTTCTCAGCGAGTTTGACGAGTTCGCCATGGTCAACACCACCAGTACCGACGAGAACCATACGGTCAGCAGTGTAGTTGGTCTTGATGTAAGAATCAAGGTCATTTCGGCTGATAGACAAGATGTTCTCCTTGGGACCAAGGATTGTTCTGCCTAATGGCTGGTGTTGGAACGCAACAGCGTGCAGGTGATCGAATACGACTTCCTCGAGCTGCTTGTCCACCTCCTGCTGTTCCCTCAAAATAACATCCCGCTCCCGCTCAATTGCCGGATTGTCCAACTTTGAGTTTTGAAGAATGTCCGAGATGATGTCGACAGCTGAACCGACGTCCTTGCGGAAGCTCTTGGCGTAGTAGACAGTTTGTTCACGAGAGGTGTAAGCATTGAGGTGAGCACCGAGGTTCTCGACCTCGATCTCAAGTGCGTGCTGGCTCCGGCGGTTGGTACCCTTGAAGGCCATATGCTCCAAGAAGTGAGCAGTGCCGCTCGTCTTGTCGGTCTCTGCCCTCGAGCCTGCATCAATCCAGACACCGACAGTTGCTGTTTGAGCATGAGGATGTGATTCCGTTGCGACAGTCAAGCCGTTCGGAAGGGTGGTGGTTTGAGTGAGAGGTGAGGTGATGTTGGCTGCTGTCGCAAATGACCGCAGGGGTCGCTGCTAAAAGTCAACGTCAGTAATGAAAGAAAGTAAACAAGACATAGCGAGTGCCAAAGCAAAGGTGGCTGCAGAAGTATGACCAGAAGCACATGTCTCCGTAATCTTTCTGAGCTCTGCCCTTCAGTTCACCAATGAGACTACTCACCGGTTTGCGCGCAGCTGAGCGCAAAGCACGCCCGAGCGAAGCAGAAAGTGTCCGAGGAACCATCGAGGTCGTCGTGGAGAACGTTGAAGACGTAGCTCTCTCTCGGGAAATTTCGGTCTTCTTACCGCGCCGTCACACCGTGACATCCCGCTTCTGGATGTGACTCATGTGACGCCCATCCAATTGCTTTCGTTCAATTTTAGGTCTGTCACCGCCATGTCAAGATATAGGTACATATATTTAAACACACCCACTGGGTGAAGATTTGAATACTCCAATACATGCAATAATAACTTCTAGCTATGAAACAATTTAGTACTGCAGGAATTTTAAGAAAGGATCTAAGTATACACCTTCAAGTTCACGATTTCGTTCAAGGCGACACACAAGAGACTCTACATGAGACACAGTTTCTAGGAATCATTGTAGATGACAAATATTTCAGTTCGGTGGGGATTTCGCAGCTAAGTACGCTGGAAGAGTACGGGCCATCTAATTTATTTATCGTATTGATTTAAACTTCTTACTACCATTTGCCTATAACTACTGGTTGCTGATGGTGAAAGTAACGGCTGGATCATAAATGGGGAAGTCGAAAAGATGTCATAAAATATATAAATCGAGAACGCTGCAGAATAGGAGTGGAATGACGAGAATGCGCTATGGACGTGTGTGGAGGGGGATCCGAGTCGAAGAGGGAAAAGGGCATATCAATTCTTTCGGAAGGTAGATTTATCAAGGAAGTAATGGCCGTATCTGATTGTGGAGAATAAGAAAATGAAGTATTTCATCCTGAGGAGAGAAGGGGACGTACTGTGACCGGTTTTCAGATTTCAGTGGTATTTGTACCATTTTGAGTGGAAGGATCAATGTCCATCGAGTTGACGACAGCCAGTTCGAAGACATCGCTGGGGGCAGCCTCATACGGTGGAGGAGGCGTTCCAGATAGTCGAAAGGGGTCATCCGCCGTAATATTCTGGGTCAAATATGGATGGCGTAGGAGGAGAAGATGACCGAAAGCTCGAGCAATCAAGGCCAAGAATAAAACTATAAAATATCTTGAGAAAAGACTGAGGGACATATCGAGAAATCTCACCTCCTAGAATGATGGATCCTGACACAATTACGCCAACAGGAGCAGGGGTATTGGCAAATCTATTGTGGTCGTGTGAAGGGGATGATGTTGGGCTAGTCTTTGGTGCAGGAGTAGATGATTTTAAGCCTGCCATATCTCCCGTCGTTGAAGTACGCTAGAGGTGAGGGCTTGAATGTAGGGTGTGGTTGAAGCCAGTGAATCCCAGCAGAGCATCTTTAAAACATGTTAGCTATTACGTCCGAACAAACAACGGTAGGGCTTGCGGTCTGATCCACGGAAACTTTGAGACTCCAGAAGCCTCCTGCGAACGGAAAAACTGTTGTTAGCTGGATGTCATCGTATATCTTCCTAGGTAGGTGAGACTATATGAATACCAATAACTCGGATTACCTGTCAAATTATGTTTGAGGTGACGGGCCCGCTGCAGTGTTTGCTGCAGTGTCGCCCCAGGGTTACCAAATAGAAAGGGAATAAGCACCCCAAGGGTATGGGATATCATAAATGCTATATGGAAGGTTAGAGTTGAACAAACAACATTAGACGGTCACGGTGAACTGTGTTATAAACGTCAATAGCTCGATCCCAAGTTTCCACTTTGATGCACTTGCATGTCCAACACAGAACTCTAATGCCCGACCCAGGCTCGACCACCCGGACAGTAAAATACTTCCAATTGGAACAGCAGGGCCTAGGTACTATGCTGGGCGGATGGTGGCGTATTCGGTGTGCGGGGATGGAAGCGAAAGTAGACTGACAAGTATCAAGTATCTGATTAATCCACGAATATAATAAATATCGGATACTCACTTGACAGCCCGACAAATAAGTATACAGATAGTTAAAGTAAAAGGCTTGCCATACTATGTGTGTGACGGCCAAATAAGCCCCTGACAAACGTACACCGGTTTCTATACATCACCGATACATTGACATGATGCGCCGTTCAAAGCCCTACACTCCTGATCCTGCGAATTTGAGCCCCCGTTTCTGACCAGAAAAGGACTGACATTCCACGCAATGATCACGACATATACTCCGGATGGAGAGGGCTGGAAGAAGCGATGTCGTTAATCAGATAAACCAAAACCTGCGAGGTACAGTACGTACATGCAAATCCATCCGTGTGAGTAGTGTCAATAATTGACATTTACATGTGCATGCGGTACGAGAAGGCTCCATACACATACGATTCGGATGAATTCGCCGTACCTAGCACTTATAGACTGCTTTACTCCCGCAGTACCGCCGCAACGGTTCGTTGATTCGATTATCTTCTGTTGGCCAATGTAAATCATCACCGTATTCCACTCGTGGGTTCAAGTCCGAACAACTGGTGAGATAAAAACTATGCCTCCAGGTCGCAAGCCGGCGAGTCTCGGCGGCTGGGATGCTTGTTTCCAGAGAAGTAGGTCTGGTGGAGGGTTGGACGGGCGAAAGTACTGTCAAATTCACTAGCTGCAGCCTCACTTCGGATCCCCATAGGAGTCTTCTTTCCCAAAATCGCACCCCCATCTTCCGAAGCAGGAACTGGAGTCTGCGAGTCGGCAACAGCAGCCGGGGGAGACCTTGGGGCACGGGGAAAAGGATTCAGTAAACATCAATTTCTAAAATTCAGAAATTCAGAGACACAGTACACAAGGAGAAATTTACACCGCAGCTTTCTTATTACGCCCGAGAACTGTAGATAAGGACCTTGTCTGCCCCGCCGCTCGTCGTCACTTCGTGTTTCAACCACTGTCCGCCATGGATGTCCTCAACTAATGCATTATACGTTTTAGACGAGTGAGGATATGGGGACTGTGGCGAGGGATTTCAGAGCCTTCAGATAACGCGGAAAGAATCAATGTACTGTCGGAGAATCAAGTATTCATCAGTGGATGGCTTATCGGATGCTGGCTAAAGTCGGAAACCGTAGCATATGTCTTTGCGAAGTGCATATAGCATTTGCACTCGCAGAATGCGTTGATGGGTTATTTTATTGTGATCAACTTGGCGCAATGAGAGCCGGAAGCAATTGTACTTCTTGCACAGTGACCGCCGCTGAGTTGCTAGTTCAAAAATAGATCAGCCCACTTTCTCAAAATCCAGGAGGAGCTATATCCTCCCCACTCACCAAGGGATTCGACAAAGTCAAGAATGAGTCATCTGTTTGTGCAAGAAAATATCATAGATCATACAACCGCAGTTCAGTGGGTCCTTTGTGATATTACCCTGAGGTTGGGATATATAGATGCCCTCTTAGACACAAGATTCTGTGTTGGAAGTTACATCGATTGTGGCCTCACTTTCGCCCTTGGCTACGCCACCCGGGCGCTTACCGTTTGCTAGAGTGATCTTTTTACTAGCTACCTGCGAAACCGCAACGGCCTCCTCAACGTGTCGGACATACCTCCGGTCAGGTGGATGCTGAAACTGTGCACGAGTTGTGTCTGCGACAACGCCGAAAGATCATGAGAATGTTAGGGCGCGTTATGTCGACATTTGAAGCGCAAACCGTCTCAAATCGTGGCAGGTGTTTCTTGTCCAGCGCCATCTGACTGCGGCACTGTCGCCGCTACATATGCACAACGTCTCGATTTATCTTTGATCGAAAACATGTATTCTTGTTCAAGTGCTAGGCCATATAAATATCTAGGACGTTGACACGATTATTGCAATTTTCCCGGCTTGTGTGCTATATTGGAATGTACGAGGGAACGATCGGTTGTATCGGGATTGAAATGACAGAGATTCTGAGAGAAAACAAGGGCCTCTAACGTCACCATATGTGCACGAGGACAAACCAACAAGTATATAAGGGTGGAGCCGCTATATTCCAGACCCTGTAACAGGATCATTTCGTTGTATCAACGCTTTCGCGCTGTGCTTTCTTATTTATCCGCCAAGAAACCATCCCGCCTCTCTTTATCCTCCTCTTGACTTGTAACCATCACTATCATGTCGATTAGTGCCAACGCCAGTCGTAGACCTTCGCCTCTGCGCCCCAACTCTTCCTTTCTCTTTGAAAACCCAATAGCACCAGTTGACCATGCCGCAGTGCACCCTATCCTACACGAGGGTCGTGTTGCAGTCATCACTGGTGCAGCGAGTGGGATTGGTGCAGCCGCCGCCGTAGAGTTCGCCAAGTACGTATGATCCTCGAGAACCAACTACGTCGCTGATCATCCCGATCTCTACCTGTTTACCTCATCGAACGATGAAATAACCATTTGGACAATTAGACTCAAGATGAAGATCGCTCTAGCGGATGTGAACGAAGCCGGGTTAGAAGCGGTCGCAACAGAAGTCACCAAGATCAGCGGTGACGCCAACAACGTGCTCGTCGTACCTACCGATGTCAGCAAGCTGGAGGATGTTGTCCGCTTGCGGGACAGAGTGTACGATCAATGGGGAGAGGTGAGCTCACAGCGCTCAGCCGTCGTCTCGGCTTGGTTACCTGCGCTGCTCTCTTTCTATCCCCCAACTTCTCATCATTCCCTCACCCACCTGTCCGAGTTACGCATATCGAAATAAATCGATTGTCCCTCCATAAGTCCCTCATCATATCTCCCTTGCGTTTCTTGATCCCCCATATCCCTTGAACCCTTTCACATTCTTCATTTGACCTTGATTTGACATTTTACGTCACTTGTGTCACTCTTCCCTATCTCCTCCCCTCGATCTGCATCGTGCTGGACATGTAACCTCACGATTGTGATTGTGATTTCTCGTTACCAGGTCGCTATCCTCATGAACAACGCTGGAATTGGCTTGAGGGGCACATCATGGAACGGGCTTGATGATTGGCACAAGCTCTTCAGTGTCAACCTTTTCGGGTACGTTTTATCTCCTCCCTTTCTATCCAAATGCGCTACGCGTGATAAGATACACATCATGTATCCGTTCATGCGATAACTGACAACGTTTTTGTTCGCTTAACGTTAGTATCTTGAACGTGCAACAAACGTTCGTGCCTTCTATGATCTTCCAAGAAAACGCTGCTGCTATCATCAATACCGGATCTAAACAAGGAATCACGAACCCTCCGTACGTCCCTCATGGCATATTTTTACGGCATTCCTAATTTCAATTGATGTTCATAGTGGTAACGCTGCTTACAACGCTTCAAAGGCGGCTGTAAAATCTCTTACTGAAGGTCTTGCCCATGAATTGAGGGAAACTCCCGCAAATCGGGTTACCGCCCATCTCTTCGTGTATGTATAGCAATCATGCTACTACCACTGAGTAACCTCTCATGATATTTGAAAGCCCCGGATGGACGTTCACCGGTATGACTAGTGGAGGCAAGAGTGAAAAGCCCCCGGGGCATGGTCAGCTCAGGAGACCGTCCTGTACATGGTAATTATCGCTTCCCTCAATTTCGACATGCGACTTTTGGACCTATCGTTGAATTACTTTCCTCTAGCTTGACAAGTTCCGCGAAGGCCAATTCTACATCCTCGTTCCCGACAACGAAACTCGCAAGGAGGTTGACCAATTGCGTATCATGTGGGCTGCAGGCGATGTTGCCGAAGGTCGACCGGCCCTTAGTCGTTGGCATAAGGACTACAAAGCCTTGTTCGAGGAATACATGCGCGACGGGTTGTCTCAGCTTGACTAAACTGATGGTTGGTCTGTTGGAGATGAAGGCGGGGAGAAAATAGGAATGGACAATGAAAATCTCTGTAGAAATGGTGACTGGAATGAAGGATGGAAATAGGTGTAGTGAGTTCTGTTTTGCTTTGACATAGACTGGGGTTCTTGTATGTATAAATATGATTGTGTTGATTGTATGCTTGACTCGTTCAGGCCATCTACATGGTAACGCGTGCAATTAGGTATCGGAACCCTCCCCACGTCTTCGGCCGTGACAGAATGAAAGCAAGCGGGAGCAAAAATCTATCTTCAGTTACCGTCTGTGCTCCGACTTCACTAATAATATATAATGTATCAATTAACTGTCTCAAGAATACTACTAGCACTTTTTAAAAACAATCACAATCGTTCCAACATTAGATAGTCATGCTCCTTCGTCATGAGGCCTCCGGGCTGCACATCATCGGGCCAATCAACGTCAAGATTGAGTGTCTCGGGATACCTGGCTACATACTCTTCCCCAACCCAGTCAAAATCTACCAGCATCACCGATTCATCCTCTGTAACCATGATATTGCCACGTCGCAAATCTCCAAAGACTAAATCACTCTGGTGGAGAAGCCCAATCGCCTTTTCTACACGTTCCTTTATAGGGAGAGGGACTGGCCGCCTAAGGAAAGTAGAATGGGCAGTACGGCCCTGAACCTTGTCCATGATAATCATATGGTGACCACCACACACGCTTGCATAGAAATGTAAAGTTGGCGCAAATCCGTATTCGGCTAGCATGCGGTGAGCGTTTGCGTTGTACGAGTCGGTGAACTTGATAACGACAGGTTTACCATCTAATTCTCCCGAGTAGATGGTTTGGTGAAAGTTGTCTGATGGACGTTCATCATAGCCGAGCAAGGAAAGGTACCTGAGATCGGAGGGCAGAGATTGGCCGTCGCTGAGGGATGGTTTCGGGAACATATACTGGTAGTCGATGCCATCGCTGGGTATGATTTCACGATATTCCTGACGCAGCTCCTTGAATGAATTGGCAATGGCAGCGAATACACGAGCCATGTACGCTACGTGTTCATCCGGGTTCGTACGTCTATTCAAGAGATTTAATTTGATGAGCGGTTGAACAACAACTCTGTCTATGAATATTCCGGTGAGAATGGTGATTTGGGTACCGGAAATTCCGATGAGGATGCAAGGACAGGCAGATACATTGGAAATGGATTCATACTATGCAAATTCAATGTGAGGACGGATTCAACAGACGATGGCTATGACATACTGCTTTGGAAGTCACATGTTTTCTGAAAGACAGGCTCGCTTGAAGACCGGGGTCGCCTCCAACGCCCGTCTCTGGGGAACACTTGAGATATCCAATCAACGCGGACAGCCCAGAGTCAAGGACTATTTTTATAGCACCATCTGTGAGCGTAGTATGATCTCCAGCGGCCGCCTGTTCGGTAAGTTTGAGATCTAGGACGCGCTGTAGAGGTTCCCTCATGGCTTCAAGGCATTGGTTTTTATTGTCGTATATTCGGGTGGCTGCTTCGAACAGAGTCGTAGTATCCTTAAGTAGTGTTGCGGATGGTGGTGATACTGGAGTCGAATTATGAATTTGCTCAAGCCTGTCGTTCAATGTAGCAAGCACTGGTGAGAATAACGTGACAGGTGGTCCTTGGCGGTTCGCTGGTTGGCCATTGAAAATGGGATATGCCACTTGTTCCTTCGCATACGTAGACGGCGAGTTCGCCACAAAGGAGGGACTAGAAGCAAGTTCACCATCCAGATTAGATTTGTTCCGAGCTATAACAAGGTCAGTTCATCAAAAGGGATTTAAAACAAAATAAATCGAGCAGACTACCGACCTTCCTTGATTGCTTGGGAGGGGGACAATGTCAGTTTGCTGAATGATTCCAGGGTCGGAGGTGTATTAAGACTGTCCTGAAACTCTAAAACTTATGTACTCTCGATAAGGATGGCAGAAAAGTTGAAAACAGTCCACTCACCTTGAGAAAGACACAGTATGACTCGCCCGCTTAGATCAGCAACGCGTGTTATTGGAGGTAAAGAAGGAGTTTGCTCATAGGCTTTCAGGCGATCGGGAAGAGTCGCCAACGGTTCATTTTCCACATCTAACGGCTATAGAGAAAACAAAAGTTATACAACATAGCTCTGTGAAGAAGAGGAAATCAAGTACCCAAAAGAAAAACTCGAACCTCCAATGCTTGACCGGGTTGGAAAACCAACGCTTATAATAGGAGTCTTCTATCAGCGCCACGCGGATATCATGAAGAATCTGTAAGTTTGGCGTTGTAAACGGGACCACGTAGTGATCGGGCTCTAGTTCTTTGCAGTAAATGTACAGCATAATGTGTGTTATGGTGTTTTTGCTGCTTTGACCTGAGTTTCTTGAACGTATAGATACGATAGCACTGACTGGATCCTCAGCCTTTTCAAGCTATCATATCCACTCGAACGAGATTCGAGCAGAAATAGGTAAGTAGGCTCGCCTCTAGCCTCATGATGATGCTACGTATTCGGAAGAAGGAACAATTTGAAGTTCAAGTACAGCCGTTTCGGAAAACTATGTCAGTAGCGCTCTACGCGCGTTGTAAAAATCAAAAATAGTCAAAATGCCTATCAAGCAGGATTTAACCATTATCAACCTCAATGGACATCTCAAATGCCTCCAGAGTCCTGAAACATGCCAAAAATGAAGTCTGCGGAGAGCATGAACTTGTGCAAACTTCTTAGGCTTCATAACCATCTGCCACGTCATGAAAGGTTCTGCTGACATTTTGTAGTCACAACTTGTCTATTGGAGTGTACAAAGTATAACCCAGACATGATGAGTCCCTTTAAGCTTACATACAACCTTCAAAAAATTCTAAACGGT
Organism: Cerrena zonata; assembly: GCA_038087015.1. Classification (NCBI taxonomy): domain Eukaryota; kingdom Fungi; phylum Basidiomycota; class Agaricomycetes; order Polyporales; family Cerrenaceae; genus Cerrena; species Cerrena zonata. The sequence goes on from JASBNA010000007.1 coordinate 418,778, forward strand.
ACAGAAATGGTTCTTAGAAAGATACTACGGTATGTCGGGAATTAGGCGCCCGTTATGTGGCAACTGAATTTGGTCGAAGCTACTCGCTAAACTCATATTTATGTGCGTATTTAATAGACATAGCATCATGCTTGTATTGGAATGGTTTGGGGGGTTGAACTATTGCATAGCAGTAAGGGCCCGAGTCATCTCGGCTCACAACTCACTGCTGCCATAATATGAGTTGTCCAGCGAGTCTCAGATGTTCTCGATGATCCCCAAAGCGCAGTTCATTGTGACGTGTTTTGCCTGACTCCGTTTTATAATAAAGCACCACATCTATTGAGGAATTCCGCGTGTTCTGAAGCAATTCTCTCTATCCCACCGTTTTCGTATTTTTTGATTTTTGCGACGCGCGTCGAGCGCTACTGACATAGTTTTCCGAAACGGCTGTAACTATATAAGCGCTCGGAGTATGGCGGCGGCGAGTGTCCAACCTGTAAATGTTTCAACTTTCCTCAGATGCAAAAGTAAAGTAATATTTGGTTACAACTAACATGTTTAATCGACCCTCCTGCCAATTTCTATTCGGAATCACTGGAAACAAAGACAGAAATGAATGGCTGGAGTAGGTAAGAGCCCGTTCTAGCAATTTGAAGTATGCGTTTGAAGTCGAAATTGATTCCTAACTCAGGACTAGGACAACTTTGTCTGACAGGGTTGGAAGGGCTTGTGACCTATTCCATATATTTCTTAAGAGAATTTAGGCGTATGAAGTATTTCATTCTGAAGCCTATAGCTCTCCATATCGACAAGACCGGCTATCCCGGCTTTGCAGCAACCACGCGTATCAGTAGTTCGAGTTAGTATAAGGGGTACCAGCAGCCCGAAGACTACTCGTGTTGCTTCCTGTTACTGCTGAGACCTTTCTTGAAAATACATAGCAGACTGGACTGCTTTCTGTATGTCCTCTTCGCTATTTGTTCTATTTCCTGCCTCTGACCTCGACTGACCATAAATCAGATGGGCGAGTGGGATGAGCTTTGTCTGCTTTGCGGAATAACTGGTGAAGGTGGACCATTAGATACCATCACTTTGCGTGAAATTAAGACACTAGCAAAACAAATCGCAAAGATGAACGAATATTTCGAAGAAGACATCACCACCATCATATACGACGCCTTCACATCCCTTACACTCAAAAGCAAGAAGCGAGGATACATATGGTTTCCTGAAGGCGTCAAATATGCGCAAAGCTATGATGCATGTATCGCAATTGGCTATTTCGTCGACGATCTCAACATCTTCCCGAGGCCTGAAAGAAAATATCCTGATGGTAGGCACGTTCGAGTGAGGAGAGTAGTGGGACATTCCTCTGGAGATTTCGAAAGGATTTTGAAACCTGTCGGGACAGAAGTTATTTCCGAGACATACTCTCACTGTAGTGCCCGCGGCAACAATCCGTCTTTCTATCTCTGCGAACGGTGTTACGTGTCTCTGAAGATGTGGCTCCCCTTGGATCGCCTTCCTCCACGTCTTTCCCGACTACGTCTGAGCTTGATCCTATCACCTTTGATGGTGAACTATACGAGATTGTCCATTCTCAGAAGGCTATAAGAGGTATGTGTCAATTTAACTTTTCAGCGGTCGAGGAACTCAGTCATTTGCGAGAGTCTAGATTACACTGCGCTCCTGCCATACATCGACTATGGTGGTATTCAAGCAAGTCTCGAACAGTGGCAGGACTCCTTTGTCAAATGTAGACGTGGATCCAAGAACGTCATGTCTGCTATCCGAGCCGGTCTGAGAGGCAAAGATCTTATCTCGCCTCTCCTTCGTGATTGTCGTGGGTGGATGTTCATGCGTCCTGACATGTAAGTATTGTAGTCATTGTCTTCAAGTTGTACCACCCTTGGTATATCTGACTATGCGCCCACAGTTGGCCTACGCCCTCCGAGGATGAAATTCGTCCAATTCTGTTTCAGACTTTCAACTCGGATGGAAGCGAGCAGACAGCACCTCTGGTTGCGCTCTTACCGACTGAAATATTTCAACAGATATTGCGGGACATGTCACTCTCCTCACTTTTAAATCTGTCGGCAACCTGCCGCATGTTACGCAGTGTTATTACCGAGCCATCGTTCCTGGATCTTGTGCTCAAGGAGGCGTTAAGGGATGGAAACCTACGTTGGATACTCCCTATTGAATCCTTCCGTGATGAGAAGCAACGAGCGTATGAGGCTGTCCGACTTTGGATCCCAGATGGCTTGTCCTCAGAAATGTCCATCAAGGACTCCACCACCAACGAAGAATCTCTATCCCTCGACGCGACAAGCCGGAGCAACGCACTTGAGATCGACATGGCCTCCATCCCGTCAATCGAATCTTTGATCCTCTCGCCAACATTTCCTCGTTTGGCATTCATTCGGGCATGTTGGGACTCAGACTACATGATGAATAGGAAGAGGATATGGGAACAGGTGAAACAGTTTGAGAAGCTGTGGATTGACTATCGAATCAATGGTTGGAAGGTTGACAGGTTCTTCCCGTCGGCTGATATTCTTGATAAGGTCGATTCATTCTGATCTACATACTATAGTAGTGGTAATTTGTCAAGTCTGTGTAGTCCTTGGAGAGTGATGCACACCCAGAAAGGCCGTTATCGAAGATATAGCGAGTCCAGTACATATTAGGGGCTTAATGATGTGCATTAGGGGAATATTTTGTGTGGGTCCGTCGAAAACTCAGGAGACTTCACAAACAACAGCAGTAGTAGCGAGATCGAGGAGATCGATATTTCGAAGAGCGAGGGTTTGTTATATGTACATTGATTCTATGACTACACAAACAATCTACAGACAAGACTTTTAGATGTTAGATTATTGGTTAAGGATGAGAGTGAGGTGTATGCTAAGTCCGTTCAATGAGTCTTGGGCTAAAAGAAAGAAAACGAGAACAAGCAACGATTTATGTAGTAAATGCAAAAGAGTCAAAGCAGACGATGAATTTTCAAAGCCAAAAGATTAGGCAGCGAGGTCTCTCGCAAAGTGGAAGAAGTCAACGGAAGAACCGGTGACACCGTACTTGTAGATCTGCAGACGGATACCATGAGTAAGTAACATATTCATGTGATTGGGAATGAAAGAGAGGACGTACGAAATGGGACGCGACCCAACTCGAGAACAATGCCCTCTGGTACGATTCTGGCAATCTCTGGAGCAAGGTATCCAGACCAACTTTATCAATGAGGGTCTTGGGGATGGCACGACTCATGACACCCCTCTTGCTAGGAACGTCATCGAACAAGTCCGAGTTCTCCAACTCCTCCTGGAGGGCATTCAAAGTCGACGAAAGCTCGTCCGAAATGGTGGTGCGGGCCTTGGCACCTTGCAAACGAGCATGCTCCTTCCAGAGACAGTGGGACTCTGCAGCAGCGTTCTCAGTGACCTTTTGTTGGATATCCTTGACGTAGCTTTGGTAGAAGGGTGAGGGCTTGCCGTCTTTGAAGATCATGTTCTCGGTGTATTCGTCGGAAGAGAGGGAGAGACCAGCGAGAACTTCAAGTGAAGAACTTGTCACACCGCCTATGAACAAAACTCGTCAAAATGCTGCTACGAATCGATCGGTGGAAGGAAGAAACATACCCTTGTTGGTACTGGAATCCTTGAAGAGGATAACCTTACGTTTCTCAAGGAACAAACGAGCTTGTTGAGTGATGAACAAGTTCGCACCCTCGACAATGTACTTGAAGTGAGGCTTGCCCTCGGAATCAATCAGACCAGCGACATTGGAGATGTTCACGGCCTCGGGTCTACAGAATGTATGTGAGTAGCGATCTCGTTATCGCCAAAGACATGCTTACCGTCCACCGCAAGGCACGAACAAATCAGCCTTGAACCTCAGGTGGGCACCATTCCTAAAGTCGGTACCATCAAGGACAACTTCACCTGAGGGCAACTTGATATCCTGGTCTTCGACGCGCACAAGGTAACCGTCTTTGCTAAGCTTCGACTTATCAAAGTTCGCGACGGGAACACGAAGCTTGGCCAGACGAATAAGCTCTTCTCGGTTGAGACCCTGAGGGTCAGCAAGGACACCACTTCCGTCAATGACAGCCACAGTCTTGTCTGAGCTGAGCAAGATTTCGTCTGGTATATATATTTTTAGCAACCCTAAACTACTTGATGATAGGAAGAAATACTGACTGGAGCCGAGATCACCATCAGGTCCACCGGTCTGGACTTTGGTGATATCCTTCTCTCTCAAACCAAGCTGCTTGTAAATACCAAGCACGTATTGTCGGATCGAGAGGGAGGTCATTCCATAAGTATCGTGAGGAACACCACCGAGGTGTTGTGCACTCTTTCCAGTAGTGAAAGACTTCCACCAAGTATCAGCACCACGATCCCTAGCATGAACTACAAAAAAAAGTCAATCAATCGTCCCGAAGATACTGATAAGGTGAAGGAACTTACGAGCAGCCCAGTCCATCATATCCGCAGTACCCTCTGTATAAAAAAAGATTTAGAACCATGTAATCTATCGAACAAAAGATCGACATACCATCGGGACCGAAGAACAGAAGTTCAGGCTTCCCGTACAAATCAACAAGACGTTCCTTGATGCCAGGGCTTTGACCCGGAATGAGTAGGTCAATGACAGCCTGTCAGATTGAAGTCATCAATATGCAAGGTTCCCACAAACAGACGAAAGATAACTCACATCAACGTATTTCTCGAAACAAAGACGAGGAGATGCACCAAGACTGTCAATGATATTAGAAAAATGATCAAACGACGAAAGAGATATAAGAAAACGTACGCAGGCAAGATGGTACCCTTAGCACCACCTTCAGGAATATCCTTGTTCTTCAAGTTCTGAGTCGACGCCAACCCATAGTTCTCATCAAACAGCATACGCTGGTTGATAGAATACGTCTCCCTATTCCTGCTCATGACGATACGAATACCGCCTCTAGCGACGTCTCTGAACCTGACATGGAAACCACGGAACTCGTTTCCGATGATCAAGAACATGCCAAAGGGTTTCTTGGGGTACTCGACTTCTGGCAAGAACTCCGGGGCAAGGCGGAAGGAAAGAGCGACCTTAGTGGGTTGGTAGAAGTTGGTCTTGAGGACGTGCTTGTTGAAAATGAGGAAAGCTTCGAGAACTTGAAGTTCATGCTTGTTAGTGGCAGTTTTACGAATCTTATCGTAGAGCTCTTGGTCGGAAAGGATCTGTTGGGTCTGGAGACGTTGGTAGGAAAGCGTTGGCATGAGCTGAGCTTCATCTGCTTGAGGGTAGTGAACCATGGCGAAGTTCACGTAGAGGAGGTTGATCAAGTCGGGATGAGCATGAATAACCTGGGCGATACTTTCACGGGTGAAAGTCTCCTCCCTGAATCTCCTCTTGATATCATTGAGAACTTCTGCCTGTGAAGGGTTATTCTCGTCGAGGATATTCTTCAAGTTCAGATATGCAGAACCCAATCGGTTACAAAAGTGCTGAGCGAAGATCCATCCACAGTCTAAAAGTTATCAAAACAAGTCAGAATGAAATCGTGAATGTTATGGAAATGAAAACATACAGGCGTAGACTGCCTCTTGGACTGCATGGCCGCTTGACGTGCCCGAGCCAGCGTAGAAGAAAGGGTTGTCTGGAAGGGTGTAGAGCAAAGATGCCTCTTTCGTGACTTGGAAGATGGAGTGCTCAATTGGTGGAGCGTTGGCATTTGGCAGAGGGTTCAAGTACAACGAGATGATCGTAATTCCATTGCTGAATTGTTCTAGAAAAAGTGGAATATTAATTGTCGATACACGTATGTATACGGAATGAGATACGTACCGACGTACTTCCTCGCAGAGTAGAGCGAGTAGAAGTGGTACAGGTTTGACAAAGCACTGAAAAACTTGGTAGTGCCGCCCATCTTGTAACCGATGACAATTCGGCGTTCACGACTACCTTCGACTTCGAAGACCTCAATTACGGGACCATGTCGCTTCTCGACATTCCACATGACTTTTTGGTAGATCTCGATCGTGTTGGGAGTGGCTTTCTCGAGGAAGACCGGGTCCGAGACGGTACGAATGTCTGTTTTGCTATACGAGGAATAGGATTGTTAGTGACTAATGAAATAAAGTTACCAGTGATATGGATATATGCTTACCCATCGGTGCGGGTAGATGCCGGCGGTACCTCAGGGAAGTTACACTTCGTAACAAAGTAGCAACGCAACTGCTGCGATGCAGTGGAAGAAACCGATCCATGAGATCGGAAAGTTTCGAGCCTGTACGCGTTGTGTGGAGTAGACTTGTCCAGATACAAAGCATCAATTCTAGCTTCGCAGGTCGATCCAGGTCCTTCAGTGCTGGTCTTTCCTGGGGGACTAGTATGAATGAAAGTCGCGCTATTGCCTTGAGGATCAATAGTTTCAAGGTCGATCACAAGCTTGGATGGATCGTGCTTGGTGTACGCAAGTACTTTAGCGCCGTAGAGTGCAATGATATGATCAGAGATGACCTCCACAGTCTCGGAGGTAAAGTAAGTATCGTCGATGCCAAGGTAACTGTAGAACCAGTTGACCTCGTTGGCTACGAGTTCACGAGGAACAAAACCCTGGAAGAAATGGTTCGATGATCAGTAATTGTTCGAGTCTGATCGCGGAATGGAGAGACAGCCCGGGTACGGAAAGAGCGAGAAAACAGGGTAAGACCATCGTGCCAAGACTCATGTATGCGTGCTGAATACAAGGTACGCTCAAGAAGTGGCTATATGCACCGCCGATCATGGTAAAGTGATGGAGCCAAAGCAAAGTTGGATGCGCCCGCGTGATGAGACCTCGTACACACCTTTTGGGCGACAGTTGCCTGAACCTTGGCTCGCTGCTCTTCTTTTCCTTTGAAGACGGGTGTAGAGTACCCAGGAACGTTTTGTAGACGTTGCATCGATGAATCGCTAGTGGTGAGGCCAGGGCGTCGAGGGTCAGGGGTAGTAGCACCGTCTGGTGTTGTTGTTGCCGGCGTCGACATGATGTTTGCTGGGGACGATGAGGGGAGCCGGTTGTACGATGAATGCGAGAGGAGAAAGGGTTGGAATAGGAAAACTGGAATGGAGAGAGTCTGCAGCGGCCTGGTTCGCCATTTTATAGGTTAGGTTCGCGACCAAAGGCTATTAACGGCGCCTGTTATTGCATAATGCGTTCTGGGGGAATAGCCTTCTGTAGCCTTTTACGGCTGTCGGACTTCGGAACTCTTCCGTTCTCGGTACATTCACCTCCCCACTCCCCTTCGCTTCCACATCTTTTGCCCAAAATAACTAAGCTTCTGCCCCAGCAGTCAACGTGGTCTCGCTATTTTTATTTGCTACCATACACAGGTGTCTTCTCGTTCTGCACGCAAAACAATGTCCGTCGCAAGACCATGTTGATCTCAACATCGGAAGATCCGAAGCATTTCATTCAGGTTCATCCTGGCTCTAGCTGCGGCCGGTTCTAAACTTCAACACTGGGGTGGTTCACACAGTGGCTGCAAGGATCAGCCACGTTACTGTTTTACTCTGAGTCAACCGGGAAAGCACCTGATTCCAAAGAGTCTCGTAACATGTCCGGCCTGGTTGTGCATGCGTCTACACGCGCTACCTTCCACTGATCAGGTGAACGTTCATTCACTCAAACGGTGCGTTTCATGCAGCCAGTCGTTTGGGGACGATGTCGTTCTAGACTCTTGATGTCTTGCGCCTGTTTACCCCATCGCGTCGTTGCAAGCGAGCCTATGAGACACTGAGACCTGCGTCGGTGCTTGTTGGCTTAGGTTGACCAGGAAGGTAAAGAAATTCGACGTGATTCAAACGTGCGCTCACGCCAGTCTTGGTTCTATCTCGTGCGGTACTCAAACACGTAACAGTCGACCTATTTTACCCTCTGTTCTGCACGTTTGTGTCGATGATTTATTGCTCAATTGCAAGTCACCTTGGCACATTCTAAGGACGGACAGGTGACTGTTCGTTACGAGGTGCATTTTAAAAAAATCTTTCGAGGTTCTATTTTTCTCAATTATTTCGCCATTCTCTCTCATTCTATGGAGTTGTCTAGGTTTCAACTCATCACAATCTACAGCGATCTGTTCGATCAGTACCATATACAGTGTATACTGCATAACACATGACGTGCGTCATAATTATTCTCAGGGAAAGGTGTGCTACCGGGCTCAAATTAACCTTTTGGGCGTGGGGAGACCCCAGACTGTATATGCATCCGCCGACTGCGTCAAAACCTTACCTGGCGTTGTAAAAGCGCCATCTCTTGCAAATATCGGACATACGTCGTCACCTTCGGATCTCACATGTCGCCTCAAACCCATTCACTACAGGAACTGCAACCCCAACAGATCTTCGGTCTGCTCTCACCCTTTGATACTAAAGCAAGACGTAATGGCGGGTTTTTCTTGAACCCTGGTGTTCCATCATCGCCTGAATTTCGGGCTGTCCATCACCACTACCACTCGCCAACTAGCTCAGGAGACCTTTCGAAATTGAATTGAGCGGATTGCTTCTAAGTGTCGACGCGGGCATAATAATATTCCAAATTCTTCGAATCGATCGACTCTCGATGAAAATGGAGTGTTGTAATTTTAGACGCGTAGTAGGGGATGAAGTAGAATTGAGAATCGTTGTATAGCATTTCAAGGCTATGATCATATCTCCGTGAATTACACTCATGCAGTTCGTCTTGGGGGAAGACAGCCTTGCCAGTACCAAGAAACCGTTCTCATTCTTCACGAGTTAGCTGAAATGATCTACATTCATGAAAATGGAGATTACGAGTTGTAGCTCCAATACCTATCTAACTGTACTGTCTTCCATCTCAATACTTCTCTCTCACCTCCAGCGCACACACTCTTAAGGTCTTAAACTTTCAAACTCACTCTCAACCCAAACATGACCTCATAATTCAATAAAATCACGTGACCGAGTCTCCTTTACCGGAAGGCCGCCAAAGTCCGAAAGCAGGCTCTGCATCCAAGTGCTCGGAGCATCCAACTTGAACTCTCTGTCAAGCTATACGACAATGCGGCCGACTCCCTCGCGTTTACTCAACATTCTCGTGCCCGTGAAACGGTCTGACCAACCTCCTAGAAAATTGCTTTGTCACTGACACACCAATCCACCTGTAGGACGATCGACTATGCGGTCAAGATCCGAGTGAACCCTGACCAGAAGGGCGTGGACCTTAATGTCAAACATTCAATGGCAAGTCTTTGGCTGTTCTCACTGATATAGTGGTCAGGGATATCTGACACGTAGGCTAGTAGAACCCGTTTGATGAGATTGGTATGTTGAAGCAATACCTATGACGTTATTTCTTGTGCTTAGGGCAAATGTCTCTCAGCCGTCGAAGAAGCTGTTCGACTACGAGAGAAACTGAAGGATGCTATCAAGTCGATCAAAGTCGTCACCATAGGAGGCACAAAATCCCAAGAAACCCTCCGGACAGCTCTCGCTATGGGAGCGGACAGTGGAATTCACGTTACCCTCCCAGACAATGCTCCTGCGCCCGAACCTCTTGGAGTGGCTAAAGCACTGAGAGCAGTCATCGAGCGGGAGAAGGAAAAGACCCCTGTGGACTTGGTTATTCTGGGAAAACAAGCTATCGACGATGATGCGAGTCAGACGGGACAGATGCTTGCGGGTTTGTTGAACTGGCCTCAAGCGACGTTTGCGAGCAAATTGGTGGTGGATGCGGAGAAGAAGGAAGCGAATATAACGAGGGAGATTGATGGTGGTTTGGAAGAGGTGAAGGCGACGTTGCCGTTAGTGGTGACGACGGATCTGCGGTACGTTTAGAGTTTTTTCATATTATTTGAGGGTTGTATCCTGAAGCTTCGCGAATCATTGATCTCTTAAGGTTGAACGGTACGTCTACAAGTAATACCTTGAACTCGCATTGTTGTTGACGGTCTTCTAGAACCTCGATATGCATCGCTTCCTAATATCATGAAAGCGAAGAAGAAGCCGATTGTAAAGATTACGCCAGAAGACTTGGGCGTGGATTTAACACCGCTACTTGAGACACTCAAGGTGTCCGAACCGCCGAAGCGTGTGGGAGGTGGAAAGGTCATAGTTGATTCCACCTTTGATTTTTGCACAGCAAGACTGACACTTGGTCCTAATTATAGGTTGAGAACGTAGATCAGCTTATTCAAAAGTTGAAGAGGCTGGCATCACCGCTGTAAAGGCATGATGGTGTACCTTGAAACTCTGTGTTCAGATAGAGCGATGATATTTGACACATATGTCGCGTACAAATTTGAACTGTGGTGCTCCACTTGATGCAGACGCAGATACACTTCCGGTTTACAGATTGCCGGATTCGAACGGACAACGATCGGTAAGTGTAAGTATTGATCAGTCTAGAACTGACTCTTCTCAACCACTTACATGAGTACTCGGAGAATTCTAATGGGAAGCCGTGCCTCTTGCAAAGTGCAGCAAACAACCCCAATTGTTCGCGCCTGCGAAGTTCTTAAAGACACCGGGGTTGAAATACAAAAACGATCCTCCGGCAAGTCAATATCCTTTCTACGTCATGCCAAGAAGCCAGATAAACATTTTCTAGAAAACATCATACATCTCCTCGCAATGTCTCCGTTGTTTGCGGAGACATTTTTTCACTCCGAGATATTAGGATGCAAAGAAACTTGCACAGATCTATGCGTCCGCAACCCAATCCTCCCTAATAAATTATAAAGTTCGCATAGCGTTATATGATGCCGCCAGGAACGTGTCCCAGAACTACAAAATAGTCTTCTGCGACGACCACGGAGGTGATTGTCCTAGGCCTTCTCATCATTGTTCACAATCCCTATGACCTTGGCTGTTCAGCACACTTCTATAGAACCTTGATAGTAGACGGTTCTTTATAAAGTTAATACTCTGTCGAAGCTGGGGCTCCTCACTCCAGAAATGCATATAACTGAGGCAAATCCCTCATACGAGCCATCACTCGACTTCACAATTCTCTTTACCACCTCTTACTCCCTCTCAAACTACATCGTTCATGGTTGCCATCTCGTACTATGTTTTAACTGCTCAAGCTACGTGTCCCGAACCCCTCCCAACTTCCTCCATGCTCGTCGCGGTAGAGAACTCCAACAACGCCAGCAGTCCTACCCCAGTTGGAACTATCGTCGCTGGAGCTGTTGTCTTCGGAGGTAAGGGTATCCTCATCATATCGTTGTGACAGGCCCCTGACGTGACACATTGCAGTATTACTCCTTGGTTTGGCCTTTAGATCGTTTATCAAATTACAACACCAGGGCCGCATTGGGTTCTTGCCTCGTTTTAGGTCGGCGGGGGCGAACGAAAGCCTTACCGCCACTCCTGGCAATGTTATTGCAAACCCATCCAGTGTTACTTCCACGAATGATACCATGCTTTATCCTGTGGCCTCCACGCACGGTGGTGTCAACGCCGCTGAATAGGAAAAGTTGTTTACGGGCACCCCGGTTGTAAGTGATTCTAAAGAAAATATCGAGGCTTTCCTAATGAAGTTCTACTCGAAGTCATCATTGCGGCATCACCTATTGCCACAGGGTGTGGCGTTCGAGTACACGTTGTCCTGCGCCTTGTTTGACTATCTGTCTATGCGTCATGTTGTTGTATATGACATTCACTTATTCCAACTTCCCGCTTATGTTACGCCTTTTTTCAAATCCGCCCGATCTTCCCCAAATTTTCTTCCTGCGATCCTCGGTTGACTGAGAAGATCATAGTTTGGAATGTTTTGCCTTTCCGCTCGCTTACGTCCCAATGAACCGTAGGCAGCTCCTCTTACTATAATGATGACGCCTTCAGGATGTCTAGCTTCTCCTAAACTCCATGTCTGCACAACTCCGGATACGCCTTCCTTGGTGTGTGTGTCCCCAAATTTTGGGCTGCTGAGAAGATAAAATAGCTCCGTGTGGGCTCTCTAAAGTTCGTCCTTATTCGTGTTGGACGATCAAAAAGGTACTGAAGCTATGTTTGTCAGAATGATAAATGGTTGGAGCAAGTTGAAGCGAGTCTCTTCTCAGAACCTATCAGACAGGTTCTATGTGCGAGGCACGGTAGGAGAACAGGTTTTCCGACCTGCCGACTAACGCCTGCACTCAACCCAAAAAATGTGTATGAACACTAACGCAATGACAAAACCTCGGGTGGGGTTGTTGCACAGCAGGTCGTAATGTTTCCTCGTCAACGCTACACCAGGGACTTCTGTATCAAATTTTATGCAGAGAAGGTGGACGAACCACCTGCTGTACCATCTAGGGTTTGGTTTGACGTGAGAGTGTCGAGTAGAAGTTACGAAAGTATTCCGTTATCGATCTCTATCGCTCCCCATCCATCACGAATATACGGAGACAGCGATGTATCATCTGTCCCCCTTTTACACAGCAAAGTTAAACACAGGGGACTCCTATCATAGCAAGCCATGCACTCACGCCCTCCTCTACCAGACGCACCGGCTGCCCAAACGCTCAGCTATTTGTGGTACTAGGTCTAATTTGTGTCTGTCTTCTTCCTCGATCGGATACACCTATTGTTATACGTTCTGGCTCAGAAAAAGACCAATATGACCTTCAAATAATTTTCGCAATCTCCACATATGTGATATTTACATAGGTTATACGGCGCACTGACTCATTAATGACGAACATATAGGTGTGGGGGACTCCGCTGTGTGAGTACATTGACATAATCCGGTGATAGGTAGGCGATACACTGATCAAGGGGATTATTTGTATCAGGGAACTATACAAATGTTCACTCTATCGGACCTCTCAATACCGGATAGAGGACATCCTCAAAAGGAGGGCTCTATAAGCGCGAAGGGCTAGTATAATCGCCTTAGTGCTGGGGCCCCAGTCAGAGCTTACCCCCTTCCAGTTTACCCCATGCCCACCTCTCTCTCCGTCAAAAATGACTGTCCCGACCACATCCTTAATGCCACATAAAACCACATCCATCTTCTATCCTACTCAATTGAGACCAGATGTTCAGTTATCCAATCTTCATACACAACGCGCATCGACTAGCCTTGTCGTTGCAGGCGCCATCGTCTTCGGAGGTGAGTAACCCACACCATATAACGTGGATCCCTCATTCTTATCTCTAATGTATCCTATAGTGCTGTTTCTCCCCTTTAATTTAGCATCCTTCGTTAACGTAAGGAAAATCCGATCTACACTAGAACTATGGTGCAGTCGCAACAATCTATCTCCGAGAATTCAGCCCACCGCGCATGTATCCATTGAGCCATATTTCTTCCCCGCCGAGGGCTTCGGACAGTATAATCGGAATGAGTCTCACTAATTGTTCTATTCGAGACAACGTAGTTCGCCGAAATAGATCAAACCCATATCTTTTCCAAAGTGAGCTGACAGATTGATTTTCTGGTCACGTCTAACTTTGTATCAATTTTATGGACACTACAACCTATGAATTTTGCATTAGAAATATTCCGTGCTTTCTTACGATATGTATACTGATGTAACCTGTTGTCGGAGCGTTTCTGTCTAATTTGTTCTTTGTCTAATGTTTCTCATTTCAATCTAATCATCGTCTTTCAAGTTATATTCTTATATTGGCAATTACTCGGGTTATCATATCGGAATATACAGCAGTCAATGTGGGGTTTCTCATGATGTTTTAGAAGTTCTACTGGACTAGCCCAGTTATATAGTTTTTGTAGTCAAAGTCTGAGAGCGCGCGAGCGCTCCGCTAGATTCTCCGAGTCTTCTACCCTCCATCTACTCTTGTGTACGAGGGTCGAAATTCTCACATTAACAGAACATTTGTTATTACAAGAAGGTATCTCAAACTTCGCTCTTAAGGTCTAATACCAGACAGTCTGGGAACTCTTCCTGCGTCCTGGTCAGCCAGGTCACATGTGGAATGGCCTAACAGACTGTGAGATCCTTTTGGAGATAAAGGATCCTATTTCAGCAGGCATTTGAACCGATTTAGCTCAAGGGAGTCCGTTTTATTGGAACCACCCCACCTCCTCTCCGAATTCAGAGTAGCGCCATGTGGATACATGTTCAGTGATTCACCTCTCTCAGTGCAGTACTAGCCAATCATATTGGTGTTCGCTCCGACTCATTGTGTTTCACTCAGAAACCTTACTGTGGGTGACCATACAGCTGGCCTTCTATGATAGGATGTGACAACTTACATGCGACATCGGACTTCCGTGGATGCTGAGTGCCTAAAGTATGACGTACATCCTAGGGATGTGGGTATTTCCTCTTGACCTTTCGTGTACTCCAGACCCACATTGAGACTGGGATATAAAATGACATGTCGTGTCGCCTCGCTATCTGCCACTCCTCCATCACTACTCATCACATAGAAATGTCCCTTCCAGAGAGCTACAAGGCATATGCCTTCACTGACCTCCACGGAGACCTGAAACCCGTCACTATTGACTGGAAAGATCCAGCAAAGAACGAAGTTGTTGTCAAAGTTCTTGCCTGTGGTGTTTGTGCGGGGTAATGGGAACCAACCGATGGATACGTCTGGACTATACGCTAAATCATAATTTTAGGGACGAAATCGTGAGGGATCAAATATTCCCTACCGGTCTTCCTCGTATCCCGGGACATGAAATAGTAGGCGATATCGTTCGCGTCGGGCCAGGCGTGACTGCGTTTGAAAAAGGCGACAGAGTTGGTAGTGGATGGCATGGCGGACATTGCTTCACTTGCACTCCTTGTCTCGAAGGGAATTTCAATCTGTGCGACAAAGAAGAAATCAATGGTGAGGAGCCCTCATATCTGATAAGGATATGCTGCTGACAAGATAGAAATGATACGATTATGTTCTAGGAATATTCAGAGACGGAGGATACGCAGAATATGCCACTCTCAGAATTGAGTCCCTTGTCCGCATTCCAGAAGGAATGGATCCGCGGGAAGCCGCACCGCTTATGTGTGCTGGGGTAACGGTGTTTAGTGCGTCAATAAATGTCCACGGTACATGCTAGAACACTGATCACAGATTGATTTAGACTCCCTCCGTAATATGACTGTCAAGCATGGTGACGTAGTGGCGGTCCAAGGTATTGGGTGGGTGTTCTTCGAAAATAAACTGTTTCCACCACTTACCCTTCCATACCCAGCGGTCTCGGGCATCTAGGTATTCAATTTGCCAACAAAATGGGATATCACGTCGTTGCGCTCTCCTCGTCTCCTAGAAAGCGTGAAATTGCGTTACAGCTCGGAGCAAGTGACTATCTCGATTCATCTCAAGTGGATCAAGCTGCAGAACTACAGAAGATCGGAGGTGCTAATGTCATAATAACTTGTGCTCCCAGCGGGAGAAGTATGAGTCCGTTGCTTCACGGATTAGCTAAAGGCGGAACTCTCCTAGTACTCGGGGCTACACCTGACCCACTAGAAGTTCCAACCGGTGAGTACGTTGATCGTTAATATAAGAATACACTAACCGGGTAATAGGACTCATACTCAACAAGCGACTGTCCATTCGCGGTTGGCCGTGTGGGTCAGCCAAAGACTGCAGTGATACCTTACGTTTCGCACTGCGAAAGGATGTGAAAACTTTGATCGAGATTTTTCCTCTTGACAAGGCGCAGGATGCCTATGATCACCGTAGCTCCGCAAGGTTCCGGGCTGTACTCGTTCCTTCGGTGTCCTGAGTAATACGCTCGGGATTATCTACGTAATCTTCTCGTTTATAGATCTGTATTCTTTCAGTCGTGTGTGATATGATATTGCTAGGGAAATATCGAACTTCCTAGCAAATATGATGTATTTGGTGAGAACATAGACTGTGAGTATTGAAGAGTGGAAAGAATACATGGTACACGAACGCATAGAGAATCGCACAGCGTAAATACATGGTAGAAAATAAGGGTCCACGTGTATAAAGGATTGTGACAGGCCTCTCAGAGGACTTGAGATAATATAGCTATAACATAGTGCTTCGTGTTCTTCTTGAAGATAATTACAGTCTTGCGAGCTGATATGCGTGTAGAATCTCTGCAATCTGTGTGTATTTAGCACGAGCAGTGCCCGCTCTACCACGGAGAAGATCAGGACTATTCTGTGTCGGGAGAAGCGAATTTAACACAAAGACGTAGAATTGTCAAGGCTGTTACTTTCCTGGTCATCAGTACAGATAAGATCGAGTTGATTATGGAGAGATCTGAGTTCTACTGCAATCTTTATAGGAATAGAGATGGTCAGATTGTTTCATAAGCGGGTTATTGCTAAGGTATATACCTCATTCCATACACCTTGAAAAGCAGCTATCTTCGTCGCAACATTTTGGATTTGACTCAAACCTATGTCGTTGAGGAGCTGATGTCTTCGATATTTTGCTTGAGCTACTTCAGATTTAACTTCCGCGAAGTCGTTCAGGAGCGTTGTCAGTCTACAATAAAGATCCTGTGGAGATTTATATGAGATGAAACCAATTTGACTGAGAGAGATGTTGAATACCCGAGCCATGCTCAGCTCTGTCTGGTAGCTGCCGCGAAGAAACGACATCATACCATTCACTGCAACAGAACCAATGGCGGCTACGAGTGCGAAGCGCAAAGCTAACATCTGTACACATTGGTTCGATGATTAGCTTTTGGCTAAATACAGGAGCACGGCAGATTTACAGCACCTTGTACTTGAGCCTGAAAGGAACCTTAGTTTAATTTATGTTTTATAACAAACAAGTATATGTGTGTACCTTTGAATAGATTTCTCTGCTTCTTCGAGCTGAAGGGAGCAGCCAATGAGGGGTATCAAAAACCGAAATAGTCGACTGCTTTGAATTGTGGCCTTCCAGTCGTTCATAAAGGCATTAACCTCGAAGACTAAGTCTCTCAATCGGTTGGTTACACTCTTGCTTAGGATATTTTTCTTCTCGAGGTGTGATTGAAGAAGCTGTTACTTCCTCATTAGCAAATGAAGACATTAAAATCTGGGTAATAGGATCACTAACATTGTAGTATCTGTTGATTTCTTCCATTTTACTTTGATTGTCAAGACCGGGTTGTAGGATTACACCATCGAGAAAGCAAATAAAATCTACATCATGTCATTCATCAGTGGAGTCATTGCAATATACATAATTTCTGTATACCTTCAACAATCTGCCTCGCTGAGCCTGCACAGCTACGTGAAGACCAAAGGATATCATGAAATTTCTAGCGATCCGTATTAGTATGGATATGTGGTCGAGTTCAATACCAGGTATCAACATTTTGAATTGAGTACCAGCACTCTTGGAGTCTTTCCACTTCATACCGACATCTAGATGGGAGTCGATGATCCAACATTACTTGTATGATATAGGAGAGCTCGGAGAATGATTGATGAATAGAGTTCAGGTCGTCTTCGAGTTTCCGAGCTTGTCGGGTAATATTATTAGCGTCCAATGATGGTGAATCGTCTGAGAATGCTGTCGTCATATGGAAATAATGTCACTATTAGAATAGCAAAAGTTAGGGTAAGGAAACAATGAACGGATGGGAGGCTGACTACCTATGGATCATCTCTGAGTACTTATAAGTACCTTCCTCAAGAACTTGGTGTGATTATGTGACGACCCCATAGCCTCCTACACTGCTGGTCTTCAAAGACTACCACGAGGCAGTGTGTCCCCATACCCCGGTATAATCACCATTGTGAAGGCCTACCTCCTAACGTGATCCACGAGGTGACTCCATTGATCATGTTCGGACTGTTTCCCGCCTGAGGGTTTGGTGCTAGAGCGTATGTAAGTTTAGTCACCCCGCTCGGAAGGTAATATTTATTAGCATGAATAGAACAATGAATGAGTGCGAAAATCTTACTATCTGTTGAGAGAATATGGATAAAATCTCAATGTTTATCCTATACAATGAAGGGCAAGTGATAGGTTTTCGAGGTTTCACCTTCCGCCTTCTGTGACTCGCTCCTATCAACACGCACGACGAACCATGTGATAGATTACATGCCTCAAGCCTCATAAACATCTGTCGGAGTAAATCCCACTTTCGGCGTTCAAATTCTCTATCAGCTGAACAGACTTGAACTCGTGTATAAAACGCCTCACACGAAACTCGCCGATATATGACGTTTGCGTCGAAAGAAGATGATCTGTAGGGAGTGCCCAAGTTTCCCTGAAATGTTAGCCTGAGTGTGATGCCACTGTCTGGTTTATGTCAGTGTTTGAAACCGAGTCAGTGACACAACTGACCGTGACATGCTGCTCCGAACATATACTTCAATAAAAAGCATGCGGACCTGGTTTTCACCGGATCGACACAGCTCGACCCGGTCATCAATGACGCACTTTTCTGCCTTGAAGAATATATTAATATCGAGCGACCACATTGAAAACAAGTGTTTTGGGGGCACCATGACGATACCATGCGTTCTTAGCCTGTGTCTGCGACAAATAAAGATTAGATCGCCGCGCTAAGATTGACTTTCCGAAGAAACAGATGTTGAACCACGACAATTTCCGGAGCCGCCTCATGGATACGGAGAGGCACATTTACGATCAGACCCTGTATCTTTCAAGGTCTGCGTTACATTCCAGATGAATTTCATGGTTTGATGTAGGTTTGGTAGATGACCCTCATCCACCAATGTGGAATACCGGCGACCTCCGACGCTTCAGCGGTGGCAAAGTCCGACTCCTATGGCTGCATGTTGTCTATCTACATATATAATCAATATACGAAGGAGTCGATGAAGAGAGAACGTTTACATGCAATTTGCCTCGTTGTTATTATGCAGTCATCCTACGTTCGGCGTGCGATGGATGATGGATGCAAAGAGTAAAGAGTAGAAAACATCTTACATGCCTGGGTTCAAACCGTATACCTTTGAATTAGACCCAGCTCCGGGAGAATAGCCACATTTATAAATGCATAGCCAGTGGTGATCATACTTCGCAGAAGTAATAATACAACATTCACGAGCCATATCAACAGCCTTAGAAATTGGTAACCTGGAAATCACGTAAAACTGATCGAAGTTTCGGATACTCGATACGAGCCCTCTCTACTCTCTCTTGAAGCTGACGAGTACGATTCTGTTACGATAGAGATTATTAGACTCCCACCAAGGTTAGAAAAATAGGTAAATGGCGAGTATACGTACATTATCACCTTTCTCTATAACCTCCAGTTGTCTTTCCATGAACTCGAGATCAGCAATTATCTGGGGGATGATTAATCGTACAGACCACACGGCGGATGCATTATAAGTACAGACCAATGCCCAGACTTTTTGAAATCCATAGACCGTATCTGCCACATTTTGTATACCTTCTTCGCCAATGTCCACAATGACCCGTTTTTTCTCAGACCAGACCTTTTGGATGCCGCCCCAGAACCGCGACACTTGATCAGCAAACCCCTTCAGGCCGAGTGTCAGTGACAATCTCAGGTAAGTTTGAGCTAGTAGTCATACTTGGAGAACATCTGCTGTAACATCTAGTCTTCCTTGTGTGATTGAAAGGAAAGTGCTTGCTGCGACAAGACCCAACGCCGATAATAATGTGAGGCTTAGAGTGAGAACCTACATCCTAAAATTAGCACGGCTAGTACGGTGTAATGATAGGTTATTTACCTTCCCTTTCAGACTAGACATTTCATTAATTAGATTCATATGATTTTCAGGGACCATACCTCTTTATTCTTTTTTCGAACTCCTTCGATCCCTGGAAAGATTTTATGTGTATGTATCGAGATAATTTGTGATTGTGAATTGATTTCTTCCACTCGTTCTTGAATACATCAATATCTGTATACAACTTCTTGAAGCGTTGTTCCACCTCTCCGGAATCACATTGGTGGGCTTTGATACTCTGTAACAGGGCGACATCGTAAGAAAGCCGAAGGATGGGATAAACAGTCGCGGATTCTTACTATACGGTACTCGGAGAATGCTGTTTTGTTTGGTATCCCATCATCTTTCGGATAGATCAAACTATGGTCAATGAACATGAGAAAATCTAACAAAGAACGGAGTTCAGTAGCAACTCTTATGATTTGTCAAGATAAACCCACCAGTCACGAATGTCTGTGCCCTGCCAGCAGCATCCCGTGCTTTCCATATCGTACATCTGAGGTCCTACAACACCGCCAGACATGAATCAGCAAATGCTATCACAATGAAAAGTAGATATCTTACACTTTGAATCTGTTGCCACCGAGATTGTAGGCCGCTAACTTCTGGACGGGACGCGGAGGGGAGTGTCGGATTATTTGATATTCCATCCAGAATTAGTGAAACGTCACTGAAGGAAGTGCGTATAGATTTGATTAGTTTCTCAAGCAGCTCTACCTGGTGAGTAATGTCAGACGACTGGGGGTCGACAGAAGGCATGACAGGAAAGGCGCAAGCGAGAGGCTAGGGGTCAGAATGGGTGGAGTGAAAATGTTCATACTCACTCGTCTTTGAAACATGTAGGGGGCATTAGTACCATTGAATCCAGCCTCGTGTTGTGTATGCTGTTAAAAGGAGACGTACGCGTTGCGTGAAGTATGGATCTACTCATGCTAGAGTTGGCGGAATTCCTGATATGTCGAGCTCTTTTGGTCCAAATAGAAGGCTGCATGAATCAGCTTTATGTTTAAAGTTCGTCCCCTTACCTGAATATTGGTAGTCGCTGGTATGATGCAATGTTTCTCAATGAAAGCAACACGTCGATATCAGTCGGTTTTCTGTCTGCGAGTTTCGTGCATGAATAGACCACGAATTCCTGTAAGATCAGAGGTGAGTAGAATATCCAATCGCTGACAAGACCAACCACTTACGGCGTCTGTTGACACGCGTAAAACACGCACAACATGCAAACAGCACCTCGCAGCTCTGTCTGCATTGACAGGAACCTAACCTTCGGGCTCGGAACCACATCCATCCATCATACATCGTCGCATACGCATCATCACTAACGACATAGCCATAGCATGACGGCTATACATGCAGCTAGGGTCATGCAGTGTCAACGCATTGGTTCCTCTTCCTGAATGAAATGTCGCCAAAGGCGTGGCTCGTACCTTCTCTGGTGAGTTTAATGATCGTCGTCTGTTGGGAGTGAAACAGCTTTTCGGAGCCGAGAAAATCTAATTGGACGAGCAAGAGATCCTCGCAGTCGTCAAATGTATTGGGATACCTACACAAATTTGATTATAGCACAAACGTTATGAACATGGCGCAAGGCGAAACTCACCTACTCATTACGGACCTTTTCTGGAGAAATTTTTGTAATTCTGCATTAGTGGTGTAACGAGAAAGAAGCTCAAGAAGACCATTGATATTAGACACCCTCCAAAGGGCAGGAGTTCATATCACCTGAAATCGGATCGTTCAGATCAGGAGTGAACTGGCTGATGATCTCCTCACCTTTCTGGCAGATCACTGTACAGACTCTGAGGAGTGTACGCACTTCTTGATAGTCACACCTTCAAAGCTGTATGCGCCTATATTGACACGGCGCCCCATCTCAGTCGGGACACGAGGACATAGGTCCCATCATATGTCGCCAGCGGGCCTAGGACTAAATGCTCCAGAACGCAAGAAACCGCAACTTGCAAAGAAACCAATTCAATAATAATACAGAAAAGCTATACACAAAGCAGTCCATGTGAAATCGCAGCGCATGAAGATGAGTTCCAATTGGTTAGGTATCGCGGAATCTATGCAGTAGTGAGTGTCAAAAAAAAACCAAAAGCGCATACAAGGTGCATATCGAGTGCCATACGAGCATAGAAATGAAAGAATCGGGATATCGATTGCATTACTATGAAGCATTGCCCGCACCAGATCCTTCGCTACGTTGACGCCACTTGACGAGCCAAGGGTGTTTGCGCACTTCAGGGAGTGGGAGACGTTTCTCTGGGTCTTGTTGAAGGAGCTGCAAAGGGGAAATGTGTATATGTTAGCCAGCTGAGAGGACGAATAATCACGGCAGAAGTACCTTGAAGATTAAGTCCCTGGCCTCGGCGGAGACGTGGCTAGGGAAACTGTAACGGCCGGCTTTGATCTTGTCTTGGGTAGCTACATCCGGGAGAGGTAAGAACAAGAATAAGCTCTAGAATCGATGACTTTGAACGTACCAGCAACACCCCTGAGGTCTTCGAAGGGAGGATTACCAACGAGGAACTCATACGTCAATATCCCTAGAGCCCAAAGATCCACACTCGCATCATGAGGCCGCTCCCGGACCATTTCAGGGGGCAGGTAGTCGAGTGTTCCACACACTGTTCTCCTTCGGTTAGAAGGGGCATGAACACTCCAACCAAAATCCGCAATCTTCAGCTCCCCATTAAGGCCCAGTAGCAGGTTCTCGGGTTTGATATCGCGATGGATGACATGTTTCGAGTGGAGGTACAGGAGTGCGTCGGACATCTGGTCGATGTATCTCGAACTTCGCCTATCTGAAAAGCGTCCGTGCTTGCAAAGCTGTTTGTATATCTCGCCCATGCCAGCAAATTCGAGCATCAGGAATACTCGCTGCTCGTCATGGAAGTAGCCGTACATTCGGAGGACGTTGGGGTGTCGCAAGTTCTTCTGGATTTCAATCTCGCGACGAACTTGCTTCTCGCACCTGCTATCAGAGATTTCTTTCTTGTACAAACACTTGAGAGCAAGGATGAAGTGTGGTTCTTCTTTCGTCCGGACCATGTAGACACGGCCGAATTTACCCTTGCCGAGAGGACGACCGATGTCGAAGTCACAAAGACTCCATTCTCGGGTAGGATTCGATCTGTATAGAAATCAGTATATAGGAATACTGTATCGCCTCCCCCTTTACTCACCCAGAAGTGGAAGAGTCCAAAGCAAGTTCTCTCGCAGCCTCGCTGGAGACTACGCCTCTCATTCTCTCATCATTCTCAAAGCCACCATCATATTTTCCGATGTCTATAGTTCGTTCTGTAGGTTGAGCGGGTTGTACAGGTTTTGCCTTTGGTTGAGGTTTCGTAGGGGACGGTGGTCTTGATTGCTGCTTCGTTGTCATAACCGAAGATGACGATTTGGAATGAGCCGGGATGAATGGGTTCGGCGCCGCGAGTTTGTTCAAAAGCTTGATCTTGTTCACTTCTTGACTGGACTTCTTCTGGTGTCCATTTGTTCGAGTTGTACCAGTAGTATTCGGCTTGGAAGAAATTTCGAGAGCGGCGATTTGTCGTGTCACAGAGTTGATGGAGGCCATCTTGCGCGATGCGTTGAAGGGTTTCGCTAGTTTGAGACCAGGGTATACAGAGAAAATGCCAGAGACGGCGGGGTGGAGATGGTGAGGTTGGATCAACCTTGGAAGCGATGCAGTTCACGCGTGGATCAAGTTCAACTTGCAACTTGCAACTCCGCCCGGGTTGCATCATGTGACCGCGTTTCGCTCTTCCCGTTCAGGACGGCCCAAACTCAGGCTTGACACCAACTTTCTACAATTTTAAGCCTGGAGACAGCGGAGTTTAGTGTGCCAACCACATTACCCAACTTTTAATGGAGCAAGGGTAATTAAAATGGGTCTGTAGGTCATGAAGTTGCAAATGACTTGTCGTCTTCAATTTGATGTTTACGGTCTTCAAGCTAGCGACGCGACCAACTTCAGCTATACTACTACGCTACGCCTTTCTACAGAGAGGAAGATCCTGCACCCCGCCATCGTCAATTACAGCGACCTGTATAAATCCTTCGAGACATGGCATCACACGGTACTGGCGTACTGAAATATAACAGGTAAATACATTGACTCTTTCTGTTATTTACTCCCCTAGGTCACACTACTTGACGTTCCAGTCGACTTCATAAATTCACTGCCGTGGCAACCAGGTAGGATTATCGGCATTGAGAACTACAGGAGCACCTCCCTCTCTCACAGGTGTTCGTTCCAGCACTGCAGCATGTCTAACAGCCGATATCACCTTCTTGGCCTCTCCCATCGCACCCATGCGCTCCCCTGTTTGCTCATATTGCGCCAGAATGCGGCTAATTTCTGGATGTGGCGGTAAAGTCACCGGAGGTAGAGGAGACCCTGCACCGAATGCAGTTGCAGGCTCTAGCTGCCCGAGAGAACGCACCCATTGACCAACTGATGCTAGAGAAACACGAACTTCCCAAGATCCCCCTTCCTATAAAGTTTGACATTCAATCAAAAGCTGAGCTGAACTGAGTTATGTTTAATAACTGACCGTGATCGTTCTTGCGAGCGCCGCCTGAATGCCAGTGGCCAGCAAATATCCCGCTGCGTGGTCCAATGCTTGCATCGGAAGGGGCTTTGGTGATAAAGTGCCATCTGGACTGTCACCTTTGTATGCTGCAAATGCTTCCGCTTCTGCAATATTGAACCCTGTAGCCGTTTGTACTAACGAATCAAACTAACGCAAAAAAAATTATTTTAGTAGATTGTCTGCCTGTCAACTCTGAATGCTTACACCCCGACGATCGCTCCATGGTCCGTCCCAACCGTAAGCATTCAAATTTGCATAGACAACTCCCGGTTTAGCGCGAATGACCTCTTCAACTCCAAACCCTTTCGCAGCCATTCCGCCTGGTCGATATGCTTGAAGAAGCACATCCGCATCCTTCACCAGTGAAGATAGCACATCCCTGTCCCTTTTTTCTGTTAAATCAAGTTGTGTGGTTCGTTTACCGCGCGATGTATCAGTGTCAAGAAAGGGTAAGGTAGGTAACTTTGGGGACGTGATCAGAAGGACATCCGCTCCATGAGCTATAAAAAATCGCCAATATAATTTCTATAGCCTAATAACTGTGAAAATCTTACCCGCAAGTGTACGTCCACAAATAGGACCCGCAAGAACTCTTGTTAAATCCAGAACTCGGAATCCTTCAAGGGGCCTTTGGCCATCGGTAATGGGACGTTTCGGTGCATCGCCAATTTTTCTTAGGCTCACGGGTGGTACACCGGCTAAAGCCTTTCCTTGTGGATGTTCATCCCATTCACGAAACGATCTCATAGCCGTAGCGACCATCTTTCGTTTCGCCGCTTCTGTTTCGAACTCAACAGAGTTCCACTGAAGCAGACTCTCTGCGATAGGCTTCCTTCGTGGGTGGGCAATGAAGAATATCCAGAACACCTTGACGATGACTACAGAAGGATCATTAGCACACAATATGAGGATTGGAGCTTTCGCTACCTACTGAGGAAAGTTAGTGTGTATACGAACATAATTGTTATCTCTGGTTTTGTACGTTCCCGCCAAGTCGTCCCATAGATCCCCAGGAGGTTGTTTACCATCGATTAAGTAATACCCTTCGCTTTCTGGATTTTAAAAGTTCATTAGAGCTCCTCGATATTTGACTCTGAGTCAAGGTTACCCACTGAATTCGAGTACGGCATGTCTCGCATCTACATGTACGTCTTGCTTCACTCCAGTTCGTAGCTCGTGTATGTATGCAGCAGCCAACCCTGAAAGGCCAATCACAGTCTGTGCAACCGTACCCGAGTTTGAAGGACGAGTTCACAGCTGGGTCTGGATTCTCAGGTCAAATGTAGTTGAGAAAGAGAATTTCGGGGCAGGTCAAGGGATAGCCATAGCTGCTGAGCAGGGATTTTACTTGGGTGTAATGTCATCCTTTGCAAGCTGCTCGGGACCATGATACCCTCTCAGCTCGATTATTAGTAGCCGAGATGTGGGTGTCTGAAGGTGCCTGATCAGTGGTGGGAGCTGTTTTCGATCGCCAGCCTGAGTGTCACAGATCAGATGACTCATGATTCATGTAAGAGTCATGGCACTTGTTTTACATTGTAAAATACAGTCAAAATATAGGTATCTCATACTGTGTCATCCCCAAGCTCAAGTAGGATTCGGAAAAGAAGCCAACGCAAAGAAGAATAGAGCACAGACCAATAACGTTTCAGGATATGCGCCTTATGTTACATTATCAATTCGAATAACTATGAACGACCGAGTCAATCGTAGTAAGGCGAAGCTCAATTCAACATTATCCAATTTTAAAGCAGGAAGTTTCCTGAATCAGACACTGTTAGAAGAAGTCACTAGTCCGACGGAAGGGTGACGAATAGGAGTGTGAAACCGCTGGTGCCACTGAAACAATTCACCCATTCACCTAGTCTCCTTCACAGACCTCAAGGAAGCAAGACAGTCGTTCCTTCCATACCGCTCACCACTCATCGGGGAAGATTCCTCACTTTCACTATGGAAATAGGTAGTTGTCTTTATTTAGTTTATACCTCCCAGAGGATCTGCTAGGTTAGGACGACATTCCTTTACAATTCGTCATGAGATGTCAAAATGATTTGCTCTGGTTGATACGCCAAGGATGCACTTGAGACTTCCCCTTCCGTTCTATAACATTCAAACAGAGCAAAGAGTTTCCAATGTATCGCATATTCAATATTTCATGATTACCAGGTCAGAGGTAAGTTGATGGTCCATCAAATATATGTCCGTAAGTACAATCAGCATAAGAATCCCAATAAATGTCCGACCAAGCTTACGCAGTCAGATCGCAAGCTCCTGGTCTGAGAGCACACCATAGAGGTTGCAATGGAATTGCGTTCACTCCACGTTGTTGCAAACGGAACGAGAAGTCATGCATCCGGGGGAGTGCGTCAGAGATGTCATGACCTGGTCCACTCCAGAATAGCTCGGCAGATGCAGCTGCACGAGGCCATACAATGGAATCGAGGTTGGACGGGCCAGATTGCTCGGTCCAAAGTAGATGTTGACCTGGAGCAGAAGTCAAGTGAAGATAGAAGAGCTGGATAAGTCGAACTAGGACGTACCACCGAGGACAAGCTTCGCTTCATCAGCAGTAAGGTTGGCGACAGGATCGAAGGAATACGATCGTTGCCAGGTCTTGAACGGCTCACACCAGCTGTTACTGTATACGACAACGAAGACCGTTAGTATTCATTAATCGGCTCTATCATTCAATACTACTAACCCTTGGGGATTAGCACCAACCCATCCTCCAGCTCCGCAGTCCTAGAAAGGTCTTGTTAGGTTGCATAGGGCCCCATTCGAATAAGGCTCACAAGATAGAAGAAGTCTGATGCAGCATGAATGAGCTTGAATCCCTTTTCAGCAACAGCTTTGACGTTGTCAGAAGAAATCCAGACACTATGAATATAGCTTAATTCGATGAAATCAAAACGCGAGGGGAATATACGCACAGAGCGATTGTCTCAGGATTCAAAGTGACGTTGTGAACCAAAACCATTTCTGATACATCGTTAGTTCGTCGTATTCTACGAGCGATCGTTATACACTTACCTTCCCAGACCACTGGTGTCTTTCCCAGATCTTCAATAGCCTTATGAGTCGTCTGTGTGAAGGTATCTAATGCTTGTTCGAGTGTCTTTCCAGTAGCATTCAGGCTGGCTTGAGTCTCCGAATCATTGTCGTAACAGTTCGGTGTTCAATTCATCGCCACCGGTACTCAGAATACTGGATGGGAACATCTTAGCGACGGCCGCGAGAAGATTTGCTGTAAACTTCGTCGTTGCGTCCTGAAGCAAGACGTAATTGACCAGCAGGTGGTTCTAAATGATGTGTTCGATATAGTGAGAAACAGACAATAGAGATCTCGTTGCTTACCATTAGCAAAGTTCGCCCATGGAGATGCTTCAGGACAGGCGATATGTTCAGGGTGCGACTTGGAAATGACTGAAGTGTGTCCAGGGGTATCGATTTCCACCAGGACGTCGATTCCACGCTAAGCAAAATCTTATATAGTCACAATTCTTGAAACAAGCAAACTTGACATACCTGCTCCAGCATAAGCAACGATGTCTTTCACATCACTTGGGCTATACACAGACGAAGCCGAATAGGCTCCTTTCTGAGAGAGTTCAAGGAAGCCAGGGAACCTGCAATGGGAAACTCTGACTATCGACCACATGCCAATGGAATTGGTTGATCTTCACAGAAATTGTAAATAGGTGATCCCGGGAATATGATAACTTGACGCTAATGAGCTCACCTTTGCGAGACTCATGGCATCCAAGGTCCGTTTGATGTCGCTAACCGGGAAACTACAATTCCAATCAATAGGTGACATTTCAAATGTAGAGATGGCCAAGACGCTTACAAGTTTCTCGCAGTGTCAAGCATGAAGCCACGGTACGGCTACCGTACGCCGTGGGTCAAAGACTCGAATTAGAATAAAGCAAGAAGAGGGTACATACGTATGCAGGCGAGTCTTGGATGCTGATAGGGACATCCAAAGCATAAGTCATTCCGTCAACTTCGTACCAAAGTTGAGTGAACGTAGTCAACCCCCGGAACAAGCCAAGAGTCGAGTTAGCGGTAATGGTAGCAGCAGAACCATCTGCGGGGACGGTCAAAGTGTATGCCTCGTCGCGAGATTCGATGGGTTTCTGAGCCTCATCCGTGATGGACTTGAGCGTGGCGCCCTTTTCGAGGGACAAAGTCAATTTGGAAAGTGACTTTGCTTTTTGGGCCGAAGCCTTGTCAGATTGACCTCTGTCTACGACGAGACGTCCGAGCTTATCGTTCTTCAAGAACTGTTTGGTTCGCGAAACTGCATCTCGGAGATCGGATGGCACGCTGTTCAAGCTGCCTGCGAAGGAGATATCGAAGCCGTTAGATAGTTGTAACGCGCCCGAGCCTGCCTGTAGATTTCGTGGCTGAGGCCATAGAGCATGTGTTGGGGTCACAGACGCGAGGAAGACAGCAGCTAGGAGCGAGAAGAAGGTTTTCGTCATCGTTCAAACGTTCAAGTCGCAAGTCGTCAGTTGTGGTCAAGGGAAATGTGGGGTATATGGAGAGAAGACGCTATATCCTCGGCGTAGGGGTTCTTGTATGTAAATCGACCATTGTGTATCAGAACCATGCGAATGGCTCGAATGACACCGCATGTGGGTCAGAATGCAGGCTAGAGCGCATGACCGAGACAAAAGGGCGCCGAACAGGGTTCCTCAGAGATGGGCAGCTTCGAGATCTCCAGGTGCTCCTCGAACCCGGTTAGATCTCCCGGATTTTGACGTAGAGAAGTGGCCAGGTGGTATCTAAGGAGATGTATTTTTACATCGAGATGTCATATCGTTCTCCTTTCCATACGTTCTTGCGGTGATTGGGAGATATGTAAAGCTTATCTCGCCTAACGGCCTATCCTCGAGATGTCTTAACGTTTGACTCACCGAGACAAAGTTTGGACCAAAATAGATAGTTTGTAGCTGCGTAGGTCTGTGTAATATAGTGAAAAACAAATACAATATGACCAATTGTCTGTGAGACCTGCCAAGAGATTTTCGCATCACAATCAAGTTCGAGTGTTGAACATGAAGAGATGGTTTGCAACGTATCATCAAAGTGAGGACGAGCAAAAAAGATAGTGAAGGGAACAGACAACCAACGGGTAGATGGACAGATGGAAGAAATCCTCCGATGTCGGGAAGAACGAGGTCGATATACATCAAATTTCAACTCATCAAACGCCACCAAGTAGCAGCTCAACGATACTTGTGCCAATAATACACCACTGTTATATGTCAGAGGATGCTGTATTGGGAATCCTTAGAGAAGATGGAAAACGTAGCAACATAATAGTATATATAGGCAATCCTAGAAACGCATCAAGTGAAACACAGCAGAAATCACCTCTCCAATCAGAATCCTACTCGAGATATCATCGAACCCAACCAAAAAAGCTCTCAGAAAAGAAGATCATCTATACCGTTACCAGAGGACGGGGGAGCAGCACTCGACGAAGCTCCGAATGCACCGAAACCAGCCCCCATAGGCGGCTTGTTCTGTCCCTGTCCC
Organism: Cerrena zonata; assembly: GCA_038087015.1. Taxonomy (NCBI): domain Eukaryota; kingdom Fungi; phylum Basidiomycota; class Agaricomycetes; order Polyporales; family Cerrenaceae; genus Cerrena; species Cerrena zonata. The sequence goes on from JASBNA010000007.1 coordinate 448,521, forward strand.
CAGATACCAGCTTGCGCCTTCTCCCTCTCAAGATCCTTGATTGATTTGGATTGAGCGGGAGGTGTTGATGTCCTGGCAGCAGATGATCCTCCACCAGCACCTAACGACATCTTCCAGAGATCATCGAAACCTCCAGCGGATGCGGGTTTAGCAGTAGATGGGGTTGAAACGGTGGTTCCTGGTGCTGACCGAGTAGGAGCGAGAGTGGGTGCGAGGGAGCCTGAAGAGAAAAGGTTAGCTTGCTTCGGGACCGCCGTGGGGGTCATATAAGAACCAGCCCGGTTCATTCCAATGTTCATTGGAGGGGGTGAAGCGGTCGTGGTGGGTGCAAGCACGTTAAAGAAGTTGTTGTTTGCATGAACTGGAACTTGTGGTTGCATAGGTAACGACATTGACTGTGTCTGGGGAGCAAGAGGTGCTGCAAGAGGTACAGCAGCATGAGGGACTGCAGGTGCACCGAAAAAGCTGTTGCTAGCAGGTGGAGGTGAATGAGCATCTTGGAATCCGCCGAATTCGTCGTCATCTATAAATCAATGGTAAGGATCGACAGGCTGCACAACAAACATGTAAACATACTGTCTAGTGAGGCAGTTGCAGCAGGAATAGCAGTGTTGATAGCTGGTGGCGGAGCAGCAACGGGAGCTGAGAAATCATCATCGTCCATACCCAGAAGATCGACTATCGGAGCAGGTTCTGGCTTCTTCGCCACGGCAGCGGGAGTGGGTGCTGTGTTGGAACGTACCGGGGTTGCAGTATGTGCAGCAGTAGAAATCGAGTTTGATCGACGCGAAGCGACCGTATCATCATCACCAGCTTCATACTCATCATAAGTCCTTCTCGAGGAAGAATCCCTAAAGCCCCCACTACTTCCACCACCACCGCTGCCGCCACCAGAGTAGCTATCGTAGTCTGGAAGCATATGACTTGAGCGACAGACTAGATAATGTGAAGAAAGGACTTACTGCCGCTATAGTTGTCACCATATCCACCGCTTCCACCTCCACCTCCACTCCCATATCCGCTGCTTGAACCACCATCATAACCCAAGCTATCACTGCCAAAGCCACCATACCTACTACCGCCAGAGGTAAAGCTCATTGCGTCATTCCCGGTACCGATATATTTGTTCTTGTTAGCCTTAGCTTTCCGTCGTTCAGTGCGAATCTTGTCTACATCTCCCAGAAGCTCGACCAATTCACGCGACCTGTTTCGTACTGCACAATAATTGAGACACGGGGATCAGTAACAACGCTAAACACGCAGAACTACTGAAACATACCGTTTATGCCCTGGTCTTTGCCCTTTTCGTCAATGTAATAGAAGTTTCGAAGCATTTTAATAGTAGCGATATGTGAACGAGCGTCATCGACTACTCGTTCACTACCATTCTTGACCAAGTACTCGAGAAGCTGGAGGGCCTTATAGATTTGTCTCCATTGTTTAGCTTCCTTCTCCATAAAGCGGGCATAAATAGATGGCATGATTTCATTGAAGTTTTGGCTACGTGGCCGAAGCATTTAATGATCGGAAGACGATATCGAAGTAAGGCACCTACAAGTTGAAAGTTCTAATTTGAGGAACTGGTATATTAGCTCCATTGAAACTGGAAGCTGAGTAGAACGTACCCTTGAGCAATCTCCTGCATCAATGTGGAACTAGCACCCCTACGCCGAACAATTATAACCAGACAGTACGATGATTCAAGGACCAACTTACCAAGCCTCATCGTTGGTCGCCTCCCGTACTTTAGCCTCCATCTCACTAACATTGAGTACGACATTCTTAGCCTAATATTGGTTCGCGGCCTGTCAGCCACCGTGTCCGCGGTATTGAGCCCAAAATAGCGTACCTGATTGTACATCGACTTGATGTCGTACATCGTGATTTGCGAGAGGGTATTCGAGAGAGATTCCAGACGATCCATGATTGCCTTTTGGTGGTGGGTTGTGGTATACCTCAAAGTTGCTTGTCTGTGTCGCCAACTGACATACACAGGTACATCATGTAACGCGTCACGCCGACTGACCCGTAGCGTGTAACGTGTCACACACGCGATCGCTCGCGTTTCGCCGTCGGAAACGACTACAGGTACAACTTGAACTTGAACCACTCACTTACTCAAGCTCTAATTCTCAAGTTGACAACAAACTATCGTCAAAACTATCATCACAAAAACTATCATAATTGGTGTATCAGTACTGGTCTATCTCTATGCACACAGCAGCACTGTTGCTACAGCAAACTCAGTGAGAAGTATAGGGGCAAATTGACAGTGACTTAACATACATATCTATAAGGTCTGCTCGGTACGCGAATCTTACCTATAACATATAACTCGAACCTAGTGAGAATATACATGACGGTCAAACAGCTAGAGCTTCATAACCGCCCGCATGTGTTCTTCGCCCCCCTGCAGTGCATATAGTCACTTTGACCGTACACATATCTATTCATGTATGTAAGTCAATCATCATCGTACTAATCCTGATTGTTCTGCAGGAAAAATTGGAGACTGAAAGACAGCACCAATCCCGATATATTCTGAACAAGATATCGAAGTACATATATATATGTATATATCTCAAACCAGAGATAATACGTTGACCTTTCGACGATTTATATCAAACTGTCGATGTTATATCACTAAACTCGATAGAAAGGTCTAATTTATGATTCCGTTCTGTCTGTAACGGATGGGACCAGTCATGAGCGACTCGGAGACGTCTGACTTAACGCATATATCCACTTTCCTCTAATCCTTAGGCCTTCCAGTGACCTATTATTCAAGCTAGAGTTTTAGACTTGTCGCTCTTGTGGTAATTTGACTGAACCTATCTCTGACTAGACTTATATGACAGTACCCGGGCGCGATATTTCAACACTTACGACATGTTCTCATAGCCCCGTTATTTCACTCCGTTCGCTGAAGTCTTATGATATTGTCTAGGTGCAGTTGGTAATCCTTCTTCCACGCCTGAAACAGATGTCAGCGGCGTTCACGTCAGGAACAGATGCTGCCATGCATAAAGTCCTCGGTTCGTGCCGCCGGCGTTCTGCATACAGAGTTCTGCCACGATCAGCCACAGCTGAAAGTTTGCACGTTGCACTCCACGAGAGCTAGCGATACATGGAATGACCTAGAGCGATCCCTCCTGCGAGGAAAGACTCTCACCAAACAAATTGAAACTACTCGATTTATCCAGATAACACACTTTCCTGACTTTCAAAAGTTCTCATACGCATTGCGTCTCTCAGAACATATCTAAATCCTGTATGGTTCTTCATACGAAAAACACAATGATAGCTATTCAAACGGTGCTATTCTTGCCCAAACCGAAGCGCAAAGAACCCCATCACACCGCTGGGATCACATCACTCGTGCGATGCCGGTGTCGTGCCCGATTTGGAACATCTCGTCGGTCTGGCAAGAAGCTCTCGCCAAAGTACCACACTCCGGTCCCGGTTCTGATGTTCCTTTTCGTTCTTCGGTAACTCCGGCGGGACAATCTCGACAAGTGGCTGCCCTTTTGTTGTGGACCACGATGTATATAGCATCTTGAGAGCCTGAAGTGCTGATTTTTCGCTTCCTAGACGTATAACGATCTTGTAACTACATCTACGCGCATCATAGATCCACGACGACCCGCTGACACTTGCATCAGCATCGAAAGGTAGCAACGATTTACATTTATACGATCTCATCACGACCTTTCACGCTCCGTTAGTCCCGTCACTATTCACTCTTTTTTCGTCGTCGCCTGGTCCCTGACGATTCTGTTTCAAACATATGTAGATGACCTCTTTTCTAGGCAAACTTCGCCAAAGGGCGATTAGCCAATCTACAGTCGGCTCTCGCAAGTCACACCAATCAGCGGAACCTCATTCACCGATTGCATCTGAAGCAACTGGGCCTCCCGCTCTTCACATCTATAACACCACAATCGGAATTCTCTCCACCACGACAGATTCATCCAGATATCAATGCGTTATTTGACACCTATTCTTCGGAACCCGAATCGAGTAGCAGAGCCGGGCTAGGTCTACGTCCTCCAAGACCGAGGAAGCGTTCTGAAGTCGCTGTCAGCAAGACGCCAGAACGCGTCTCACCTGCGCATTCTCGAGACGTTACTCGGGACGACGACATACAAGAACTGCCTTCACGCCAGTCATTCTATGGAACAAGAGCCAGCTCATCCCAGCCCTCTCTTGAGGACACTCCTCGTGCTAGTGGATCCTCACATCGACTATCCTTTTCACGGCTGCCCTCCATCGAGATGGTCTACCTTCGGGAGACAGAAAGGGAAGAATCCTAGAGTAGCCAGGTTCACTCCACCAGTATCTGCAATCCATTCGCAAATGGGGAGCGTAGACTCGATGCCCCCACGATCCGCGAGCAGACGGACCCAGCGCAGCAGCAAAGCTGGTTCTACCACCTCGGTATCCCGTCATGGAAATACATCCCGCGTTTCATTTGTTATTTACCCATCACACTCTCCCTCGTCAACAGTCAGCAAGTCATCCTCGGCGAGATATACAGACCAAGTCCCACAGTCTCCCTCGCCACCACTCACCAATTCGTCACGGCAGAATTCGACAATTAACACTGCGACACATTCCACTCCTTCTCGATCGGGCCAAACGAACACGACTTCATCAAATGAGGAATTTCATTCGTTTACAATGGAAACCCCTGGGACGTTTGGGGACACCACGCCTCCGCGAGCGGAACACGCCTTACCGCCATTGTCCTCTGTACATCCGGAGCTCATACGAGCTGTAAACACGCGACAAGCGAGTTCTACACAAGCAACCACAAGCGTCCATGCCTTTCCCACCTCTTCTAGACCACCAGCGGTTCGAGGGCGGACATACCCTCTCAGGCGGCAGTCTGAACAAGCAATCGATAATGATGAGAACACGCCGGTGACAATACAAGGACGTTCATTACGAGGATCATCTAGCTTGCCTCGTTTCCAGGAAATATTCCCATCCCAGATTTCAAGACGGCGCTCAGCGTCTACAAGAGACCGATCGTCGAGTAGAAGACGAAGTAGTGTTGAGTGGGTCGCGAGACAAGCGAGTTCTGGAGTGAACGCTGAGAACATTCATGAGTTTGGATGGCCTGCAGAGGTATCCCGTGAAATCCTTCGTCTTTCATTGCACAAAGGCACCGGGGGCAGCTTCCCAATCAGGGACCGAACGAGGCCGATCACCTCGCGAAAAGCATGCATCCGCGTCTAAGACAAGCGGTGGTGTTCCCTGCGTGCAGCCTTGTGCGAGTGCCAGTGCAGTTTTCCCCACCAGTTTCTCTTCACCTTCCACTCTTCTTTCTCCCCCTCTTACGTCGCCTGTCAAGCCAGCGGGTACGTATAAACCTCGTGATGGATCCTCTGTGCCAACTCAATCTTTCCCTCCCCCGATAGACACCGACCTTGGTGCGATAGAATCCGATTCTACTCCTCGTGGCGACTCTAGCACTCTGATCAGGCCTGGGAGCGAGGTGGAAGGTGAAGGTGACACAGCACGGATCCTCAGTAATCTTGATAGCATGCCAGCACCACAAGCAGAACGATCACGTCGTCATAGGTCCAGCTTGACAACGAACGGTAGTGGTTCGACTGTACGCGAAGCTGCGACGATTCCTAGATCAGCTTCCTCTCGTACCCCGCGTAAAAGCATTTTGAATTCGCCTTCTCAAAAGTTTAATACACAATCTTCGCAGCCAGAGGCTGGTCCCTCGACTCCTGAAAGGCAGCTCGGTCTGCCCTCATCGACTCCCAGGACTCCTGCGTCTAGGCCGAAACGTTCTTCGAGTGAACCTGGTTTGACCTCAGTGTTGGAGACACCGACCAATAATAAGGGCAAGCGGAAAGCGGATGACATTGAGATAACACCGCCCGATCAGAAGAATGGTCAACGGACAACGTTTGCTTTACCTGTTGAGAACACCAGACGTAAGTTTTCTCTCTCTCTTTCACACCGACATACATCGTCGTTTGGATGACTGCCCATCCTGGTATTGACCATAACAATAGGTCCGCATCATCAATCTGATCCGTCTGCAGCACCATCCGCATATCAACGCAAACGTGTCCGTCTCTCAACAACACCATCACCCGCACCCAGTCCAGGTCATTCACGTCCTCCGACCTCTCAAAATGTTGAAAACCAAGGCTCCTGGTCAAGCCGTACCAGCGGTCCACCACCGGCTCTATCACGCGCAGTTTCGGCTCGGGCTGCATCCACTCGTTCAGGCTCCGTACAACCTTCGACACCCACTTCTCCCTCACGTCCTCTCAACCGCTCCCACTCGCATCACTCACCCTGCCCCATCGCAGATACACCAACTTCAAGCTCATGCTAGTCAAAGTAACAGCGACTACCGAAGAGCCGACCGACGAAGAAGTATGTCAGAGATGTCGATTCCCATTAGTGCTCTCATAGCACCTCATGCACCTTCGATTAGTCGGTCCAGTACGTATCATATGCGAGATCCTCGTCGTCCGTCACCCATTAGACCTACTTCATGGGCGTTACACTTGAGATCTGAAGATGAGAATGCGTCCCCCTTCCATGCATGGTGTTTCTTTATTGGGTTCGTGTTGTTCCCTATATGGTGGTTTGCGTCGTTTGCACCCATTCCACGAACAAGAAGGGTTGGGGGGACGGATACGGAGAAAGCTGTTACGTTGGACGATCCACAGGTGGAACACGGTCAGTATTCATCCTATCGTGATCATTCTAGTGATTACATGAGTTTCGTTCGGCTTACAATTTTGTGTAGATGCAAGGTCATGGCGCTTTCGTTGTAGAATCATGGCCGGCATCTCGTTTCTGACCTATATACCCTTCATCGTCCTCGTCGCCATATTCGTCCCCAAATAACGATGGTCCCTCGATCCAACCCTTCACCTGTCATTTCCGCCAAGCAACTCCACCTTGAAACCCATGCCATCGCATCGCATCGTTTTCGAACTCTTATATTCATATAGCAACGCGAACTCTCCTCTACACTACACTCATTTCCCATCTCACTCACTTGGACACTCACCCTCCTTTTCCCTTTCTAATAATGTTGTGTATTTTGATTGTCCATCGCGTGCAATATTTGTTTGTTGTTCTTTTCCAATCTTTCTTTTGTATATTGTTTTCCACAGCGGGTTTTATAGGACATTCAAGATGAGTGGCTGAGAATGGGATGCCCCCCCCTTGTTCATAGGTGTTCATAGAAAGCCGAGAACGTAAAAGTTCCACCATTGTTTTCTCATATAGGCGAACTTTTTTTTCTTCGTATGTATGTATGTATTCGTATTTTTTTTAACTGTTACGAGTAGGTTATGTTTGACCGAACCGTAATGCTATGTTGTTTTCGTAACAGTGTTTTCTCGAGATTGACAAGTTAGATCGGTGGGTGGTTGTTATCAAGACTGTACTGACGTGTCTATGGTACTAGTAACTCGTTGTTCTTGACCCTTTCACTTCCGGATAGCTGACTAGATTTATAGTAAAGGACATCCTCCCGCATCTTCAGGACCTCTCAGAACATCGCTGGTGATGAGCCTAGATGACTGGAGCCAAATGCCCAATCCTCGCAAATCGCTCAATTTTCAGAGATAGTCTTCAAATAGTGTTCCGAGCGAGCGAAAATGCGGCTGAACATGCAGAGCCCTCTATCCTCTGGTCTGTAGTGCAGGTCTCCCCTTCCAACACACTTCACACATAGTGTCAACCATGAGCAATTGATCATCTTCTAGGGGTGAGATCTCTTAGCTTACATGGGCTAAATTTAACTTCTTTTTATTACAGTCGACGTTTTGGAACGCCTCCTGCCTCGAGGTTTGACTTTCAATCTTACCAAACCGGGACCAACGTTCGAAAAGATTACGCTTTGGCATCTTCCTCCGGCTGTAACCTCGTATTCCCGAGTTTCGACGGTCTTACCGACATACTTGTTTTTAGAATTAGGGTTTAAGGCTCACATTCGGCATCTCTGGTCTTTGGCAGCTCACGAAACGAACTGAAAATTCTAAAGTTAACCAAGGTACAACACTTGGACCACTCGAGACCAACTGTAATGGGAACCACAACCATCTTTTGCCATTCAGTTAGCTCCAACCTATACCGTTCAACACTTGATTCTGATCTAGTTTATGACCCCATGCTCACTAATCGTCATTGTAAGGTCAGAACTTGACCTCGCCGCACAGGATGCAAGTGTAGATGTTAGGTACTTGACATGGAAGTTCCGATGTATGCCCCGCTAATCGTCATACATGACGGCCTGTTTTTATTTTATTTCTACGGTATAAGTACAAGACGAAAGTCACTCAACCTCTACATAGTTTCGAGACCCATTCGACAACTAGGATTCTTCATACTCAACCATCACAATGTTTGGAAAACTCGTCCTTCAACTCGCTTTCATTGCTGCTTTTGCCTATACGGCCGTTGCTAAGCCCGGTGAGTAGATGAACCATCGCAACAATGACTTTGAGCTTATGCTCTACCTACAGCACTTCCTGTTCCTGTCTCCGGCACATATCGTATTTTGAACATTGGTTCTGGATTTTTCCTCGATGATCTTGAAGCCGAACAAGGTATGTGGTGACTTCGACTCTATTGCACGCCAAACTTTACACTCTGGAATTAGGCGTAGGTTCACCGGTAAGGGTCTAAGATATGGCATGAAGTCGCTCTTCATTAAAACTCTTTTATAGGTGGTTGTTCGAGCCCTCAACATACCCCTTACCATCAATCAGGAGGTACATTTCAGCGAAACCATTACATGCATTTGGCAATGCTGACAACCTCTTTAGTGGAATTTAGTCGTTTTCAATGGCCAATTCTCCACCCTGCAGTCCGTCAGCAGCTTCATCAATACCGATGTAAGCCTTCTGCTTCTCCCCCGCACTATGATATTCTCATATATATTTTTCTAGGGAGACACAGGTGTTATTCTCAACCCTTCCGGGGCTGTTGCTCTTGCCCTCACGTCTGCTCCAAGCGGAATTTTGTAAGTGGGGCCTATTACCGCACGCTGGAAATAATATTAATAATTATCCAGCATCTGTGCCCTTTCTTCTACTGTTGGCTGCCTTACTTCACCTGCCACCGCTGCTGCTCCGGTAAGGACTATCCTAAATACCTGAAAAAAACTCTATCTAATCACTGTTGGACATGCCTTTCAGGTTACCTTTGCGCCTCTTGAGGGTGGTTTGGACCAGACATGGTCCTTTGAGCTTGTGGGCTAGATAGTTGGTAAATCCATACAATTCTCATATTGTACTGTACTGTACAAAGATATGATTCGGCTAGGTGATCTCAGAATGGAAAATGTGTTTACTAAAATTACGATGCCGGAAATATGGATCGAGTGTTCATAGCCAGAAGAGCTGTAGAATGACACAATATAGGTTCAAACCAACTCTGAACGCCAATTCTTGAATAAATATAACGGTTTGCTTGTGCCTGTAATACCGTTTAGAAAAGTGCTTTGAGAGAGTGAGAAAGGGGACTTGAAGAAAAACAGCGTAGAATAATCTTCTCACCCTGCGGATCTAGGTCGTCGTTTGTTTGTATGTTCGCAAAAATTGACCATCATGTTTTCTGGTCAATGCCTAGATACGCGACGTTATACATCGGACACAGCTGCAAAACATGGGTATCATGGCATAATACAACTGAAACTACATGCAAGCCAGATCATTACGCGGTTGCATACCCGCTTTTTCCAGGAACAACTCCAAAGGCAGGTCTTCCCACACCAAACATCTTTTTCAGATCACTTGCTAAGGCTTCTGGCTTCTCGTGGGCTGCGAAATGACCGCCACTTTCGTGAACAGAGGTGAATTTCAGGTTTCCAAGGGTTCCCGCCCAGCTGTATTGTATTCATCATGTTAGTGATAGGTGAAAGGTATGAATAGACGAAGGAAATGTTTACTATGGCGGGGCGCAGTGAAGCTCCTTCGGGAAGAACGATGCGCCGAACGGGATAGAAGACCATTTGTATTTGAACTCCTCACCCCCTTGGATGTGTTCGTAGTAGATTCGGACAGACGCCGCAGGTCCCGCTCGAGAAAACCAATAGATAGAGACCCAAGTCAAAACTAAAGATACACCGTGACCCATGTCAATATTGAATCAGAGCGAAACTGATATAATGAATGGACTTACCTTCATCGTCAGTCCACGGATAATTATCTGACCAGTTCACAAGCTTCTCGTAAACCCATGCAAGCAACCCAACCGGAGAATCAGCAAGCGAGTACCCAAGTGTTTGAGGTTTTGTCGATTGAATCCCTTGATATCCACGACCTTTTTCAACAAACCATTTGGTGCGTTCGAAGCCTTGTTTGTCTCTCGCACTGTAAGGCTTCACTAGGCTTTTGAGATAGACCAGAGGGCCTGACGTGAAGGTAGGCTGGGTTGCACTGACAGTTTGTGTGAGTATAAATTCATGGGAGGATGAAATGGAGGTTTAGGGAACGTACCGTGGGTAGTTCGTATGCCACGCTTTGACGTGGGTACCACCGTAAAGCTGAACCTGCCTACGAAGGATCTAGGGTATGCAGATACTGATGAGTAAAATGTTTAAAATGTCGCTGTAAGAAGATACTGACATGATATCCCCAGTCTCCACCTTGCGTGACTTGATAAATCAATGTCGCTATCAGTTAAAATCAGAACCTGCGTGAAAGAGATAAACTCGCCATATTCTTTGTACCCCAGGGAGAGCATCAGCTTATGCCCAACCTCAGAATATTGATTCATAGCAAAACCAGGTTTCTTAGGTGCCTCAGAGAAGCCAAAACCGGGAAGGCTGAATGTGACAACATGGAAACTAGGCCCATCTGCAGAAGTGGTGGTTAACAAGGGGAGCAGCTTGGAGACTTCTACGAAATGACCGGGCCCTGATCGTGCAATGGTCGGTGAGTATATGTCACGGTCGCGTGAGGAATACGCGATGACCTACATCCATGAACGAATAACAACGGGATCGCGTTCTCAAGTTGACTTTTCTGATGAACATAGTGAATATTCAAGGTGCCGAATCCTTCAATCTCGATGTCTCTCGTAAACTGAGGAAGAGTGTTTATCGTGGCTTCACTTGCACGCCAGTCGAAACCATCCTTCCATTTTCCAACAAGTCTCTTGACGTCTTCGAGAGGGGCGCCATAATCCCATGTAGCATTCTCTAGTTCGTCCGGAAAGCGAACTAGATCGAGTTTCTGTTTCAAGAAATCGAGGTCCTTGTCTGCAACTGAAAGAGTAAATGGGACTTCGGCCATTGGGAGGTCAGTTGGGCGTTGGAATCAAGGGTGCTTCTTCAATCTTGTGAATGAGCTCCCTCTTATAAGTGGTGTTAACGGGCCGAGTTTTGTAAGCAATATCAAGAATATGCGGGTGAGAACAAGATGGTGACGCTTCCAGAATCCAGATGGCGATTTGGCACTGCCGTACGTAACTGTCTGAATGACTCCGAGTCAGACGACGTCACTGCATAGTATTAGTAACGCCACGCCCGGAGCCGATATATTAGAGACATAGAAATGGCAGAGGAGTGAAAGACAGAACCTTTTGTGATACGATGAACGGTAAGACGAAGGTTAAGTTTACCGGTGATGGTACGGCTCGACCTTTAAGTTGCCGAGACTTGACTCCGAGACTACTTTTAGACTGGTCCTGTTTTCAATATTCTGAACGAGGCTGATCATCAGTAATCATCATAAAGACATGTCGGGATGCGTAGAATAACACATGTCCTATCAGGGTTTGTTTCGAGATTCTCGAATTCGTATACCGCTAACAATGAGCATAACGAACCATTGCCAGCCGTTTGGCATAGTGCGAACAGAACGAACTTGATCGCAGGCCTCCCGCCCTCGCTCATCCGTCCGAGCGACCCCTTAGCGGTATCCAACGCACCTCCTGCACTCTGAGTTACTGATCAACTGATATCGGGTTTGAAGCAGCTATGGCCAATTCGAGCTTTTCCCGTCTTATTCGTATAGTACTAATTACTGAATGTTGGTTGATCACGATTAGAGAGCAAAGGGTAGCATGGTGAGAAGTAGGTCTCTAAGAGTGTCCGGCCGCCAGTGAACGTTGAGAGTTATACATCGTTGTTGCACCCCAACACGGCGCACACCTTCCAAATAAGGCAAGCACTTCAGAATGTAACACGCACAAACACATGAATCACCGGCTTCGACTAAGCCCATTCTTCATCGTCACTAACATATACAGTGTCTTATTTTCTAGTCTAGCCTGATTACATCCAACGATAATGGTCATCAAAGATTACAGAGTCACTTTAACGGTATCTGTGAGGGCTGGTCACGATACCTAGTACAGTAGCTACTAGTGATCTGTCAAATATCACAGCATTTTTGACGACATGCCGTTCTCACCAAGGCTATCGACCCATCCCTTACCACCTACTACATCGATAACCACATCCCATACGATCCCATACTCTATACTTGCATCAAGACCCAAACCCACCAATTTTCTTTGCACTTCAATCAAGTCTAGACGATGGACGCTTTCGGCGCTGCAGTTAATGCCTTCTCCCTCATTGATCTCTCTTCTAGACTCGTAATAAAGCTCGCTGCCTATGTATCTGATGTCAAAAGTGCTGAAGACTCGCGTAAACGCTTTGCAGCAGAACTTGTACGGAGTGTACAAGTTCTCGAAGCACTCAAGTCGCTTTTGCAGCGGCTACAGGAAGAATCGTCTCCTAAAAGCAAGGATCACTTGAAGGCAGCGATACTCTTCTTCGAAGAGAACGCCACACAGACGTCAAACCTTTACAAGGAGCTAAAAGCGTTTGTGGATTGGGTGGAAAAGGATACGACGAACCAAAGGAGAATGGGAATATTCCAGAAAATGAAATGGCCTCTGCAGGGCAAGAAGAAAGTCGAGAAGCTTATGCCAGAACTTTCAAGAAATATTGAATTGTTCACGTTGATGTTATCTGTTGAATCCTGGTGAGTTTGCGAATTAGGATATTGTCCTTACAAGTTTTTACTCAACCCAAATGTAGTCACTCGAGCATCGAAATGCGGCGAATGTTGCAAGACATCACAACTATCACACATAGCTCACACACAAGTCTTTACGAGATTCACGAACACTTGGATCGACTGGAATCTCTTCGGAGTATGATGCTCGATGCAGGTTCTGCAATCATCAATGCTTTCAGGACACTTGGGAAACCCTTACCCGGAGAAACGAAATGTTTAGTCGGTCGCAGGTCCTCACCAGTAAGCCAATTTAACATATGTACGAGATGAAACTCTAATTCACTGATAATCGCTTTTCTGTGATAGAACCTTTTTTTTTTTTGACGCGCTCAAAATCCTAGTACCACTGCCTCGAGCAGATCAGCGGTGCAGGAAGCCCAAAAGCTTCAGTTCCGTGGCGCTCGAACGAGACTGAACTTCGCCGGCGGCTCGAGTTCTACCTAGTACCAGTGTCAATGACATGTCTGACATGGAAGAGGTGACCCTCACAGCGAGTCACTGAAGTGTAACACTTTAGTTCAACTTTCAACTTTCATGCCTCTTGTTCGTCGGTGAATAGCCTCTACTGCTAAACATAGGAACTATGACTCTCAGGATATTTGTAATCGGATGATAACAGGTCTTAAGCAAGTCTTCGACGACAATGGGTACGAGTGATAGTTGGACGTTACCGAGCCAACTATCCTAATCCTGGACACAGATTATTGCGAGTCTGAGGCAGACACTGAGACGATACCGCTCACAACGCCCTTACCAACCACAACCACAGAAATACAGAAAAATAATGTTATTAAACTTTCTCCGCTTGATGAACTCGAGAAAGATCAGATACCATGCTATCGGCTTTACACTCTTATAATTTTGTTCCACCCCTTGTTTAGGTAGATATCTGTTTTGACCTATATGGCTTGAGCTTCAATATATATACTGTACCTTGATTCATCTGTCGAACTGCGTTGACAAAAGTAATCATGAGTTAAAAGTGGGTGGGTATTGTGATTGCAAGGTATCATTGTCATCAGCAAAAAACATGCACAGGTGGGGTTGTGGAAGAACAGCAGAAGTAGGGGGGCGGGAGACAGAGATGATACGATACGTTATAATAAAGATAAGAGGGGGAAAGGGCAGGTCCGTTATCGAGAGAGAGAGATTGAGGTGCTACAACGGAATACGAGTTTTTTTGATCTACACGAGGGCTGCGAGAGCGAGAGTGAAAAAAAAGTTTCCGCAAGATGAGGGCTTGGAAGAAGGGCGGGCGGAGTGGATCGAGAGAGCGTCCGTGTGTAGCTGAGGAGAAACAGAGGAAGGAATGGGGAGACATGAGTGAGTTGGGAATAGAGGAAGAGGGGAAAAAGCAGAGAGGTGTTCCGAGAGCAGAGCAAAGCGACGAAAAGTGAAAGGTGAGAAGTTGAGAAGTAAGAGAGTGAAGTGGGAAACAGAATGAGAGAATTGTCCGAGGGTGAAGGAGTGTGGGTAAGATCAAGAGAAATCATGTCCGTTGGGAGGTTCAGATGCACAGTCGTAGACAAAGTTGGAAGAGAAAACTATACGGTAGAACGGTCAAGGTTAGCAAAGCACCCATGGAACGCTTGGAAGAAAGAGAACGCACATGTGTTAACAAGAAAGCGTGTCGTATAAACATGGAGAGGAGTGTGAGGCATTCAAAGTGGTATGGACGCATGCCTATTGTGTCTTGCGGAGACGTTCATTTAATATGAAAGGGCAGCGGCCTTGACTTCTTCCACGTCAAGATCCGGGGGCATGACACCCTCCTCCACCGCCGTTTGGAGCACCGTCAGAATCCAATCTTGACAGTTCCATACTCCATCCGGGACCACCACAGGTGTCGCACTCGCAATTTCCTCTAATCGTTTCCTCCCCTTGAGATCGACTTCCCCAAGGTGTATCAGCCTTGACCGAGTGAGATCATCGGGAGTCACAGCTTTCGTCATCGGACCCCAGTTCGTAAGGTGCGCACAGGGAGTGCCCTTCTTATCCCGCTCACGGGTGATGTGCAGATGTCTGAACGCCTGAGTGGATGTGGGCGCTCCGTGAGGACTGTGCGGGACTTTCCAGACGATAGCCCAGTGGCGCGAGGTGGGAGGAATGGGCTCATCGACGTATTTTACCCAGAGAGAGATGGGTAGCGCGTGTGGTTGTTTGTCGGGGTAGAGGAAGGAGATGTCGCAGGGTGGGATCATGAAGTCGCATTGGCCCATGTTGGGGACATATTGAGTGGAGGCGACGGGAGACATGATTAGTCGGGGTGGATGCAGATGCAAAGCACTGAGGCCTTTTACACAGAGAGAAAGCGACTGTGCGGGGTGGAGAATGTTAGCCACAGGTGAGGAAATGCAGAGAACATGCATGACACACGCACACGGACGCAGGGCACTTACGGTCCTGGGATTGTGGAGGGTGAGATCGGTAATATGGAAGGTAAAGAATGGGCGGAAGAATGGGAAGGTAAAGGGAAAAGGACGACAACGACAAGGGAGTCGTTGAAGTCCGGTGCAGAGACTGGGCAGTCCGGCAAGGAGGAGTGGGGGAGCTCGGGTGGGGTATATATACTTTGTGTGCGGAAGACACGACTATCAGGCTGATTAGGTACGGAAATCGGCAGATTCGTTGATTAGATTCGGTGCAATGAGATGCATGTGCATGAACGATTAAGAGGATGTATTGCAGGGCGCAGAGCGGTGTTGCTTGATGGTGTTTGATTCATGCACACCTGCACCGGGGGCAGCTCGGAAAGCTGTTGCCCACCGCATGTTGAAGGACCCGCAGACTGACTCTGAGAGGCAGGCGAACAGAGGAACCTATTCAGTGCAACGGACGAACGGCGCATCCGCCCGACACGTTCCTTTCACATGTTGAAAGTGTGGGAATCCATTTTGTATTCGTGGGAACCATGCGTTGTGCTCGTTTATTCGTCTAAAGCTTATTTTCTCTACCCCAGTCGTACAGCATCGCACAGTGCAGTACACCCATCCACGGTCGTGCTCTAAACATCTTCTGTGGCTCTCGCTAGAGCAACACACCCCGCAGCGCACCCGACGACGTCGATGTTGTGACCCGCACACTTTCACTACACATCCTGACGTCAGGCACGTCGATTGCGTAACTTCGCCAAAATCTTACTCTATGCGACTCGGATATAAACAGTGGCCCTGTCATGCCCACCGTCGAGTTTGCACCCAGCCCTCCGACTCCACACAGGAGCAGGGCGCAGAGTAGGCGTAACTCTCCTCCCATCGCCTCAACGCCCATGACCTTGCTCGTACCTGCATCCTCCTCTCAACCCCAGACACCCCACGCATCTCAAGTTACCGACTCGCCAGAACCGGTTGATGTTCAAGCGGCTGATGCTTCCTCGGTTGCTCCAACGACCCACGCAGATGACCGCTCCGTCCATTCACGCCAGCCATTGGTGCCTAAGCAGCCTACGTTATGGGACAAGTGCAATCCCAGTCTGACTCTTCAGAATTCGGGGAGTGTTGCTCGTGATCATCTGGCTTCCGAACGAACGTTTCTTGCGTATGTTCGCACGAGTCTCACAATTGCTTCGATGGGCGTTGGTGAGTAATTGCTTTATTTATTTCATAAAGTATATTCTCATGTTCTCTATCACATAGCCCTCGTCCAGCTTTTCACCATCGCTGCCACCACTCGAAAAGATATCCAAAAGTTCTCTCGTCCATTGGGTGGCGTCATCATCATCCTCGGGCTAATCACGCTTTCCGTCGGAGTTTTTCGATACTTCACAGTTCAGAAAGCACTTGTGGACGGAAACTTCCCAGCAGCAAGAATTAGCCCTATATTCCTAGCAGTCGCGTTAATGACTATCACGATCGTCTTGTTTGGAATACTCATCGGTGCACGAAATTAGGCGAACGTGAGTTCAATTCATCTTGGGTGATATTTTATCTTCTAAACTGCGTTCAATCATAGCAGTCATGTGTCAAGATTTCCTAACGAGATGGAACCTCCGAGACGTTTCATAAAAGCCACAACGCTTGCCGTCGGTACACGCATAATTTGCGTTAGCGAAAAAGCCAGAAGCGGGGGGTAGACGCCACCCCGATCAGAGGCGTAACGTTTGAAACTTTCACAGAAAGGCTAAATACTCCTGCCAATGTCTACCTATGACGTCGTCGTACGAATACCTTTGCTTCATGTTCCCCGTGGGGGTCCCGTCGGCTTGGTTTTACGACTTACTAAATCTTACCTCATTGTCTATAGTGCGCTACGAAATTCTGTCCGTCTGGTTAATTTTCATACACAAATCTAGATCACGACGTCATTGTACATGTCGTTATTTGCTTTTGGAAAGCTTGATTTGATGTTTGCTATTCAATATTCAATACCGGGTCGGCGTCAATCACCTGAAGCTAACCTCATGAACAAATTGAGCTTCTTGACGTTGTACGCCTCATAACACATCGTTACGCTTTTGCATCCCTCTTCTAGGTACCCCTTGGAAGAAAGATGTCTTCTGAAAGTAGGACTGGCACTCTCGAACTCAGATGGGCCAATCTAAATGCACACGATGGTTTACGTGCGTATCAACCTTATGTCCTAGAAGTTCTCATTTATTGGTATTCCGCAAAAGAATATTTCATGGCGAAATGGTCTCGAATCACTTGCGTTCACTCTGTTCTACCTCTTGCGGGGAGGTCTTCCATGAAGGTTAAGCCACGTCTATACAACAGTAGTCGGGAGGACACTCTAAACGACAAAATAGACTGGCACACCGAACGAGCGTGGTTCAATACCGCCGTAAACGAAGAGGCGTGCTCAACAGTGGTCGTAGGATGAGCCGGGGCCTGTTAGTTTTCATTATCTGGAGGATAGTTATAAAAGTGGGGAATTTGATTATATACAGACGGAGAGGGGTGTGAGTTTGACTAGGGTGGTGAGGAGGGGCTTTGAGGATTTGAAAGTGGGACTCCTGATGTTATAACTTGCTGATACATGATAAGAGGCATATAGGAAACAGAGGGTTACTAGTAAAATTTGTACACTGGTCTGCACTGATGGTAGTAGTCGAATTTGAAGTGGATGCGTTACAGATCAAATTCGTGGGAGGGTAGTCGATTGGTCTTTCTATCTCAGGCCAGGTCATAACGTTCAACCACCTCAGATTCTCAGCACTATACGGTTGGCGTATATCCTCACGGTCATCATAGCACGAATCTACACGATCCCTGAAAACCCTTCCGACGGTTGTCGTCATGGTCCTAACTTGTGCTTGTGATATTTGTTCGCACGTCGCTTGAGCGCCGATTATTGTTTACTACAGTATCTCGCACAATTAGCCTTACTACTAGTAAGTCGCCAGTACTCTTTCCTCTTTCCTCTCGTCTTCCCCCAATGACCTCCCCCTATCAACGGAATACTGAACCGCTCCCGTTTGACTCTGAACTCCTCACTTCACTAGGTCCTCATGAGATTCCGTGGAGAGACCGATACAACTTTCTTGCTTCAAAAGGGTATACTTTACGCCCACGATATCACCCAGAGTGGAAAGCTTCGTGGTTGACGAACGGGGAGAAAATGGATGATTGTGAGGACTTCTGGAGGGCACATGTAAGTTGATGTCGCGCATCGCACTGACGATATTCTCAGTTTGAGTACGTGAAGTTGCGGCCATCTCTTTTGGATGCCACAAGGACAGCGGATGGCGCGACTGTTTACGTCAAGAAAGTTAAGACCGGGGACGAGGAGTCCCATATCGCTCGCATGCTCTCTTCTGACGAGCTTCGCAGTGATCCGAGCAACCATTGTGTTCCAATCCTCGATTACTTTCAGGACGATAACGATCCATCTATTTCATATATGGTTATGCCCTTTCTTCGACCTACCGATGAACCAGCTTTTGAAACCGTTGGAAACGTGATAGAATTTGTGGATCAAATTCTCGAGGTACGTACATATACCACAACTCTATATTCCTCGAATTTTGTAGTAATTGTGGCGTTTACCAGGGCCTGGTCTTCATGCATCATCATAGAGTTGCTCATAGGTACGCAAATACCCAATGAAAGATACGTGTCATCTGAGAAGGGTCATTTTCAGGGATTGTGCTCTTCCAAACATCATGATGGACGCCAATGCGATGTTTCCACAAGGTTTCCATCCTCTTCAGATTTATTTCCTCCCTGATGCGAAGACAGTTGCATTTTATAAGTCGCGGGCAAATATCTCCGTCCGATATTACTATGTGGATTTTGGCCTTTCCTCACATTTTTCATCCGACATTCACCCCACAGAGGTAACTGGAATATACGGACGAGATCAAGATGTCCCGGAGCTGTCAGATAATGTTCCGTATAATCCGTTCAAAACGGATATATTTATCATTGGGAATATGCTCAGGAATGAATTTTATGAGGTAAGGTTGAATTATGGCATGGGGTTATTGAATGTGAACTGATACTTGAAAAGAAATACTCAAATGTCGGTTTCCTTCTCCCGTTGATTGAGTCCATGATGAGACACGATCCGGAGGAAAGACCAGATGCCTCAGATGCCCTGAATCTGTGGAGGGAACTTCGCCGTAATGTCTGGAGTGCCCACTCGATGTGGAGGCTCCGTGAACGTCAGGAATCTTGGTTACAGTTCGTTATCTTGGAAGATGTGGCACTAGTACATTGTCTCTGGAGAGCAGGACGCTCCATTATATGCCTTTTGACTGGTAACCATTATTTCGTTTGATCCTGTGATTACTCTTAGCTCCGGGACATTTATTATAACTGTAATTATGAGGGGTGTAGAGTTCGTGTCTTTATGATGTAGCGAGACTTTATACAATGTTCATAGAATCTACTCGGGGCGATCGTTGAGAGATGTAATGTACCTGGCTCTGATTTCCCTCTATCTCACTCGAGCTTGTCTCTAACATCTTCTCTCTGCCTTCTACTACCGATTTTGATTCCTCGGTGAAAGGAGCAATACCAGTTATCTCATTGGACTCCGAAGGACGATGGTGCATTGGGACATTGAACCGTATAGTTGAAGGTGCATTGCGTGCCCCCGATATGGTACTCGAAAATTGGCCTGAGTGCTCGGTGTTGGACGAGAGCCTGAGAAGCCTGAAAACACGACATGCCATGGAGTTCTGCAGTGAGATATTGGGTGCTGTCACTAGCATCTTGAATACCGGCGGGATACTTGGGGAGAATATCACGACAATGGCAAATATGTTTATACCCACAGTGACACTAGTATTGTGTCAATACCTATTAAAATCGGTAGGTGAGATTGAAATATACTTACAGGTAGTATAGCTGTCCCGTTTGTAACACCGTTCGATAAATTTTGCCCATGTTCCGATTGTCGAAAAGGAGTTCTATTTCTGCTTTCCAGCCCCCTCTTGTATTGTCAGCTAATATCTTGGCAGTAATCGCGAGGAACACCAGGGTATCAAATATTCCGACAACAAGGTACCCCAGGGCATCGCCTACGGTGAGACTGTTGGCGACGCATTGTTTAGTGGGACCGAGATGTTCACCACTGGCGGAGAACGGTGCGATAAAGGATGTGAATGTGGACAACCATAGTGCTGCGAATATGATTTTTGTGGGTAGTGATTCGTAGAAAACGCCGAAGATTCGCATAAGGAAGAGTGCCGAGTTCAGACAGACGGAGAATGCCGCTAGCCAACATGAGATCTGTATAACGACTTGACAATTATCGAGTGGCGTAGCTAGGAATAAGATGAGCATACATTAATATTTTTCGAGGAAGAAGAATACGTACTTGTAAAGACGAAGGCCGCCATGACGGAACCAGTAGTCGTGAGACTATGCAAGAGCCCCAAGCCACTATTAGGCTATATGTTATGTTGAATATACAATAATGCCACATACCGAGAGAGGAAATATACCGCGTCAGGGAATGAGAATATACGCTTTCTGCACATCAGAATCTCGTCTGGTATGCTCATGACAACGTCCCATAGTAAAATCTAGACACAATAAATTAGCGTCTTACGTTAATCCACAAGAAGATACTATACCCCTAATGTTATCGCAAGAAGGTCCCTGGCAACAGCAGCTTGTGCTGCATCATGGGGCAGCACGAATGCTAGAGGGGTGTACGGGTTGAGTATAGGGAGAGAAGTGTTTGTTGTGGAAGACATCGTATGTGAAGGTGTATGTTCTGAGTATGAATCTTCTTACCCAACGCTGTCTTTTATACTATCTTCGTGGAGCTTCATATAAACTTCATAGAACAGATGTATCAGGATTGGAAGAGCCGGAAGTTACAAGGGTCCATGATGGAACGCTTCAGAAGGATGATCCCCATGCAATTGCTAGGTGGACAATGACATTGCTTGACACTTTGAATTATCCAACACGACAGGGACATTTGAAACCGAGCAAGAGAACAATTGCGAGTCAAGATGTGAGCTTAATTATATCAAGAGCACTGGATTTAAGAAGACAGAAGTAGGCAGACGATAAGGATATTTGATAAGGATGCATTATGATTGAACTCACTCCACGGCTGCGTACTAAGAGATCCGAACAGAGGTTGATACCACAGTAGTAGGGCCGGTAAGCGGTGCGGGACATGGAATGAGCCGCAACTCTAGAATGCAACTTTACTTGAGATTCGCCAGTGGTATTGTAGACTCAAACAGCTTTGAACTGTCTGCGTTGTCAAGTGGCTGTAGTAACGAGAGGCGGACCAGGACTTGAAATTTTCACCGGTAGGACGGAGGATCCCTATCGCAGTGAATAGACAAGTTGACATAGAGTCACGGTAGTAGTAGCCACGATTCGCGTAGTCATCTTTTTAAATAGGTCATGTCCGTACATGTCGTACTCTGTTTCCGACTTGTCTCTGGATTTTAATACCACCCCTCGTTATTCGGGGTGAGTACTTTGAGATATTCAATAAACTATATGAGGGATCTGGTTCGATAGAACCGATCAGTCAGTCGACTGGAATACAGCTAGGAATAAATAATATTCTTTGCCCCTTACATATTCTGTGACTCGGACATCTACTAGTCATGCTGACTTCAAGGTCACGGCCTGATGGCTCTATGAGCAAGGGAGTTTTCGTCTAAGGCGGAAGCAGATGAGCAACAGGCCAGCTCGAGGTTCTTATATGTGTGGAAGGATGGATCGGTACTGTACGACCGTGTCGCCGCCACATCAGCAAACCTACACCTTCCTTGTTGGCGGGCTTGTGCTTTTTTGTGCTTTTTGTACTTGTCGCAAGCATATCTCACCTTGCAAGTAGCTATAAGGACAGTACAAGTAAATTAGTGTAGAAAAGTATATTTTTTCGACCCCAGTATGGAGCAAGTACAAGTACAATATTTCAAATGCAAGGAAACTTCCTACTAGTATATGATTGTGAGACTGTACCTTTTGGTTTGGCTTTGGAGGGTTTGGTTGAGCCATATAGAGGAGTGGATGGCTACTATGGTGACATCAGGACTATTTATACTACGTACCTTTCGTGAGTTACCCTCTTTCTTTGTCTGCATGGACTAGAACTCGCGGTCCCAACGCTCGTGGCAACCCTGACAAAGACAAGACACCTCCCGCAGGTAAAGCGGGAGGTTGTATGGAGTCGCGATCACTCAGGGATGACAATCGAGTGAACGGAGGACGGCTTCATTTGAGTGAGACTCGGAGCGTTTGGGACGAGCTAGGCCTGCACAAGGCCACATTGCTCTTTCGTCGGCCGGGGTAGTTTCGAGAATCGAGAGGGTGTGGGCGAACACAGTCATTATCCACAGGGTATTATGCATATGTTGAAGTTCAGCGAGAAGCTGGAAACTTGTCGAGACATAGCCTGTGGGGGGAGGGGACTAAGAATGACGAACTTCGTAAGTCAATGGCCCTCATGAGGGCGCTCGATCGGAAATGAGTCGGTACGTACCTCATGAACTCGACAAGCCGAGTTTAAGTCATCCCTCATCCAGATGTTATGTCGAGCTGAATCGAGGTACGTCCTCGTACATTCGTGTGAACCGTGTAATGGGATGGTTAAATACCACACTGACACGATATACGTTGCCCCCCCTCCTCCTTCACCCACCACCCCTTCGTGGCTTTCATCCCACCCTCCAACCACCCTCCGTTTCGTTGATGGCCAAGTAAGCATGTTCCTCTCGCAGCTTGAGCTCCCGCCACGGGACGTGATGATGCAAGAGCTAGTGTCAATACCTACATAGTCCGCGTTTGTGAGAGTTAGCAGGCGTAACTTCTGCGTCTTGATTTGAGTTACTAGTATGATCAACACGTACATTGTGACTGTCTTCCGTAAGTAACTTGAACTTCGTGCTCCAGCGTCTCAACACTAGGTTTAGGCTCCTGTTACCCTCTACGGTAAGCAACAAGACCTGTAGGTAAGTTATTTATGAAAGATATACTAGTAGTAGACTTATACCGCTTTTGTGAATGTATATAAAATATGTCTTTAAATCTGAATATATTTGTTTCTTTACTTTACTTCGTGCTTGAGTAGCTGAGTCACAATTATAGTGCTTCTGTATGGTTAAAATTGCACTTGTGCGCAGTACTTGCACTGAGCTTGCGGTCGTTATTTCAAATACTTGTGCTTGCACAAGTATTGTACCTCATGATGCAAGTAACGCTATACTTGTGCTTTTCCGTACTTATTGTACTTGTACAAGCACAATAAGTACAAAAAAGCAGGGTGTAGTTTTACTGATGCAAGGGTACTGGTAGTCTTCTCTTCCTAAATAATGTAACACTTGACGACGTCCGAGCGTTGCCCAACAGTCAGATTCGATCATACACCGATAAACGAGTGCTATTGCATGCATTCAAATCCAAGACAACCTATGATAGTTACTTTACGACATACTAACAGTATTGATTGCAGGTATAGTGTGTTTCAGATCATTGGAGTTCTTAACTGCCTGTCCCAAGTACGTACAGCCGGATATCGTCTGAGACATATCCCTTTCTGATTGTACGTAGTCCCAAAGGTCAAAATCCCATCCGGAGTAGCTATCGTCATGTTCTTGCTGAGACACGTGGGGAGCTAGCTCGTTCCATTGCCGTAAATTCTGTGTTGCCCGTTCTCGAGCTATATATGCAACAGCATCAAACCATGCCCGCTCACTCGCCCAGTCAAGTTGGTCATCGGGAGAAAGAGGCTTCACTCGGGCGACTATCGGTGTATCTTCCACATGTGCAAAACGTTCGATCATGCTACATAACTTTTTGTCGCTCTCTGGTAAGCAGTTTTGCAATGTCCTTATTCCTGGGCCGACTGTACCCAGGAAATTTTCGGTAGCAAAGTAGACGTCTCTAGATGTACTCTACATACATTATCAGAGTCGTTTTTGCAATCAATGGAATGGTAAACTACTCACCGGGCAGATTTCACCTATGTAACATGTTGTAGGATAAGTAGGGTAAGCGTAGGCATACATATTTTGATATGGCCAAGGGGGGTAAATGTCTGCCGTACTAATAGGCATACATCCACCCTGTTTTGGACCAAGTCGAAGCGCGAGAAAAGAAGCATAAGGGACCCCCTTCGAAGTTATGGCCGTATTGAAAACAAGTGCAGGAAGCAATGCCAATGTACGGCTAGTGGGCCTCAGTCGAGACCAAAGTTCATCATTCGGAAGGACCATAGATATTGACATATCCAGGATAACTTCAAGAGTGACTAACTGTCCACGTTGAACTGTGGGGAGATGCGGACTGGGGGGGTCAGGAGTACCTGCAATTATATTAAATCACGAGTGACGCAAGAGCGCTGAAAGAAGGCCCACCTGGAATTGGGTGCCAATCGAGCGAACGATCATTTTGAGAAAATCCCGAACGGACATACGCATCACTGAACATACGAAGATAACTCTCATACGGTGGACTCGTATGAAACTCCAATGTGCGTAAATCGTCCAGAAAACGACCAAAATCAGCGGGATATCCCTTCCCAAGTCGAGTACCAGGCCAAAGTTCTTTCAGCATTCGAACTTGGGTCATTCTCCCAATTCTTGTTGCCCATTTATGGAGAGAACCCCATGGAAGAGTTCCGCGCAAGAGATAGAACAGACAGAATGCAAGTGACTCCAGATCGTCGCGTCGTGTTAAGTCTTTCACGAATCGTTAGTATTAGTACAAAAGCATTAGTATTAAGTAGCTCGTCACATACGAAGACCGTTGTGTGCGTTCAAACTAGCCCAGTTTAGAGTTCCAACGAAATTTCTACAATCCGCTTCGGGGTCATATCGCTTATGATCGGGGCCGGTGAAAGGCTGAATTGCCAGATCGTAATCAACCAGTACGAGGCGAGTTGGATCCTGTAAAGAGATCATCATATTGCCAGGTTTGATATCCCGATGAACGAGACCAAGGGAATGAATGTGCTCCAAAGCTGAAATCTAACCGCTGAACAGTCAGCAAAAATATCAACGCGACTTTGCTAATCATGTACCATTTGTTGAGCAATACGAAGAACAGTCTTCAGAGATGTACTGCCCTTGTTCTCCTCTTTTAACTCATGAATAGATTTCCCGCATTGCTCAAGAGCAAGATATTCAAAATGAGGGAATCGACCATAACCATAGAGAGTCGGAATCGACGGATGACCTTGGAGTACCGACAACGCAAGAGCTTCATGCTCGAGCAGGGGCCGGCATATTCTGAGAGGAGAGCGAGACTTTTTGACGGCCATTACACAACCCGTCGGAGTGTCCACACCGCGATATACCATTGACTACAATAATATAGTTTAAGATTTCGGTTGTAGGCAGGCACAGAGCCAACTTACATGACCACCCTGTCCGAGGATTTCAGAGAAATTGATGACAAGATTGAGAGTGCGCATTATTTGGTCGGAAGACATGGTGTTTGCTCGAGGCTGAATGTTATTCTGTGAATGCACTAGTACTGTCAATAGGGCCTCACGCATGCCCTGGTATTCTGTCAGCAAGTTGAAATTAACGCTAAGTGTTTCCTCAACGAGTGTGTGTATTAGATCGTCACTAGTAGTATTGTAGACTTGAAAACCTGTTGTCAGGTGGCTGAAGCAAGAGACAGATGAGGGCTTGGGATTTCAAAACTTTCACTAGTAAAACAAGGGGTCCCTATTGCAACGGCGAGACAAGTTGTCACAGAGCAGTAAGGGCCGCGAATTTCATAGTCGGCTTTCATGTTGGCCGAGGATGTTACGTTACATCGTGATGCATGATGCTGTAAGTACGAGTCCGTTTCCGACGTCTGCAGTTCATTCATCCATTCGGCATTTGCCCGTTTCTCCTAATATGGTAATTTCTCTCCGATCACATTCGATCGAGCAGTCATTCAGAACCACCTGCAGTAGTCACGGCGCATACAGGCCTACCCTCACCAACTGCTCTTGCATCTCATGAAATAGCGTGATATTCTCATCTTTGCGTCAAGGTAATCAATCGCCTACAACATTACATAGGTCCCGAAGCTCGCTTGTGTGATCATGTCGAATCTGTATCGTTCTGCGATCCAGGCCAGAGTGTCCAAACTTCCCCCAATGCCACCTCCGCACATGGACGACGAGGATATTGATGAGGAGGCTGAATCTGCTGATATGATTGGTGCACTTCCATCGTCACTTGGTTCGCGACTGTGAGTGTCTGTTTTTTTAGACGTAACCCCTCGAATACCGGACATGGGATACTAATCCCCCATATTAAGATCACATGGCAGTCAGAAACAACGCATACCAAACGCCGCGTTTTCTCCCATATCTGCATCATCCTACTTTGAACAAGCAATCGAGGTATCCGTCCCCGACTCCGATCTCAACTTCCGTGTATATTACACAGCCCCGAAGACGGAAAACGGTACCGTCTTAGTATGTCACCACGGCGCAGGCTATTCGGGTCTCAGCTTTGCTTGCTTCGCGAAAGAGATAGCGGAATACGGCGAGGGCGAATGCGGTGTCCTTTCGATCGACTGCCGGGGGCACGGGAAGACAAATCATATCTCTAGAACACCTGCAGAAACAGAGGATTTGGCGATCGAGACTTTGACAAGTGATCTTGTCAATCTCATTTCGAAAGTCTACCCGGATCCTAACTCTGCCCCAAGCTTACTGGTAAACGTCATATCTAGCCTCCTTGTTTGACTTGATTACCTGATCGCCTTTAGTTAGTTGGTCACAGCTTAGGAGGTTCGGTCATTGTACGAGCATGTCCACTTCTTCAAGAGCGCAAATTCCGCATAACTGGTGTCGCCGTTCTGGACGTTGTGGAAGGTACCATAACCATTTCGAATTTCTCGTCTACCACATGGCTCAAAGATATTTGAACAGAGTTCACGTTGGAGGCACTTCCGATGATGCACAGTCTTTTGGATGCTCGACCACAAGGATTCAATAGCCCAGAAGAAGCCGTCGAGTGGCAGTAAGTTAGAGAGCGCTCTTCTTGTTATACCCAAACTCACCACTCGACGTCCCTGTTTCAGCTACAAGACACATGTTATTAGGAATATCGAATCTGCACGAGTCTCCATTCCAGGAGTTATCGTACCCAACCCAAATAGTTCTGCACAGCCTGCATATTTATGGCGAACCCCACTGCATACTACTGCACCATACTGGACGAGTAAGTCCTCTCCAAATCCTACCCACCGATGACTGACGGAGCGGACGTTCATTTACGAATACTTAGGTTGGTTTACCGGATTGTCTGGCAAATTCCTCTCAGCGCGAACAGCACGAATACTCGTACTTGCGGGTGCAGAACGGCTTGATAAGGAGTTGATGATTGGGCAGATGCAAGGGAAGTTCCAGCTTGTAGTACTTGGTAACGTCGGGCATCTGGTTCATGAGGTTTGTCCTTCTTGTTCGGGTTAGAATGATGGGCGTTGAATTGATAATGAATATTTTTCAGGATGATCCGAATCGGCTTGCGGAGGTTTTGGTAGAATTTTGGAGAAGAAATGAGCGAGTTGTGGTCGGTGTCAAGAAGGTAGGAGAATTGTAATTAGGAATGGGAACATCAGGAAGTAAATGGTCATAACTGTGTATTATTATTGACAACATGAACATCCGACCGCTCCATGAAATACTCATGCAAGCAAATGGGACTTGGATACATACGTAAACATAGGTGCATAGATTTCCCACATTCGTATCTACTTTATATGCTAACAGGAGCGAAATGTACTAATAATAGTGAACACGCTAGGCTGATTGCATTAAAGAGTAAGCTAGATTTTTAACCGGCATGTTAAACAATGAACTGAGGTATAGTGGTTATTGAAGACGTACCTCAGGCTTGATCAGTATCATTATTTTCTTCCTCTGGATCGCAGGTGGAGGATTCGGGTTCACCAGAACCATTTACATGTTCCTGTTCTTGTTCATGCGAAGCATATGCGATCCAGAATCGAGGGATGAGACGTCCAATTGTCTTTACTCCGAAAGACAGAAGCTGTTCCACCCCCACATAGTTCAGTGATAGTAATGTGAAGAGTATAAGTATCATGACCGATGTGGTAATCGAGGTTGTGAGATGAAGTGCAAAGATAGGTTCGGAAGCTGATAATTCGTCTCCAAGAGGGGAAACGATATTTTGGACGGTTTCTGCATACGTAGAAGACATTGGGGCCATGATGCGATTTTTTCTACATCGCAATGGGTGATCAACATTGGATAGTCACTCACAGAGGAATAGGAAGCATACCTGGCGAGCAGATGGAGACTGATGGGGATAATAGGGATGTCTGGCAGTCTCATTGACTGGAACATTGAACGTTTTAACGTCCATTTCTTAAGTACCCTGTTGCAATACAAATTCCGTAATTTTGTGATCTGGCCATGGACATGGCTTCCTACTGAGTATTAGCTCCGATCATTGATGTTTTTTGTGCCCGTGGTCGACACAATGGGGCAGATGCTTTCGACTACCATAACGATTGGTTAATGGCCGTGGCCAACGAAGTTGACCATGGCCGGATTCGGACTCAAGGTGGATCATCACGGGCTAGGAGAATTCGACGCAACTGGGAAGCAATCGGACGCAGCCGCAGTAAGCGCCCGTAGATTCGAAAATCAATGTAGACAAGTAGTCGACATCGTCTTGTATCATGTATTACTACCAAAATTTGAGGTTCGTTGAATGTTTTACTTGCTGGAGAATATCTCCCACTCTGTTTCCACTGTATAATAGTACTCCGCATCATCCGCCCTACCATCCTTCAGTTGTGTCACTTGTCTGTCAGTCACTGATGGCTGCTTCCATTTGCGTCCGAATCTGACACCTGCTTCTCCGTTGCGTCCTGCTTGCTTCCCACTGCTTCTCACTGCTTCCCTACCGCGTCCTCTCTGCTTCCCACTGCTTCCCATTTGCGTCGCATTTGCTTCCCTGTTGCGTCGTATCTGCTTCCCTCTGCGTCCACTTTGCTTCAGTCCCGCGTCGTTAGCATGTCCCCTCAATGAACTGACATACAATACATTCTGTCTAGCACTTCTACGGTCACCTTTGCAGGTAGGAACATGTGAACCGACGCCTCGTTTGCTATCATGGCGACTCGTGGACACAGGATTCTGTTCAGAGAGGTCCATATTTATGTGAGTTTTCACATTGTTGGTGTCGACCGAGATATCATCATATCTAATTCATCTCTCTTAATGCTTCTTCCACTCACCGCTACTTTCCACCACACTGGATCTACATATCTCTACATTCAAGCTCCCTGGCATAGACATACCGCAGGCTCGTCGAAAGCAGCTGGTCTTGCAGGATGCTACCAGTGGGGTCTAGATGCAGGGGATCACCATAATCGTTGGAACCCTTATGCTGACCGACCCTTTCACTGGGCGCATGTCGATATTCCTGAGTTTGATGACGAGCTTTTCAAAGTGAGTCTTTCCTGTCATGATAATGACGTACAGTAACTTACCAATATTTATATGTAGCGAGGACAGAACTATATCGAGGAGCCTGAGCCCATATCAGAAGCTGCTAACGTACCACGCCCGAAACCAAGACAAAAGGCAAGACTATGAAGTGCTACTGGTAGTAACACAGTAGCGTAATTATTCTTCTGTATGTTTTCGTCATATTGTATCTGCGCTGCTGAGAACGAACAACTTATACGCTCTCTACAAACTATTTGAGAGCTTGAGAAGTGGGTCTGCATCCGTAAAGTAAGATATAAAGTTCCAAGGCAGCACGGTCACTCGACAGGGTTTACAGCTATATTCAATTTCCTATGTATATATCTACATCCCACTTGAAATTCTTCTTCAGATATATTTCTCTTACCATCGCTCATACATATACACTGCTCTCTAACCTTAGAAAACAACCCCCCCGCCATAAATATTAAAATAACAGACTCATCATAACGGGCGCTTCCACTATCTGCTTCCGCCACTACACCTCTGCTTCCAGTTGCTGCGACGAGATCTGCATCCATCTGCGTCTATCTGCGTCTATCAGTGCATCCATCTGCTTCCTGTCTGCTTCCCATCTGCTTCCAAAATTGCGTCTCTTGCGTCCTTGCGTCTGCGTTTGCGTCTGCTTCTGCGTCCGTGCGTCGAAATACACCAGGACCCCTGGCTATTCCCCAGGAGGTTATATCCCACGTGCGGACGGATGTGGTCATTTCGGACCCCCTATGTTGTAGTCCTTAAAGGACGGATTGGCCGAAATTTTGGCCGAGGTTGTATCCTCCGGCCCGACGAAAGTGCCTTATGCGCACGGAGGTTGTATCCCTCTAGAGGACGGATCAGTACAGGATGAAGCTGGTAAGAATATGTGCGGTGGATGTTGTGAGGATGTTTTTGTGCGTCTCCAGGCACAATCGAATGTATGTTTTAGGTTTTTTAAATGCGGTCAAAACGGCAATACTGGAGTGGTGCTTGAGTAGCTGCGGCCGCCCACTGTGGCCTCAACTGAACCCACTTGTATGGGGAAATATCGGTTGTCTACACAGCTGTTAAGCCGTTTTCACGCATAGCTGCACTGTGTAGCCTTTCGACGATAGAACATTGTGCAGGACGAGTATTGTGGGGATGAGGAGTCTTCCGGTGATTCAGATATTGAGATTGAGAGTTAGTTACGTTCTCCGATAGTACAACCGTCTTGGACATGTCCTTAGAATACAGTACATGCTGTTAATGCATTATAATTGTTGTACCGTTTCTCGCATTGTCTGAGTTTGGATCATCACGGCGCGCTCCGAGGGCTACGTAATAACATTACTGGCCGTGGCCCAGCAACGTTGTTGCACAAGGACGTTTTCGATCAGGCCATGGTCAGTGGGCCCTGGCCTGTGTATAGCTCGAGTTATTCAGTGCGACCAAACACCATCATATCAGAGGTAATTAGAACTGCTTGACCATGGGTAGCAAGTATAAGTTCATGTTGGACGTGGCCCGCACCTTTGCCTGGACATACCTCTCATTCAAGTCCACCGGCGTAGGAAACGTGAGTCCTTATTAGTCGCCTGATCATGTCCATATACCTGATATTACTCTAGGGTTCTAGATTCACATAATGGACATATGTTACAATACAACCACCTTGCTGATTCTATAACTCGATGCCCAGGCAGCTTCTGACAATTGACGACCCTTCTTTGGCCTAGATCTATTTATGGAACTTCTTGACGGCCATCCGAGGTTGAAAGCGTATGGCTCAAAGAGCATATGACAAGTCTTCTATCTCGTACTGGCCGATTTCCTGTCATGTGTGCTCTAGATAACTGGATGATTGCCACTTCGAAATATATAAAAGTCGCTCCAGCTCGCTCCAACTAGCATTCAGAGAGCATCATGCATACGTATCTCCTCGGTATCGTGTTGACTTTATCAGCTCTGACTGCTACCAACGCGCTTTGGCCAATACCTCGCTCATTAGAGTCAGGAAACACCTCGCTTAAACTTTCCAGTGGTTTCAAGATCGCGATAAATATTCCACGTGCACCGGCGGACCTCTCGGACGCTGCTGCTCGTACTATCAATCATATCAAGACCGACAATCTCGAGAGACTTGTGGTTGGCCGTGGTGCAGCGGACAGTGCTTCTATCCAACACGCGAAAGAGCTCCCGAGCTTGACGTTAACATTGACACCGGGATCGTCGGCACGAAGTATTTCAGATGAAGCAATCAAAACCATCGGAACTCGCTCAGAGGAATACGTGCTCCACGTTCCTTCAGATGGGTCTCCTGCCACCATCACAGCCAATTCTACCTTGGGACTATTGAGGGGCTTGACGACCTTTGAACAGCTATGGTATTCCTCGAATAACCAAATTTACACTATGGAAGCTCCCATTTCGATCACGGATGCTCCTGCATATGTTCGTATTTCTCGTATTTCAATTGTGACCATGTCCAGAGAGTTTATTGAGACACACCTCAGCCATACAGGGGACTCATGCTAGACACATCGCGAAATTTGTGAGTACTACCTCCTACTAGAGTGAACAAAATCTAATTTACTATCTTGAAGCTTTGCCGTTTCTGATATTAAACGAACCCTGGACGCGATGAGTCTTGCGAAGGTTTGATGAATGGAATCTGATCAAACGCCGGTCTCTGACCAATCTACGTAGATGAGCCAGTTTCACTGGCATGCCACCGACAGTCAGAGCTTCCCACTCGTTATTCCAGGCTTCACAGAAGTAGCTTCTAAGGGTGCATACTCGTCATCTATGTCATACAGTACCAAGGATATACAAGATATCGTGTCGTACGCCGGAGCGGTAAGTGAACTCGTTACTCTGCCCTGGAAATAAATGATTAAAATATGACATTGTTATAGCGAGGGATTGACGTGGTTGTGGTAAGATGACATGAATTTCGATTTGTTTATGTCCTCGTAAGTGACGCACTCCCTCCAGGAAATAGATACTCCTGGTCATACGGCTGCCATTACGGAATCTCATCCAGAGCATGTTGCCTGTTCACATGTCTTCCCTTGGTCTCCGGTAGCCGGAGGTACGTATCCCCAAGTCATTTGACCATACGGTACCACAATCCTTACCATACGCTCTATCTCAGAACCACCTGCTGGTCAACTTCGTTTCGCCTCTCCTACCACCACAAATTTTACTGCTGAGCTATTATCGGCAGCAGCCAAACTCTTCCCCTCCAAATTCTTCAGCACAGGGGGCGACGAAGTCAATACGAACTGCTATGCTGGCGATGCTGAAACGCAGAGTATCCTAAACTCGACCGGCGAGACTTTGGAACAAGCTTTGAGCAATTTCATGCAAACGACCCATGGTGCACTAGAAAAACTTGGAAAAACGCCTGTTGTCTGGGAAGGTATGCTGATTCACGAATTGATTAAATAGAAGCTAACTTGATGAATTGATAGAAATGGTGCTTGAACACAATGTTACGCTTTCGAACGAAACTGTAGTAATGTAAGGCCCCTTTTATACTGAGATGGTCGGGACTGACGTGGTTCCAGGGTTTGGATATCTTCTGAACATGCTGCTGCTGTCGCACAAAAGAACCTGCGAATCGTGCATGGACCTTCTGACTTCTTCTATCTGGTATATACACAGTTTTTTGTCTCGAACCTCTTTGTTTATTGAACATTGGCGTGATAGGATTGTGGTGCTGGGGAGTGGCTGGGCGACAATCCCCTTGGGTACGTTACGTTTCATGCCATTAAAACCTTGCCCAAATCTCACTGTGAACGTATAATAGCAATAGTTGGTGTGATCCGTTCAAGACGTGGCAGAAGGTCTCGTCATTTCAAATATGTTTATGTGATAAACTGACCATTCGCAATATAGTCATACACGTTCGACCCGCTAGCAAACATCTCGCAAGAACAGGCTCACCTTGTCCTCGGAGGTGCGATGCATCGTAAATATTATCAAAATATGCTTCTCTTATCTCTATACATAGGTCAGCAACTTCTCTGGACCGAACAATCTGACCCGTCCAACTTGGACCCCATCGTCTGGCCCCGAGCAGCAAGCTCTGCAGAAGTTTTCTGGACTGGCTCCACCCTCTCCGATGGTTCCGCGCGCAATGTCAACGAAGCATTGAGTAGGCTTCACGATTTCAGGTTCCGATTGGTACAACGAGGTGTCAGAGCTATCGCCTTGCAGCCCTTGTGGTGCGCTTTACGCCCAGGACAGTGTAACGGAGATTAGCTACAAACGATCCTTGAATGGTGGTTCTGTCAAAATCGATTGATCTTTGTTAACCGAAAATGTAGCTGTCATCGATGATATACGCTTCATATCGGACTTCGTTGTTCCAATTCTTGTGACATATGGACATAATCGTAGGCATTTTTGTCTCACGCCATCGCAGGTCTGAAAGCAATCTCGATCTTCGCCTTCACCATAGTAATCGAAAGCCGAACAAAAGCCGAACAAATATCTGTGGCCACAACTGACCTTCTGAAACCCTTGTAATCCCGCTGGGCATCCCGAAATTACCGGTGACTACGTAACATGTTCATAGCAGTGCATGTTGGTCACACAACAACACACGTCAAGTGTAGTTCCATGTTCACCTTCAGATAAGTAATTGGCGCAACATACTTAACTACTGACTCGGCGAACTAGCGTACCTCTTTGGTGAACCCCCATATTATATTCCGAAAATCATTAGACCTTCAAGGAAGGGTGAGAAACCGCTTCCTCACTTGTGGCACAGCCTCAAAATTTAGTGCCAGTGGGCTTCAAATCCACACGATACGTTCATGACATTGCGGAGTATGGCTCTGCGTGGCTGTTCTACCATGCTTTCAACCTGACCTTTGACAGATCTTCTCTAGATCGTAGTTATCGAGTTCGACAATTATTGTATTTCGGTACATTTCGATGAAACGTACCAGGAGCATGGTCTTCGCCTTGGAGGGTATTTATTGGAGGTCCTCTACGAAGAGCCTTCATCCTCGTTGATTAGTAAACCCTCTTGGGAACTACTAGCATGGCATCTATGCAAAATGTATCCACTCCTATCGTCAATCCTTTCACACCTTTGGCATTCATTCCGCCCGATCTTGCATCTCAGTTTGTTATAGTGACCTACATGCTTGCAGCAACAGTCGGTGTAAGGAATCTCGTCCTCTATTTTCTTGGACTGTGTTTATTTATTACGGTTTTCTTCTGTTCAGGTCTGGTTCTGGGACGTCGTGATGAGTATGCCAGAGGAGATTCGCATGTGCGTAGGGCGCAAGTTAACACTCACAGACATCGTTTATTTCTCAGCTAGGTAATCGTCATTAACATACATATCACACGAAGGGATCCACTGAGATCTCTCAATCACAGAATCACGACAGGAGGTTTTGTTATTCCTGCTTTTATATTGGCCGGTAAGGGTTCCTCCAACAGCCAACCCGGGAAATAAGTGACTTACGATGTTCACTCTTAGGCGCACCTCTAGATAACTGTCAAGCCGTTATTGTGGCATCGTGTTGGTTCGGTGCATTTGCGCTCCCCCTCAACTCATCGTTGTTCCTTCTACGAATCAGAGCCGTTTTCTATAACTCCAAAGTCGTCAAATGGGTCTTTGGCTTGCTATGGCTTTCCACATTATCTGCATTTGTTGCTCCTTTCACCGCTGTTGCGACACATATCGGTCCGACGAAGGCATGTGTCGTAGTCAAGGTCACCGATTTCAGCGCGGCAGGCTTCTTCGCCACTGGGATCTTTGACACATTGGTTTTCCTCGCAATCTCTTCGAAAACACTGTTAGACACGCCAGCTTCAGGATGGAAAGCTCGTTTCAAGCTATTCTTCCGTGGCGGAAGAATGAGCCCCATCTACCGAACAGTTCTGCAGACCGGACAGCTGTACTACTTGTAAGTCATTTTTTTGTCGTTTCCGATATATATATAGCAAGCTAATAATTCAAATTTAGAGTAACAGTTAGCGTGAATATCCTCATTCTTGCTATCCTCTTCTCCTCGAGTATTTCGCCGGTATTCAAGGCTCTAGGAAACGTTGCCAACGTAGTGTTGCAAAATTGTATGGCGTGCAAAGTGTTCCGGATTCTCCGGTTAGACACAACGTCGGAACATTTCGAATCCACCCGGTCCCAGATGGTATTCATGAGGCCTCAGGGCCATCGTCCCACCCGCGAATCGATGTTCTTGAGTGGTCCATCTAACCATATTACTCGATCTCTCAATCCATCGAGGATACGCGGGAAAGAGATCGTGGATTTGGAATTGGCGGTCAATGAATCAGGTCCATCATCATCATTACCTGGTTCTACTTCTACACTACGAGAAGAGAGAGAGATCGTGATACCCAGAAAAGAATAGAGCCTCAGAGCCCCCTTCGGTGATCTCGTAGTATAGATTTCCTTTTACTTCTAGGTAACTGTCCAGCACTGTATACTTACACCACTCGTATGACTGCTCTTACTGCCAGGTTACCCGTAACACTATAGGGGTATATGAATAGGGATCATTTGAGTGCTACGTGAGGGAATCGCATCTCACTGGCAGATAAACAGGTGAATACTGTCGTCGAACAAATAGGAATATTTGACAGACGTGATAAACCTGCCATAAGCTGCATGATCATTGTCCATTACTGCACATTAGTAGAACTATCAAGTGGACTGTATTTAATACGCAATTAACAGTCATTATATAGCTAATACTTTGGTCTATGAGTGAGTTAACCTCAAGATTCTTGCAAATGAGTGTGGACTTTGTCCTCAGCCAATCAGAACTTGTCATCAACATGTGCCTTAAATGGTATTAA
This sequence comes from Cerrena zonata, assembly GCA_038087015.1. Classification (NCBI taxonomy): domain Eukaryota; kingdom Fungi; phylum Basidiomycota; class Agaricomycetes; order Polyporales; family Cerrenaceae; genus Cerrena; species Cerrena zonata. The sequence continues at coordinate 485,237 of JASBNA010000007.1, forward strand.
ATTATGTTCCGCAGGCTCTCCACTTACCACCGTCATGTACACCCACCGCATATCTTGCCTTTCCAATGCTACATGCTGGCTCTTCATTTTTGGGTGACCACCCTCGAAGTATATGGCATTCTCGCTGGCCAGGAACCCTATTCGATCATCTTGTACGAACCGGTGACTCGGAAGTACTGTCTGGACTCTGGGCCCGTGCCGTATTACTATCGTTACCTCTTACAGTGAGTGTTTTCTGTAAGTCCATGTATCCGGAGCTCGCATTCCCGATACCCTCGCATACCGATAGACCGGGATATACATGACGGTCACACAAACTTCCTCGACTTCGACCCTATGACGATATGACATGTTCAATTCCGAGTTCTCGACGGTAGTAACCGCGATCGATCGTTAAATAATGATCGTCACTTACCACACTCGCTAGCAGTGACCGGGATTAGCAATAAACGCTACTTGAATAATCACAAATCATACGGATTGGTCATAATCAAAATAATGGAAATTTCCATAAGATTATACACCGTGGTTCATATCTTCATCTGGAGTGAAGTCGGTCGCAGTAGAACACTCAATGCCGCGGCTCGGCTCAGGGCTCACCAACCACTTGGTATGGTTTTCAACTCCCAATTCGCCTAAACATCGAATCTCCGAATCCGGTGGGGAATCCTGCCAGTGTGTAGCTCTGACTCCACCCACAAGGCGCGACTTGGATGATGATGTTCTCATGTTCTGGTCGAGAAAGTGGGTGAAGGATGGTTCTCTTGATTAGTGATGTGAGCGACAACACAGGACCCACCACAACACCGAAGGACTTCTCTCAAACGTATAAAAATATATTCATCATAGAGTGCCCACAATTCCCTCTCAAATCATTCTTTCACCTGTACTCAAGCAACTACTCTCGTCATCATGAGTCTCTGGGCCCCTGCTGCAGCTCCCCCTACCAAACTCGGCCGTTATCGCCAACTCGCCCCCAAGGCTGGTGTCCATGTTTCTCCCATCTGTCTCGGTGCTATGAGCATTGGAGATAAATGGGCTAGTCTCGGGATGGGTGCTATGGACAAGGCGTCCAGTTTCAAGCTTCTTGATGCTTTCTACGACGCCGGTGGTAACTTCATCGATACAGCCAATAACTAGTAAGTGTGTTCTCTTTTATTATCGAAGACTGATACTTGCTCACTGCTCCTTGCTCTCAGTCAAGATGAGACTTCTGAAGAATTCATTGGGGAATGGATGGAGGAACGAAAAATTCGTGATCAATTGGTCATTGCCACGAAGGTGAATAGCTTTTTCTATTTCGATAATATTTTGCTAAAACAAACTGGATTATAGTACGCCACAAACTTCAAGCGTGCCGATGAGGGTATCAAGAACAAGTCAACATACGTCGGCAACAACGTCAAGTCCATGCACCTCTCTGTCGAAGCCTCACTCAAGAAGCTCCGCACTGACTACATCGATATTCTTTACGTTCACTGGTGGGATTACGCAACCCCTATCGAAGAGGTCATGAACGGCCTCCACAATTTGGTAGCTCAAGGAAAAGTCCTTTATCTCGTGAGTATCCTGTCTAATGGTGGCTCCCATTTTCGCTCTTCACGTTGACTTATTCGGAGTCGATAGGGAATATCTGATACTCCCGCTTGGATTGTCTCCAAGGCTAACACATATGCACGGCTCACTGGCAAGACTCCGTTTATCATCTATCAGGGTGCTTGGAGCATTCTTTCGCGTGATTTTGAGCGTGACATCTTGCCTATGGCCATTGAAGAAGGTTGGTGTTGACTTGACGAGATATTCAATCGGTAGTGATGTTGATATAACCCGATCCTTAGGCATGGCGCTCGCACCTTGGGATGTTTTGGCTGCTGGAAAAATCCGTTCTGATGCCGAAGAGCAGCGGAGACGTGAAACTGGCGAGAAAGGCAAGTACTTGTGATTTGGACCAGGTTTGTCAGCGCAAATAATCAAAATTTCCCATACAGCCCGTACGTTGCTTCCTGGCGCCACATGGGAACGAAATGAGAACGAGCGTAAGATCTCCAATGCTCTCGAGAAGGTCGCCGCAGAGATTGGTGCTAAGAGTGTCACTGCAGGTATGTGGTATACCTAAGCACCAACTGGATAGCTCTATCTATACTTATGTTTCTTCTCCTTAGTCGCCATCGCCTACGTAATGCAAAAGGCTCCCTACGTCTTTCCCATCATCGGCGGTCGTAAAGTCGAGCACTTGCATCAGAATATCGAGTCCCTCGATATCGCTCTCACCCCAGAACACATTCAGTACCTCGAGAGTATCTTGCCATTTGATCTTGGCTTCCCTGCATCCAGATTCGTAAGTCTATCACACTCCTGGACGTGATCAAATCTAAAAATGAAATTCTTCTCCACAATAGGGAAACAGCTCTGATTACAACTTCTTGTACAAGAACGCGGGTAATTTCGACAAATGGCCTGTTCAACAAGCCATTCGTCCTCAGAAGAACTAAATTAATCATCTCACATCGGTGTTCAAAATTATAGTATTACGGGATGTTGTAACTGGCATATTATTAGAATGAATCGATGCAATCCAACTTGCCTGAAGGCCACAACGCGGTGTAACAATGGGAAGGGTATGAACTCGCAGATCAGATAAGGTCTCCCTCGCTTGCGCATTGGATACGGCTAGATCATTTACTCACAGTCATGTTGTTTCCTATAACTGTCACACTCACAATGTACATACCTACAACACGTTTTCTTCCTCACCATTACCAACTGCTATCGCACACGAATCCTACGCATCGCTCGATTACCATCGACGAGGTCAGACCGCAGAGTCCAACGAAGATCGCAGCTCTTTATACTACTACATAGACTCTTTCCTCCGTTCTTCGCATCAGTAAGCTGATCATATAGTAATCATGCCGCGCGAAAGTAAACGTCAGCGAACGGTGCTTGGAGAAGTATCTTCGACCGTGGATACTGCATCACAACAATCGACCGCCGATACCGATCATGAACCCGAAACTTCCTCTGTAGTGACAACTAAGCCTAAACGTAATGTTCGTGGCCGGCGAGGAGCACTTCAAAGTCTTCCAGAGATGCCGATAGACATTCTTATTGAGGTGATTTCTCGCTTGCCAAGACGAATGTATCGAATTTCGATTGATCAGGTATTGTGGTGTATTGTATAGGTTTTGTGTCAATTACGCCCTGTGGATCTCCTGCATCTCAGTCGGACAACAAAAGCCTTCAGGAATTTACTTATGGTACGCAGCTCCGCATACATCTGGAAAGAAGCCCGAGAAAACGTGCCCGATCTTCCGGAGCCGTTCCCCGGAATGAGCGAGCCCGTTTACGCTAGTTTGTGCTTTGAACCTGTCTGCACTGTGAGTTCGTGTTAAGTTTCGGAAGTGATAAGATTGTCTTAACCTTAGTCACTCCATTCAGTTGTGTTTCAAGTCCGGCGTACGCGATGTCATTTGGAACTTCCGTGCCCGACTATGTCCTGACTGTAAAGAATCGAAGTCAGTTCCACGCTCTACTGAGATAAATAGGATATTCTGACGTCGTACTTCAGGACTGGAGACTGCTACGACTTGAGAACTGTGACCTTGGGTACCTCTCACGCTTCAATTCCCCAAATGGCCGCGCGCGTATTGATTATGAGCGATGGGCAACGTAGGCATAATATCGTTATTACCCTTTATCACCTAATTCTCTACCATTAGACGCATTTCTCATCTCAGAAGCTATTAGCCTTAGAGAGGCATGGGACGAGCTATCAGACGAGGAAGAGAAGACCAAATTCATGGAGGATAATGCAAAGAGAGTTGAAGAACTCGAGACGGTAGGTTTCCCCCATTATTTATACTGCCTCACTTTAACTTGTAATAATTCTACCTTCCCCCTTAGCATGCTACTCTTTGCAGCATATGGTTCGAAGCCCTGAAGACTGGACGTGCGGAAGAGCTCAAAGAGATAAGGAAACAAAGATACACAGAGTAAATACCTTTCTGAAGTATACCCTATTTGTGCTCATCATATATCACTAGTATAATAACGAAGTTGAAAGAACTGGGTTATGCCGAGGATGTAGATTGGTTAGAAGAGCGGCGGTCTTTCAGGACATCAGACCAGTTCGAAAAACTTCCCGCTGTACGCCAGTCAAAACCTCTTACTGCTCGCAGTATGCATTTCCTTCAAGTTGTATGCGTTCAAAATCATTTCTGACTAAGGGATCTATAGCTTGGCAGAAAATTAGCCCAGAGATTATCGAGTATATTGTGACCAAAGTCCAACCCGAACGCCTCCAGGCAAAATATGAGACGATATTGGAACGTCGAATACCCTTGCTTAAGAAAGTCACAGCTACTCATGCAAGACCGTATCGTAACATATTTCCCACTGCAAAATATCTGGCGCATCTTCCGGAGTTCAGGGCTATTCTGGACCCTTCCATCAACGATGTTGATCCTACTGTCGAAAGCTTTGATCTCTTGTGGTCTCGAATTCCTGATATTCTTGTGAGCTGGAGGGCTGGAGTACAAAAAAAGACGGACGAATGCATTCGGAACAGACTAGAGGGTCTACCTTCTGACATCCCGCTTGGGGATCTTGTTCTCACTCATAGTTTTGAGTGTAAAAATTGCCGACAGATCATCCAAAACTCGGGTTGTGCACTCGGTCTTCACATGCACAACTGCCAAGCTCCAATGTCATTTACGTTGGATGACATGTACGACGAAATATTATCTAGGCTTGGCTTTGACGACTGGAATCAATGGACCTATATGCTCTGCTCACCTTATGCACTCGAGGTCCTCGAAGCCTGTGGTAGAGATCGGCTAGCTACTACCCGAGAATTAGATCGACTTGACCCTAGATTCATTTGCAAATCATTGTCATGTCAGGAACGCGGGGTACAAACCGTTCATAACTGGAGAGATGCTGTAAGTCGTTTCTATCCCTACATGAGGATACCATTGAAGTCCCCGACATAGATATTTCATCTTATGGAACACCGGAGGGCTACTGATACCCCATGTGAGCTAGAGCTCTTCCCAGAAGAAAAATCTCGCAAACTGGCCACCTTAGACCTGGTAGCTGACCGATGCTACAAGAACACAATGTACATGCTGCCAATCTGGTATTGCTATCACTGTGAAGCGCACAAAAGAGCCATGGGTGATATTGTTATGCATCTAGAGGAGATGTGAGCATATCATATTTTTTTGAACTACTTACGAATAGAGGCTGACCTTACCTCTAGACACCATCTCTGCATGCCTAGCGAGAATGATTTATTCCCGGACCCTGACCGTCCACACATAATGAAGACTGTGTATGTGGTCCCGGACAACTACAAGGACGACGTAGAATCACTCCCTCTTGATATACGGGTCGCTCTTGAGCATGGGCGAGCAATGTTTGAAGGCGAATTCTGCTTTACTATCTAAAAGACACGGTCTATTTAATTAAAGTCATGCGGATAGTTATCTCTCGATGTTAACCAAATTACATTGATGTACGTACAAGAAAGGAGGTCTGGACAGCACCACTATCCTAGAACCACGGACTTTGAATCTCTTCCGTCCTACCATTCTCAATCATCTCAAGGCGTTGTGGCTGTGATTTCTACTCTCAATATAAATTAGATAAGATAAGATAAATATTTACTATAAATGTCGTTTGTTTACTCGGTGCCCATTTCACTAACTTTCTTTGCTTATGACTGCTTCTCACCCACAATTGAGTAGTACGTCGCGCGTGTCCTTCTCCACTATCACCGACTGCAGAGTCCCAATTCTGCCAGTTCATATAGTCCGACACCTCACCTCCATAACTTAAAGACCACGTTCATCCGAGTCTGACACTACCATCTTGCGTCTCTTTTCTCACTGCGTTCCTCTAATACAATGCCCCGCCAAAGCAAGCGACGGAAACTGCTTGATGAGACATCGTCGGCCACTGATTCTATGGAAAACATCCATCCTGAACCTGAGACGGTAACCACTAAACCTAAGCGCAATGTTCGCGGTCGTCGCGGAGTACTTCAAAGTCTTCCGGGAATGCCAATAGATATTCTTATTGAGGTGGGTTGCTTTTCTACTGGACCGCTACGAACAGGGTTTGTCATGCTTCGTGGTGTAGGTTTTATATCATTTACGCCCAGTGGACCTTCTGCATATTGGTCGAACGACCAAAGCCTTCAGAAATCTGCTTATGGTCCGTAGCTCTGCATACATCTGGAAAGAAGCCCGGAGGAATGTGCAAGGTCTTCCGGAACCGTTCGCTGAAATGAACGAGCCTGTTTTCGCTAGTCTGTGCTTCGAGCCTGTCTGCACTGTAAGTTGATATTAGTTACCAACACTTACACATCTGATTTGTCGTTATATAGTTATGTTTTAAGTCTGGTGTACGTGACGTCGTTTGGGAATTTCGTGCTCGGCTATGCAATCGATGCAAGGCAACTAGGTCAGTTCTACAATCAATATTGGGGAAAACAAGTTGGTTTAACGTCCCTTAAGCGTTGGATATTTCTACTGCATGAGATCCCCGGTCCCTCATATTTCTGCTGACGTTGTAGTAAATGGGCGAGGTACATGCAACATTGATGTCTAGCCTTTCCTATTCTGATATTCCTGGTACTAGACCGGCCCAACGTATTTCTCTTCTCTGACGTTGTTAATGACAAAAAGGCGTGGGATGGGCTAGTCGACGAGGAGGAAAAGAATAGGTATATACAGCAAAACACGAAGAGAGTTGAAGAACTACGGAAGGTAGGTTGCTTGTATCATTCACGCTGACTTCTGTTAATGAATTCTGCCTCTTCACTCAGCATGCTACCCGTTGCAAATCTTGGTTCGCTAACGTAAAGAACGAACGCGCAGAAGAAATTGAAGAGATCAAACAGCAAAGACACAAGGAGTAAGTACGTCTTCCCGAAGTATAGTGCATTTGTGCTCACTATATGCGCGTCAGTGTTTTGAAAAGGTTGAAAGAGATGGGCTATGCAGAAGATGTCACTTGGCTAGAAGAGACAAAAGGTGTTCCCTTTCTATTTGAATTACATTCTCTTCGTGCAGTACGCCAGCCAAAGCCTCTTACCGATCGAAGTAGGCCTTTTTCGTTAAAATGCACACGTCATTTCCGACTAAAGAATCTATAGCTTGGCAGAAGATTGGCCCGGCAGTTATCGAACATATCACGACCATAGTCCGACCTCGGCGCCTCCACGACGAGTGCAAAGCTACCTTGAAAGCACGACTCCCTTTGCTCCATAAAGTCAGAGCTTATCTTGCACGGCCGTATCGCAACATATTTCCCACTGCAGGAGAATTGGCACGTCTTCCAGAGGTCAAGGCTATTCTGGACCCTGCCTGCAACAACCAATATCCTTCTATCGAAAGTTTCAACGTGTTGATACCTCAAATTCCTGACATTCTTGCCAACTGGAAAACCCGGGTTCAAGAACAGCTAGATGTCATGTTTCGGGAAAAGATAAAGGATCTTCCCTCTGATGTCCAGGTCGAAGACCTCGCTCTCACTCAGATCGTTTACTGCAACAACTGTCACACACTGTTACAAAATTCAAATTACTCGCTCGCCGTTCACGACTGCAAACCTCTATTCATGTCTTATATACCGGACTTGGACGTGTACAGCAGAATGCTGAACGATATTGGAATGAGAGCATGGAATCCATCGGTTTATTACTGTTCACCAATCTTGTTTCTCGGAATCCTCGGAGCCTGCGGCAAAGATCGACTAGCGACTGTGGAAGAACTAGATCAACTTGATCCCAGATTTACTTGTAAATTACTCACATGCCAGGGTAAAGGAACTCATACTATTTACAACTGGAGAGCTGCCGGTAAGTAGCTTCGGCCTCCTGAATAGTTGTCAGGCTAAAAGTGCAGAACAGATTTCCCATGTTTATTCGCTACATGGATTGCCTCTCCGTGACATAGACATGGAACTTTATCCCCCATCAAAAGCTCGCAAGTTGACCCCCCTAGATCAAGCGGCTGAGCGGTACAACGAGGACATGGCAAACAAGGCATCAATCTGGTACGGCTCTCACTGTGAAACGCATAAGCAAACCAAGAGTAACCTGATTTCGCATATAAAGGAGAAGTAAGTACATCGGTGTTCGTCTAGTAACATTTACGATTCGGTGCTCACCTCTACGTTTTAGACACGGTATCGACGTACCAGGCAACGAGGACCTATTCCCGGACCCTGATCGTCCACCACCAATAGATCCCGTATATGTGATCCTGGACGACTACAAAGACAAGATGGAATTACTCCCTCACCAGGTCCTGATCGCCCTGAATACTGGGCGAGCTATGTTTGAAGGCGACCTGTAATTTTCTTTGCTGCCTTGATGAGACAAACATGCTGGAATCACGCATCATCTTGACCCTATTACTGTATTTAATGTTTACGGATACACTTAGCACCATATCGCACGACGTGGGTCCACGTAAGCCATCTCTATATGAATTGGGGCAGAGCTTTGCCGACTAGTAAGGTAGGTCATTTCAGAGAGGGAAACGCAATTCAATTCGAGTCCATAAATTACATCCTACTTGACCAGATAATGACAACGTAGGAAGGTGAGAGTATAAGGAGGAAGTCTGGAAAACAACTTGGTTAAGGAGAGTGTGTATTCGAGGACGAGTCGAAGCATAAGAGAGGTATAATACGCGAAGCGTGAGGGGGGGATAATCGATTTCATCATCGATCAAGGATGAAGGGATGTTTGAGTGAGGTGTCGTCAAATAAAAAAATCAGAAAGAGAAAACACAACCAAGAGAATAGTAGAAAGCTAGAAGTACAGCCAAGACATGAAAAAGAAAGAACCATTTTAGCACTATTGGCTGGGTGATACTTATTTATAGTCCGGGGAGGGATGAATACGTTGACTCGATAAGAGGGATAAATGAGGGCCAGACAAAAGGTCGACGATCCGACGCGCGATTAAAAAGGTAATGTGAGGTACCCAGATCGGCGACCCCAATCCAACCCAATCCGACCGAAACCAAGGTCCAACGTATCCCCAAATCCACGGGGACTTTTCGAAAGCGAAAAAAATTGAAGATTTAAGAGGAGGGGGCAGCGGACCCGGGAGTGTCCAAGCCCATCTTCTTGCGCACATTCTCGAACGTCTTGAGCATCTTCCTCCTCGCCCCCAGGGCAGCAACACCTTTAGCTTCCAACTGAGCTTCATCCATCATCACCATATCCCTCCACTTCATGCCCTCAAAGTTGGGCGTATATTTGTGTAACCTCAAACTCCTCAACCAAGCGGGAATATCCTCCAATACCTTCGGGTCTACGTCTTCTTCGTCCTTCTTACTGTTAGGTGACTTTACGCTGTTCGGTGAGCGGATACTCGAACGACCAGAGCGAACGGAAGGCGAATGTTGAGGTGCCTGCAATCCAGTCATCCCGAATGCGCCGAGACCAGGTTGGCCGAGCTGACCTGCCGCAGCAGCCATCTGCATAGCGATGAGCTGGTCGGGAGTAAGACCCATCGCCGCCAAGTTGCCCATATTGAACATATTGTTGAACGGACTGATGGGAGCCATGCCAGCGAATGCGGCCATGTTGAGCCCGCCACCAGGCATGCCCATTCCGAGACCGTTGAAACCACCCATACCAAGACCGTTGAGGTTGGCACCACCATCGTCGTTACCGAACCTGCCTGATGATTGTGAGAGCGCCGGGCTCCTTGCACCGTTCCAGCCTGACCTCCGCCCCCGCTGACGTTCCTGAAGCCGCCAGAAGTATTGCGCTGTTGTTGGTGTTGTTGATGTTGGTTGTGGTGGTTGCCGTTGTTGTTGTTCGAATTATTCAACGATTGTTGGTCGTCCTGGTTGTTTACGCTCAAGTTGCCCTTGGAGAGACGGTTTGCCCTCTTAGGTGGGTCCGAAATAAGGGGAACACCTCCACCGGTGAGAGACCAGTCGTTGAGCTTAGCTGCAGCAGCATCCAAGCTTTGGTTTTGGCTGTTCTTATCGAACATCGGGATCAAAGGTGTGTTGACGTTGCTTGCCCAGCTTCCACCAACCATGGGTGAGAGAGCATCAGGTTCAACACTGCCATTCCTCTTGAAAGCGTTGGCGGCACCAGTGAAATCAGTGCTCTTGGGACGCGAACTAGTCGCACTGGGCGAGGGAACTAGGATTTCTTGAGCAGCTGAGCTCTCATCGACTTGACCGAGCTGGCTCGAACCGGTACCCCAGGTGTTACGAGCCTCAGCGACTTGAGATGCCAAGGCCGGGGCAGAGATGCGGTGAGCGGCATTAGTGGCCTTCAGCTTGGCACGTTGTTGAGCGAGGGTGATAGCAGGATCGCCCCCACTTGACGCTGCACTTAAGTTGTTGGCAGAGTCGGGAGATAGGTAGGCACCCATGCCGTCAAGACCCATGCTCGCACGACCGCTGGAGAAGTTACGAGCGGTCGGGGATCCAGGCAACGTCGGCTTCAATCCAGGAGACTTCAAACTCATACTAGCCAGTTTAGCCTCCATTTGACTCTGCATCGAACCTGAGAGGAGGAACAATAAGTTACGTGAAACATAGTGGACGGATCATCAACTTACCACCAACAGCGGGACTCAGCAAGGCGGTCATAGGATCGGCCCTGGCCATCTGCTGAAGGACGGTGATGAAGAATCGATTTGTACTTGAGTAGAGTGTTGCAAAAGACTGTAAAGAGCGGCTGTGCGCTCGGCTTCTGAGAGAACCTTGAACCCTAAAAGACATCATAGGTCAGTATCTAAGTGGTGATATGATCATTTTGTAGATGTTTATTCTTTGCATCAGAAGAAGCACGAAAATAACATTGACACCTAAGCGGTATCACGTAAAACAACAGACGATTTGAAATGTTTTATTCGTGTCTGTCTGTATGCAAGGGATGACTAGCAGGATAGAGCGAGGCTTACATTGCTCGATGGCACTAAGTTCCTCTTTGAAGTTGACATCCAGCGAGGCAGCAGCCATTTCTTCCTGTGGAGAGCGTTAGTGGGAATCGTTCTATAAATAGCACGAAGGGGACAGCTTACCAGAGTGGCCTCGTAATTTTGGAGATTTTCGAACCATTGGTCGATAGCTTCAGCTACAGGTTAAGGCAGAGTGTGAGTTCAGATGTAATCAAGTAAATGGCGGGACACGTACCTTCAGGTGTCTGGAACATGCCAGCACTACCAAGCAACTCGCTGGTAGGGCGTCCAGAGCCAGAAATCGCCCCAGGGCGAGGAGAAGCGGGCGAAAGACCTTGGTTTATGCCCGAGGGGGGACGAGCAGAACCAGGACCCATGGAAGCACGGAAGTTGGGGGACCTGCCGTTAGCATTGCCAGCAGGGCCAGGGGAAGGGCTTGGGCTAGGGGGAGCGTGAAGAGAAGACATGATCTGGATGTCTTTGCGAGTGTAAGGAAAGGCTACAAGCAGCGAAATGTAGATGTTTCAAAGTGGAAAGGATACAATATGCGACGTCGAGTCGGGTGTGACTAGAAGCAAACGGGGCACGGTAGGTGCGACGGATGTGTCTAGACGAGACCAGCGGAGCCTGCCGGTCTAGCGAAAGACGAGTGAGTCGACGAAGACGACTAAGAAGAAGAGCGCGACGGGCGAAGGGAGCTTTCGCTGGCGACGACGACGATAAAGTCCAAAGACAAGAATGGGTCTACCTCTCTCCGCTGGCCCACAATCAAAAGGGCCGCCCCGGCGTCTTCCCCCTGTTTCCAACAACAACGCCCACCCGCCACATCACCCAAACAACACCCATGATCCACTCCTTCGCTCCCGACATCTCTCGCTCTAGCCTTGTCTCTAACCTGTCTCTCATCGTGCGCTACCTCGCTATTGTCCTCCCTGCTTTTTCTCCATATTTTTACCCATTTTCTACGAATACTTTTCGCCAGCTTACTCTCAAATCCCGACCGACCAATATTCTAGCATCTCTCCATCTGCATCACAGCTCTGATTGCGAATCACGTTTCGTCTCTCCATCTTATCGAGCCAACATCGTTCAGGTGCCCCCAACAGTTAGCTGTACAGCCCCGAAATTGATCCCAGATATTCCGCAATATAAAGCTGCATGTCGATCCCTCTTTATAATGCATGAAACGCGATCGACCCCTGCAGATTCAGAGTAATCTCTGAAATACCTATGACGTCTTAGCTTCTAACACACTAGTGTTGACCAGCCTTCGAAGAGCTAAACAAAACCTTCGTCTAGTATGACTGAGTAGAGCTGATGAGACATCAAAGCTGGTCCCGTCGGTCACACCGCTTCTGACATGTACTGGGATATTTCCAAAGTTCCACATTCGGGGGTCGCTTGACCTACGACAATTGGCTCCCTTCGCTCTGGTGTCAGGTGCTGTTCTCTGATTGGAGAATTTCTACGCCCGTTCTGCAGTCAGTTTACGACCGTTACTGTGAAACGAGGGGATTATTTCAACATAACCACGACAGGACTGTGCACCAGTATGATCTTTTCATTCCATTCACGCTCTCGATCTCTACGGGTCTTTCTTCACTAAACCGATGTCTTCATAGCCCTTTCCTATAACAACTCAAGCTCGAAATGAAATGTCCCCTCTCGCCTGGTGATAATACACACGTTGGCAAGCCACTTTACCTGTTGACAGATCGTTATTCTCCCATTCGATTTCAATTCGTCATCCGGTATCCCCTTGCCTTTCTTATTTTATAATTCAACACTAATGTTTAGGACATTGCGCTCAATTACATCAATTCCATCCAACAAACCACCTCCCCACATACACTCGCCAACAACCTCTCGTCAAGATTAAGCAATCAATTATATCACTATGTCAGTTTCTCGCCACCCGTAGTCGGTCTCCCACATTTGCCGATACACTCGGATACAGATGGAGAACTCCGATTGGCTTAGGATCGGTACAGTGTTGTGCCATAGACAGGCTACTACAAACTACTACCGAATCTCCAAACAAGGCTATAGGACGCCCTTCAACATAGTGCTGGCCTCTCCGCGGCTTGAAGGACCAGTACCTCATAAGAGGGAAGCTAACGAGCACTCATCATCATCATCACCACCATGATAATAGAGAACATCATCTCTACAGGAGGAAAACCCCTCCTCGCAGAACAACATTCTGCGCAGACCCAAAAGTCTGCCACGTAGCACAAAACCCCCAGCCTACACGACTTAACACAGTAGCCAACGCAGCCTAACGGCGCCAGAAAAGGTACAAATAGATACTATAAAGTAACAGAAAACCGCGAAAGAGGTCTAGCATAACAGCGCACCCCAAGTATGACCGCGAAGCACAAAAGCTCCCCTAAGACCATCCACCACTGCCCACCCACCCAACGACGGCCACCAAAAGACAACCACCCCCCACGTAAATCATATCACATCATCACCACGTAAGACAAATGACAAAATGTTGACCAAGAAAACGCACGTTATGCCCCGGGCATAAACAGCCGAAAGCCCGACACACAAAGCCGAAAAGCGCCAAAGCCAGAAACCCGCCCTCCCAGGAAAAGATCACTCCTGCACGGCCCCGAACCCAAGACAGAGATAAGATTAGATAAAGTCCCCCTCCACCAAGAAAGACGCCAACTGTGAAACCACCCTACCACCGTAAACAAAGGGGAAAAAAATAAAAATAAAAATAAAATAAAAATGAACAAACGAACAAACGATTAACAAAAACCGATACAAAATTAGAATGACAGACGTCAACAAGACAAACTGAACCCAAACCCCCGCCAACATGAACAAACCCACCACCCGAGCCAAATCGCAGTCATCGGCCCGCACCACACCACGTCTAGACCAACTCCCACCCTCAACCTTGCAGCCGCCACAGCCCTAGAACACAATGGAATTGCATAACCCTGCGGAAAGGAACCCAAAAAACATCCCGCCTCCTGACAACCCGCACTGATAGTCAACAATTCCATTGAATCCCTAAGCGATCGCCTAACAAATAACAAGTATATATCCAACAAAATCAAAGAGTAGTCTGCTCCCCCAGTAAAACACGATGCAGACCCCCACTGAAAGTCAATCCAACTTCAACACCCTCGCTAGCAACCTAAGCAGCAAATTCTCCGACTCCCCCCCCACATCCTCCCCACCCTCACTACATTACAAACGCACTAGGTCACCTGACCACAGCTACCCCCCCACAAACAAACCCAAACACGCCATCTTAATCCCAATCCCCAACCGCAATAAACCCGAAAAAACATACGCATGGGTTGATTACCTCGACCCTTTAGGGCCAGGACCCAACACCCTCACCAAATTTACTGCTCCATCCCCAGAACACTACCCAGTCCGGATCGTCACCCCGAAACTCGACCCAAACGACGACCTCTCAGGGCACGGATGGGCGCTGCCGCAGCGATGGGAATACACCCCATGGGAGAAGCTAAAGCAGCTGATTACAGGACGCCAACCGGCAATCCTATGCAAATCAGAAAGCACCCGCATCTGGTGCGACTTATGCCACCGTAGGAGCCTCCTCCTCTACATCGGCAAAGAAGTCAGTCTTGGAGGCGGATGGGGGAAAGGTCCCTTAACCCACATCATCCAACATGAAGACGACTCCGTGGTTGCGCAAGTAGCGGGACCGAACATTCGCACCCCAAGCAACACAGCGAAGGTGAGGATACCAATCAGCAAAATCCACCTCACCCGGGAAGCACGCGTCACCAGGTGGTATCTCAAATTAAGAGGAACCATCAAATCGGCACCTCGAACCCCCGAAGCGGAAGAGGACGCGGATGAGGAAGATGGGGAGGACCAAGAAGCTACGACATAACATAGCCTTCCCGATGTAGTTTGCGAGTAGCCTAGTCTGAACTAGAACCTTATTTCCATACAAGAATCCCGCCACAAGCCGTAAACAGTCAATGAACATAAGGAAATAATCTCACCTCCAAGCACAGCAAGCAAGCGGGCGAAAGAAATCAATGAGAACGAAAGAGGCAACTTTAGAAAAAAAGCGAAACCACAGGCCAACATAAACACGGAAACAAGCAAGTCGGAATAATGAGAACAGTCCCGATACGACGCGCAAGCAAGAGAACGCAAGACCGACAGACGAGTAACGAACTAAGGATGGCCACGTCAAAGCCCCCCAGCAGAGACGACAAGAGCAATATAAAAACCTAGGGAAATACGAGTTAGAAAGACAAGGATCCAAAGTGAACTCCTCCGTGCCCTAAACTCACCTTGCTGCCACGCTCGAAAAATAAAAACACACCTCGCCAACAACCCCAATCCCACTCTCGAACAAAACCCCCATCCCCAGCACCTATCAGAATGTCCTTCAGCAGCTCCTACAACAGCTCCAACAATCGCTTCGCGGACCTCTCCGTCCACAGCCAGACGACACTGGACCATAGCCCAAATTTTAGGCTTCATAAAAGTAAGGTCAAATTTTATAAAAAGTCTCTTACAAAATATGATTTTAAGCACCTAAAAATTGTCAAAAAATGCAGAATTTCAGCAAAATTTGATGAATCATAAAATCCTTGGCTAATTCAGACTTTTGTATCTAATTTTTAGACTTTAGAAATATTGAATTTTTGTTTATTTTTTATTGGAGAAAAGTTTACTATACAAAATTTCAAATTTTGATGCACTTTTGCTTCTCCAAAAGTGATATAAAATTTAAACTGCTAATTTGGAAAGGTCAGTGATATTGCATACTTAAATATCTCTATCAGATAGTATAATTGACAGAGACTATGATTTACCAACAATAGTAGTCTATATCTTCTCTCTAGGCTCTTTATTTATAACACTTTATTTTGATATATACAATTATATTATGATTTCTAGGGAAATAAAAGTGTATCAAAATTTGGAATTTTGTATAGTAAACTTTTCTCCAATAAAAAATAAACAAAAATTCAATATTTCTAAAGTCTAAAAATTAGATACAAAAGTCTGAATTAGCCAAGGATTTTATGATTCATCAAATTTTGCTGAAATTCTGCATTTTTTGACAATTTTTAGGTGCTTAAAATCATATTTTGTAAGAGACTTTTTATAAAATTTGACCTTACTTTTATGAAGCCTAAAATTTGGGCTACGATCCAGTGCGAGCGATGACCAGTCCTCGAACCCAAGCGTAAGAAACACCAAAATAAAAAAGTAAAAGAAAAGACACTAACACGCACACGCAGACTAATCCGGGAACCGTTCTCGATCAGGACGAAGTTATGAGCTCCCCCCCCGGAGAATTCCCCTTTGGAAGAGTCCTTGTCCCGGACACTCCCGAAGCGGAAATGGCAGACGCCCAGTCCGACAATATACATGACTGGGCCGACACGCCAACCTCCCACTCGAGCCGCTTCTTACACTCGCCCAGCGCAGGGCCCCCCCCGTCCACGTCCCAAAAACGCAGTCACTGGATCATAGCCCAAATTTTAGACTTCATAAAAGTCAGGCAAAATTTTATAAAAATTCTCTTACAAAATATAGTTTTTAGCATTATAAAATTGTTAGAAAATGCTAAATTGCAGCAGAATTTGATGAATTATAAAAACCTATGTAAATTCAGAGTTTTGTATTCACTTTTTAGACTTTAGAAATATTGAATTTTCATACCTTTCTTATTAGAGAAAAATTCACTTTGCAAAATTCAAAATTTTGATACACTTTTGTTTCTCCAAAAATCATAATATAATTGTATATATGAAAATAAAGTTTATAAATAGAGAGCCTAATAAGAAGATATAGACTACTATTGTTGGTAAATCATAGTCTCTGTCAATTATACTATCTGATAGAGATATTTAAGTATGCAATATCACTGACCTTTCCAAATTAGCAGTTTAAATTTTATATTACTTTTGGAGAATCAAAAGTGTATCAAAATTTTGAATTTTGCAAAGTGAATTTTTCTCTAATAAAAAATATATGAAAATTCAATATTTTTAAAGTCTACAAATTGAATACAAAAGTCTGAATTTACATAGGCTTTTATGATTCATCGAATTCTACTGCAATTTAGCATTTTCTAACAATTTTATAATGCTAAAAACTATATTTTGTAAGAGAATTTTTATAAAATTTTGCCTGACTTTTATGAAGTCTAAAATTTGGGCTATGATCCAGTGAGTAGTCCTCCATCAGACTCGGGCTCCCCACCTCGTAAAGGTACGCCAAAAGGCCACTAAACAAATGCCCGAACTCTGCTAACCCCCAAACCCAAACAGCGAAAAGAGCCAAACGCAAGGGGAGTAGGCGCCCAAGCCCTCAACCTCGCAATGGAGGGAATCCCAACCCCTCCGCAGACCTCACAACTGCTAGCGAGACCCCACACCAGCCACAGAGTCTGCCCGCTACCCAACCAAGCAACAATGGCGGGTTGAGCCAGCCCGCCGACATCGGGTCGACCGCCACACCGATGCCTCCTCTGCGCCCCCCCTCTTCCACGCCATCACCCTTCCTTCGCAGGGATCCCAACGTTCCAAGGAACACCCCCCACACCCCACACCGCACCACACCAGCGTTCACACTTCCTCCCCTTCCTGCCCTCGAAGCGGACCCAGACATCATAATGTCGAACGCTGGCGACGATCCCGAAACACCACCTCGCGCTAGTGTCCAGAAGCTCAGCGTGAAGTCTTACGCAGATGCTGTCAAAGGCAACAAACGCAAGGCGACAGAGGAAGGGGTTGCCAAAAGAATGGAAGCAATCCAAAGGGGACTGAAGGAAAAACGAATGGAAGGGATAGAAGCAGGACTCCGAGCTCGTGCAGAAAGCGAAAAACGCCGGGACAAGGGGAAAGGTGTCGACCGTCCGATCGCAAACCTACCCAAAAACTCGCTCTTACCCAGGGACCCGGTGTTTGGCTCACCATCGCTCAGCCGACCCGGAACCCAAAACCTCTTCCCCAACGCCTCCGCTCCACGTCCCACCTCGTCAAACCACTCCACTCCGTTCCCAGAACTCCAACTAGACGCGGACGACCTCATGGCCATCGACGAGGCGGAACGCGACGCCCAGGATCGCCCAGCCAAGAAGAACAAGCAAAGCCACACAACAACCAGGTCGCCGACAACAGCCAGAGAGTCTACACCCCTCCTCCCGGCCGAACCCATCGCTTCATCGTCACGAAACGTCGCAAACACCTTCCCTCGCCGACCCCGACCAGCTCCAGCTGTCACTCCCCAATACCAAATCCTGTTCAGCCACTACGAACGGCTCGCGGCACTCCAATCCAATAACAACATCGCCAACGGCAACCCACGCCTCCATCTCGCCCCGCCTCCGGTGGGTGAAGACTTCCCCATGGTAGAAGGAAGCGGCCCCCTTTGGCTGTCGGACAACGTGCCGGATTGGGTCTTGAGGGACTGGGAAAAATTGATGAGAAATAAGGTCTTCCTACACGTCTTCGGTATGTCCGCCCACCACACTCACCCGCGCCATGACGCGGTAATGGACCAACTGCCAACACTCATCAATGACATCTTCGAAACCACCGGTATTAATCTCTCTAGACCGGTCCTCGACCCCGGAGCTGAACATGAACCTACTACCTTCCTCCTCTGCACTGGATCGTAGCCCAAATTTTAGGCTTCATAAAAGTAAGGTCAAATTTTATAAAAAGTCTCTTACAAAACATGATTTTAAGCATCTAAAAATTGTCAAAAAATGCAGAATTTCAGCAAAATTTGATGAATCATAAAATCCTTGGCTAATTCAGACTTTTGTGTCTAATTTTTAAACTTTAGAAATATTGAATTTTTGCTTGTTTTTTATTGGAGAAAAGTTTACTATGCAAAATTCCAAATTTTGATACACTTTTATTTCCCTAAAAATCATAATATAATTATATATCAAAATAAAGTGTTATAAATAAAGAGCCTAGAGAGAAGATATAGACTACTATTGTTGGTAAATCATAGTCTCTGTCAATTATACTATCTGATAGAGATATTTAAGTATGCAATATCACTGACCTTTCCAAATTAGCAGTTTAAATTTTATATCACTCTTGGAGAAACAAAAATGCATCAAAATTTTGAATTTTGGATAGTAAACTTTTCTCCAATAAAAAATAAACAAAAATTCAATATTTCTAAAGTCTAAAAATTAGATACAAAAGTCTGAATTAGCCAAGGATTTTATGATTCATCAAATTTTGCTGAAATTCTGCATTTTTTGACAATTTTTAGATGCTTAAAATCATGTTTTGTAAGAGACTTTTTATAAAATTTGACCTTACTTTTATGAAGCCTAAAATTTGGGCTACGATCCAGTGCTGGGGGATGGACGAGGATGTCATGAACATGCTGATCACTTACCGCGTCTTCTCGACCCCGCAATACCAATTCTTTTGCTATCCCCTCGAACCCATGTTCCCAAGTTTTTTATGCACACTAGAAAACTTTGTCCCCTCCTTCCTCAACAACCCAGAGGTCGCCACTCCCTTCATCCTCGAAATCATCAGATCCACCCTATGCGAGCCCCCCTACATCGACACCATCCGAAACATCATCGACGAAGTCAACAAAAACCCGGACGACCGTGACGACAACGACGACCCGCTCACCGTAGAATCCCTCTTGGACTCCATCTGGATCGAAATCAAGAATGAATGTGTCAGCGGCGGGATCGCCAAACCAGTCGTCAACGTATACTCCGATTCTCCCTCCCGACGTCCTGTCCTCTGGTCCGCCTGGAGAGGAATCTTCCTGGAAGCCCGTTTCAAAAGCGGAATCGCTGGAACAGGATACTATGTCCGAATGCGCTACTGCACTGGGTGTCACGGCGTTGACCACAGCAGGGGCCTATGCCCATTCCCCAACGTCCCTGGCTGGCACAATGACACCCAGAGAGCCGAACCAGCGAACCAACAACAACAAGGACAGAACAACGCACAACGAGGAAATGGCAGGGGCAGGGGCAGAGGACGTGGCCGTGGCCGTGGACGCGGCAACCAAAACCACAATCAAAGGCGTTGAGACCCACTAGTCGTACATAGTAGATACCGCTCAGCCATGTCCCCTACTAAACTAGACTCACTCCCACCACCTAACCCCCCACTCTCTACTTGTGTCCCCTGCTCTGTTTTCGTACACCCATCACCTAGTATGCCCAACATATATGCCTATGCTCGCTTCCGATTAATACACAATAAACGAAGACACCAAACGATAGAACAAATGCCTAACAAGCAAAAATGCTACGCCTCCATAAGAGGCCCCGCTACCCCTCCAGCAAAAACTGGAGAAAAGCGATGGGCAACGAACCAGTCTAACAACACAGGACATAGCCATAATCCGTAGATGTAAACAACGGAATAAACTCTAACAAATAATAAAACACAAAATTAACAATAATAATAAAAAAGAACACCAATAAAATCCACACGACCAAACCACGACACACCCGTTGAGCCGCACCCAACATACTGACTGCACCTATACTCAGGCCAGGACAGGAAAGCACGAGCAACATAGCCTATGCTATCGAGAGGCTACTGCGTCACAATGCACAAAGTACCAAGAAAACCAACAGTCTAGGTACACTCGACAGACTGCGCAATCAGCAACTTGTACACTGGACAAGGCTCGTCCCCGAATCCAGCAAGAACAATCGACGACTAACAATAGCACAACACAGAAGAAACAAACACAAACGGACGATAGTACGGCACACGGAAACGGCGCTCTGCAGAGAGAAGGGGAACCGGGAAGAGGCGTCAACCCAAACCCCAAGGACTCGACAGCAGAAAACGGACACGCAGGCAAAACGAAGGAGAAAGCGAAGAAGAGGAAACGGACAAGAGCATCCCTTACTCTCTCCTCCTTAAACATGAAGGGCAGGGGCTCCTCCTCCCCTCTCCATCCCAACAACAAATGGAACGCCCTCCACCACTTCATCAAAGAACGAAGACTTGCAATCCTCGCACTACAGGAAACGCACCTCGATGAAGAACACATAGAACGCCTAACGAACCTGTATGGAAGAAGACTGGCAATCTATGCATCTCACAGCACCAGCGCGACATCAAAAGGAGGGGTCGCCATAGTCATCAACAGGGACATGATTAACGTCGACCATGTTACCGCAACAGAAATCATCCCAGGGCGAGCCATCCTACTAGAAATCCCCTGGCACGAAGACGTAGTTCTGCGGGTACTAAACGTTTACGCGCCGAACAACTACATGGACAATGCCTCCTTCTGGAAAAAAATAGAGGACGAATGGAGGAACCATCGTAGACCACGACCAGACACCATCCTTGGCGATTTCAACATAGTCGAAGACGCTACCGATCGCCTCCCCCACAGAAGAGACGAATTCCAAGCAGTCACAGCTCTACAAAGCCTACTGTCTTACTTCAGACTCAAAGACGGCTGGAGAGAAACCCATACCGGAATCCTAGACTTCTCCTTCCCGGTACACCAGAAAGACACAAAGTCGCGCCTCGACAGAATCTACGTCACAGACAAGCTACTTAGACTGGCCGAGAATTGGACGATTGAGATCTCCCAGGTGAACACCGACCACAGAATGGTTACTGCCCAGATTACGGATGCCAAAGCCCCCTTCCTAGGCCCAGGAAGATGGTCACTCCCAATCGACCTAATCTCAGACAAAGAGTTCGAAAAGAAACTGATCTCCAAGACCATCGAACTCAAGAAAGAGGTCCGGGAATGCTACAAGAAAAGAACTGCGACGAACAACCCCCAAGTTCTTTTCAAGGCATATAAAGATGACATTGCCAAAACCGCACGAGAAAGGCTAAAAACCAAAGTACCGAAGGTCAAGAAAGCACTGGACAAACTCAACGAAGACCTCGAGAAGATCAAGGCGAACCCAGCCATGAACTCAAGCGAATCCCTTCAAACCACACTGCGACTCATAGAGGAAAAAATCGCCCATCTCATGCTGCTGAGCAACCAGTCCCGTCGCATGGCCACGACCGCAAGATACAGACTGGAGGGTGAGACCATCAGCAAATATTGGACATCAATCAACAAAGGAAGATCGCCCAGAGACCTGATCTACTCCTTCGAAAAGCCCAATACCACCCCCCCAGAATACGAACGCAGATCGGACAAAATGGCCACCCTAGCAAGAAATTACCACGAGCAACTACAACTCCACACACCGCCCCGAGGCGAACTCAACAGGATAACAAGCATCGGAGCGGTATGCGCGGTGGTAACGACCAAGTACGAAGATTGCCCAGAGAACAACATGAAATCCCTTACCTCGGAAAAGGAAGTCGAAGCAGCGATAAAGGCAAGCGAGAACGGAAGAGCGTCAGGAGTAAACGGACTCCCATACGAGCTATGGAAGTCTCTTATGCATATGTACGAAGAGAACCACAGCAAAGACAAGCATCCTCAGACACCAGAGGAACGCGAGAACGCAGATGAAGTAGACATAGTTTGGATTCTATCGAGAGTGTACAACGATATAGAGCTTTTCGAAATATTGCCCAATACCGAGTTTGCACTAGGATGGCTATGCCCCCTCTATAAGAGAAAAGGAGACAAACGGAAGATAGCAAGTTATAGGCCAATCACCCTCCTCAACAGCGACTATAAGATCCTCACGAAAGTCCTAGCGATGAAACTAGCCACAGTAGCACCTACGCTTATCCACGAAGACCAAGCTGGATTCGTCCCCGGCCGGCAGATCTTCCACCAGATCCGGCAGGCACAACTGACCATCGACTTTGCAGAAGCAATGGAGCAGAACGGTGTGATAATCGCCTTAGATCAAGAAAAAGCGTACGACAAGATAATGCACGATTACCTGTGGAGGATACTTGACGCATACCACATCCCGAAAAGATTCAGCCAGACGATGAAGAACCTCTACGCCGAGGCCAACACCATAGTCTTTGTGAATGGCGAAAGAAGCACTCCCTTCAAAGTCACCAGAGGAGTCAGACAGGGTTGCCCCCTATCATGTCTGGTCTTCAACCTAGCGATAGAACCACTAGCCTGCCTCCTAAGAAACTCGCAGCTGAAAGGTATCAACATTCCGGGACTACCGGACAGGCTCATAGCGTCTCTGTTCGCAGATGACACCACAACATACCTTTCCGAGAAAGACTCACTAGAGGACCTAGACCAGCTACTCGACCTATGGACTGAGGCATCAGGAGGAATGTTCAACGCAAACAAGACAGAAGTCATCCCAATCGGCTCACCGCAGTACCGCGAACAAGTGAGAACGTGGAGAGCCCCAAACAGCACGAGTAAGAAATTCCCCTCAGGGGTAGATGTCCTAGCAGAAGGAGCGACAATACGGATACTAGGGGCAAGACTTGGCAACCACCCCGACCCAACGACCGCCTGGCAACCGATACTTAAGTCAATTTCCGAATCCTTAGAAAAGTGGTCTCGGTGCCACCCATCTCTGAACGGCAGAAGGTTAATCACCCAAATGGTAGTAGGTGGCAAGACCCAGTTTCTAGCTAAGGCCCAAGGAATGCCGCCTGAAGTAGAGGAAGAAGCCATCCATCTAATCCGTAACTTTATATGGGACGGAGCCAAGAAACCCTCGGTCAACCTCGACACCCTATACCTCCCCCAAAACCTAGGCGGAATTAAGCTACTCGACATCAGGTCCCGCAACCAGGCAATCCACCTCACATGGATGAAGGACTACCTAAACATGACCAAGAACCGACCGAAGTGGGCATATATAGCAGACGCCCTCATTAGCATGGCCATAACCAAAAGAAATAGTCAGGTAGACCAAGACGCCAAGATCAATACCTTCATCCAAAACTGGGATATCAACCTCCACTCGCAGAAGGCCCTACCAAGAGAGCTAAGACAGATGCTCACAGCAGCCAGGAAATTCAACGTACATCTGGACACGCTGAAGCTACCGCCAAACCTGAAGAAGAGACTGCCGATCTGGTTTCATATCGGTGCGGAACAAAAACTCCACAGACTAACCAAAGCCTCAACGGCCCAATGTCTCAGAAAACACCACGGAGTGGCCACGGTGTGGTAAAACGGCGAACGACGATGACCAGAGACAAGAAAGGGCAACTTCGCAAACACCTACCGAGGAAAAACTGCGCATGCTCATTCTGCACACTGGACAGACAAAAGGGATGCACGGACCCAAACAAATGCTGCGAAACCGCCAGGAAACTAATCAGCCTGCTCTTCCCCAAATACGCACCAGACATGAACCCCCCCAACGATAACCTCTCGTTGACCAGGCATCGAAAGGAGGCAAACGAAATCGCATACGAGAACGACTGCGCGATAACCTTCGATCCCAGCATCACAGACCCAGAGGACGTAACTCAGACAATCCGCATGTTCACATCCCAGAGAAACGACCTGTCCAGTAAGCTACCCTCGCTAAGACCTCGGTACCCCAGACGAGCCGTAGAAGAACTAACAGTCTACACCGACGGCTCGAGTCTAGAAAACGGGGATGAAAACAGCAGAGTCGGCAGCGGGGTGTGGTTCGGGGACAACGACCCAAGGAATGCGAGCATCAGAGTCACCCGACCCGGCGCCACAAACCAAACAGGGGAACTCATAGCGATTCTAGTAGCAGCTCAGCGGGCACCTCCCGACTCCCTCCTCCATATCAAAAGCGACTCGAAGTACGCCATCAACGGCTTAACCCGCCACCTTCCAAAATGGGAAGAAAAGGGTTGGATAGACGTAAAGAACGCCGACATCTTCCAAGCCATAGTAACCACCCTAAGACAGAGAGCAGCACTAACGACCTTCCAATGGGTAAAAGGACATGCAGATGTATACGGAAACGAGTGCGCTGACAAGCTAGCAGGGGAAGGCGCGAGAAAAAGCGAACTGGATGAAATAGATCTAAGCACCCACCCAGGATTTCTGCTAACGGGAGCGAAACTCGCGACAATCACCCAAGCGCTAGCGTACAGAGGCATACGAATGAGAATAGCCCAAAAGCAGAGATGTAAAACAGAATCCAACATCAAGGCCGTCCAACAGGAAGTAGCAAAGCTAATGGGCAGGAAGTACCCGTTGAGCACCATCTGGAAATCAACCCACTCACCGGACATAGCGAAACCTACCCAAGACTTCCTTTGGAAAGGACTACACGGCGCGCACAAAGTAGGCACATATTGGAGTTACATCCCGAACTGCGAAAACAGAATCCTATGCGAAATATGCGACAAGGAAGACTCAATGCAGCATATCCTTTGCGAATGCAAGGCGCCCGGACAACGTCTAGCTTGGAAACTCGCGGAGACCCTGTGGCGACGGAAAAGCCAACCCTGGAAACAAGTGACCCTCAACATGATCCTGGGAGTAGGACTGATGAGCTTCAACGAGGAGAAGACCCCTAAGAAGGGAGGCCCTGATCGTCTTTTCCGGATCCTGATCACAGAAACGGCCTACCTAATATGGAAGCTCCGGTGCAAACGAGTGATCGGATGTGACGGCGACACAAACCCCCACCACTCAGCAGTAGAAATAGCCCACCGATGGATGGCCGCACTGAATACGAGACTCACCCTGGACCGGCAAATGACAAGAAGAAGGCTGAGCAAGAGAGCCATCCCAAGCCATGTAGTCAAATCAACATGGACCAAAGTCGTTGAGGATGAGGATGCACTACCAGAGAACTGGTCGAAGGCGAAGGAGGTTTTAGTGGGTAGTGTCGATCAAGAGGTCCTCCTGG
This sequence comes from Cerrena zonata, assembly GCA_038087015.1. Classification (NCBI taxonomy): domain Eukaryota; kingdom Fungi; phylum Basidiomycota; class Agaricomycetes; order Polyporales; family Cerrenaceae; genus Cerrena; species Cerrena zonata. Next base: position 510,925 of record JASBNA010000007.1, read on the forward strand.
ACCTTGAGATCGACGAGTCCCACACTACCGGGTAACACCGGTGTGCGTAAATGCATTTCCTCCTGGTGGCTTTCCCCTAGTTCCCCACCGTACCTACACAGTACCTTACAAATCCCTGTAATTATAACCCCCCTCTTTCCTCACTCCGTTACCCATAGCCCCTATGTAATATCCCCCCCCCCTTTTTTTCTTCACCTCTTCGCATTCATTCCGCTTGTTTGTTTCCTGTTTGTTCCGGGTTCTGTTCCTTTCTTTCTCCTGGGCCACGAGCTCAGCACCAGCGGGTGCCCCGAGCTAAGTGAGTTTAGCTGCGGGACACCACGGTCCAGACAGACCACGCTCCACCAAAAAAAAAAAAAAAAAAAAAAAAAAAAAAAAAAAAAAAAGGCTATAGGACGCCATAGGCGCAACGCCCTCATTCTACTTATACGGTGCCAGGATGACAATGCAATCACGAAACCCGTCCTATCCTTGAACAAAGTTAAGGTTTCGATCTTGTCGAGGTCCATAGTTTCCCCGTATGAAAAGGAACAGCGGTAAGGATGGCTTGTCCTACCTCACTGGCACTTTATGTTTCTTTATATAGCTCCATCAAACCGGAGACTTCTCCATAAATAGCCTCTCTATCGCCATATCAGACTGGTTCCGCGCTCACCCAGACTCTGTCCATCTTTCTTTGTAACAGTTCGACATGGTCGGACAGTTGCAGATGCAGATATCTATCAATAGGCGGCTTGTCCGGACGTATTGCGTTCGAGCACTGACGTTCTCAAAGTCCGCATGTCGTAATTAGTTTTAATTATAACATTCATTATCGCTGTCAGGCAGTCATCCTCTCCATTTCCATCTGAGCGGAAAGCTCCTATTCCTGAAAGAGTGATGCGCCACCAAGCCTTTGGAGACATGAGTGTAATAAACACAGTATTTCAAACAGCGAAAGCGTTCGAGTAAATCTCCGCTTTAATTATAGTAATGTAGATTAACTTATATTACAATCGGAGTTACTCGGTACCTATAACCCAAAGCAAGCTGAAACGGATCTGTCGGCTCCTTTTTTGAACATCCCACCCTGTCATCGTATGAATGCATGATAACACATCTTCCAACGTTTCTGGTGCCTCTTGTGCGGATCTGCGGGGCTACAGTGCTCTTGCCCCCGGTACCTGTAAGCCTTCGCAAACTATACATCACCGGCACCTCCCACACCTTTCATTAAGATAAGGTACCCAAGCCTCCGAGTTTTGTTCGACAGGATATCGAGGCTTAAATCTCGCCACTGAAAACGTTTTCGTATATCAGTAGAGCTTGACTACCACCCGCCGAACATGATGTACTGATCAGGATATCTACGCATTTCGTACGACCCGCAAGAAGCATCCAAGAAGCACCTAACAAACGCTCTTTCCTCAAGGGGACAGAGGGCACCTAAGCACCGACTCTCTTCCTAGCTGTACCTTTTCTCGGTTGCTTACGTCCATACGAAGATATCTGTCAATCTCTGTCCCGGCCGACATTCCAGACATCCATTGACATCCTTCCCCCATTCCAGGCCCTGACCACCACGTACACATTCATCCCTTCTTGTCTCTTCCTGTCTTTTTTGAGACATTCCGGCCCAAGAGATTCAATTGACCAATAGAATTCCTCTCAGTTCCCAACTTTCCAGGCCCAACCAGGTCCTGAACTCTGACATTTGGACGCCTTGGAGGGGTACCGGACGATTGTACCATCAACGGGGAACGTCTGATAAGTGACAAATCGGACAGTTCTCGAAAATCTTGTGTTTGTTCCTTATTGCTCTTGGTATTCTTGCTTACGGCTTTGGATATCTATATATCTGTCGTCTCCAGGCAAAAGGCACCGTGAATCGACCTTCCTCCCTTCGTCGATCTTTGCGCTTTGTGACTCCCCTCCCGCCATCCTCCCTGAGCGCCGTCGCCCTTGTCGTTCTCGACTTGCTCATACATATCTAAGCCTACACACAACAACTAACCTGATCCACTCTTTACAAAACGAACACACTCACTCAGGCTTCCCCAGCAACCATCAACACTAACTGCAATGTTTTTCCCAAAGACGAGGACACTCGTGTGTATCGGTGCTTTGCTTCTTCCTTCGTTGGTAGGAGCGCAGTACCAGATGGTGAAGGAGTATATGGGTCAGAATTTCTTTGACGATTGGGATTTCTACGATAATTGTGAGTAAATCCTGTTTTCTTTTGCGCCTTTCGGGTTAAGGTAGGCTTCGTTCGCGAGCTATATCATGACGTGATTCGTGACATCAGTGACATCGGCCCATCACTTTCTTCCTTGTGAGCCTATAGCTGCCTTGAAGGATGGGTCCTTGCTAGCGAAGCAAAATACCCAGGGTCTAAATCCGAATTCAGACTCCGAGCGTCGATAAGGAATCATTTTTGGAACAATCGCTCGGGGCTGCTTTTGCGATTTGGGTCTATGGAAAGTTGTACATTCATTTTGTGTACACTTTCCCTTTTATAGGCCAATTTTCACGCCCCCCGACGTGATATGATGATACAGTTTTCGAACGAGGTCTACCTTATGGAGTTCCTGCGGCATTTGCGCGCGTTCTATGTTTGTTTTGTTCTCGGCAGGAGGCATGATGATTGGTGGGATTTCTATTGGATGGTCGGGCTAGGCGGGTTTAGAGCTGTAATGAAAGTCGGTGAATCGCGGTCGAGTTGTTGGATCGTCCATGCCTTCTTTCCAGAATATGTTCTAGCATGAAGTAGAGTCACATGTCTCACCTCGCATTATTGAACAGTCGATAACCTAACCAATGGCGATGTCAAGTACGTTCAACGATAAGTTCTCAGTGACTATTCTCGAAACTTATCTGCTTTTCCCACTCTATAGCTATCTCAGCGCCAAGGACGCCTCTTCTCAACAGCTGGCCTTCATTAACGATGCAGGCCGTGCCGTCATGAAAGTTGACAACTCAAGTACTCTCAAGTTTCCCAACAAGAGAAACTCGGTCCGAATCGCATCCAAGTCGAAGTATACAATTGGCTCGTTATGGATCGCGGACATGACCCATGTGCCTTTTGGTGTAAGTGGTCTTGTGCTTGGGTCGGAGGCGGTACGTTGCTTATCTCGTCTTCGCAGTGCTCGGTGTGGCCTGCCTGGTGGTCGTCAGCTCCTACATGGCCAGATGGCGGAGAGATTGGTAAGCTGTGCGCGAGTGAATTGCGCCTGTTCATGGAAGCTGACATCAATACAGATACCTTTGAGGGTGTAAATCAAGTAACTATGAACCAGATGGGTATTCATTCGTCGCCTGTATGTCAAAAACTAGCACATTAAAACGTATCGCTGGGAACTCATGTTTGAAATAGGGATGCATACATTCAAACACTTCCGTGCAATCAAGCACCTTGATCAATTCAACGGATTGTTCCATCTTTGCAAACCAAAACGAGGGCTGTATAATTACAAACCCGACAACCAAGTCCTATGGAGCCGAGTTTGCTAATGCCGGTGGAGGAGTTTGGGTTACTGAATTTGCTGTCAAAGGTATCTCGTAAGTTGGTTCATATTTCTGCTGGTGAAACAGGGACTTATGTACTCCCCTGTAGAATTTGGTTTTTCACTGTAAGTTTAAGTCGTATTTCGTCATCCCTCACAACCCTCTAACCTTTTTTCTCAACAGCGCGCATCAATGCCAGACGCGCTTCAAGGCAACGCAAGCACCATTGACACTGCTGCCCTGGGTATCCCGGTAGCTAATTGGCCAGCTGATGGGTGTTCGCCACCGGATTTCTTCGAGCCCCAGTCGCTTATATTCGATATCACGCTCTGTGGAGGTACGTTTGAAATTGCCAGGGCAGATATGCCTCGGCATCTTCCTTTCATCGACGCTAAACTCAGTTGTTAATCCCACCCAATCTACCCTCTGGTTCTAGACTATGCTGGAAATTCAAATTCGTTCTTTCAAACTTGTTCTGGTGTCTGTTACCAGGATTGGGTCCTAGGCAGTCCTTCCAACTACGATAACGCGTTCTTTGAAGTGAACTATGTACGGGTGTACGGAGAACCTGGCGAGCTCACTGTTATCGGATCCTCGGATGCGCTTCACTCGTATACCGCGGAGACCAGCCTGAGAATGATCTCGGTCATCGCTGGCTTGGTGACACTTCTGTATATGTTCCTCTAACTTCTGTCACCTAGTGGGTCTTTGTCCCTGTGGGGACCCACATGTATGAACCTTTTGACGTGGAATGGACACTGTCGGTGGATGAAATACGTGGTTTTTTCCTCGGTTTAGGGTGTAGGTGCCTGGAAAAGGTTATCCTATCATCAGTTGACAATGTTGTATCGATCACCACCACTGGCATCGCACTCCACTTCTTCCCTTCGCTCACCGCCTCGATGTTTATCATACTTCCATCTCCGTACTTTAGCAGTTTCTGTAAAATTTTAGCTCGTTAGGTTCGTCGCATAGAACTATATATATCATGTATACCATTTTTTTCTGATCATATAATGTTCCAGTGACATCGCGGAAGAGTGTGTGTACCGGTGTGTAGGATTTTCTCAATCTGTCAAATGAGCTTCATTGGCTGTCGATATATGACCTATGGGACTTCGTGGTCATAGCCGATGTCTATACCACGCGCAGCGGGTAATGCAACCAATCCGATTCCGGTTGATGGAGATAATATTGATGTTTCTTGTCCGAGGAACAATGACCGAGGTTGGCTTCAGGTCGTTGAAGCTGATATTTCCCTTATATCCTTATGGAAAACGAAAGGACCTGCATAAAGTATACAATTGGATATCTTAGATGGGCGTTCCAAACAAGGCTAGAACCATCATCGTCCTCGATTCCGGCCAAATACAGTTCGGATCCTTGTAGAAGAACTCGACTAGTGATCCAAACAGGAAAGATAAGTGCTACAGTTTGCTTGGATGCCTGCGAAGACAACGGAGTCGTCCGTGACTCTTTCTGCGAGCTTGGCCGATGGGTATGGCACCTTATTGGGCGCACCCCTCAGAGCGCCATAACGCATGGTTAATATTGCATTTTGCTAATGATATTAGGGTCCCATCTCAGCATGTCTCAAACTATTCTGAGAGAAACCTAGCTTCCAGTTTACACGTTTATAACCCCGTGGACTTTTGGTTTCGCAATTTGCGCCACTCATCTCAACAACTGGATGGTGAGTTCAGCCTTGAAAAGGATAGTATCATATGAAGTCCCTTTTCCTGTCGCCGTTCTACAAACTCATGTTCATCAGTATTCATCTTATCCGCATCCGCACCTAATCTTGTGCGGGAATGGATCTATTCGCAAAATTGCCAGATTACCGACATGGCGATCCACCCAATCGTGGATTTTCTTTCTTGGTTTGACACTAGCTCCTATCGTGGATGTCAGCCCTCTGCACCAATCCGAAGAGGTATTTGAAGGGACCAATGAAGAGGCTGGTTCCGCACCTCACCAGGACCCACATAACACAGTTCAACGCACATACTCCTATCCCCATACACATCCTATATCATGAGCGAACATCTCAGTCCTATTACCACCTTGTTCTCCGTCAACGGACTGGTAGCCGTTGTCACAGGAGGCGGGACAGGTGCGTGTACTTTTGCCTAGTACAATACACTGAGGCTGACAGTGAGATTCGTTCATAGGAATCGGATTGATGATAGCGACCGCACTCGAGAACAACGGCGCAACTGTATATATCGTCTCCAAGAGGCTTTCCGTGCTAGAGGAAGCGGCACGCAAAAACAACGTACGTCTACATGCATTTCGACACCATTCGATATAGTCCCTGATTCGGCGACCGCGCGTAGCAGCACGGAAAGCTTATTCCTGTTGCCTGTGATGTCTCCAGTCAAGAGTCAATCTTGAATCTGGTGGGGATCATCAAGGCCCGTCACGGATACATCAACCTGTTAGTCAACAACGCAGGAATGGCCCTTAATCTCCTACCGAAGCTGCCCACTCCTAAGGACGGAGATATCAAAGCGTACCAGCAAGCGCTGTGGAACGCAGGATCTCCAGGAGATTTCTCGAAAACGTTCGAGGTCAATACGACGGCGATATGGTACACGACAGTAGCATTCCTTGAGCTTCTCGATGCTGGCAACAAACGCGGCAACTTGAAGGGCATGACCAGTCAAGTGATCTCGGTCACTAGTGGGGGCGGCTATAGGAAGGATGAGAAAGTGTACAGCATGTCCTACACGCTCAGCAAAGCTGCGGCTACCCATTTGGGCAAGATGCTCGCTCACTTCCTGAAGGACTGGAACATTCGCAGCAACGTTATCGCACCGGGCGTATTCCCTTCAAGTAAGCCCAGTTGGATAGCAAGATATTGCTGTTTGGCAAGCCGTACTAAAGAAACCGAGCTAGCTATGACGGAAGGCTTAATCACTGACGCCGGGATGAAGGCTGCCGTTCCACTCGGACGTGCAGGTAATATGGACGATATGGGAGGCTTGGTACTTTTCTTGGCCAGCAAGGTAGGTACCAATCGGCACTAAAAATAGCACATACTCAGGCCTTCTGTTCAGGCTGGCGCATACGTCAACGGGACCGTTCATTTGATCGACGGAGGGAGACTCACCTTGTTCCCATCTACTTATTAGATACACTGCAGACAGTTTGTTGTCAACGAATCTAGGGACATTAGTAGCTTTAGCATATACGCAGGAACGGACTTGTATTACTCGGAACCAATTGCGACTGGAGAGTGGAGTATATCGGACTTAAGCTTTCAATTATACGTAGTGGCTTTCTCCGTAAAGTGCTTCCTGTATTCATCAATCCACTATCGTACAGTTGGCAGCTCGATCATGCAGATCGGAAGTTGATCGGTTGCAATAGCAAGGATTAGATCAGCCCGAGCACGACATTTATTTCGAGTGAGCATATGTGGCTTCCAGCCTCGATTTCACATAGTCTCCTGCGGTGACGACTTCGTATTTCGCTGGTCGGTCTTCTGAGACGCAACTTGGCAGAGCCTTCCAAGAGAGTTGAGCACCGTATTTCATTGATGCGATTCAACGTAATCACGCACCTCGAGTTTTACGTCGTAATCTGTGCCGAAAAATAACGGGATTGAATATCTCTCCACACCAGATCGGTTGACAGCTCGATGGACAGTCGATTTGAATATATCATCTGAAACAAGGGAACATCAGATTTGAAATAATGTCGTTACTGTTTCCACATACTCGTCCAACGCGCGAACTGGTCACCGAGACTATTATGGGATGCAATTAGTGCAAGTAGAGCCGGACAGGTTGACAGTACGAAAACAACACTGACTTGACTACTAACGACCCTGGGATAGGAACTGCATCTATCCACTTGCCCTCTGTGTTCAGCACCTGGAGGGCCTGAATTTGATCTTGCCAAAGTATAGTAAAGCACTGCATGGGAACGTTCAATATTGATAAGAGAATACGAAATTCTTCTGATATATCACCTCGTAACTGTGATTAGATTAAGTCAATTAGAGGTGCGAGGAACATACGTAATGGAATGAAACATACTCGGTATGGGCACCAATTCCTTCCACCCGGTCGTCAACATTGCCAGTTTGTGGTGGATAATAGAGTAATCTCATAATCGCTGCCGGTTTTGTGGTCTATAATTGAATAGATGAGAATATATCATTTCATACTGAAAGCCTCGTGAACAACCTTGTCGTCAAAGAAGTCCTCTGGCAGATCCAACGCGAGGGCGAAGATTGGGAAGAGTGCTTTTCCCAGATGTACTGCAGCATGGCTGGTCGATTTGAATACGCCGCAATAGATGGAAACTCTATAGGAAAGACGCACTAATATTCCAAGACATCTTCTCTAAAGCCAGGTAAGTCCTCGGGCCACACGTTTTGTCCAGTCATGGCACCATCGTTCGCTCTTGTGGAGCCTGACGTTTCTTCCCAGCCGATGTCAAAGCCTTCATGAAGGTCACCCCTGTTTTCAGGGTTGGTGTTTTCACCGAGAAGTGCGGTGTACCCTTTGAAATTGGGAGACTTGTGAATGTCAAGAGGAGCTTTACTGGAGAGCGGTAAAGAGAAGAATTGTTTGGCTGCCGACAGTGTCTTATTAAGGGTGGCAGGGGGTATGGAGTGATTCTTTACTGTACGAGGACAGTTGAGTAATGATGTTTACGGTTATGGTGACAAGTAAAGGTATGGACACGTACCATAGAAGAACCCAACATTGATGCATGCATCCCGAATCTCATCCGCGAGCGCGCGTCTCACGGATGGATCTTTAGAGTAGATGCTTTGCACATCGCTGAGGGCATGTTACATGTGTCTTCTCTAACCGCGATTGTAGCCGGTAGACTTACATGATTGGAATTTGGTCGAATGTACTTTGAGTCCGATGATCCGCAAAAACCAATGGGCGACTCAGGCTAGGGTTCTGACCTGCTCCTTCCATGTTCATATAAGTTTACGGTTGAGTTTGGAGTTTGGAATCTTAGGAGGAGTAGAATAGTCTACCAAGCAAGGAAAGTCGGATACCGGTTCATCTGCGGGCCTTCGAACATTAAATACTGGCTCGTGCCGGGACCCTATCTTAAATATATGCTGAAGATAAGATAACGCTATCGGAAATCGGGATAAATGGATGAGTTCAATAGTTGCGCCTATTCCAGACCGAAGTTGGTATGAATTAGTGGACATCGTCACTCATTCAGTGCTCAAAGAAACCCCGAGGAGAGGAAATAGTATAATTTACAAAAATATAACTAATATCGCGTTTCTTTCTGATCTAAAGGCCCGGAGTTCTGTAGCTAACGGTGACATCTACGCGGAGAGCATCTATATAGCAGCTGCTTACATGGGGGTATGTTAGGACACGAGCTAGGTAGCGCTGTCGGGCAGTCGGTGGCACGCAGTAGTATGGCATTCGGCTTGGACGTATCTCCCATTACTTTAGTTTCCTTATTTAGACATGTGCGATCGGTGATATCACTCCGAGTCTGTCTGCGGCTTTGCGGCTTTGCTTTGAGAACTTGATCCATAACGCAATAACTTTACGAGCGGACGCTGCTGTGAGATGGAGCATTTATATTGGAGCTAATCATTAGCTACCACGGCCATCCTGGATTCAAATTTCCCCTAATGTGGTCAATGTTTTTCTCAACTCGAATACCCGATGATCCACGGAAATCAAAAGCGATCCGCCCCTGACCAACATAATTCACCCAGGTAGTTTGCGGCGGTGGTTCAATAGGTGGGAGGGGAATGAACGGCGAAGGCGAAAGAGATGAATCCAGATCGGCATCGGGTAGTCGCTCTTCGGGAGAAAGTGGTGGTACGGAGAAGTGTGTCGGTGGGTGATACTGCACTTCGAAAGGGATGGTGGGAGGATCCTTCGTGAAGCGGGAACGCTGGCCCACCACCCCTGATACAGCGTCCACAAGTTCGAGGATTATATCCCTATGGTGTCCACAGCACTGGAGCACCAACTCTGAGAATCTTCCACATCCTCCATAGGCTAGGTCTGCTTGAGCTTCAATAGCATCAAGTAAATGACCTATGTGACAATGATATTGTACTCTTCGTCTCGCAGGTCTCCTAAAGAGAGTTAGAATGAGAATCCGAATGGAATGGAAAAGTGATCGATCGTGCGAGTTATAATGGAATGTCGACCATGATTTTAGAATATATGGGAGTATATGAACGGCTGATCCACTTATTTCGAGTGCATGTAGTCCACACGGCGAACATCTTGGTATCAAATTGGCTCCAAGGGTTCCCATTTCCTGCATAACAGCATCCCAGATCTGTGCTGAAGGCGAAGAGCTGAGCTGTAGGTAAACAATATGCCTCAGGTCAAAGTCCTGCAATAGAGAACGTAGAGAGTCGGAAAGGCCCTCGCTGCTCAAATAGCAGTATTCGAACTGGAACTTCATGTACGGCTGAGATACCAAATCATGAGTAAACTGGGAGGTAGATGAGGAGTTCCAGTCAAAATGGTAGAAGGCAATGGCCACCTCGAGTATGTTGATATATCCATTCTTTTCGACGAAATGCAAGCCAAAGCCTGAGGCTGGTGCGCATTTCTGAAGGTTCAAGACAAGCTTGGAAACAATGGACCGGAGGGTGTCATTGGCTCCTTCAATTGTCATGAGCATTTTCCTGTGCTTGATGCGCAGGTCGAGAATTGCAGATGAAGGAAATAGACAATGTGTAAGGAGTGTATTGACGCAAATTGGATCTGAATGAATCTTCAATATCTCCAAAAAGGGGAGGTGGATAGTGGGTAGCGATGTGTGATGAACGACATCATGGACGAGATCCGTGGCCATATAGTAGTGATCTATAAACTCCAATGTTTTCAGTTTGACAGTATTTGATAGCACCGCTATAAGGCCACATAAGGTGCAAGTGTTTAGAGAAGATTTCAGGGGAAAGGTGACCGGATATATTTGAAGAGTAGTGAGAGTCTTTGCACGAATAAATGAGGGGTAAGGCAGAATCTGGTAGCCTTGAATGACGATGTTTGTCAGAGCCGGAAGATCGTGATGGGTGAGAATATCTGGAAGTGGTTGGAGGTGGTGATTACGCAGTTCGATAGACTTGAGGGCCGGGAAGGCACTCAGGTTTCGAGTACCAAAGACTTCTAGAAGGATGTGATCTGGTAGTTGTAAGGTGAAATGTTCGATACGATGTGCCTGAAACAGAACCATCTGGAGGGAGGATAGTGTATCATGTTCTGGTAAAGGTCGTAGGTCCCTGCGTCGCCAGTCGGAAGTCGAGCTTGCTAAGCTCCAAGGATAAATTTTGAGCTTGGCTTGATTGGAACGGAGGAGGAACTCTTCGACACAATCTGGACGCCCCAGATGTATGATATGCCAAAGACTGTGCGTGCAGAGTGCCGCGTCACGCCAATGATGGCATACGTGGGTTACTAGGATCCACCTGTATGGGTTGGGATCAGGTGTATCGAACCCAGTATATGTGAATGGGGCGGTCGCAAAATAATTGAATATTTCACTCAGTATTTCGACCGACAATTTCGATACGGGGAGGAGATTGTTAATGTATCGACATTTCAGCGCAATTTTGTGTAGTTCCTGGTGTATAGTATTTCTGCTAGCTAGGATGTCCTGTTGTAGCGATAATATCATCGGAGCTGATATGTCATCGCAACCTGAATTTAGGTGCAATAAATAGTCAACTACTTGACATCGTTGGCACACTGAGTACAGAGACCTACTTTGATAGAGGCTATTTGGGGTATCATTTTCCATCCCGTTCCCTACGACGGTCAACTAGATCGACCCAGTGGTGGACTAGATGTCGAAGTTGACTGTTGTGACCACAAATCGTTGAACTTGAGGGGCGGTTGTGGCAACAATGTTTAGCTAAGCATACCGATCAATCGGAGGGGCATCCTTCCATCTAGCTGAGGCTGAACTTCCTAGGAGAGAACTGAACAACGGACCCGACTGAGCTCGGTCATCCCAGGTACTTTGCACTTGATTACCCCTCAAGATTCAAGAATAACTTGAAATCATTGAATCGAGAATACAACAGTTCAACTTGGATTCTTTTCGTCTGTACCTTCTACTCCTCACTCTGGGACCGTGATATCAAAGTCCCATGATTTATTGTGGGTCAAGATAAAGCATGTATGATAAGTACCGTACTGCTAGTGGTAGCACCAAGTGGGCTTATAGACTATGACACGGAGTGCTATGTAGCCTAATTACTGTAGTACTGGTAGTCGATGTTGTGATTACGTCAGCACTCATTTGGCGAATCGGGTGGTCGCGGTTACCGTCTTGAAGTCATAGCAAACTTGTCTTTACTACTTACCTCCATCACAATGTACCCGTCACTGCGACGCAGCATTCATAAACCTCTCATTCGCTTCATTGGGAGGCGACAGTGGCCTTCACGTTCGTATACTAATCATTAGCCGACCAGAAATAGCTTACTGATCCTCACTAGATCCAGAGCCGCAACACCCGCATCCGTTCGCTCCAGTAGAACTTAAACAGTCCTTCTCAGACTTCATCTCCAAGTTCCAGAGTACTTCATCTCAATCGCATAGCGCAGCATCAACCCCTTCACCTTCTGTGTCAATATCCAAATCGGGTGCCAATGTGCAGGTGTTCCAAGAGTTCTGGCAAGCACCGGAAAGGCTTTGGAGACATGATCTAGAGGACCATGAGGTCGAACTAGCCATGGTGCGCAACTGTCATATCGATACCTTGTCTATACTTACCAATTTGTACATAGACCGGTGGCGCTTCGAAATACTAACTCACTACATAAACGTCGCATCTACACAATGAATTATATTTATTCACGCCCTCTGCGAGAAATGTTGTGTCGAAGACCCGACTTGCGCCAAATGTTCATTTAGAATTTTATTCTACTCAAGACTGCTATATCCTAGTCTTCCATCTGGTCGTCCCGGTTCTTTCGTCTTCGAAAAGACGCGGCAAACTGTAAGATTATCGCTGGAAACTGCTACATTCGAAATGACGACAATCATCCAAAGGACCGAAGAGATCATATAGTTGACTCGTCTTCAAACCCGAAGTACATACCCTCAGGTCATCAACTTCAAGTTGGATTTATCACAAGAAGCGTTACACAATTCACCAACAACCATTTATCTACTTCTTGTTCCAAGAACCGTTGTGGAGTCACATTTCCTGTAACCAGGGTCTTTCTCTGCGGATACTATCCGTCTTCAGTAACAAGAAACATTGTCCTTCATTCAATGACGTGAGCATTGGGCTTCCTTCATATTATGATATCATTAAGACTCTCTGACGACCTAGTCGCCACAGCGCCGCCGTCGGAATGACCAAGGGTATTATCACCTGCAAGCCCGCGCATAGCTGTCTCTGGTGTAACTGGGTACATGGTAACATATTGCTTCTTTGAAGATGATCTTAGAAGCGTTCTTTCGGCACGTCTTGATAAGTTGCTTCTTGCGAATATTGTATGAGGAATCCTTCCTCGCAAGCAGATTGTTGCCGGGCGGTTTACACAAGTGAGTATGGAGTAGCGATGATCCTGTGGCGTCCTTTCTCATTCCGTCTCTAACGCTTTTCATGGCAGCGCCATGGTCTCATCTCAAGATATCCGGTAAGTTCGTCACGTCAAACTGTCATAAGAAGCGATTCGCTGTCCTGGAAGACCAACTTTTCCCAAGCCCTCAAGATAAGACATGGCGTCTTATTCTCTTAACCTCTTGGGCGTTGCGTTGCTACTTAAGACGAGCATGACTCTGCCTCTTTCAGGATTGACTCACGCCTCGCCGTATTTCGATGAATGTCTCTGACCCTATCCTCAACCCAAATACACCCCTCGCCTTCGTCACTGCGGAGGAAGCGCTGGGACTAACAATAGCTCTGTGCCTGCGCTCGATAACGGTTGGGGTAAGCACCTTTATCTACTATACAAAGTAGACTTCGTAGTGGTGCTGATTTTGACTCAGGCGTGGTGTTGGGATACTGTAATGAGCATAGCAGAAGAACACCGTACATTTAGAAAACGACGCTGGAGATTTCCTGACTATGTCTATTTTCTATCCAGGTATGATTCACTATTACTAATTGCGACAGATGTCGAACTAACGCGAATACACGTAGAATAGCATCAGGGGTCTTCGTCGTAGTCATTTTCGTATACAGAGGTGATGTCCTTGAGAATTATAATCAATTTATGCTATTGATATCTCTTGGCACAGTTGCACCCCTCGAGAACTGCCAAATCATCCTCCAGTCTTCACTCTGGCTCGCAGCGGCGGCACTACAGCTCAACTCTCTTCTTTTTCTTCTACGATTATGTGGCATATTCCATGATTGTCAGAGAGTAAAAGGCGTCTTCGTAGTTCTCTGGTTAGCGGAACTAGCTTGTTCCGTCTTGTCCAGTTTCTCCGCTTATGCAAAACATGTTGGTCCAACTAAGCAATGCTATACCCACAGTCTTACGTCATTTGCCCCAGTCGGATACATCGGTGTTGCAGTCTACGATACCCTTGTATTTCTCACCGTATCGGTCAAAATTCTGCGAATCGATCCTGCTCTTGACTGGAAGAGCGAGGTCAAACTATTCTTCAACAACAAGCACATGAGTCATGTATACCGAACTCTGCTGCGAACAGGGCAGCTCTATTACTTGTAAGGGTTTCGCGACCAATTCATTCCATGGTTGTGATTATTGACAGACAATCTTTACCTTAGCGCCACGGTGTGTGCGAACATCGTCCTACTCGCTATCATGTTTTCCCCAACCATCTCCCCTGCTCTGAGAATTTCAACGACGTGTCCAAATGTGCTAATTCAAAACTCCATGGCCTGCAAAGTGTTCAGATTACTCAGACTGGAGGCTATGGACGGAAATTCTCAACGCACCATTTCCCACGAGCTGCCTGTGCGAACTCAAACGCCGGTCACCGGAGTTTCCGCCACAGATGTCGACAACCGGACAGGAAAGGAGTTAGATAGTTGTCTGTACAACCCAACATACCAAGTTTAATCAAAAGTTACTGATCGTAAGTAGCAACATATCCTCATGGATCGCGTAACGTGCTAATGTTGTCAAGGCATACAACTTCTCTTTATCTACAACGATTCATAGGACCCTGCACAATCAGAAACTTGTGCTTGGAGATGATTTTTCTGCTCGGCTTTCAAACTATCCATTGAACCGAAAAAAACTTATAGATATCTGCTCAGTTCTTGGTCAGTCGATCAATCCCATTTAGCAATCGTGGTCAAACCGCAGTTGGGATGTAACCTCGACTACAATCAGCTGCTGACAGTTGAGCTCGTTCGTCACCGGGATACAAGAATGAAACATAATGTAGTTCTTTTCTCATAAGTTTCCGTGATTAACCTTACTATCGGTAACGATTCCTGCTTCTACATAATTCTATAGAACAGTCTTCCGCGGATTAGGTTTCGCCGTCCGTTCTGTCTGATCCGTGTTAGACAGGAGAAGTGGTTGAAGACTTCGTGACTCTAATATCAGTACGTTATACCCTTCTGCTTCTACACCGCTATAGAGAGTTATATTCCACAATTACTAGTACCTCGACAGGTATCATCATTATTCCTCTCAGTTGTGTATTTCTGATCTCAAGGCGTCTAGTCGCCGAGATCCATTTCTGACTTTGTAGATGACCGTCAGTCCTCACTTAGACTCAGAGCCTTCCTGCCAAAATTATTGGTTCGATTTAATCGTACGTCTCGATTCTCGCCATCAATCCTCTTCTCTAGGCGATGCTCATTCCGGTATATGTTTACTGCCAAATCTCCTTGGAAGTAGTAAATGGCTAAAACCTTTTTGTTTGATCATCGCAACCTTGGCAGATGTATACTATCTGGATCCTTGACAAAGTTTCGTCAGTTGTTAGTAACCATAACCACTTACGATTAACAACAAATCAAACATTAAATCCCTTTATTTAGGGACCTTGGCCATTTCGTTTTGCTTAATGCTACAATGGTCGCCGCGACGCCCCTTCTGACTAACCATTCATTGACTGCGAGTTATCTTCATGTTGCTGTATGCACTGTATGTATACGACTATATCTCCTCGTTACATGCGGAAGACTCATCATCTTTATCGAGGCTAGGTTTGGATATGGGATGCTCTTACGTCCGTGTCCAGCGAGATCGAAGCCCGTCGTAGGATAGGTTTTCGCATTACTCTTCCAGACACTGTCTACCTACTTGCTCGGTGAGTGCTAATGTCCCCTTACGTACAATACTCGTGTCTGATCCGTCTTCTTGGTAAGAGTGATTGCAGGAGTGACGGTATTGACTAATATCATTCACGCAGGCAAGTATCATACCATTATAGTTCGACACTGAATGCTTACAAACCTTACCTTAGTCGTATGGAGCAAAGAATGTGACACTGGACTTGGCACCCAAACAGTCGCCTGGATTGCGGCTTTTGCATCTCCCTTGAACACCCTTTTGTTCTTAATCCGGGCGAACGCGGTATTTATGCAGTCCAAGAGGTCAAGAGTTGCTTTCTTCCTTCTATGGATCACAACATTCGCTACTCTGACTGCTCCATTTTCCCTCATCAATGGTCGACTCCAGCCCATGGGATACTGTTTCGTAGAACGGGTAAAACGAATCGGGGCTGCGGGCGCCATCACGATCGCAATCTTTGATACGGTGGTATTCACCTCAATAACCTACAAGCTCTTGGCAGTCAACAGGGTTGAAGAACCTGGTAGCGGGGCTCTATTGTTCGTTAATACAACGAATCGAATGTCAAAGGTCCTATTGATGACGGGTCAACTCTACTATTTGTGAGTAGCTACAGATACTAGAAGTCGTTCATTAAACTGAAATCTATGATGTCAAGCCCCGTAATCACTCTGAATACCCTAGTAATGGCGGTGACATTATCATCATCCGCACCACCTCAGTATCAGGCCGTCGCTCTAGTCGCTGATGTAGTTTTCCAAAATGCGATGGCTTGTCATGTTTTTAGACTTTTGCGTCTCGGATTCCTCCAAAACGATTCAACATCCTTAGATATACTATCGTGTAAAAGTCCGCTTCAATGGAACGAAAGTAATATTGATTATGTATAGAATGTATTCTCGTGCATAATACCACCTTGGCTCAGAATCAAGAGTCAGAATTATACGAAGTAGCACCTGGCGAGTGAATAAGAAGAATGTAGTTAAACCATAAAAGTATACATTAGTATAGAGGGAGGACAAGAGAAACAACATTCCGAAGTGCTCGAGGGGCGTAGCAAGACTCGAGCAGAAGAGATTGAGACTCCCTTGCTCCCGACATCTTTCTTCCTGTCTTCCTGCAGGATCCTGGATATCGTGAGAGTAAAGATGTTGTCTTCCAGAAGGCCCCCTGCGTATCATGGTATACGTATAGCCTAAGTGATCTACTGAGATCCTGGCTTGACACTATCCCCCGACTATTACGATGGTACATACTAATAGGGATAGGATCGGACATTATGGTACGATATGTTCTTGACACTTCCCCAGGAGAACGACTGTCAGCGTATAGTTGTGGCACCACAATGGTAGTACCTACCACTTGAACATATCAATACTTACTACTAGCACATCGAGTTCAATTTTAAGCCGAATAGAAATACATCTTACACAATTTTACGATCATATCTCCGACACTTGGAAGACGAAATGAGAATCCTTGTCCTCATGTTGTTGAACGTTGAACGTTGAACGTACAGCATCAAATTAGGAACACGACGAACTGTCGATCAGATCGATCTTTTACGTCACATCCCCCGAGCTCATGGTAACAGAGCACTTCACCTCTCCGTATCGATTCAACATCCACAAGGTGGCCAGTCATTGATATCCCCAACTTTTGGACCGATATTCATCAAGCGACAAAACAGATGTGAATAGAAATCACTTACGCCATATAAGTTGACCTCCAAGGCGACTAGGAATCTCGACCATCCTCGTACTATGGTTGAGATGTCCGTGATAACATCCATCCCTCTCTTGACCTTGGCTCATCACCTTCTGCTCGCGGGTTATCTTCACATTGTGATAGTCACAGTACGTATTTGAGAGCCGTAGGATAGGAGAAATGGAGAAACTGATACCTTTTGGCTTACTGATAGGTGTGGCTATGGGACACCCTCGTATCCTTGTCCGACGAAGTCAAGGCCTTTCGTATAGCGAATCGGCGAATGACTCTACCTCATGTAATCTACATTCTTTCTCGGTAAGTGAGTAGTTACTAGTATCGTGTATATAAAGTTACGAGTGCTAACGGATATCTCTCAGAGTACTCACAGGAGGCACAGTGCTAAGCATACTCGTGTATGCAGGTGATTGAAGTCGATTTTCATAATGTCCATATGCTTAACCATTCGTGACAGCTACACCGCGTGTCGGGTGTCACTCTGGCGCTCACATTATTGGGTGGTTCGGGGCCCTCGCAACTCCTCTGAACACTTCCTTATTCCTGATCCGGGCGAACGCAGTGTTTATGCAGCGCAGGAAATGGAAGCTTTTGTTTGCCATCCTATGGCTATCAACCTTTGCTGCCCTGACTACTCCGTTTTCATTTTCGGCCGCGAACTTCCAGATAGCTGGGTTTTGCCCGGTCGCAAAGGTGGAGCGAATCGGTACTGCAGGTGCCATAGCAGTCGCTATCTTTGATACTGTGGTTTTCTTCTCGATAACCTACGAAATCATGTCTATTAACAAGTTAAGCCACCACCGTGCAAGCTGGAATTTTGGAACTGGTCAAGTATCAAGAACATTACTGCTGACAGGTCAGCTATACTATTTGTAAGTTCTCCACCCGATTACTCGGTTCGCCCTCCACTTACGTTTTCGTTACTCACCCCTTAGTCCTGTTATCACAGTTAATGTTCTTGTGATGGCGGCAATGCTGTCTTCGTCTGTCGAACCGCAATATCAAACTGTCGCTTTGGTTGCTGACATAGCCTTTCAAAATGTAATGGCTTGTCGAGTTTTTAGACTTCTACGTATGGGGATTATTTATGAATCTCCCTCGACATGTTCACTGGATCTGCCGTCAGGCAGCTTCAGTGTTGAAGACTTCCCTCTTCCAGATTTCGAGAATTCGACTTGGACTCGTTCTCTGGCACATGAAGGTCTTCGAAATTAGGATGGATTATCTCACAAGGCTTCTATCATCTCTACTCGTGGACCTTCGATACAGTATGCCCTATACAATATAATACCGCTAATATTGAATCTCAATTGGAGGTTGTCCATTTTTTCATTCGAAAATATGGTATTTTTACTTTCTCAAGCCTATCAGATCAAATTTGACGATATCTGTCAAGTAGATGTCAACTTACGTTGACCCTTGGTAACTGAAGACCTCTATTTTTGGCTCAACGGACTTTGTATTCATGCCATAGGGTCGTTTCCGCATATTTCAAACGCCCTGTTCCGGCCTTGTTTTGAAACAACATACCTAACTGTTTCAAAGTATAAGATGACGCTGATAGAGCCGACCGTGCAATCGAGTATTACATTGTAATATCGGAAAGTCTGGGGATCATGGTACATTACAGATCCCTATCGCTGATCGACACACCGTTGTTTAGTCTCAAAAATTCCATTGGTGGACGTGTGCTAACAAAAGAAGGATTATCAGGAACAACGGTCAGTATTTTTATTCGCTTCGATTGCGCTGCCTCTGATGGACTATTTGTAGCTTCGGCATATCCTGGGTGCTTAACACTAGAATAACATCATCCCTGAAAGGCGGGAGCTCAGCGTCTCAAAAGAATCTTGCACTGCTTCTCCTCTCTCGATCGTGTCTACAACGATACTCGTCATAACAAGCCAGCCAGAGAAAGTTTAAGGGAGCGTACCACTGTCTTTGGAGAATTGCCACCCATAGCCTCCTTTGCGATGATCTCGACTGGAAATCAGCTTCGATGAAGCAGCTCCATGATGTACCTCCACCGACCCTTTCAGAAGGCTGATTAATTCAAGTGATGCGATTGTAGGCTGCTCTAATCTGGTCCGTTCAAGATGAGTTTAAGAGTATATATACCATCCAAGAAAACTCTTATTCCCTCACTCTGAACAAATGTCTGACGCATTATCGACTCCGCCTACTGCCTCATTCTATCATCTACAAAATGCAACTTACCTTCATACTGCAATAGCCTCGGTACGCTCTCGAACCTGAGATGGAAGTAGCTACGTCTAAGTTATTCAATACAGATATGGATATGGGACACACTCTCTTCCCTGCCTCGGGAATACGAGGCATTTCATGTACGAGGCAGGAGAATGGCTCTACCTGACTTCGCATACATTCTTTCACGGTAAATATCTGCTGCATTCGATATTCTAGAGACTAGTAATCACTTAGAATCACATCTCAGCATTGTCACAGGAGGGTTAGTCCTAGGTGATCTCATCTGCACAGGTACTTAACATTGTTTGCTTATTAATGAATATCTCAAAACCTTCCCCCCTTATCCTTATATCAGTCAGACCATATGTAGGATGCAACCACGCCCCGACTATCCTAGCATGGCTAGGGGCGATAGCGATACCCTTGAACACACTGTTGTTCTTGATTCGAGCGGATGCAGTCTTCAAGCGGCACAATAAGTCAAGGGTTGTGTTCGGCACCCTATGGCTCTCTACACTTGCCACCTTTACTGCACCCTTTTCATTTATCCCCTCTCCAGTGGAGATCCTAGGTGGATTCTGCCCGATAATACAAGTAAAGAAAATGGTCTCTGCAGGTGCAATCACGGTCGCTTTGTTCGACACCGTGGTCTTTTTTTCAATCACCTTCCATATTATCTCAATCGGTAACTTCAACAAATATGGTTCATTATCCCTTAAAAGTACTGGGCGGGTTTCCAAGACATTGTTGTTGACCGGTCAACTGTATTATGTGTGAGTATTTACCAACCAAAAAATGATTTCTCCGCTTATTATGATCGATTTTGTTCACTCAGCCCTGTGTTTATGTTAAACACCCTCATAATAGCTGTTGTGTTATCCTCTTCTGTGGAGGCACCATACCAACACACTGCTGTATTTTTTGACATAGTCTTTCAGAACATAATGACTTGTCAAGTATTTAGGCTTCTGCGTCTTGGGATACTATATGAGGACCCAAAGATATGTTCTGATTCTATGGATTCAGTCTCAAATATAATCTTTGAAAATGTATAGGTCGAGTTTATGACGGACAATATGTTGTATAGCTCCATTAGATACCCTGTTTAGTATTTTGTTTATTGTATTTACTTTGGACGTTTGAGTGAGACAATGTACATCATAATCTAGACTTATAAGCTTGAGACTTGCATTGGGTGATTGTGGTATACACTGTATTTCCAGATGAGTTTCACATACGGTGTCGGAAGCTCGAGGAGGCAACTGTAGTACTAGTAGTAGATTTAGAATTCAATACCAATGTTGAGTTGATCGTCAGAAATTCACTTGCGGCCCGGGCGCGAGTCCGATTCGCCAAGTGTCTCACCTTACACTCCTTAGGCATTTCCAATATTTCTTTCTTAACATCGTTCGAGCCTGAACCAATTTCTATTATGACATGTTGCAAGTTGTAGAAGCATTCCAAGCATAGGATCACCTTCAACATAGTGCCAATCGTCCAAGCTTACATCGTTTTGCAACTCGTTTACTATGACCACTTTAATCGCTTTTTAATTTCGCAGTACAACAAACAGCAAATACGATAATGATAACCCCATAACCTTAGATCATTGACAAAGCAATGCTTTCATTCCTTCCACAATCCCGCCAGTTTGCGTTCCGAGATGACATTCTTAGAAAAGGTCAATGTCGGAGCGGGCGTTGCGAACTGAACGCTTAAGAGCCTTCTGCTGAGCCAACAATGTCGTTGAAACAGCAGGGCAACCCTTTCCAGGACCGTTCAAGTTCTGGAGGGAGATCAAAGCCGCAGTGATACGTGCAGACTTCGATGCGCTCGAGTCGTCGGTGGGGAAGTTGACAGCAACCGAAGGGCTAAAAAAGACCACATTGATGAGAAACTTGAATCAGAGGCGAGAAGAAGTTCAGACTGACTTGTTAATGGCATGACCGGCAGCAACGTTCGCCTGAAGAGCGGCGATGTACTGAGCTTGAGGAGGTGGGCAAGCGCAAGGAATCTTGATGGGCTTGCCATCAGCACCTGAATATGTCGTCAGTACATATCCTACATTGCAGCAGCGGATAGTTAATACCGTTAACAGCGCCGTCACAATCACCAGTTCCCGTAGGGTTCTTTCCAGCCGCAAAACCAAGAGCGGGGGCCAACCTTGCAACATCGGCTGCCGAGGGAGCACCAGCGGCAGCGTTGTTAGCGGGTGGAGGTACAGGGTTGGCAGGTGCCGGGGCAGGAGCAGCAGCGTTGTTAGCCGATACAGCATTCTGTTGTGCCAACAGGGTGGTTGAAGACGCGGGGCATCCCTTTCCTGGACCGTTCAAGTTTTGAAGAGTGACAAGAGATGCTTGAATACGAGCAATCTGGGATGCAGCGGAGCCGTCCGTGGGGAACGACACCTTAACTGATGGGTTGTTGACGGCGAAGCCGGCAGCAACGTTAGCGTTGAGGGACTATGTAAGATGGTCAGGATGGTTGTGCATGATTTCGGAAACAAGCCGGGAGTACGTACGTTGAGGAACTGATCCCTAGGGGGAGGGCAAGCGCAGGGAATCTTGATGGGTTTGCCATCAGGACCAGCAACACCATCACAATCACTGATAAAAAAAACGCCGTCAGTCAGTGAACCTGGGAGAGAAAGACCATTGAGGGAAAGGAGAACACGTACCCAGTTCCGGTAGGGTTTTGGCCGGCTTGAATACCGAAAGCAGGGACGAGACTAGGATCAACGGCCCTACGAACGGGCGCGGACATGGAAGACGCAGCGAACAAAGCAGCAGCAGACAAGACAAAGGTGGAGAACTTCATTTTGATTTCGTTAGAAAGGTTGATGAAAAGCTGTATTCGGGATGTTGTGGAAGCGAGAGTGGGTTTCGTGAAATGAACGAGTGTGAGTGAGTGATGAAGATTTGTGTTGCTGCGTCAACGCAAGAGAAGCGGAAGTACACAGTACTGTCCGGCCGGAAGAAAGTGAAAGAAAAAGTTGTCGAGAGAGAAAGGGGGTGAAGAACAAAAGCCAATACTGTTGGCTCTTTATACCGGAGTGATCAGGAAACCTATGTAACGAATAGGAACGAAGCTTCTTGGTTTGAAAAGCTTCTGGCAGATAGACGCTAGGTTCATCATTTCCATAGTAACCGAGGGAGCGGAAATTGATGAGTAGGATCTTGATCCACGCAGAAACGTTGAATTTTGATCGTTCATATATTGCCAAGTATCTTCATCTTACAGACTGTAGTTATTTTATCACTGAATGACAGTGTAGCAGTGTCGGCATCGAATCTTGACGGTAAATGATCAGGAGGAGGTGTGCGGCATAAGGCGGTGTTTGCAAGGGGTTGTTTCTATTTTTCGCGTCCGAATAACAAACCTTGTACAATGTGAAAAGGCCCAACTTCAACCCGAGGGCGACAGTTTTCACTATTGTTGTCCTCCGTATTTAGGTGAACAAAGGGGGCGACTAGAAGACAATGAAGGGATGCATGTATAAGGTGCTCGAAAGGTATCGTGACTGACCTGAACCCATAAGATGTAGAATGGCGTTGATTAAAAATGTAATGTTAATTGGTGATATTTCATTTCTATATCTGTGATGCGCAGCGGCATTGAAATTTCACTTGACACGCTGTATGACGCATCAAACGAATCATTTGTAACCTCAAAGACCAGATGGATCATACAGTAGATGCTGCGTAGGCATCTAACACTTGAATGGACAGCCTTCGATCTGAAATATATAAAGATGATGTATTACGATATTGGCACAGGGGATCGAGGCTTACCTAGCCTAGTAGTGTCTACTCTGCATCCTCATCTACATCTCCTATAGCGTCCTCCAAATTCCCTTCTTCGTGAACAAAGTCATGGTCATCGACCCATCCCTCAACGTCTTCTGCTGAAAACGCCAATTGCGCTGGTTGTTCGTGGTACATTTCTTGGTCTTCGGCATCTGCTTGGCCCTCGAGTGAAGCAGTGTCACTCAGAGATGCCTGAACGGTGTTCAGAATGTCCTGCATTTTGTCTCCAAGTCGATCTTCCAGCTCTTCTACAATCTGGGAAATAAGATATGTGAATATAACAATTTGGCGTTGAGAATATGATTTGCAGTCGGGGAGGAATTGCCGAGTACAACAGCAAACTTTGTCAGTTGAGAATACGTATTGAGGATGGGTACGGGAAGCGCATGTGTCCTATTTGTTATTCGACAAAGTACCAGACACTCACTACATATAACTCGACTGCCTCGGTAGGGGCCAGATTGACGATTTGTAGCTTTTCAGCCTTCGCTAAGTCATAATGGGCGAGATTGCGAGTAAGCTGAGTAATGCTCGCGTCGGACTGCCTAGACGTTGGCTGATAATCGGCCGTCAAGTACTGAATGGCCTGAGACGAAAGTTCGGTGAAGCAATGCCATAATGTGTATTTTGGGGAGATATACCTCAACTTCGATGGTCCGGAGATTCTCAAGCACTTCTTCCTGAGGAGCATGACTCCGAGGAAGACCGGCAGCTTCTTCCTCTTTTTTGATACGGAGAGCAGTCCTTGTTTTGGCGAGATGATCACTCTCGAGCTCCTTTAGGAGTGTCAGGACTTCATAATTAGAAAGCAGCGCAGATCGCTGGTTCACAACCTATAAGCCATAAGTAAGTATTTAATGGTTTTACCTACGAGTGTACTCACCTCCATCTATTAGTACATGAACGTATAAACGCAGAGGCTGTTCGCAAGTCGCTTCAACATTCGATTTCAATCTCCGAACTAGCCCGAGATTAGGAGCTGGGTTCTTTATAGTAATGTAACTTAGACGTATTAGACGCTGTACAGTACTATAATATAAGTAAGTAACCATACAGACTGTATACTAAATAGTATCACGATATTGTGAGAGGCACCAGACCAAGAGATTGAAACTCCGATATTCCCCTATTTGGGAGACTAGTCCTTTGCGTCTGGCAGCCACTTCGTACTTGTACTGTTGTATACTCAAATCTCACTTACGCCAAAGCCTCTCTCTACCAAACCTTGCGAAATAACCAGTTCATCTATGAATCGCCCAGGTATTATCACCGAATTTTGTCTAAAAATGCTAGCTCGCTGACGTCGTCTCTTGTCATAGGTCAACCCCCACAACGTCCACCCAGTCTTGCGCCCAATCCTGCACTCGGAGCTCCTTTCAGAAACCAATTTACAAACTACGGAATGCCTCCTCGAAACGTCATACCTGGGTTCCATCAGCTAGGAAATCATCGGACGGCGCAAACGATCGTCCCCCAGCCGTCGCCGAATTACCTCCAGCAACAGCAGCGAGCACAACAGAGTAATTTCCCCTTTGGTGCCTCTCTACCACAACAACAGCAGTCGCATGCACCGCTACAGCATAATCCACAATCGTCTTTACCACATACTCCGCTGCAGCCAACACAACCGCAGAACCCGCCATCGTCGAACTCGAACGCGGGTTTACCCCCACACCTGCAACAAAACGCTATTGGGAGTCTAGGAACAGTGTCCTCGGTATCCTCAACGAGTGAAGTTGGTCTGGATCCCAATGATTTCCCTGCACTAGGTTCAACACCGTCAAACGCGTTGAATACGCCGTCGACGACAAATGCGACGAGTTACGCAACTCAGGCCGGTACAGGGGTGGGAGTTGCAGGGAATGGAGCTCAGGGTGCAAGTGGCGCAAGTCAACAAAGAGACTTTGGTCCAGATGATTTCCCGGCATTAGGAGGGCAGACACAGAGTTCGCAGGCGACACAGCAGCAACCACCGACGGCAGACGGACACCCACCAGGACTGAATGGGTTCCAGCAAAGCGAGCAGCAGCATCGGAACAATTTGTTGGGTTCGTTAGCGGGCGGTCAGCCGGGGCTTTTGAATCTTGGGCAGACGAGAGGATTCCAGTCAGAGGCGGATAAACGAGTGCGTGTTCATAGTTGTTTTCACTCTCACTAACAGTTTCCTCAACCAATACGCTCTGTTCCATAGAATTACACTTTGAAGCTCAACCAAGCGGCTGTTGCGGCAGCTTGGAATTCGCCAAACGCCAACCCAAGTGCTCAAACGACCACAGCCTTCCCTGCGACATCGAATGGCGCACATCCTCCGAGTTCGCAGATTCCATCATCACAACCGCAAACGCAAACCCCGTTGGGCGCTCCACCAGGCGTTCCTCCGCCTAGTTCCTTCAGCCAACCGCCACAGCAGCAAACACCGTATGTGGGGAATGGTACAGCAGCGGACACAACGCAGGGGTCGGCACAACCGTCATCTGCCGCAGTTCCTCAAACACCTGCACAACAAGTCCTAATGTCTCCCGCAGACAAATGGGGTCTCCTAGGTCTATTGGCGATCATCAAGAGTTCGGACCTTGATTCGAACTTGTTGTCGATAGGGACTGATCTTGGTACTATGGGGTTAGACATGCAGACTTCTGGGTACGTGTCTCCGAGGGAGTTGAACGGAAACGGAAACTTATGCATCGATTAGAAGCTTGTACTCGACTTTCATTACACCGTGGTCAGATTCATCAGCGGCGCATACAGTCGAGCCGGATTTTCATCTTCCTTCATGCTACCAAGTAACGACCCCTACACCGGGACCTCAAAAGGCACAGGCGTTCAGTGATGAGACGCTGTTTTACATGTTCTATGCTTCACCGAGGGACGCTCTCCAGGAAGTAGCTGCGTTTGAACTGTATGTTTGGTTCATTTTTATTTCACACAAATTGGCGTGTAATTTTGACGTTGACGTTCTTTCTCTCTTCGTGTGGGTGTGTGTGATCGTGTGACAGGTATGGCCGGAATTGGCGTTTCCACAAGGATTTGAGACTCTGGATCACGAAAGAGTCAGGAACGTCCCCTTCGCAAAAGGTGCTCGGCGGTGAACGAGGAACTTACTCGTATTGGGACCCTGAGAACTGGGAAAAGAACCGCAAGGAGATGACAGTGGTCTACTCGGACCTCGAGGAGAAATCCCTCCCGAACAACACGACTCTGCCACTAAACGCAACAGCCCCTCAAGCCCAAACTCCTCCCGTTAGTGCTCAACCTCCTCAACAAATGCCAAGAGCACAAGGTGGATTCCAGCAGATGGGTATCTCGGCGATGTGAAAGAGCTGTTTATCTTGCGTGGATGTTGTGGGGGAAATATCTTTTTTGAACTGCTGCACACGCATCACCACTGCTCTCGTTTTTTCTCTCCCATTATCATCGTCTTTAGTCACCCCAATGTACTTCCCCATTGACTTGTGCACCCCCCACATCCACCCCCACTTGAACGATTTTCTTCCCAAGACTATAATCATTATCATCCCATCCCACCCACTTTCCCTTTTACTCGCCTTTGTCTGCCGTGTGCTTCGCTACCTGTGTCCTTGCCTAGTCTCTTCTATTACCGTTTTTACTTGCCCCCCGATTTTCTCTCTACTATCTGCGTGTTTCAGTCGTTATTGTTGGCTATTCATACGCGCTTGTATCTCTACAGCAGTATTGTTCTAAATCGCAATATCCGTCCAAGCAGTGTCTTCTTACACCAACCGTCACACTCGAAGCTTGAGTTTGTATGTTGGACCATGAGGGTCTTGCGAAATGCACAGACGGATATTATATACTTCGCGTAGTATGATACAATTAAATATAATACATACATCTACACCAACGATATTGCACGAATTCAATGTTCCATTCCGAGTTTCAGAGTCCCTCATCATACAGCTTCTTACAAAGCGCAACATAAAACCGTTCCAAGTCCGCTTTGGAAGACAAGTCGCTCTTCGCTTTGGGGGTGACGGGGCGTTCGTTCAAAACGCCAGAGGAATTCGAGGAGCTTGAAGGTGGCGAGGAGTTTCTCGATGGAACTTGGTCGACTATCCAGTCAAAAACCGCACTCAGCTTCTCGGTTGATGCGTTGACGACTTCATCACCTCCCGGGTCCGATGAATTTTGTTTGTCTTTCATCGCCGCTTTCATCTGCTCTTCTCGAGATTTCCCTCTTTCCCCCGAACTCACAGCAGCCCCCGCATTCTTCATACTTTTCTCCTCCTTCTTCCACGCCCTCACAAATTTGGTCCAATCGCCCAAAGACCAAGCCTCTCCTTCCGCCGCTTCCCCATTCCCATTCCCATTCTTCGTCGCACCTCCACTTCCAGTTCCAATAACACTACTCAGCCCAGGAACCGAAACACTCGGCAACTCCACACCCAACTCCAACCCTCTCGACCCTCTCAACGACCAATGATCACTCTCCTCCAACGTCCCAAATACTCACCCCACCTCGCGCTCTGCACAGTAACCAACCCATCATTCCCCCACCTCTCATGTTCCGGTAACCCAGGATCAATCAACCTCCCACTCTCCCTCTCCTTCTCTCGAATCCGTCTAGTACCATCTTGGTGAAAAGGAGGGGGTGCCAGATACTGATGGAGGAGATCCGGCCGGCGACGGAGAAGTATTTGACGTGCGGGCTGTTGGGGGTGGAGGGATTGAAGATGTCGTTGAGGAAGGTGGTTGTTAGGTTTGCGTAGGCGGGGCTGTCGAGCATGGAGAGGAGGAGGGTTGTGAATGAGGATGGGAGGGAGGCGAGGGAGATTCCGGAGGATGAGGGAGGTTTGATTTCGGGTCCGGGGGAGGTGGTGGGAGGTTCATCGGGGGAGTTGGAGTTTAGGGCTTGGTGTTTTATCTTTCCTAGACCGATGTTTTGCTATGGAAATATGTCAGTGGGATTTGAATGGACAGGGAAATTGTACATACTGTACACCAATCCATAAACGGGCTCCCGCGGTGGGGAGTACCGATAGTTGTCAACGACAAAGGAGTGTAATCTTGAGGCTTGACATGGGTTATGAGATGACGACAGTCTAACCCTCCCATCGAATGGGCAAGGAAATTAATGCCTCGGCCATAGACGCGCTCCTTCAGAAGTTTGTCCATGCTCTCTGCACGAGAAGCAATAGAGCCAGTCCTATACGTGCATTTAGTAGAGTTTTGAATCTTGACGACGGTAAACTTACCCTGGAACCCCGGTAACAATGACCTCAGCCCCAACGCGCCGACGTAGAACGTTCAGCACATTTGCCCAGTAGTGCGTTCTCAAAATGGGAAATGCAGTGGGCCCTCTGACGTCAAAGCCGTACAATCCTAGACATGTCTCCAGGTTAGCACCTGAGGTGAAACATAGGTTTATGGTATGCGTACCATGACACAAGACAATTGGATAACGAGGTTTCCGTACCGGATCGAATAGGGCTGGGCTGTTCAGCAGTGTATGTAATTGGTCGGGAGGGCGAGAGGTTGGGGTGGAATGGTTATTATTATTGTATTTCGGTTTATGGCCCTCTGGAGGCTGGTAGTTGGGTTCAGAGCCAATATCACCTCCTTCTAAAGCTATTGACAATCTTGCGTTGCCTAGGACGGAGGAAAGCCATTCGAGTGTCTTGAATGTACGCCATGAACCTGCGGGGGAGGCGCGTGGCCCTGGGAGGTCAGACTCTGAATCTTGTTTGATATACCGGTGCTGGAGATAGTGATGGGAGATTGAAAAGGTTGATACGACGTTTACGAGCCGTCGAAAGAATAGAGCAACAGGGATAGGGAACCAAATCGTCTGCATGGTCGATGCATGTCCAGGTCAGAGTGGGGTATAACCACATATAACCCTAGTATATGGGCTGGGGTATCGACACTGTCCATATTTGGGAGGCCATCCCCTGAGCCCCCTATGGGAAAATGACGATTTCCGAGATATTCCGGCTGACTAGCAGTGGTTTACCTTTTCTCTTACCACCACCATTACACTCCCCCCGTCGTACACACATCCTGAGCACTCGTATTTAACTCCCCATTAAAGCTGTAATTCAGCATAAATAATGGCTCAGTCCTACTTCTCGAATTCACGAGTTGCTTCGCCTACCCCCGTGAACGTGAACAACGAAGAAGCTCATTTCAAGATGGAGCACGCGGAAGAGATATTCCTTGAGCAGAAGGAGAGGTGAGCACTTAACAGGCAATTTCAACCAAGGACAGATAGTGTTAAGCATGAACCTCTACTCTAGACTCGTCGGAGCTCTCGACTCTACTCAGTCCATACTCAGCAACCTCCGTGAATTCAACCATGATGAGTGGGTGGTCAGATATCCGCGAATCCAAGACCAACACTTCCAGGAAACCACCTCTGAAGAGCCTTCCTCAAAAGCATCCAGACGCAAGAGCATGCGTCGTTCCCTATCTTTCGCTGACGATCCTACCTTTCAAGCCGACGTTGTAATGACTCCCGCACGCAAGGGTATGGCGCGATCCATGACGCTCGCCTCTATCGCCGATGAGGCTTCAGAGGAACAATCGACTGAGGGCGAGGATGAAGAAAGGCTCCTCTCTTCTGATTTCCATGTCTTCCGTCTCGACCTCAAGCTTGGTTCTCATGGCTCATCATCTTCTCCCGCCGCGCTGGTCTCGCAACTCGAGAAAGCGTCGATCGCTAACTTGCTCGATGACCGTATTGGTGCATCAATGAGCCATATCGACAAGCTTCGGCAGCGTGTCCAGGATACCTCGTCAAAGGTTCTCGTCACTGGTGATCTCAACGCTGGAAAGTCCACTTTCGTCAATGCGCTCCTCAAGCGTGAGGTCATGCCTGTTGATCAACAACCTTGCACCACTGCGTTCTGCGAGGTTCATGATGCAGCAGAGAATGATGGCGTTCAGGAGCTTCACATTGTCAAGGAAGGCATGACCTACTCTAGGGATGACGAATCGACATTCACCCGTGCCGATCTTTCGGAACTCGATTCAATCGTCTCCGAGAATGAGAACGTCCAACAGATGCTCAAGGTCTACCTCAAGGATGGTCGATCACCTTCTGAATCGTTGCTAAGCAACGGTGTAGTCGATATTTCGCTAATCGACGCTCCCGGCCTTAATAGGGACAGTATGAAGACCACAGCTCTTTTCGCTCGTCAAGAAGAAATCGACGTTGTTGTCTTCGTTGTCTCTGCAGAGAACCATTTCACTCTTTCTGCGAAAGAGTTCCTTTGGAACGCGAGCAACGAGAAAGCATATCTTTTCATTGTAGTCAACAAGTACGAACAAATCAGGGATAAGGCCAAGTGCCGTCGTCTCGTGCTTGAACAGATCAAGCAACTCAGTCCCCGCACTTACGAAGACGCAGAGGATCTCGTTCACTTCGTCGACTCCGCCTCAGCCCTCAACAAAGACACTCAATCCTTTGAATCCCTCGAGTCCGCCCTCCGCTCCTTCGTCCTTACCAAACGTGCCAAATCCAAACTTACTCCCGCAAGCACCTACCTCACTCACCTTCTCTCCGACGTCGACCTCCTCGTTGGTGCAAACGCCATTGTCGCTGAAACTGAGCTTGAGCGCGCCCGTGAGGACCTCAGCCGATCCAGACCCGTTCTCGAGAAGATGAAGAGCAGTCGGGAGGCGCTCGAGGAGAGCCTTGAAGGTGTTGAGGAGTCCGGTACCAGTCGTGCTCGTATGCAGACCAAGGAGATCCTCAATGATGCTTTGACTCGTGTCGGTCAGGGTAAACTCGCCATCGAGGCTGCTGGTCTTCGCTTGCCCACTTACCCCGGATTCTTGGCAATTTGGGACTATGCACGTGAGGTTCGCAAGGCGCTACTTACGAGTATCGATATTGCCGTCAAGTTGGCGGAAGATGAGGCTAGGAAGACTGCTACTGGTGGTGTCGACAAGGTATTCAAGCTTGGAGATGCGTACCTCCCTGAGGGAGTCGAGAGGTCACGAAGGGTATTCATGCCCGAGGCGATGTTCTCTGTCGATAAGAATGCTCGCCGAAAGTCTCGCAGGCAGAGCGCTCTTGTTGCTGGTGGTGTTTACGGCCTTGGAATCGGTCTTGCCCAACGACCCGATATGCTCGATACCACTTTCTTCGATCTCTTCGACGTTCAACACCAATTCCACATCCACTTTAGCGACAAGAAGACCGCTGAGGAGGATCCTAGTCTCACTGCTCTCAGTGTGGCATCTGTTGGCCTTGGTGCACTTACTATGGTTGGTGGAAAGACTCTTGGAGTTCGTGGTGTCATTGAAGGTGTCGTCCGTATGACCGATTTGATTGGCAACGAGACTGCACGTAAATGGGCCGCTCCTGTTATCGGCGCTCTTGCTATCGGTACTGCTGTCTACTTCGTCCTCGAACTTCCCTCCTCCATCCCTCGTACCGTCGGTCGTCGTATCCAAGCTTCACTCATCAAGGAGAACGAAGCCGTCGTCGAGGATGCTACTTTCGTTGAGCTGCAAGCGACGAGAGTGGGTAGGGAGACTAGGAAAGTTCTTAGGTTGGCGTCTTGGGATCTCAGAGAACGATTCAGGAATGCTATGGAGGAGAGTGGTCGGGAGGTTAAGGGTGCGGAGGATTTGGAGAGACAGGCGAAGAAGGCTGTCGAGTACTTCAGACAGGCGGAGAGAGAGGCTGGGGAGGTGAGGACGACGGTGGAGTCTATCGCTTCGGCGTAGAGAGGAATGAGAATTCCAACAAAAGCTTGCTGCGACACTGCAAAAGAAAAGGTGGCGACGAAGTGGTGTTATTGGTTCGCTGCTTCGTTTTGTCCGATTGTGAAATAGTCTCGTATGTTTTTCGTTTTCGTTCTCCTCTTTGTTTTGTAGTGTTCGGCTGGTTTTTTCTCGTTTTGTCATTCTCCATCATCATAAGTTCTCTCATGCCCTAGTTTTCTTTTTTTTACCGTCTTTCATGGGTCGAAGCTATACACATACATTTATAGATGATGCTTCTATAGTCCCCCCACCCCCTTCCACTACTCGACATCCCACCCCATCTCTCATCCACATCTTCGCTAAACTTCACCCTTAATACCTTCAGCCGTATATGTCTGGAGTCGAACGCTCCTTGTTCCCCCCATTGTTTTCCTCCTCGCCTCTCCATCCTCTCTTCTCTTTATTCCTGATGTTTATGACCTCCCCTACTTACTCTATGACCTTTGGAATGTAGTAGTTGTACGATTAGTCAAGAAATATGAGACGCAGATAGAGCGTTCTCTGCAATGTCTATATGAATGTTACATAGAGCTTGCTCGTATGAGTGAATAGTTTTCAGCAGATGCATCCTGGTATACTACATTGGTAGTGTCCATGAATAAACAGTGTTTGGGGAGTTGTCCGCTAAACGCCACCAGACGACCTCGTTGGCATTTCGATCTCGTCCACATCAGATCTTGATACTTTACCCTTCGGCCTTCCACCTCTCACAAAGATAGAAGCACCCACTGTCGACTCCGGGGGTGTCGAAACATTGAACACAATAGAAGAAGGTTGTTGGTTTTGAGCCGATACAGTAAAGACCTCAGTCTTGAAGGCCCCCTGCTTGAGTAATCGAAAAACTCGACATGCCATTACGTTTTGCAAGAGGAGGTTTGGGACTGTGGCTGAGATCTTGTAGGTAGGTGGGATGCTGGGGAGACAGAGGATGATGAGTGCAACGATGTTCGCGCCGGTGGTTACACTGGGAAGAATGTTCAGCTGAGATGGGGTATAACTTGAGGAACAAGAACGGATGATACTCACAGGTAGTAGAGTTGTCCAGTCTGTAAGACTATTCGAAAAACAGGACCCATCTTCTCAGCGCTGACAAACACTTTAGCCCGTGTTTTCCATCCCTTCGCCAAGTTGTCTGACAAAATTCTAAGTGTGATTGCAATAAACACGAGTGTGTCATATATCGCAATAACATAGAATCCAGACGAACTTCCTGCAGTGACTCTATCCACCTCGCATTTTTGGGTTGGACCAATGTGAGAGGCACTGGCAACGAATGGGGCGATGAATGAGCATAATGTCGGAAACCAAAGGACGGAGAATCCGATTTTGATCACTTTGGAGTCATGGAATACCCCTAAGATTCGGATGAGGAAGAGTAGGGAGTTGAGGGGAAGCACAATTGCGGCGAGCCAGCATGAAACCAGAATAGCGGCCTGGCAATTATTTAACGGAGAACCTGGTATCGAGTCGTAAGTTAACATGAACTCGGGGTGATGGGAATACCCAACTTACTCGCGAACACAAGGGCTCCGATGATACAGCCAGCTTTTGTTATCCTTGGAGGGCATTGTCAGTCAGAAGATCGCTTGTATGAACAAGGTTTCAAGATGCCTACCGGGTCAGAATATAAATCACATCGTCCTTTGAAAATTTATGCTGGGTCCACATTTGTATCTCCGATGAGATGCTCATGGACACATCCCAAAACCAAACCTAAATAAAATCGAGCGAGTTAGAAATAGATTGAAGAAGCATGATCCAACCATACCCCCAGAGTAATTGCGATCAAATCCCTTGTAATGGCCGTCTGTGCTGCGACGTCCGGGGACATGAAAGTCTCCGGTGTGAAGGAGTTGAGGGCGGGGTCTGAGTCGTTGAACGACATGATTGGGGTACCAAGTCGCGTGGAGTTGCTTGTTTAAATATCTTGCAGAGAACATCACTCCCACCGGTCATGTTCTAAAGTTTAAACAACTATTCACAAGTATGCCGGAGCTGAACGGCGATAATTGTACACACATACCTTGCCCAAGAAATCCGGAAGCTGAAAACGTCCATGCGTTTACGCTACCGTCAACCTTGGCATGATGTTATGCAAGCACATAATCGGTAGAGATGGATAATAGGGTATTGAGGTGTAGACAAGCGAGTAGAACACCAGACGGGAGAAAAACACTCACACTCGGGGATACTTCAAGTAGAGCCAAAAAGATTATCCTGCTCCTGTTTGAGCCGTAGCCTAATTTTAGTATCATCCTGAGCCGGAACCGTGCAATGTCCATGGGCACCTTGGGGAAGAATGCAGCCAAGAGTGACAGTTGGACAAGAGGAAGTGAATACTCTAGTCCAAACTTGATGCATGACTCGGATGCATCATTCTTCGAGTCCTTCGAACGAGCTCCCACAAGTGATAGAAGCGGTGGTTAAATCCTGAAGCCCAAGCGTGGAGCTGATACTCCATGTTAGGTGTGTTCGTAAAACCGTTGATTTGGTAATCATCAAATAGTTCGCGGAGGCATACGCCATGTAGTCATACGCGTTACTAATAGCATAGAGCATAAATTAAAAAATACTTCATCCGTGACGAGCCCTGCTTACTGCCAGTGAGCGGATGCAGATGAAGACCGCAGTCAATAACATTTACACACAGATGATTATGATTAAGCAAAGGCCCTTGAGTATATCGGAGAACACGTTGTCCTACGAAATGCCGCCTCAAGGAAAACTCTGAGAACGAAGTCTATTGCGCAAACGAGCCCGGGCGCTCAGCATAGTTCCTGTCCTCGTCTCCACCATCAGCGAGGTGTTAGATGTTCCTTGGTTCTCGTTCGTCGACCCATCGGGTAACGATGGGCGTCTTTCAAAGATTATAGGTTCGACCCTCCAAGCAGGGAGTCCGCTGGAAGGCTCGATGGTGTCTTTGAGTGCGCTCAACCTAAGCATTCTAAAAGCCTTGCAAGCCATACAGTTCTGAAGTGATGCACATATTATGCCCATCGTGGCTTTATATGTAGGTGAGACCTTTGGTGAAAGGTCCGTTGCAGCTGCAAGTAGATTGGCGATGACTGTCACGCTTGTGAAAATCCTGTAAGGCACGCGGAGACAACGAATGACAATAGCACTCACAAATAGTATAACTGCCCGGTTCGTAAAAGTACTTTGTATAAACGGCCCATTTCTTTCTTGTAAATGTAGATCCTCATTCTTGCTATCCATCCCGTGTATGGACAGTCACGTATGAACTTGACCGAAATCGCAAAGAATACCAGTGTGTCGTACACAGCGATGACGATGAAGCCTGATGCATATGATCTAGCAGTCACAATGGCATTGATCAAATTGCATTGCGGGAATGGGTTCAAGTCAGTCCGAATCGCAAGTCCAATAAATGGCGAGATGGAAGCACAAAGTGTCGTGAGCCAAAGACATATAAACGTAACTTTGACAGCCTTACTGTCATAGAAGACTGCCAGGATACGTAGAAGGAAGTGCATGGAGTTCAAAGACACCGCAAATGCACCCAACCAACCCGACACTTCAACAACGGTCTGACAGTTCTCGTGTACTCTATCTGATATACCTGAGAACACATTATGATATGCTGGATTATCAAGCGCTGTGGACTTACATGTGAATATAAATGCACTAAGGAGGTGACCACCGGTGGTAATTCTGGTAAGGAATTTAGCAACTAGAGTTCTTGAGAAAAGCTTCAAAGGTCAACTTACCGAGATAAAATATATATTACATCCGGCAACCTAAGCCTGCGCCTCCTGCACATTCGAACCTCGTCGGGTATACTCATCAGTGCATCCCACCACCAAGCCTAGATCGTTACGATTGTCAAATACCGAGCTGAATATGAAAGAAAAGACTTACTCCCATTACGGCCGCAAGTATCCAACTCGTTATGGTCAACTGTTCTGCAATGTACGGTGGTACGAATGCGAGGGGTGCAAAAGAATTGACAATAGTAAAAGATCCATTCATTAC
Organism: Cerrena zonata; assembly: GCA_038087015.1. Lineage (NCBI taxonomy): Eukaryota > Fungi > Basidiomycota > Agaricomycetes > Polyporales > Cerrenaceae > Cerrena > Cerrena zonata. The sequence continues at coordinate 547,078 of JASBNA010000007.1, forward strand.
GGATGCCATGGAGTCCTCGCCGAGGAGAGAGGGGAGTCAAATGTTAGTGGTATCTGTGGTTCGCACTTATATTTATATGTTTCTGTTCAAAAATATTTAGATCACTGCCTCAAATGGAGCGGCGTCACAATTATCGGATTCGAAGACATGCTACAAATTACTCTGGAGGGAATTTAGATTGTACAACGTGTTCAGAAAAGAGCTACGTCACCTTGAAACATCATGATACTACCTGTTCATCTGGGTCCGGATAGAATGGAACAACGCCGCGGCCGCGAATGGGAGCTTTTATCTCCGTCCTATGATCGCAAATCTCCGTGCTAGATGGATCGTCGGAATCTGAATCCCAAATATGCAACTGACCCGAAACAAGCAAGGAACAATAATGTAGAAATACAAATGCTATATCGATACAGGTGCGTTAGTATACTTCATCTTCCAATACGATCGATCACAGGGCTCCTTCGAACAACAGTTTGCGGGGTTTACTGATAGAGGGTGCTGGCACAATCAGCGCAGGCCTAAACTCAAAGGCTGTCAGTAGAGTACGAAAAAGGTGCAAAAGTGATGTTGCCATACATAGATGTTCCGGTATTCGCAGCTGGGTTACCCATGATGATACTCTCCGATACTCCGGCGATGAAATCTGTTTTTCCATACGCTGATGCATCGAAGAGATGGTCTGTGGTCTTCTCAAAGGAGGCTAACATCAGGACACTGTCCTTCATCTTTGCCACACCGAATCGGGTGATACCCAAGACCTCGCCCTGTGGAATACATTAGTGATGAAACTGTCGTCTGTAAATCTGCATACCTTGTAAGACATGACATCTCCTAACAGCATGACATGTCGAGGATCAATGCTCATACCGTGACTCTTCATCGTGAATTGAATCTCGTCAATGATGGTTCGTCTGGCGGCCTCAATACCTAAAACTTGGGCTGTTTCGATGACGTGATTGGACGATGTCTGTTCTCCAACAATTCCTACGAAATAATTTCAGCAACAAAACGGGATATGTGAACGAAAACGAAGCAATACAAACCTTGCGTCGTCATGACCTTTTGAAGACCGTAACCTTCAACCAGCAACTCCTTTTCACCTTTTTTACCTCTCCAATCGTCGTGTTCTTTGATGTTGATGATTGCACGATGAATAGTGGGGAACACCCTGTGATACACGTTAGAGAGAGGATATGCTCGTAAGACTGGATGGAGCCTGCCTTCACAACAACGCTCGGAAGCAATCGCTTGAGCTCCATAAGACGATAGTACTTGTCCGCTCCGTCAACGTACACCCGAAGACGATTTTTGCGGGGAATAATAGTAATCGCCTAGAGTCAAGTTATTATTGACCGATGTTATGCTAGTAGTCAAGATTATACCTCTTGTTTAATCTTCAGTTTCTTCGCTGCCACAATAGCCCATTTGATGTCGTCTAACGTCATTTCGAGCTAATGACACGGCACAAACATTATTATCGATTGTACTATGCCACAGCGAACACTTACCTGTAGGTCCTGTATGGTCCTCAGATCAACAATGATACCGATGTAGGTATACTCGGCAGCCCAAGCTTCTTCGATGAACGCAGCGATCTAAAGAGTCGGTTCAATTCGGCCAGCTGAGACATAGATGTATCGCATACATCTCCCAGATGTGTCTTCTCCAAACGACCTTTGACAATTCGCGCAGAAGCCTCGCTATCACTTGTTACAAGTTTGCAACTAATGATAGGGGTACTGATGACCTTCGCCGCGTTGATGATTTCTTTGATACGAGGCACACCCAGGGTGACGTTCATGGAAGCGACACCAGCAAAATGGAAAGTCTTCAATGTCATTTGGGTACCTGGTTCACCGATGGACTGTGCACCGACAGCGCCGACAGTCGAGCCCGGTTCGATCTTGGCTTTGACGTACTTCGTCCAACAAATATCAAGGAACATCTTGAGTTGTTCTTCTGTTACTTTCGATGTGTTGTCAACGACAGTACGGTCGGCCACTGAACACCCTTTCGTCAGTGGGTATGCCAAAAGAGGTAGTTTGTGAATACGTACACGAAGCACCCATCGAAAGGTCCGTATCAGTATCCCATTCTTCGTTACGCTCCAAAGCTTCGAACATGCCACGAGCTTTTCGAATATCAGCGACTCTGTGAGCGATATGTTCCGCGACGAAACCTCGGACCGTAGCAATGTAAGCAGCAGTACACTCGCTAGTAAACCTGCGATCTGCGAGTTCTCGGTCTACATATTCGAGGATTTCGAATGGGAACAAACCACGCGATAGCCTGGTGGCTACGGACTAGTAAAACCAACGAGTGAGAATGGATAGAAATTCGCTTGGCTTTACAACTTACAGAAGCATGTCGCCAAGCTCTGGTGTATTCAACAGGCTGGGCATCGCCTTCGAGACAGGCAGGATCCAAGCCATCGTCACCATATCGGAATTGTACTACACCCCCAGTAGCATTCCTCACGGAAGAATCGTAATGCGTAACCAAATCCTCTAACGCCTTCATGAGTCGACGTTGCATGTATCCGGTTTCAGCAGTCTTGACAGCAGTATCGACTAAACCTTCACGACCAGAAATAGCGTGGAACAAGAATTCGGTGGGAGAAAGACCAGTGTAGAAACTATTTCTGACGAAACCTTTCGAAGGTGGTTCTCTTGATTTCTTAGGGAAGTGAGGTAGGGAACGGTCTTGGAATCCATCTGGAACACGATGACCTGCAATAATTTGTTGACCTACACAGGCAACCATCTGCGAGACGTTGATAACGGAGCCTAAAAGTAGGTCAAGGTTGATGATTAGAATTTTAGATAGATGGAGATAGATGAGGTACATACCCTTGGAACCGCAGGTAGCCATGATAAGTGGTGCATTGTGTCGACTGAGCTCCATCATACAGATCTCTCCGACCTTGTCGCGAACGTTGGACAGTACCGAAGAAATCATAGCCTCGAGAGTCTGCTCCTGATTACAGCCGGGTTTGTTTTCTAACAAACCTTTCTTTGCACGAGCGATCAGATCATCACACTCTGCATAAGCCTTGGCGACCATAGATTCTTTCTTGCCTGAAAGGATGGGTCCCGGAATAACGTCATTGATACCCAACGAGAACCCATAATTCGCTAACGGTCGGGGAGAATGAGATACAGGAACTGAAGAGAATGATACTAACACCCACCGAGATAACGGGCGCAGAGCTTCGCAAGCCTACCCATCGCGGCAGCAGCTTCGTGAGGTCCGTAGTCTCTCATGATTACTCCGAACACCGACTTCTTCTTTCCACTTCCAACAGTTGCCTTGTCCATGACACCACACATGATCTCGCTGTTGACGATCACCAACCATCCATCATTAGGAGACAAATCTGGTGCCGGACTCTTGATTCTAGGATAGCATGAGGCGTTCGGTTTCTCCTCTTTGTTACACTTGCTCTCAACGTTGACACGAACTTTCGACTTTCGACTCGGCCGCATCAGCACATTAAAGATCTGTTTTCCAGTCCACAGTCGGACCGGTTTCCAAATTGTCGGCGGAGGGATGTCAATCTCGATATTGGCATCTGCAAGGTAAGAGCAAACTTGTGTAAACTGACGACGATCAAAGAACCTATCTCGTCGTGAGAGAAGCCAGGAGGCGGTGATAAAATCCTGAATGGCAGCAATAACGGGTTCTCCATTTCGAGGTGTGACCAGGTTGTGTTTCACGCTCATCAATTCTAGAGCTTCGGTTCGAGCCTCTTCGGTTTGCGGGACGTGCAAGTTCATCTCGTCTCCGTCGAAATCGGCATTATAAGGACCACAGACACACTCGTTGAGACGGAAGGAGCGCCATGGTCGTACTTTCACCTAGAAATGGATAAGATAGAAATGCATGGAAGTAAAACAATCACCTACTCGATGACACATGATAGAAAGCTGCAACATTTCATCAGCATACCACAGCTTAAGTCAGTCGTGTCTCCATACCTTGTGTAAACTTGGTTGTCGATTAAACAGAACGATATCACCATCTATAATGTGCCTCTCGACGACATCTCCTATCCGCAAACTATCAGCGATAGCAGTTCTGTTTCCGAACTTGAGGTACTTCTTGAAACCGCTACTACCGGCTGTTACATAGTTAGCACCAGGGTGAACGTCGCAACCATTCCGTATCGCCTTCTTCAACAACTCGATGTTGTGCGAGGTCACTCGTTCTGGATATGTCAGGATCTTCGCTACACGCTCGGGAACAGCGACCTCGTCGATACGCAGATTGGGATCAGGCGAAATAACCGTTCGACCACTAAAGTCGACACGCTTTCCTGACAGATTACCTCGGAAGCGACCCTGTTTGCCCTTTAGACGTTGGCAAAAACCTCGTATTGGCTTCTGTCCCATTTGAGGAGGTACTCCGGGAAGTTCGGAGTTGATATACATGGCAACGGAAAGTTGGAGGAAGTCCCATTGTTCCTGTATAGATCGATAAATAGTGAAGTGGGCTTAGCTGAGCCAGAACCGAGTATAGATATACTGACCATGAACTGTGCGATTGGGGCACCTTTTGCTAAACCTTGTTTGATGAGGGCATTAGTGAATACAATCTCAGTGAGTTTGACGGTGAGATCATCTTCATTTGATGCACCGTCCTGAGCAACGGAAGGTCGAATACAAACTGGGGGGACGGAGATATATTGCCAGAGGTACTCCTCCGGTCGACCAGACTCGGGTTTGAGACCGAGAAGTTCGCAATCCTGATGTGAATCAGAATAAGTCATCGAGAAGAGTGTTGTTAATTCTTACTTCGTCCGATATTCGCTTGAAAAGGTCTAAGACTTTTAGAGGGTTGAGTTCTTCATGCACAGTTCTATTGACATAGATAGCAAGGTCCTTCTGGGCCTCCACGGCGTGTGTGAACGTCTTCTTCCACTGTTCCATCTCATCTGCGGTCTTCTTTGCTCTGAACCTGTCGTGGATGATTTTGAGGGCACTGGCCTTCTTGACTGCACCGTTGGTAGCAGAACAATAGGGACAATATACTGTTTTACGAGCGAGGGAGTTGACCGCTTTAATTAACACCTGGCGTTGAATGTTCTCCAGGCCTGGACGACGGAAACGTTTAAGGTACGACCTGCGATCCGGTTCTTCAAGTAACACTCTGGCACACGTCTGCAGTAAGAAGTTATGATGTCGGTGCAGTAACTATATACATATTGAAACGCACCTTGCAAATACATTGTAGAATGCTGATGGTATGCTTGAAGAATCCAATATGGAACACTGGGACGCATAGCTTGATGTATGCATAATGTCCAACACAGTCTACGGAGTTCAACCCGCATGTTTCACAAAACGCGTTCTTCTCTGTGGTTCCCTAGTAATATCATAAGATTGTGGTTGTTGTAGTACAATGCTGGTACGCACTAGTCGTCGATCAAGTACACCATTCTTTACGGGCAAACGGTCTACGGGGGTATAGAGATCACGATGTGTGACCTCGAATTCGGATAATTTAACGGTATCCTGGTTGTTCAGAAGACTGAACTGGATCTTTTTGCTATGTGCTCAAAGGTTAGATTAGTACAAGCGAGTTGGATAGACGTACATGACTTTCGGAGCACGGTGCAAGACTGGCTCCTTCATCGTCGAACGTAACTCTGCATTCAGGGTCGAGAGAGGAAGGTATAAAGCATAAGTAAGGTACCCAACTTTTTGACTGACTTGTTACTTCCAGACGTTAACTTGACGGAGTTTAGCGGTCCGGGATACGCGAAGTGCATGATTACGTAGTCCAATATCCTAATTTGGCGAACGTGTCGAGCGTAATTCAAGTGCGACGCGCAAGTCTCATACTTGCCTCTACTCCTCATACCACCATGTCCCGTACCTCATACGACAGGTAGTCCAATTTAAATAAAAAGTAAACATAACAACATACTAACTCATACTTCTAGATATCTTACCGTTTTCTCTCCTGAAGGTCGACTGTACCAAGTTGGTATGTTCAGAAGTTAATATATCCAGGAATTGAAACTATATTCTTGCTTGTGCTTTAACAGAATATGCCTTCAAGGCTATCACTGGCTCGGGGCACACTGCAATTGCAGTAAGAGGAAAGGACACTGCTGTCGTGATTACTCAGAAGAAAGTTCCTGTACGTCCCTCTTCGATCATATGCAAGATGTTACTGGATGCCCTCTTTAGGACAAGCTCCTCGACGCCTCGACGATCACACACTTGTACAGTATTACCCCTACGATTGGCTGTGTCATGACTGGTCTGATAGGTGAGTACGGAGTACCTCAGCACCACTTAGACCTCTCAACTCATCCCATGAAGCCGATGCACATGCTCAAGTTACGCGAGCACAAGCGGAAGCTGCTGATTTCCGCTACAAATATGGATATGAGATTACACCCGATGCCCTTGCCCGACGACTAGCGAATATCAACCAAGTTTATACTCAAAGAGCTGCGATGCGGCCGCTTGGCATTTGTACGTTATGTTATTCCGTCGTAGGTTATAGCCCAATCTTCAATTTAAATTTCGCATCGCAGCGATGGTCGTAATTGGCACTGACCCAGAATACGGTCCTCAATGTTTCAAGCTTGATCCTGCGGGTTACTTTGTTGGGTTCCACGCCACCGCTTCAGGTCAAAAGCAGCAAGAGGCGATGAACCACCTTGAAAAGAAGTGGAAGAAGCTTGACTCTGGACGAGGAGCTGATGATGCTGCCTCAGCAGGCAAGACATTGAGCAGGGATGAGGTTATTGAGGTATGTTACAAACGGATATCCATCACCTCGTAGTGTACATTCACTAACAACAACAATTGTTTAAACAGATGGCTATCGAAGCTATATCAACGGTCCACGCAACCGATTTCAAGGCGGGAGAAGTTGAGATCGGTATTGTCTCCACAGGAGAAGGTGAGGACCCCAAGACTGAGGGTTCATGGCGCGTCATGCCAGAGGATGAAGTTGAGAAACATCTTCTGGCGTACGCGGAGAAGGATTAATTCAAATATCGCTTATGTACATTGTACTTTCTATTTCATCCGCTCAACAGGCTCTGTCACGTTTTGTATACTCAATGTCTTCTGAGTACTCATCAAAGAGTTGGAGGGACATGTCATATGTGAGACTTGGTATCATACCGATGGTTAGGTGGGGTCCCAGTACTACACGATGATCTACTGTGGCATCATGAGGAAACATTACGACACCTGACTCAGAACTTATCATGAGGATGAATCAATCCCAAACCGAAACATATACTATTATCTACGTAGTAATAGACGAGGAGTTGTATACAGACTCCGGTATTATATATGGAAGTTCTCACGCCTTCTTCTTGGGAGGCGCAAGACGTTTTAGGAAAACCTCGTCTTGAACTTGTTCGACAATATCTTTCCCACCAGTGTATCGCCCCTTCACGACCACAAGTACCTGACTTGTCATTCTATGCCAAGTTGCGATGAAACCCGGTGTTGATGGATGTGGGAATCCGATATCCAACATCGATAACAAAAACAAGATTGTATTTCTTTTCGCCGTAACCTACCAACAATGTAGTTCGAGCGAACCTTTTGTTCATTGGGTTTAGGCATATGCCCGTGCCAAATTACGCCTCACGCGGCACATAATTACAACACGCGGTTACTATATGCCTCATTCCCGAGTCAAAGGCCAGAGGATTGACCTTTACGCGCGCCATGACTTGGAAACGCGCAGCCATTGACATGTAGCTGGAACCCATATAAGGGTCCACCTTGTGCGGTCAATGGAATCTCACCTCTCTCCCTTAAACCACCATCTTCCTCTCCAGCCACTCAAAGACAACTAACACTAATCTGGCAATGAAGAGTCCTCTGAATCGCGATGCTGTTCCGTTCTCTCCTCGAGCTCTATACCCCCAAAATACTACCTTGCCACCCGTTTCTCCCGTCCCCACCCCAAGTCTAACAAGTAACGCGTCTAATGTTTCTGCTTCAGAGTGTCGGACACCTCCAAAAACTGTTTTGAACATGCATATTGACACTGGCTCCCCGCAGAGCAGCCCCCGTCGTCGTGATATTTTCTCGGCCACTTATCCAGACCCACTTCTGACAGGTCCTGCTACCGCCTCAAGGAAAAACAAGAAAGTTAGAACTCGGGTCATTTTTACACCGGATGAACACGCCATTCCCTTTGTACCCACTATGGTGCGACAACGTGCATTAGTTGCCAAAGACAGATGTATCGAAGAACAAGAAGGGGAGCAAGTGGACCTCAAACAATGGCTTCCGTCTACGGATTGGATCCCCTCCTTCCGTTGTATAACAAGTGGTGGCGTCATTCGAACCAATGAATTACGGAAGGACATGTTGATACCTCTGGTAAAGAAAAACGATTGGGATTTCGCCTCCCTCTCGCAACTCGCGGGGATGTTCATCAGTCGAGTCGTGCAAAGCTCGACTGAGCCTGAATTACGCGATTACTCAAATGCTTTGGCTCACTTTGCAATCCTGATGTATGATGAATTCTGCCTGCAGGTGAGCACGAGCTGTGCCAGCTACTTCATAGGATCCCTTAGGAGCTGTCTACTGTCCGAATTCCGCGCTTGGTGGCTTGCCGTGAGTGATGATTTGTATGATGCCTTTGTGTTTGGCTAATGTTCTCTTCTAGCGAAACCCATGCTCGGTAGTAAAGCTTACTGTGAACTCGCCAAGCCCTCCGCACAGCGAGCCACTCCAGAACCTAGCAGCTGCTCTTACTGTTGGCAAATTCATTGGCGATTTCTTCTCCTGGGGTGGCTGTTCAGCATCATTAGTCAAGATTTGTTTGGACATCGTTGCTCACAACCTCTCTTGTGTTGAAGAGTTAGAGTGCATCATGACTATTCTCGAACACTGCGACGAATCGCTATACAAACAAGTTCGGATGCACGAGTTCCTGATGCGTGTTCGAGCATCGGTAGCGAAAATGGACGACAACTCTGCATCTTGTTATTCTCCTCCTGTGAAAGACAAGATAGACGGTCATCTACAGGTATGGGTTGCTGTGCTCTCAATCTCATCCATAATCATTGACCATCTATCATCAATAGAGTATCACGAACTTCATTGAAAGCCGGGCCAGTACGGAAACGGAGCCAGAAATGAGCTCACCCCTCGAATCATTCCTCGAGCTATTCAGGCCCGACGCTGAGGAAGATTATCAAATGGGTTTACCACCTCGTAATAGACCAACACCCCTCCGTCCTTCAGAGTCTATGCCACCACTTCCACCTGTACCTCAACCCACACAAGCGATGACTTTCCGCGCTCCCGCTGCACAAACCCTCCCGCATTGGCCTGCCCTCCCTCCGCCTGATGTCCGGTACACCAATCCCATTCTCGTCGCCCAGGCAGCCTACTTGAGACGAGTTGCGAATGGTTCACAGGCGCCTCCTCCCCCTGCGTTGACGGGATTTCCAACTCTAGAATGTCCCCCACGGTTCCAACAGCTTCCACCACGATTGCAAAAGAACACACCACGAGCTCAAGTTCAGCATCTGCCAGGTAAACGTGAAGTATTAGCGCAGTTTAGACCAGGCGATAATGGCTCAGAAGAGACTCGCGAGTTCCAACGTGAAACTGCCTTATCTCAACCATGGAACGAGCATGTCCGCGAATGGAGCCATTAAAGCTTGAAGTTCTGAACATTATCATTATCTTGATCGAGGATCACGAACTCACTCATTTTTACATTCATTCTTGATTCCCCCTGATACCAACACGCATGGACTATTATACATTTACTATACCTCTTGTAATTATAGACCTTTTCGGATCGTATCAAGTTAGTAACTAATGAAGCGAAAGGCATATTTTAAATTACCAACTGTGACGTTGATGGGTGCTATGAGCTTCAGTGTCAAGTCAGCGAAAATGCATGATTAACTAACTTTACCCCTAGCTTGGGTAAACAAGCTATGTCAGTGGTACATATATTCAACTTTTGAGAGAGGAGTTAAGCTACTCCATAGTGTGAGCGTGTTGTCTACTGTGCCACATGGCCATTACGTGTACTGATCACGTTACCGCGATTTGAACTCCGCTGTTAGTTTGGTACCGCGAAAGATTGTTTCCGGGTTACACTTGTCCTCAGACCCTCTATCCGTTACCGTATAGTCAGCCAATGAGAGGCAACAGGTTCATTACAGTCTAGTGATAGCAGGATGGTTTTCCATATCCGATTTGCGTCTTATATGATAAGTATCGTCCTGGGCAGTGGACACTTCGGATTGATTAATGTACTCGCTAAAGTCTTCATTTAGTCTGTAGGCCACGAACTGAGGCGACACTCTTCAAAAAGGCCCCGATGAAACCGGGTTCCGCCTCACCCTCTACCCAGGGACCACATAGCTGCCTCGTAGCCAGCAGCCTCCCTTCGAAAGCCGGTACGCTGGGCCCTTTCTGTGGACTCAGGTTTGGTCAACATATGATATTGCAGGTGGCCAGGGGAGATGACCGAGCGGCCGAGTTTTGTGCCGTTAACTCTTGTATACATGTGCGCCTGTAGAATGTGGACCCTCCGACTGTTTTCCCCTGTTCTCCCTTTTCCATCGCAGAACCGAGTCGTATTACTATCTGACGGAATATATTGTTTTCCACGGTGAGTAAAAGGTGTTTGAAGGGCATGAATGATACTATGTGAAGGCGTGGCAACCTCCAATCAGTTGACCGTCTGTGAAGGGCAATCCCCGAACATTTAATGGAGACTAATACGGCCATGAAGGCATCGGCCACGACCTTCTCGATTTAAACGCGACCGATGTACTCCCAATCAATGATACAAAGGCCTCTTTCTTGGGTCAAAGGGATTGAAGGAGTGGACAACATGTCGCGGTTGACGACCGTGCCGAGAAATGAAGGTCATGCGGGTTGGTAGCCCCATGAACACCTTACCTTTTGTGCCTTTTTTCTCGTAGACTCGGGACAATTCCAAACTGTGCAGAAAGCCCTTGTATTATCCTCATTGTGCTTCAATCTTGACAAACATAGGTACCCAGAACTTTCTCTGGAATTATCCCAGTATGACCGTCTCACGTCTATTCATTTCCCTACCCAAACACGAGGGACGGCAGACGGCCGTTGTCTAAGTTTACTTCGGACGAACATATTTCCAACGCGGGGTCCCTCCTATCGGTGATAAACAGAACCTGTCAGATAGTTCTAGCCTAAGTACAGCCAACCGCGGACTTGTTGGTGTTACTAGACGCGCCGGGTAGGTGATACAATCTGATCAACGGTACCCACATGTTCATTATTCTGATCTCGGCTGCTAGAAATGGTCCAGTTCTATTCGCACCAGTGGCACTTTCCCCAAACAACGGATGCCTTGATCAATTTTTGGTTCAGAACCTTGCTGGAGGAAACACGTAGAAGTCCTTCCAACCATCGCTACCACCACCACCACCACCACCACCACCACCACCACCACCACCATTTTCATCCCCCCCTCACGAGTATGACAACAGAGTCTGCGGCCGTTTTGGTCAACTGCCCGCGCTCCTCTGCCGTACTGGGGACGATCAAGTATGGACCCCCCTCAGTTTTATCCTGTTCAGATTTATTCACGAAGGCACCTATGTAGATCGTCTCATATTTTTGATGATTCCACCGACGCCGACGCCTCTTCCAAGTCCACAGACTCGGGGCCTGACGTTGAAACCACTCTCACAGTAGAAGTCTGCGAAAAGGAGCCCGAGTTAGGTCTACCGTTAGTCTCCAAATTCCCTTCTCCGTATATACACTTGTACTGAATGTTGCTGTTAGCAATGTTTGCCTAGTTTGCGCCCAGCCACACACTCCTCGGCCTTCTAGAAAGGTGCACGTGTGCTGGACTCGGACCAGGTAAGTGCCTTTTTTTCGGACTGCAAAGCGAGTAAAGTTAACAACCTTCTCTGGTATCACCCTCAGAGAGGAACAAGCAGACCTTCCGGCCGTAGGTGCTCCACCTACTCCTCCTCCCACACCGACGACACCGACACCCCCTTCTCTTCCTTCTCAAACCAACAACTCTCAAGCCGCAGCGAAAAAGACCCGGCCCTTCGGCTGGCTTCCTTGCCCTAGAGATATCTTCAAGCTCCTCAAGGTCGACCTCAAACGAGGCACGTTGGTCACAGTGCCACACGACGTACAGGAGGAAGTCACTCCGCCTCTGACCTCACGATTCTCGCTCGACTGAGATTATGTCGTAAACTCGCTATCTTATGAGACTATTGTTACACTCGCTTTTGTACTATCCGCACCTGTTGTTGTCACCTTAAAATAGAGAATTGCTTCTCTACTATTTTCTACCAGCGTGTTGCGATGCAACCGATCTTCAAGCCTCCCCAACGGGCAAAACTCACAAGCCACAACGTGGTATGCTTGTTGTCATCAACAACGCCGTATTAATTCTTCCTCTGGCACGGATGACTTTAACAAGGGACTAGCTAATATCTTCTTTTACTATAGTCAACCCTCAAAGCACTTCATATATAGGGCGGACAAAGACGAAGTTGGACTGGGACATTACACTAGAAAAAATACCCCCAACCCTAAGTAGACAGGCCCAACCCCTCGGTATAAGCGCAGTAATGGGCTCTCTACAACAGTGCGCTCAACAAAAGTTACACGCAGTCCCGACTCGAATCACTTACCAATTTCAGGTTCCGGTGCATGTAATACTGCAACAGACCCACTACTACCGTCCCTCTCCGCATGAACACACCGACTCGGACCAGCATCGTCCATAATTATGCCACCATGAAATGTGAACAATGTCGGACAAGAGGATATCAATGACACCTCATGATCATGCCAAGTCTATGGGAGGACGCCAATGATCAGTAAGTTAAGATAGGCTTTGTCTCCGCATCTCAACGTGTTCCCACTCGTGTTGCCAGTTCGTTGACGGATTAAGGATAGGCTCGGCACTGTAACATCAGGGCGTGCCCTCGATTACCCATTCGACGAAATGGCCGCTATCAATGGCCACAAGCACGCGAGCCCTCTGATGCTCGGTCATAGAGCTAGTGTAGATTTAGCGGCACTATGTCCTCTTATGAATGGACGTACTGATGATGCCTTCGGAGACTTTCGAAGCGTCCTGCTGTGTTCCTGCGGCAGGGTCCATAGACAAGCTTGGCAAGATCTGATCGGGGACCTTGGAAATCGGCCGGTCTCGTAGTCGCTATTACAATAATCTGAGACCGATACTTACTCTCGGGGCGTTGCGACAAAAGTCACTGCAAACAAACATTGAAGAAGGAGAATATATCCAAATCCGGCAAGATAGTTTCCTTTCTTAGAATAAATGTCCAAATATGGTAATGACATCGCACCTAGGCACAGGAGTTTCGTGTAAATACATCAAACAGGGTTCCTCCTCAATCACACGGTGATACAGAAACATGCTCCCGAATCCAATTTGCAGTCGGTTCAGAAGCATTCCACAGAGGGTCTAGCCTTGGAAGCCTCCAACTAACGTCCGCATCTTCTAGTGGGAAAAGACACAATGCAGCCAATGACAGGTATGTGTGATAGGGATCTGAGCGGTATAATTTGAAATCAATCGAGTGGATCAAGTTTGAGAGCTCACTTACCAGGGCGATCGTCGGGATCTTTGCTAATACCTCCAAACTTGAATTGGCATCTAGCAAGGAACGAAGCAAGGGAAGCCTTATCGACTGTATCCCCCACTCCCAGAATCTGGAACCGTCATCAGTAGAATATTATCGTGAGGAACTTGAGTTTACGTACTTGGAGTGATGCTCCACACCAGAAACAGTAACAGGCATCTGCAAGTTTATTCGTCCTTCCTGAGAACCCACCGGCGGGTGCTTGGTTCTGCACGAGCCATCGGATCAAGCGGTGACGCTCCGATGAAGTAATATAGGAGTTTGCGTTTTCTGTGACTGTTGCAGAAGGTGCTAAATAAAGGGATGCAAGAGCGCAATACGTGGTACCTCCTGTTGGACCATCATCAATGGGATCCTTGACTATAAACTATGAATCTACCTAGAGCCTCTCCTGTAGGTTGCTGTCCATATCCGCCCTCATGACTCTAATTACACAAAGTTAGTCTCGAGTGATTATATGCGAGCTGTGAATCTTACAAAGCATCGTTGAATGTAGGCAACAGCACGATCGACCTTGATTCCAGACCAGTCACCTAGCATACTGCTAATAGCGAAGGCGCAGTACACTTGGCGAAGGTCTGCTTCACCTCCCTCGGGGAAGGATGTGAAACTAATTCGAGGAAATGTTTTAGATCTCATAGCGCGACGGAAGAGTTAGTTAACACCAACCTACCATCCTCCCGCTGGCATGATCCAAGAAAGCGGATGATTCCCTTACGGTCAAGTTGTGTGAAGTCATCCCGAAGGATAGCAAGGGTGAGTATAGCGGTGTAAGTCATGATCAAGTGTGGTGTATCAAATTTGGAATATTCGTCTTGCATCTAATAGTGTCCATGTTACCATTGAGAGGACTTGAAAGAGACTTATATTTACCGTGTCATTTGGACTTTCAGCAGTCATATATGAGCTAGGTTTGAAGCCTGTACCATACACGCCTCCTGCAACGGTTGGGGTAAGTCACAAAATTAGAAATATGTGCAAGGGAAAGAACAGACAGACTTGTTTGTTGTTGCCAAAGCCACTCACGCCAGCTTTGTCTTTCCTCTTCTTTTGTTTTTTCGTCGATTAATCCGAGTAAATCGAGAGTACCCAGACAATAGAACCCAATGGCCAACCTAGAGGAGGTTCGTTATTCATTCCACTCAAGGCTATCAGATAACAATCTCACCGCGATGCATCAATATGCGCATGTGATGAAGGCAGCGCAGACAAACATCGATTACAATGACCTGCGTGGGCTACTCTAGCAAGTTTGGGCAAAGGAGGTAATGATGACATGAATGAGAGACCTATGTGCAATCTCGCAATTTCAGTGTATAGGTTCGGATCTCAGTGGATCTCGAATGGGACTCTAGGTAAGATATCGCGATGGCGTTGGAGTTCATCCAGTACAGTCCTCAGCGCTTACTGTACCCGTTTATTGCAAGTTTGCCGATGTGGCAGTGACGATTTTGATGACCGTATGTTTGTCATTCCTGGTGAGCCGGTGGTTGGGGAAAGGATGGCAACTTGACCCTATTGCAACTATGCATCAAGTACCATAATATCCATGTCCAGATATATTGCTCAGAGGTTACTCGGTTGAACACTCATCAATATCACGTATTTTTTCGAGTCTTGCACCTTCAACTTGAGGTTGGCATGATGGCAGCTCCTTCGACTCATATAGTAGTTTCCATAAGCACAAAATAACGTATAGTAATACATCTTAGTTTCTCAATTGCTATAAAATTGCGAAGCATGTAAGGATATGCGGATGTGTGTCTTATGACCAGAATCAATAGCAGTGGCCTCGAGATGCTTACACCGTGGATTCAACCCAAGGCTACTTGTTTCCCCCAAAATATAGCAAGAGTTTTCAGTTTTATTTCTTGCGAGAACAATGTCGTCCATACCAATACTTAGGTAGGTGAACACGTGGTAGTCGTAGGTAACTGCCCCGTTCATAGCCTCAGCCTAATAACTATTAGAGCTGAAATCGATTTTTATTGCTTTAACTCAACTCCTCTCTCTTGTTTAGCCATGGCACCCAGCCCTTCACACGCTGACATCTCTGAATCTGATATCCAGAAGGATACAACGACCGGAGTGTCTACATGTCAAAACATCACAGACTTACAACTGCTTGATACCGTCGCTAGTGGTATTAATGAAGCCAAAGACGTTGTCGTTATAGCTGCATGCGCTATAGTAGCACTCCGTGAGTATGAGTGATTTACATCCAGAGTCTGCCAGACTAATATCCGCCGTAGTCGTTGCGGTCGGTGCAATCAAGATGGTAGTCGTCTGTACTCAACGCCGTCACGACATCGAGAACATAATGAGGACTGGAGCCCATAGGCGGCAAGACTTTCCCATCCCTCATTTATTTCGTCATCATTTCCCCTTCTATGTGCAATGGGAGCGTAGCGAGGCGATGGTCGTTGTTTTACCCGACATTCACTCGTTGGTCCACTTTCGAATGTTTGGTTCTCGAGTCGGTAGGCCCGCAAACGCACATCAACCGATGGTTACGGTCGCACACACGATGGAAAATGGTGATCATGGTGAGGATAGGTATGCGGATCCGCTAGAAAGGCCGAGAATGTCTGTGCTCGAGTTAGGTTGAAGTGTGATGTTGTGCTGGTACTGAGAGTATGACGTCTTACCTCCATATTAGGGTGCTGACTAAGAGTATCTATATTTGACATTATGGGCGGTTGTATATGTGGTTCACTAAATACTTGCGGATTAACGTAACTTGCAAAGAGGCAACCATCACATATCACAAATGAAACATAAACTACAGCAAAAAGATGAGCTCAGGTACTAAATGTGAAAGTGGCTTCTCGAATGCGAAGTTTAACGCTCCGTTCCGCTGGCCACTCGAATCGTACAAGTTGGAATGTATCCAATAGAGACATGTGTGCTGTAACAGAGGGTTCAGTGGACGGCGTTCGTTTTTAGAATAATCATATCTTACCATCATCGCCGATAGCATAATTAAGAGTCTTGAAGGGTTCCGATCCACCATGACCTTGTCTTGGAGGCGCTCCAGGATTGAAAAAGCTACTGAAGCTTGTCCCAACCTTCCAAACAAGAACGACTGATTCTTCCAAGGACAATGTCACTAGCCGCCTTCCATCTGGGGAGAAACTGCATGCAGTGGTTCGCTTCTTGTGTCCTTCAAGAACGTATAGCCGAGTAGCAGTTTTGAGATCGTACATGATCACTGCTCCTTCGCTTGTCCCTACAGCCAGACGTTGACTACCCATGTGGAAGTCGATTGTGGGAAAACTAGCCGCTGGTTAGAAAAGGTCTCATAAAAATCTCAAGAATACGCTACCTTTGTACAACATGTCCTAGGATTTCAGTTGCAGAATCCAAAACAGCATCGCGACTAGCTGTAGAGTTAGGATCAAGCGATTTGACCACTGCTTCGACAAGACGCGGAAGATTGCTATAAAGAATGAGTGGTTTCTACATGATAGGAGAAGTCAGGTTGTGTTGCACCACGATGTTGACTACTGACCTTTCGAATCAAAAATACAACAAGCTGCATAATGGATTTCCTGTGTTGAACGTTGCGGGGTTGGAGAATATCCATTGACAACGTGGTCATAAATAGCGGTGTATTGGCCGATGCGATATGAAGAACGGCCGTGCGCGCAAGTTGACCCACATTATGGACTGATATAGTCTCCTTCCGAATAGATGTCGCCAGCGTGAAGAATGCTCTCAGCATTTGGACAACATCAACGTATTGCTGCCAGATTGCAAAGCCAAGAGAACCCAAATCGATGGCAAGAGCACGATATGGTGAGAGTTCGTCATGAAGATAGTGGGCGATTGATTTGGCGATATCCGTTAGTTGGCTGCGGGAGGTCAGTTGCGTTGCTACCACCAAATCCAAATGGAGATCTATCTAACCTGGTGGGAAGTAAAGTATAACGGCTGATAGCTATATGTCCGCAGATGAACAGCGCCATTGCACTCGAAAGTCGCTGACTTCGTGGTTCTGTTTGCTGTGATGGAACTGGTACCGAGTTGATCAGCGCTATATGTGAAAATAATTCCTTTCTTTGGAGACGTACGGTATGGATGCCACGCATCGACGATTCGGGTGATATTATCATCGGACACGCCGGCGATTCCGGCCTCACAAAGAAGATATGCTGCATGCCGCAGAGTATTAGCTGTATGATGATCAGCATGGGTAGAATCGATGAGGAGACAATCAAATGCTTACCTGGAGTCTCAAGCCAGATACGTGCCAACACAGGTAGACTTGGGGACTGGAAAGAGTCACCCACAAGCTGACCCAGGGCGGTAGTGTAGAACGTTATCACTGTCTCGACATCGGGAGAATCCACTTACAAGTGAGAAGTGTAAGAGATCAGATGGAAATAAGAAGAGGCTATACCAACTTACCTTCGTAATGAAGCAGTACCTGCAATAGTGCAATGAGAGCTGTTGCTCGCCGAGCAGAGACCTCCGGTGATATGCACCACACAGACCGGGAATCATTATCTGCATATAAGGTTGCAATATTCTGACTAAATGCCACGACGTAAGGCTCCTAGGTGGTGATTGATGGAACTGCCTGGCCACGTACGTGTGGATCCCGATGTTAACCGGGTGCTTTGGCACTTTCAACAGGTCAACACAGATTCGATCGATATTTGGATCCAGCCCCGGAGTAAGCAAGAATGATATAATCGTCCGTACTTCTTCGGCGTTGGAAGGTAGCGCCACATTGGCATTCACTATCGTGCCTTTGATTCCTTGGGGGGAGACGCCAAGGCCAAGTCGAACAAGGAAGGTCTCGACGTTGACTATTAATGTAGATGCTATATCAAAAAGTAAGCATGCTATGTCATGGGATAAACGCTAGTAAACCCTACCCCCATCTCTGGATCTGCACGCGTTTGGCAATGCTGAGATTGGAAGCGCGTTATGATCAGACGATGGGACATTACATATGGTCCTGCAACATGTTAGCCGACTACTTGAAATAATTATAACTCGATAAGCATTTACCATTCAAACCAGCCACCCCCACCAACTAGCTCGTCTGCCTTAGGCCAGGTAAGGGAACGCCAAAGTTCACCCGTTTTAGTGTCCCAAAGACGAGCGCGGCCATCCATGTAGTACAGCAATATATTATCTTCTCCTAAACATATCTTCATTAAAGAAGATGTAGAAGGCGGTATCAGATACAGGCTGTGTGAGCGTATTAGCATACGTATCCACCTCTCTAAGATAATCACGTACAATTGATACTCATCCAACGCTATTACAGCGACTGATCCGTCTTCCGATATGGCTAGAATACAGCCTTTCAGATGGCTCTCATCCCCCGGTACAACGACTTTGGATAGGGGTTGGAGGAATAGAGTCCAACGCGCCAGCAGTTTTAAGGTTCTGCGATAGCAATCCCTCAAGTTAGTTTCCAAATATCCAGGTATGGACAAAGGATAGAATAGTACCGAAGATCCCACATCGCGATCCCGCCATCATCTGCACCGCCAATGAGAAGGTCCTGGTTTGTTCTTGTGTTGGAGATATAATGTAGAGTAATAATGGCTCCTGACAGTGGCAGGTCGGACTTCATTTTGGACCCCTCTGGGCTGTGCGTGACGAGGTCGCGGAGTGAAGATCGGCAGATAAGACCATCACCTGTTTAAGGAGAATTAGCTTAGAGTGGCACTGTAGGAAAGAAAATTGAGTACTATATCCGGCAATAATATCGTCCATCTCCAGTGGCAGCATGACCGATATTTGGGGAGGCTCTGATGCTGTATCTTTGGAGCTAACAGCACTCCATAAGGTATACGATACCGTCTGGGCGGCGGAATCATTAAAGTTTGTATGCTCCAATCTCCGCCTTCCTCGCTTTATTCGAGTTGATAGGATATGTCCTGCTGGCGTTATAGTATATGCTTCGGAAGGCAACAAGGTGGCAGAATGTATCAGGTGGGGTCTTGATCATAATCAGCGCAGAACGATCATAACGCATCAGTATACGTACTGTAGGTGATGGACAGGTGGCTGAAACGATCCAATGGAAACGAAGTCGTTATTTTGGTCTACAGGCAAAAGCTTGTATAATTGAGCCCGTTCCTAAATTTCCAATTGTAAACATAAGGACAGTAGGTGACCAAGAGAACCCACTTACCCTCAAGAGAACAGTAAACGAGTCTGGATGGTTCCATTTTACAAATGATATATCGCTCAGAGGGTGTACGAACAGGTTGCGAAAATCGTCTCCGGTAGACTCGATTCCCTAGATGCAGAATCAACAACGGGACCACACTATCGGTCATATTTGGCCGTACCAGTAATTGAGAAGGTGTCCATACTAACGCCCGCCATCCCCTTGTAATGGGGTGGATACACGTACCTACTACAGGGTCTTCTAGCGGAAGATGAGCAATCTCGATTTCTTCCTCCAGCTTGGTGACGTCCGGTTCGTTCGCAGCCGGGGAATTAGAAATGAGGTTTTCCGTCGAAAGTGACATTAGTGTTTTGAATGCATTAGGCAGTGGTAAATGCACGTTCGAAGAAGTCTTGGGTGCCTCTATGATGGGAACAGGTTTTGGAGTTTCTGGTAGAGCAAGGCGCCGTTTTACAAGCCGATTTCCCGATGTTATGTACAATAACTCGAGCTTCTCTGTGTCAATCCCCGGTCAAGTGGCGACTCTAGATACGAGTATACTGATGTCTTACCAGAAATCATCTGCCAACTGAGCGTCCCTTGTTTCGCAAAGATACAGGAATCAATTATAATATCGAGTCCGATATCGTCACACTGAACTTGCTCCGGTATACGAAGCTCGAAGATCACGATTCTAGTTCTATCTTCGTCTTCATCACCGTTGTCAGTAGCTGATGCAGTGAATGTGGGCTCTGGGATAGCTGTGGCTAGGATAAGTTGCTTCTTCACGAGCGGAAATTAGATCAATTAACTGGAAAGTTTGATGAAGAACGTACATCAGGAAGATCGAGAGTGTGGATGGAATCCCATGTCCAAAGGACCTCACCAAAGACTGAGGCCTTGTTAGTGGGTAAACTGGCGCTGCCTATATTGAATCCGGCGGTACACGAGCCATCCTCCGAGGATAATATATCTAGATACCTAGATGATATGTAAGAACCTTGTAATCGGTTATTTGGTATAGGTCGCGTACCCTGATCGGCGGAGACAAGCTAAGAAGCAACCACCGTGTATAGCTTGTATGCCAGTTATAGTTTGACTCGGACCAGGAGAAGGCGAAAAGACATGACATGATAATGTCAAGGATCCATTCGTTATACTGTCCGCATGCTGTGATACAGATAATGGTAGAGCAGGAGATGGAGGAGAGTCTAGCGAGATGGAAGATGCAGCAGAGAGTGTCGTAGATAGAAGTGTCCGCGAGCCAGAGCGACGTTTCTGGGATCGGTTGCTTCTTGGAGTGGATGGTGCAGAATCGACGGTATTTGGAGTGTCAATCAAGGAACGTAAATCGACAGAGGGCCTATCTTTGCGGCTTTTGCCCTTCAAAAGGTCTTTAAGTTTCTCGGGCTCTTCATCATAGTCTACAGAAGTCTTTGGTGCCTCCGCTTGTTCAGTCGTAACCCCAGACACGACCCGTGACTTCGACGGCTGGAAGAATGCAAAGCTAGGTGATGCCGGCGACGAGGAGCGAGCGTGCTTGATACCCAACCCGTGATATATCATAGGGCTGGGTGACCTCGAATGTTGTGCAGAGTCAGAGGGAGGGGGGGCAGTAACTTCAATATGCTCAGGTCTTCTGCGAGACCGGAAAAGGAACAGTGTGCCATTCGCACCACAAAGGGCGACTCCAGATGGAAACTCCGGCCTTTTGCCATGAGAGTGAGAGTCACCTCTGTTTGATGTCGCGTGGACTGAATTCCAGCTAATCAAACTTGAGATACTGGTGTCTGACGCACTCGCTTCCACCGGACGAGTAGAAACGCTTGCATTGGGGACCAGAGTGATGGTGAGCGTATTGATTGACATTAAGACTGCCGAGCGGGAGGTTGTGAAGTGGTTGAGTTTGTGATTAATGAGACATTAGCTTAAGTGATGACGAGGTTGGATTCCAACTTCAGTTGGTCTTGCAATTCGCTGTTGTCACGGTGATGAATCAAGGTATGCCTACAACCAAATTCCGAGTTTAGTTTTCCGGTACATTCGATTCTTTGGCGTTACATTACTTACTCAGAGATGGATCCGAGGTTCCAAAGCTAAGTGTCCAGATTACAGTAATGTATGAAGCGACCAGTACGGTAGTAGAAACTCGGAACGCCGGATATGACATTTAGATTAGATTAGATTTTAGATTGATCCTCGTGACAGAGTGTGACAGCCAGACAAGTCCAAACCGTGACTCCGGGGATATTATATGGAACATTAATTTATTATATCCATATAGCATCTCTTCACATAGTACTCTCATGATCAAATATCGGTATTGCCTTGTAACAGTATTGTAATAGGGTTAGGAACCTTAACCTTCAGACCGCCGCGTGAGTTGTTCACCACTTATCTCAAATGGCGGAACTAAACCTCAGGCTTCTGGTCAGAAAGGATAAACAAGTTCTGTAATCTACTGATACCGCAGCGTTCACCGGCATTGACCCTGGAGTAACAACAAAATCGTCGATTCTCCACAGACTTGAGATCTGAGCGATGCGGGAGATAAATTTTCTCTGTCAGTTGCAGTGCCTGACGTGATCGCTGCAATGACAATGTCGCCTGCTGGTCGCGAACCAATGCCGGCCTCAAGAGCGTAGCACCACGGTCAGTGATGATGCATGATGTTGAGATCATGTGTTATACGGTCCTGGAAATGATAATAGTGATCGCATTCAAGTTCTCTCTCTTCGAGTAATTCCATGGAATTTTGCCACTGCCGTGGTAATAGGCCATGAGAACCACAAGTCAAAACTGCCACTAAGTACTATCATCACGAGAAGGATTACTGCATTGCCAAGCTGTCGAGACGCGTAGCACCGCACCCCAGCGGAGACCTGTTTTGGTTCAATCTCGATCATATTCATCGAACGCGCCATCACAGCAGTTGCCTCTCAGAAGACTTGCAATGGAGGATGCTATCCTCGATTCCAATCTGACCTGACCTGGACGCAACCAGAATGTTCTAATGCCAAATTATTATGTGTGACTAATTTTAATCTTAGAATTGTTCAATCACACCGCCAGCAGACCTTCCGTTATCCGAAGTGGTAACGACCCCTTCCCAAGAACTCAATAATGATGATTATACCACTCATGGGATCTCCTATTAGGTTTCGACAGGTTCTTCAGCTCGTAATTTGGCTCATATGTATTATGAATCTCCATCCTATTCATATCTGACAAAGGGACCTCGGGATGAACGCTCGGTCATCACATACTAGGATTGAAGCCTTTATAAAAGGTTGCAGCTTGCAATATCCTAGGAACACCTTCGATTCACAGGATGCATTCCTTCAACACAGTATTTTCCTTAATATTGTCCTACGTGCAGTCAGACCTAGAAGAGGGAGGATCGTCGCATCGTGTTCGATCTGTACCGCTGATCGCATTGGCATCTGCTCTTATTTGTGAGTTTCTCTACTGGGCTCCCGTACTTATTAATTTTCTCCGTACAGTTATCTCCACTGTCGTTATCGCAAGTTATTGTATCTTAATAAGGGTACCAACAAGAAGGACCGATTACTCTCAAGTCGTGCCCTGGTACCATGACTTGCGAGCACGCTTTGGCCACATTCCTCGCATAAGGAATTCACCGACTCCCCTTCCTTTACACACGCACCCTTCCGCCGCTCTTCCTGCGACCAACCTGCCGTGTTACCCACCACCCTCATATGGCGATCCTCGCGCCAATCTATCATATGACACCACAGATGTTCATACCAACATAGCTCTGTTATCTCCTGAATCATCGAATAGAACGTTCTCGCTTTAGTGGAACTACTGAAGATGATACGAGTAAATTTTTATCTATGAGTTTGATACTTCCCGAACTCATTGATCACAACATTGACATAGATGTGACCTTCAAGCTCCGTGTCACTCCCCTTTTCTTGTTTTTCTTTGTCAGGATTCCATTCGTCAGAAATCTTATGATATCATTATTCTTATCTCGTATTGTAATTATTGATTGTATTCAAGGGTTCTGGAATCTCTCGGATAATCGTACAATCTCTCGAGGAATGTGGTAGACTTTCATGGTCGAAATAAAATGCATTTAAGTTGTAAATATTTGTGCTCACTCGTTATCATGATGAACCAAGGCTCATCCCGACGCGTCACAGCAGGTCACGGCTGTCGTGACTGACAATTCAAACACTACAAGTCTACAACAGCCTGAGAATATACAGTAGCCGAGTCGAGGCCCTGGTCGTGATAACGGGTTATCCTGTTCTTTCTCAGCTTCAATAACTAACCCTTTCGTCCCACCGGCATCTCACTGTGGCCAGCCGGTATGGGGGTGTACTGATTATTGATACAATGACATTCGACGTTTCATAAGTTGGTGTTCATTGCAGAGGCTAGGGTCATTCGTCAAGAATTTTACTAATCCACACCAGCAGCGTTATCGCACTGTGCTGGTGGGAGCTGTAGATTTTACTGATTTCTCTCTGATCATAAACCTTTGGCATTTGGGGAAAAGGTATGTGGTCGTACCGCCGCCGTCGCTATACATGTAAAATTCCGCTACTGACCTTATTCGTAAGGTTTTGTTGTAGGATCAATGCCGTTACCCAACCATTTCCGATCCCACCCATGACGATATGATAACAGATGCACATATTCTGTATGCACCGGTGTAGAATGTGGAGACCTTACGCCACAGCGCAGGGCTGGGAACAAGTGTCAGCAAGGGACCCAAACCGAAGGAAGTTCCGATTGGCTATTATGCACTGCGGGCTCCTATTGCCCTCATAAGAACTTCGGTCCAGACCGACTGGAGTTTGTCCAGATGCTTGTTGGTGCACCTCCTTAGGGAGTATGACTGCTTTTGGCCGGCCTTCCCCGTGGAGTATACGAAGAAGGCAAGATCTAACATGTCCCTCGGAATGGAACCCCTGCACAGCAAGAACTCATGATGAGACTAAGCTTGCTGATGTCGCAGTGCCTCTGTCCTCTTCCGCATTTGGTCGTGGAGATGAAACTTTCTATAGACCATAGGCTCTAGACTTGTCCCGGGGAAACAAGCTGTAGTTCAATATCCCAAAGAAATGGAAGCTATGAAGCTGCGCAGCGATGTTTCTTGTGAAATGGCCAACTCTCTACAACTGCATACACTGGAGACAGTAGACCATCAGCTAACCGCACTCAATGAGATTGACCAACATAAATATGTTGTTCCGGACTTTTCTGTCTTGTAATCTTCAACCAGCCATACCTCATGGCATGGCTGACTTATGGGCCAATATGTGGCGGACCACCTGCCTTTTTCTGCGAAGGCCGATGTAAACGGTGGATTTGACTCTTTCAACTCTGTTTCAGGAGTGTAGCCACACTGCTAATATTGCAAACGGTCCGATACCCAATGGCAGCTTTTCAGCACAACATTGGGCTGGAAATCTAGAAGGAAAGGCTATACTTTGACAGGCGTACTTGGGCGATGCTATGCTTTAACCGCTAGGGTTTAAATAGTGACCACATACTAACGACGTTTAACTAGCGAAAGATGGGCTCCCCCAGCGCGAACAATGCTATTGTGGCCTTCGTACCTCCTGAAAGTTCTGACAATGTTCCCGATACATCGGACAGCGACAGCCCCGAGCGTCATCTTCCTATCGTGTTCATAGTGCTACCGGCCATCCTCCTTGGCTGTGAGCGTATCCTATCGTATAACATCATCTTATATTCATCAATATCCTCTTCTTCCACAGTATTATTCTTGACATTGATCGCAAGCGGCATAAAGCTCAGTGCAAGGTTCAGAAGATGGTCTTTGGCAACGGGTGTCTCCTATTTATGCCGTGGATCCCAGGAAAGACGGACGCGTGAAGAGCTTGTCTTACCTGTTTACACTCGACGTCGTCCTTCCCTCGATATCACACCCCCACCCCCCGCCTATCAGTCGTTATACCGTGATCGACCTACGTCTAGGGAAAGCCCGAGCGCTTTCGAACTTGCAGTTTTGGACCCTGACCGGGCCTTGACAGTCACTCACTAACATGCGAACCTCTATCAGATAGCTTTAGTTCGTCTCATTCTTCGATTTTGGCATTGATTCATTGCTTACTATGACCCCTACTTAGGTTAACGACATGATAATGACTGATACCTCTCATCGCGATACCCCTTAGTACCGTATCTTTACGCGACCGAAAGCGTAGTCTCTACACAGATGGAATAATGATTCAATTACAACAGAAATCTCCAAAAATACTCCCAGAGCTTGCCACGATGTGGCCTGGTACCTTTCGGTGAATTCACGGGAAGAATTCGTGGCGGAAGAGTAAGTCTCACGGTACGCTCCTCCTGTATTTTTCCGCAAATCCAGAAAGATGTCCTCATCCTATGGCCAACGTCAAGTTGTCGGGAGCATATCCAGTACGTATTGCATTTCATACTGGAAGTGATCGTCGTATTGACGTCATCGTCCTAGCGAGCCTAAAAGCAAATCTAACTTCGAATCCATTACAATTCACCTCGATTGACATCACTGCAATCGACATTTTCAGTTTACTTGGCAAGGTCACACACACAATACAACCCGTCCCGTCGAATCATTGGAAGTATCTACCCGTGCATGTACATGGGAAGGATGATGCGTACCGCAGGATACATGAATACAATCTACCTGTCACCCATCATTGGAGAGTCTGATCTATCCCATGTACGGGTTTCCTCATGCGTATCTTTATTAGATTGACGGCACTAGAAGGTTCGCTTAGTCGTCGAAGCTCCTCCTGAGCGATGTACGTTCGATATACGTACTCCAAGCACCCCGCCTTAACTCCGAACATATACTCTCAGAGGTGAGAGCAGTTTCGATTCTCTTTTTACGCAAATCCGTCGTGCCAAAGCAAGGGCGTCATAGCTGTCAACGAAGGACGCCATGGTAGCGATTCACACCCGCGAGCCAGATACCCCTCTTGCAGTCAGCACGAAAATTGGAATGGTCCTAGGTGTCCGTAAGTCAAAGATGTCTCACCTACTCTAATATGTCAAGCTGACGACTGAAACCTATTACCTAGTGGGACTATTCACCCTCATTACTGCTTACCAGTTCATCCCCCGGACGAAGAAGAAACCACTTCCCCGGGGCCACGCTCTTTTCACTCCTCGTCCGAAACCTACACTCTTTCAACGTTTCCGCAGTTTCTGCTCCACATTCATTACAAAACTCAAACCCAAACCCAAACCTAAAGTTCCTGAGGGCATCGTTACCCCCGAGCGACGGAACCGAATGCGCTCTTTCTTACTCCCTGATGAACGCCAGCGGAAACGTGACCAAATCAAGGAAAAGTTCGCTACCAGCATGCGTTTGAAATTACCCTCTTCACCATCTCGCCCGAAATTCAACCTTAACTCTCCGCTCACCACTCCATTGCGCCCTAGCCGGCGGTATGCGGCATACGCACAACTGCGCGACGAGGATGGGGTAGTGAACACACCGACAACTCCGGCATCTGCAATGATGTCACCATGGTCGTCCAATGAGGAAGACTTTCCCCTCATAGACCCCTTCCGTAGTCCACTACGCAGTGGAAATCAGTTAGACACTCCGGCTCCCTTGCATCCCCTCATGCCGGTTTACGTACCGGAGACACCTCTCCGCAGGATTGGTGGCGTCGCAGACCTCCCTCCAGTCCGCATCCAACACGGCTCGGACGATTTAACATCCGAGTCCCTAATAGACGTCGTCACGATTATGATAAAGCAGCAGGATGAGTTCATGAAACCGGCTGCTAGTGCGGAGAATCCGTTCGTAATCGCAGAAGAGGACGAATGGGACTCAAGCACGGAGAGCGATTATAGTGCTTAACTGATTATTTGTATTCTTATTGTTATATTTGTTGTATGAGTCCATAGACTTTCTTGAATCTAATACTGAGGTACTAGTGCAAGCATTCAAGATGTATGCTCGAGGGTGGGATGTTTTATTTTATTTTGCAAAAGGTATGCTTGACGTCATTCCTGCCACTGAGTGAAGGAGAATATCTTGTCATGTACTACACTTGGTAGCTATTTGGCGGTGCTCTCCTAGTAAGGGAGAACTGGTATACTATCGATGGAAACTTAATCGAAGGCTCATCCACATACGGCACGTATAGGTATACTTATCTTGGTTCAGTACAGCCTCTAAGGCTGGTACTAGGACAGACTACATAAATACTCAAACCACGGGTACACAAACCTCTTCCATCATAAACTCCTCACACCACAATAGTAGCCCTGGCAGAACACCACTTCACCTATTCTGGGCCCCTCTTCGAGCAACAAGACAAGGGGGGACCCTCGGGACCCCCCACTTTGGGGATTACGCCCAAAACCGTTGTTGGAATTGGCGTTACGGTGTGTAAGTACTCGAGTAGTCATGACGTATGACCGGGGCACGTTAAACTCATGTGTTACGCGCATGACTCCGTAGTGTTATTCCTCGGCTTCGTTGTAGCGTTGTGGTGTGTGGGTACTCATTATAAGAAACACCAAACTCTGAGAAGAGGTAGAGCACGATGTAAGTGTTCCTCAAGCTTTCGAAGATATGCGCTCTAAGACTCTCTTTCGGCGCATCAAGCGGCATCGTCGCCCCTGGGCTTGATAAACGGGATACGCCGTGGAACCCCCGCACAATACACCAATTATTTCAACAACGACAGTAGGAGCATCTTCGACCCAGTTCCTCCATACCCAGGTGGTCCGGTTCCCCCACCACCTCCCCCGGCATACCATCCACCTGGCAGAGTCGATAACAGTGAGTGGTTGGACTATCCCAATTATGGTTACCTGCCCTAACTTTGTCAAAGTATCGTCCTGAATGCGCGTTTTGTAAGCTTTGGTGTATTGTGCTGGGGCTCAACGTCCTGTGCCCCCATGATAGAGAATGCTGCAGTTGTCTTTGTCTGTGCAACTGTATTTAGAGTCCAGAATTGAAACGCTTCTATGACTTGTTCTAGCAATCACTGCCAATATCGTCTGACCTACCATCACAGGTTTGAAGCTGAGCAAACTACCCGCACATTCCGGATGCAAACACAGTCAAATACCAGGTAGGTTCTCCCGCATCGCACAGCCAATCAATGAGGAGCCTTCTGTCAGAAATCGAACGTCCCAATAAGTACAACGTAGCTGTGTGGCATTACAGTGCCTTGGGTGTATCTTGTTCAGGGTCGCGCTTCTATTCATTGTAATTTACTCCACTTTTTGACAGCAGCCGCAGCCTCATCTTGAACGATTGTCCACGCCTCATCGATGTGTTTCTTTGTCGTCCTTGCTGCGCCGACGGCAAACCGTACACAGAAAGTACCATTAATCATAGTTTGGGTCAAGAGTATATCCGGTCGAGAGGAGAGACCAGCGTAAAAGGATCGGTTTAACTCGTTAAGTGAGTCACGCGACAGTGACCCATCAGCTTGAGAGTCTGGGGTTTCGTGCAAGATGCGGAAGACGCTCAATGCAAACGACGGTTCGGTTACCAGCTCAAATGTAGGGGATGCTCGAACGAGAGATGCAAAATACTCGTTCAGCTCGATGCCTTGGCGAATGTAGTTCTGGAAACCATGGATACCATAGCTCCTGAGGACGAACCAAATCTTCAGGGAACGGAAACGCCGTCCTAGTGCAAGATGCCAATTACGATAATCGACCACTGTGCCTGTTTACACGTAGTTGATCTATCAGTATTATTTTACAATATCGGAATTACGCACCTGCGTCGCCATGTTTAGATCTGAGGAATTCGGGAGTAATGTCAAGTGCATCCGTCAGGTACCTCCTGTCCTTGACCCAAAGTGTGGAACAGTCGAAGTTGACTAGTCCCCACTACAGGCCGAATGAGTAATAAAAATGACTACTGTCCAAAAACTCCACACCTTGTGGAAATTAGTACAAAATGAATCGGCATATTTGTTGATATTTTCGAGTTGCGCCTTTTCTCGGAACTCGGGACAAGCCAAGGTCACGCCTGCCCAAGCCGCGTCCACATGAATCCAGACGTCCGGATAATCCCTCACTATAGATTTGATTCAGTCTTGTTGGCAATTCAACGCCGCAATTTCCGGACTGACCAGCTTCTCCTATTTCACCCAATCGATCGACTGCGCCTGAAGAAGTAGTACCCACAGTGGCAACTAAAGATACTCATTCATACATAGGGATTGGCGGGAGAAGATGATAATTGGAGATTAAGTTAGAGTTAATTGAAGGAACTAAAATGGTTGATTCCGCACTTATCATGAATGGATGCTTTCCACGTTCCTTATCTTCTTCTAAAGCTTGTCTTAATACTGAGCCCCGAAGAGCAAACTGGTCTTCCGCTTCCACTTCTAAAGCACGGCATTGGACGCCGAGAACTAAACCAGCCTTGACACCGAGCGAATGAGTTTGAGTGGTGGTATAGAAGACGAGGTCTTCTTGCTTGATTTCTGGATGTTTTCGGGTGTAGAGCGATCGAGCTGCTACAACGGCCACTAGTGCAGAATCTGATGCTGTTGTCTGGCCAATGAATCCGTATCAATCACCACGGAGAAGGAACCGATTTAGATGGACCACATACTTGAATCACACCACCACCAACCCCGGAGCTATTAAGGAAGTTGTTTTGCAAACCGAACATCTTTGCCGCCCAATCCATCACCACGGCCTCCAATTCTGTGGCTGCTGGGCTGCATGCCCACTGTAGGCGTATTAGTAGGCATCGAAACGAAAGATCTGAATGCTTACATTGAATCCGGGGTTAGGGGCACTACTTATATAAAGATCAGCGATTACACCCTCGAACGTGCATGCAGTTGGGAAGAATGCAAAGAACGAAGGATGTTGCCAATGTGTTACACCTAAACTTCGCGCTTAGTGGAAATCAACAAGTGTTCGACCGTATAATTTACCTGGGAGGATCAATTTCTGATAATCATCTTGAATATCCTGAAAGTCTTCTCCTTGCTCAGGAGCACTATCTGCATTCTTCTGATCAACTTCGATGTGTGAAACAGGTATAGAACATTTACCTGGAAGTGCTTTACGCAAATACCCTGGCTGAACTTGTGAAACAACGGGTAGCTTTTCTAGCGAATAGTAGTAGTCACAGATTCTATCGATAGCCTGATACCCGGCTTTACGAAACCTGGAGCAAGATATCAATAGCTAGCTGCAGTTTATGTAGCTCCGATCTCGATGTAGATCAAAACTCACTCCTCGATGTCTAGCATTGGTTAGATCTGGGTGGACGTCCTACTTCACTTTCCTTCACTTCTCTGTATCGATTCCGGTGACCGGAGAGAATAAGCGAGTGAAAGAGGGTGAGCTGAAGATCAAGACTCTTCAGATCAATGGTAGATCAAGGTAGATCTCTCAGTGATCGCTGTCAAGGCCCTAGGGTTTGTTTATAGCTTCCACGGCGCACGCAGTAAATCGTAATTTCCATATGGACGCATTTTCACCTCGATAACACATTAACCACAAGATTGAGATTGTCGATTTGGTAGACATGTTAGAAAAAAAACGAAAACATAGTACGACTACCGAACAGTACCTGGAAGTACAGCAGTAAGAGAGGGAGCGCCAATAGTCGATCAAATACAGCAACTGCATCTTGTACCCGACCGTCATCATCGACAGTGATGCAATGGCAATAGCTTCAGTCTTCACCTCATTTCTATGTGCCATTCTCGGAATCTGCTTTTACCAGGTGTATGAAATCCGAATATCAAAACAAGCGAAGAAACGCGATGTCCTTAGGAGCTTGGGACACGACGTATTGAAACCAAAGAAACTAGTTGGATTCTTCCATCCATACTGGTGAGTAGCAAAACCGGTTGTACTTCTTCTATGTTTTCGTATCTAATCTCACAAAGTATGTAAGCAACGCAGGAGGGGGTGGCGAACGTGTCCTTTGGACAGCCGTGGCGCTAGTACAACGCACAGAGCCTGACGTTGTGAGTGTCGTGTACAGCGGAGACATAGATGCATCCAAAGAGGAGATCATTCGGAAAGTAAAAGTATGTAATTTTCTCTCTAACTCTTTCAAAATCTAATGAGAAACTATTAGGCTCGGTTTGACATCGAACTTGCACCGGAGACGCTTCATTTCGTCTTCCTTCAATCAAGATATGTTGTCGAAGATGCAGCATGGCCAAGATTCACTCTGCTCGGACAGAGTATTGGGTCTATGTACCTCGCTTGGGAAGCCATGTCGAAACTCGTTCCCGATTTATACATTGGTAAGTAAATTATGTCGGGCTGAATGCAACAATCAAGTTTGACCACATCCTCAGATACAATGGGATACGCATTCACCTTCCACGTGGTCAAATACTTGGCCGGGGTGACAGTCGGTGCATACGTACATTACCCAACGATCAGCACGGATATGCTCGCTCGGGTGAAGTCTCGCAAGCAATGGCATACTAATTCAGACGCAATATCAGCATCACCTCTACTCAGTAACTTGAAACTCATGTATGTACCTTGCGTTCTCTCCCTCCTTCTGTGTTTGCATGATTTATTGTCTAATGAATTCAGATACTACCGCTTGTTCATGTATTATTATGCATTCTCGCTTCGACAGACATCGTTCATTATGGTCAACTCGTCATGGACCAAGAACCATATCGACTCTATCCTCCAACACTCTGATTTGATCCTGGACGTCATACACCTGTTCACACCCTTGACCTTCCTCAGGTTATGGAATGCCGTTGCGTTCCCGAAGTCCGTAGTACCCCAAAGCGCCCGAATCGTCTATCCTCCTGTGATACAAGAGAAATGACCCAATACCCCCTAGAGGGTCGTGAACGGGTTATACTTAGCCTTGCACAATTCCGGTAGGTTTCCTTGATTTTTAACGTTCACTACCACTCAACTGGGAACTGTAGTCCCGAAAAGGATCATCCTGCGCAGCTTCGTGCTTTTCACAAATTGCTGGAGAAACACCCGGATTATGGCACTCCCGGTGATAAGCATGTCCGTTTAGTCCTTATTGGTGGTAGTCGGAACGCCGATGATGCTGCACGATTAGAAGGTTTGAAATCGCTCGCAAAAGAATTGGGAATTGTGGTAAGATTTCCCCCCGGTCGTTGATGTACCACCCCGTAACCTTCGCATTAGGACCATGTTGAGTTTATTGCCAATGCTCCATACCCGGAGATGTTGGCATGGTTATCGAAAGCTAGCATCGGCCTTAGCACAATGGTAGATGAGCACTTCGGCATCAACGTTGTCGAGTTTATGGTAAGACTACCACCGCAATCATATCCAAAATACCCACTCACCTTATCTCTTATCCTTGATATTATCTAGGCCGCCGGTCTCATTCCAGTGACCCATGCCTCCGGTGGTCCCCTAAATGATATCGTTGTACCCTTCAACGGCAAACCGACAGGTAAGCGAACTTACTATGTCGTTCCGCCCAATGTGACTTGACCTTTTTACGTGTGTGTCCAGGTTATCACGCCACGAACGCGGAGGCTTTTGCAGATGCATTCCACGAGATTTTGACACTGCCTCCTGATGAAGATCTGGCATTGCGTACGCGGGCAAGGACATGGGCGGTCCAACGCTTTTCAGAAGAGGAGTTTGAGAGGGGCTGGATGGCGAGCGGGTGGAAGACCTTGCTCTCTTGAATAGTATACCAGAGTTATTTTTGAGTCTTCGGCTTCTATCCCTCTCACAGTACTATCGTCTTATCCCTCTTAGTATGATCTACCCCCTAGTAGAATCGAATTACACCGCCTCTATGGTGTCACAGGTATGTATCATCTAGAGTCTCTGGTAACTTGAATGCCCTATGTGATAAACAGGTGAGTAACCGGACCTTCTGTGGCGATGTCAATGAATTGCCCAGAACGCTAGTTTCTTCGCCAATGGTGGCACTGACTATGGGTATGATGGCCGGAACTGAATTTACCCCAATCTAGCAATGTATATCCCGAGATACACTGTGATAGCAGGATTACGTGTAAGGTTGTGAGGAGGATAGGAAGGTTTGTATTCATAAGCCAACTTACACTATGGTACAACGACTGCTCTAAATATTCGACGCATGGAGTTCCTAGGTATGTGCCCCGTTGCCTGGATTCAATCTAATCTTACCAATACTTCGTCCGCTTTACCACGGATCTCGTCTAGGTTCTTATAGCCAGAGAGGCCCAATGTGATCTCGAGGTCGGCGAGGATGTCCCTTATGACCTGCTCTACGCCCTCTTCACCCGCGACAGCCAGACCATAAACGAAGGGCCGACCCACTACATAAAAGATTGTGACCACGAGACCAAGGCACGGGAATAAAATGAATACTCACAAAGGATGCCCTGGGCACCGATAGCGATTGCTTTGAAGATATCACTCCCGTTGCGGATACCCGAATCGAAGAGGACGGTAAGTTTACCACTCTCCTGGGCCGCTTTGATTTTGGGGTTGCTGCAAATCTGACGCAATGCGTACAGAGAAGGGATAGCTCCGTCGACCTGTCGGCCACCTTTATGAAAGAATCGAAGCCAAGAATCAGTGTCATTGCCCTTTCATTTGTTAACATGACACCGCGAGAACGCACCGTGATTCGATACGATTATTCCATCGATGCCATTTTCAATGGCCAGTTGGGCATCCTGAAAATCGTGACAGCCATGAGGCACGCATGACGCAATGTTACATACACCATATGCTTACCTGAACAGCTTGGATACCCTTCAGTACAATAGGACCTTCCCAATTCTCCCGCAGGAATTTGAGATCCTCCCAAGCTCTGAAATATCCGGAAGTCGTCTCTCCGACCCATTCCTGCCCAAGCTTAGCCCTCAAAGTTGCATCCTTGTCTCCGGCCTCGATTGCGGCATTAGTCTTCTTGTGATCGTAGGGGAACGTAGGGACATCGTCATGCGATACGGGTTGCTGCCCCCATTGTGCCATGAAGACAGGGTCTGTGAACCCAATTTGACATCCGACACCATGTACGAAGGGGATGTAAGCATGGTTAATGTCGTGAGGACGCCATCCTAATATCTGCGTGTCAAGAGTGACAACCAGGGTCGTATACCCACTGGCCTTGGCGCGAGAGAGTAAAGATACGGTTATATCATCTGATTTGGTCCTGCAGTAGAAGGCGATTGAGTGCTTCTAGCTGGGTAAATCTGGGAATGTGAACCAACCAGTAGAGCTGATACCATCTGTGTCCGCTTCCGTTCGCTTTCGCCACAGCTTCTAATGACCGTGTGGCGGCCGAACTCAGCACGAACGGCACACCGAGTTTAGAAGCAGCTCTTGCGGTACCATTTTCACCGTCCGGGTGAACGATACCTTGTACGCCGATGGGTGCAACGAGCAAAGGTGATCTCAGGTTGACACCGAAAAGCGACGTCTATGATAGATGTACTGATGAGTATGGGACATACTTAACACGATTAGGAAAATACTACCTCCAAATTACGGTCAGTGACATTCCGTAACATCCGGGGGATTATTTTCCATTTCTGAAATTCTGCCAAGTTACCGTTATGCGTAGAGCTTGTGCCTGCAGCCCCAAAAGTATACATAAATGCATCTGGGGACATATGGTGAGATCGGTAGAGGCAATATATAATTACTCTCACGTACTTGGATACTCTTTGAGTTTCTCTCGAGCAGCCTGTTCAATTTCGTTGACACTGACAGAACCTAGGGGAGGGGGCTGTCGACTAGTATAGCAGTCCTTCATATATGAAGACCACGATGGGGGGAGTGTGCCATTGGGTTGGGTGAGGGAAGACGGGATTTCAGCCATGGTAGGAGAAGCAGGTAGGGACGGAAAACGGTCCAAAGGAGCGACGGACTTTAAATGGGGCTGCAGAGGCTGTTGACGCGTATGATTAGTTTAGAATATTTACTTGCTGGGACAAAAGTGGGTCCGAGAACGGCAATAGGCCTGAATGGCGCCTTTGCAGAGAGTGTCTACGTCTAGACAGATAACGACCCCCTGACCTTGGATGCGGCTCATGAGAACAGGCATGCTCTTGTCCAGATCAAAAAAAGTTCGCGCGCAAGGGCACAGCAGATCCGGTAACCGGCATCGAGTTGCTACTTGCATTCCGATTGCTTGCACTCTTGACCTCATCCGACTCGTAGCCCGCGTCGAATTCACCGAAAATACCTCCAATACCAAGGCGGGAGTCGGTCACTTCGGCTTATTACTGAGTCCGCGGGAACTTGGGAAGGGCCGGCGACCAAGCACGAGGTATTGCCAGACCGGGCCTGCTGCATATTTCTGGAATTTCTGATATCTCACCCTCACTTTGCAGATTTGTTGCAGATCTTCAGGTCACCGAGTGGTCAGAAATGGCCAGATATACGCCAGTTAGGTTGCTAAGTCCTCCAAGGATGCTTCCTTCTAGTGCAAGATATGAAAGTCTACGGAAAGTCTATCAGGATATTCGAGCTAGTAACTCCACATCGATCATTTCTAAAAGCACAGAAAGTTCTTATATCGTAAAGGCCGGAGGAGATAACATACCACCGCGTTATTTACCGAGTCCATCAAGACGATGGCTATACCTGTGCTCAATACAAGACTGAATACGAAAATGGATGGTAGAAGTGAACATCGGGAGAATAACAGAATCATAATGCTTCGGATCTGCAAATCCAAAAGCGGTAATTTCACCATCAATTTGATGAACGGGCCGCGCGACGCACGTACACGCCAATGCCTCCACTCTGAAATTACCTCTCAAACATTTTGAACTGAAGCTGTCACCATCTCGGTCTTCCAGGTATTCTTGAGTACAATTGACTGGTTCTATAATTACAACCTTCTTGCAACCAGTACCTTCCCGTAAGTCGAACATGCGAAACTTCTTGCCGCAGGCACTGACATGATTTTTGACAAGTAACAGAATTCATAAATGTCATCAGCGGTTGGGCAGCATGCAACTGCACCCGACCCACCTGTTCGTTCTCTTGCCGCACAGAGAAAGGCAGAGGATTGCCTAGCTTGTCGTGTTATAGGTACAGGTGCTTTGGCCGGCGTTGGCATCTACGCCCTGAATCAGTCCCGAGCCCATGCACCAGGATCCCTGATTGGGAAACGAATCATGGCAGGACTAGGTGTATGTACGTATCTTTTACCACTTTGACGTATTTCATGGAGAACCCTTGATATGTACGTCCTGTCTCAGGTTTCTTAGCCGCAAGTGCTCTACGCTGGACAAAGTAACGTCCTTGCCTGTCCTGCACCCCACCCACGTTCCTGTCCGCAATGAAATCCCGGCCGCGAAGCTTATGCTAGGCCCGACAAGGGAAGCTTTGGTTGCCTACTGCGGACTACCTCTCACACCCTTTCGAGAACCTTCTCAAAATGAACGGATATCAAGCTTTAGTGCGTTCATACTGTCTCACATTGAACACCGGCTCCGCAGCGGTAGCAGTTCTAGTTCAACGACGCTGGGTTCGGCAAAGCTGCCGACGTTCGAAAGATAGTTGTAAACGAAACGAAACGACCCAAATTTATGCGATAGATATAACTATATGACAATGCGAATGCGGATAAGTCCAGGGATCCGAAAATCCGAAAGATGATGATGAGTGCGTGCAGAGTGAACAAGTAACAGATGGCAACATGAATGAATATAAGATAAATGAAACGCTAAAGGAGATTTGTCGGCGAAGAACCAAAAAGAAAGAGTGACCCAGAAGAAGAGCCGCGATGCATGAGCAAGAAAAAGGTAGGCACAAGACCAATATGTGATCCAGATCGAGCTAGAGCTAATCCCCTGACCCGAACATCTCGGATAGGCGTTTTCAAGCATCCAGGTCTGAAGCATCTGCATCCGTGTCCTCCCAATCGCTATTTGCGTCTTCAGATGACGCTCCCCTCAGAGCGCAACCCTTCAGTAGATCACCCCCAACTTCAGACAGCTGTCTGCAATGCGACGCCGCAGATTTCTTGGGACTGGAACGACTGATGGAAGACTGTCCGACATTGAATTCGTTCGATCCTTCCGTGCAAGGGCTAAAGACATCCCCTTCGATATCTTTGGGTCCAGACCGTTGGCTTGATATCGCGTCCGTAACGCCAACGATAGGTGCCGAAGACGTTGGAGAGAAAGGCGGTCTGTTCTCCATATCACGCTCAACGCGTGGTGTATGTGTATTCGCGCTGTTTGTTCTCCTGTGCACACCTAAGTGTTTCACTTCATGTAAATGTGCAGTTCGAGCCCAGCGTTTTGCGGACTTCGGTACGGGTCCGATCATCCCTACACTGTTGCTTGCCGTTAATGGAACTGGACCACCTGAGTTGGCTCGTGATAACAGTGGTCGCGACGAAGTTGGTGTAGATGGCAGGGGGTGCGCGTTATGTCGCGACAGGGGTGTGCGGTTGGAGGGCGTCCGAGATCGTGGATGTGGATGCGGAGCGGTTTTACGAGCACTTGCAAGAGACTTTCGAGGGCGAGGGATCTCAAGGTATTGAACACTTTCAGAGGGGAAAACAATTGAACCTAGAAAATTTTGTTGAATGAGTTGAGTTAAGGTTAACATTAGCCTGCACGAACCTGGAGGCTTCTCCGCGGGCCCATGTGGGGGAAGCTCACGAAGCTCTCCCGGTGGCTTGGGTCCCCTTAATTTACTCATCCAGTCACCACTGAAACTCAGAGTCCGTTTTCCCCATCCTCGCATCGACGATGAACGGCTCCGAGAAGCATGGACGACTTCATTTCTTGATCCACGAGTGAGGGTCATAAATACCAAGACAGTCAACAACAAACACAATTGCGCAATGCCGAGTCTCTTCTCAAGCGTCACCTAAAGAACAAAGTTCAACATTCCGATCTGTCACGGCAAGGCATAGTACACGGCACTTACTTCCTCGGTGAGGTAGTTCACTTTAGATAGAAGTTCGGAATGTTCTAGTTCCAAACGTTTTCGTTGGCGTTCGAAATCCAAGACGGATCGCTGGTACATTTGTGCTTGTGCTTTGCCCTGTATCAAAAAGCCTGTTAGACGTCTATAATGCAAAGCGAGATTCGCGCTAGATCCTTACGATACCCTCCAATCGGCCAACATCTTCACCAACCCTTCTTAACACCTCCCTCACGCCAGCAATCTGTTCCTCGACATATCGAGCATAGAGGGTAGTGTTGGCATCAAGGGCGGCTAGACGGTTCATGATGGTACGATAGATACTTTCACCTCCCGATGAAAGGTTGGGAGGTGGAACAACAGCGAGTGATTGAGGGGTATGTACCGGGATGGGTGTGGAAATAGTGCGAGTGTTATGTACTGACGTAGACGACGAGTTTACAGGGGCTGAAGACAGTGAGGAAGATGATCTGGGTGCCTGGGGTGATGCAGACGATACGGGAACTTCGCTGGATGAATTGCGTAATTCAGAAGAGGTAGTATGATGTAAGGAGAAGGAAGTGAGAGACGAAGATGATGAGGGTGAACCAGAGATCACAGATGCTGTCGAAGAATCCGAAGAAGTGCTTCCAGAAGGAGAAGCAGAAATAGTCTGACGTTGTTGAGTGCTAGATGTCTCTTTAATGGAGACATTGGGGACTTGTGATCCTGATGATGCGTAAAGAGCGGATGAAGGCGGCTCGCCCACCAAGTGGGCTGCAGATTCGGGTACTGGAGTAGGAGGGGGTGACAAAACGGACCCTGAGGCAGGCGGGTCTGCCTTCTGTAAATGCTGGGAGACTAAAGGACTGGAATGTATCGAAGTTTCTGTTGGCGTATTTGGCACCGGCTCTAGCGCAGCAGGTAGTGGATCAGCAGTAGAAGGGATAGTAAGAGATTCAATATTCGATGATATTGTATCATGAGAAGTCGAAGGGATGTCAGTAACTGGAACGGGTTCAGTCTTTTCGTTGAGAGTCTCTTGCGATGAATCAGTCGCAGAGAAATGGACGGGTTGCGGAAGGTCTTCTACAGGCTCTACAGGGGGGAGAGATGCTTGTTCTGCGGCACGCCTACGACTTTCTTCCTCCCACATGTCCCATTTCCATTGTTCCAGATGTGTGAGACCATAAACTCGGAGGAGAGATACAGGGCAATAGTACTCGTTGCCGTAATGGGACCGAAAGTCGATCCGAATAAAGCGATAGAAGTCTCCCAGAGAGTTGGGGGGATGAAACGACTAACGTGGAAGAACGTTCGTGAACTAGGATAGCTGACGTGGTCAAAGGTATACACCCACCTGTACTCCACGGGTATTCTTCGCCCTATATGTTCCAGCAGGTACCCATTCTTTAGGATCGGTCGAGTAGGTCTTTGCAACACTAACAGAGAAATCCTTGAATACTCCACTGAAGAACTCGAAGTTTGCAAGCTGTACAGTATCAATAGAAATGTCGTCGCAGAGTTCTACAACCACGAATTGATTCTTCTCCACGCATGGACTAAGCATGTATCTGTCCTTCTTAGAAGCCAATATTGATGACGCTGATTTGGCTGACTTGTGTGAGCCATGAACACGAGCGGAGCAATCCAGGGATGCATAATTGAAGCGATCAATTATAGGAATTTGAAAGTGAGGTAACCGTCGTCCTGGTGGTACTTCGACCTGCAGAGCTTCCGACGAGGACCTAGGACTGTCATCATCTGGAGAGATAGTCGTATTGCTCGATTCAGAGCTACTATCAGCTGGAATACTTCCAGCAGGCTTCTGGCTTGAATTCACAGGAGGGTGTGAGCCTGAGCTTGCCTCTTTGTGCGTGTCCGCCAACCGCTTCGCCTTCCACTCCTCGAAGGTCAACAGCACCTCCTCCTCGGTAGGTTCGAGTGGTGTAAGGGGTCGTAGGCAACAAATCGGTTGTTCCGGTAGTTTGGGGGCATGGATAGCAATTTCGTGAAATAGGTCGTACGGTGTCGTGGGTGACGCCAGAATTGGCGAAGCGAGAATGAAAGCTACGAGAGATGTTGGGAGTGCTCCATACGAGAACATGCTAGTTCTGCCAGGAACTATGGGGGAGAATTGAGCTCTCGCCTGGGAGGTGAGTTGGCGGTATTTAAATAGAGTGCAATTTATGTATAGCTCGCCTAAATCGTAAAGCACTGGAGGGAGCTTAGATAAGATAAGATAACTGACGTTAGGCACCTTGCAGTGTCTCTTGAGTCTTTCTCAAATATCAAGTCTCGCTGAACTCCACCGCATGATTAAGGAAGCTAGAGTTATGATTCTGTATTATCGATGCCTAATATTCAATATTACTACTATTCGGGTCTGCGAGATCGTCCTCGGCAGTTATGAATATACAAAAGGAGACCCCAGGTAGATCGTGAGGGTCCCGTACTGTCCCTTGAAACAACTCCCTCGAATGTAGGGAAGGTGTGGAATAGCCTTAGACTAGAAATCAATCTATATAATAGCTGTAGCGTCGCTCCTCCATATCGTACAACCAAGATTGTAAGAACAATTATGAGGACGGAGTTAGTAAGAACGATCTCGGGTTGAAAGCTGAGACAGACTGTAGGGCCTCGTTCCGGGTCATATTGGTTCGCATTAGTGTGAAACCTTAGGGGAATTGTGACAAACAAGGGATCTCAATGTTACTTCGTATGGAAGAAGAGATGAGAGGGTTCTTTAGCGTTTTATACGCATGGAGCCACCCCCCATCGTGTGAAATGGGATTATGAACTCTCTTCTTTCTTTCATAAAAAATAGTTTCGAAGAATCGTGCCTTTTCGTTTATTGAACGTTGTACCAGTTGCCAGATGCGCCGTTGCTTGATACCAGTACACATACCAGCATACTTGGTTGCTGTAAGTCATTCCAATAGGTAATAAAGCAAGACAGATAGACTTGAAGGGTCCCGTATGGGCAATGAAAGGCTCCTATGATTTGGTAACATATAACTTGAGAACGACGTACAAGGTGCGGGTAAGAGAGTGTGTATATTTCGTTTATTTGCTTCTGCGTAGGTTTATCAGTGAATGTGGCGTCACGATAAATACACAACACATACCACACACCGTGGCAAACATCATTGAGTTGTAATCGTGAATTTAACATGCATATCAAGAAATTGGAGTCGTATCCGCGGAGCTCTGGTTCTCGACACATGTAAGCAATATGGTTATGAGTCTCATAAGACTCAGCGACAGCAACCCTGATCGTTGGGATTTGCTGCAAAATATGATGGTGACGGGTAGGTGGCACTGACAGCACACATTTTATCACTACTATGTATTCCGTCGGCGAGCTGAGTGCTGTAAAATGGTAACCTCAGGTTAGAGAAGGTAGTGGTTTAAAAGTGAGTTATGGTGCAATTGAAAGATAACTCAAGCTAAGTGTGTTTGCCGGAGTGGGAATTCTGAGTTTGATGAAGCTCCGCTGATCCGAGTCGGTCTTACGGCTACTACTCAGCCGAGGCCACCACCACAGTCACGGTATGGCACACCTAACCCCATACATTTACATCGAGTTACTGTCAAGAAGACAATAAATGAGGGAGGCGATGCAAATCTCTACGTGTAGTGCGCAATCGATCCGAATATTTCGTTAATTTCCCTCATCGATCATCGTTGGCGGCCCTGCGGTCTTGGAATTGGAGCGGAGTGAGTGAGCCTTACGAAGAGTTCCTGCGGCTCACCTGCCTTGCTACAACCACGCACATCGGCGGTCAGAAGCGTGAACTTCGAAATGGCCTGGACGAACCACATAATGGTATATTCAACATGTGGTAGTACGGCGATCTCTACGTGTGCATTGTTGAATACGTGTAACAGGTCGTGCAAATATACGCTAAAAGCGAAAGCATGTTTCCTCTTGGCTATTTGTCTCAATATATTATTGATGCTCTTGCTTCCCTCTATCATTCAGGTCTTGACACTTGAGACAAGCCCTCCGACACTTCGTGTCTTGTGGGACGTAAGCTCTTATATCTTGACTGCGGACTCAGGCTGCACATACTCGAGATCCATTAGAAGGGTCCCTTGATGAGCACCGAGAATACCGGCCTTCGCGAAGGGTGTGACCTTGCTAGAAATGTTATGCGACTAGAACAGACTAGAACCTGACGGGCGCTGACAAATGGCTAAATTCATATTCATTATATGTCGAGTGCCCCTCGAATATATCCGCCTGTTTAATGCACTGCTAGGGGAAATCTTCCGGCTGAAAATTAATGACCCCTTCAATCGTGATAACATTTTTTGACTCCTTACTATGGCTTCATTCCTGTTAGCACGTTCCTGTTAGCAGTTGCTATATCCCAAACACTAATTCCATTCTTTCTTTTGCGCTCATCCATATCTGCTTTGTGGTGCCGGAGCTCTGAGTGGATCACGATGAACGGGCTTAGCTGATCGTAATCTTGTCAAGGCTCTAGGTAACATTTCAAGTACACGCCTCGCCGAGTCTTTTAGTATGTGATCAGATAAGTCATACCTCGAACCGTTTTCTGACTCGAGGCCTGCTGAATTTAGCTGGGGATCGGTGGCGATATTCTTATGATTAGTCTGAGTCGCGTAATATTGTGAGTTGGCTGGAATGATAGAGAGCATAATGCCGTCACAAATCAGAGTCAGAACCTCGTGCGAGAATTTATGTTGACCTATTATACTACTCGAGGAAGAGGTTCGTGTACTAGTATGAGCTCTTCACTGGTCTCTTGTAGAACAAGAGCCTGTATGGTACGGAGCGGATTGAATAATCGGATGTGATCCCTGAGGCAGAAACGTGTGCCCTTGTCATTATGGCGGATGCTCAATAGAGTTCGAGAACCCCACTATGGCAAGATTACTGTGAGGACAAACGAGTTCGTTGGTAAG
This sequence comes from Cerrena zonata, assembly GCA_038087015.1. Taxonomy (NCBI): domain Eukaryota; kingdom Fungi; phylum Basidiomycota; class Agaricomycetes; order Polyporales; family Cerrenaceae; genus Cerrena; species Cerrena zonata. The sequence continues at coordinate 590,631 of JASBNA010000007.1, forward strand.
CTGCTTGAAAATCTTTGAGAAGCTCAGCGTAGAACGCGGCTGCATCAGTAAGTAGACCTACAGAACCCAAAGGTCATGCATTCTAGAAATACAACCGTGAGTGTATTCCAGATGTAGTAAGATGGCGGGCGGATAGTTCCATAACTCTGGGTACATCGCCACGGATGCCACAAGTGCCTAACATGAGAGCACCTTAGTCATACTATGAGGTAACTATGAGCCATCGCCGTTGACTCGGATGGTACATGTCTAAATGGAATGGAATTTACGTTTTAAGCACCGACACACATCTTTGATGAATGGTTTCGATGTCCAGAACGAGAGCTCTGCTCAGTCATTTGCCACCTTCCCCCGAGCGAGGCTGCAATCTCTAATCTCATTGTTTGGACAAAGAGACTGTGTCGTACTGGTTGCTAGTAATTTCCGTCACTGAGCACGGTAGCCCACGCAAGGAATTATTCCCTATTAGATGTAATCTTGTGTAGTCATCAGAGCTTGCGGACAGTGGATTGTGTCATATCAGGAAAGGCGTTGCATACGAGGGTCGTAACAAATGCTTGAACCACGCATCCTGAGTACGGGGTTTGAGACGACATCGTGTTTACACGGTCTGTACTGAATGATCATGGTAACACACGAGTTAAGCATCGTGACAATGGAGCGACAGTAATGGGGATAAACCGCATCATGTCGACAGGAGCGACATAGAAGTTTCCGTATTGTGAGTGTAAAATAAAGCGAGCCTTATTGCTGTCATTGAGTACTGGACTCTTACATCGTACGGCTGGTACTGACGCCATCTCTGTAGAGAGATTTCTTCAGGCATAAGAGACTCGAAAAATGACAAAAATATGTTGAGCGATCCCACCGAGGGCAGGTTGAAGTTGCACCCGGACACGGGATAGCAGGAAAGGTCTGGCATAGAGGGGCCGATGGGGCTCTTGTGGCGGGTAGGGAGGTGTGGGCGGCCGCTGTGGGGGCTAGTTAGTTTAGTAACGCCACCCGGTGGTGATAGTATACGCCCCGTACGTGAAGCGACGGCGATGAGGTTTGCTCCCGTAATACATCGAGGACATGACGAGGTCGGAAGCATTGCTGTCACCAGGTAATTCGAAACCGTAAATAAACCAAGAGTACCGGAAATATACAGGTGCCATACAAATGACCGATCGGCGGAATGTAAAGTGATAATATCGTTACCTCAACCTGTATACCCGCTCCTTTTCGCGTCCTGGCATACGGCTATTGTGTAGACTTCAAACAACTTGCTGGGATAGAAAAAGATCATGATCATAACGTGTTCTTCCTGGAAAAAATACGTGTACTATAAGGTCAGGAAATAAATGTTGTACAATTAGTTAGAGCAAAGTATGAGTGTATGATTTATAAGTCACCTGAGTTACCGATATATCGACTCGGCTGTTAATTCGTCACTGCAGCGATCCAATCGAGGACTCCTACGCCAAATAATGTTCATTAGAGTCAGTGGTCTCCGAGGGGCAAGGCGAGGAACATACCAGCACCACCAGGAAGCCACGAGGTAAGGTAGTTGAGAAGAGCATTTGGGGTACTTGGATCCCCACTGGTATCGGTTGGGGTCTCGTGTACAGCAGCCTGGGGAGTAGGGTTGCTCTCGGGCTCGGTTCCATTGACCATGGTGCGTGCAAAGATGCATATAATTTTCAAAAGACGACCTCCAACATAACTCATGATTATGCATCCTGCCAATAGATAGATGAAGCTAGACATGGTGAGGGGAAATTGGAGGTTCAATGAGAATAGAGCATCGGAGGCGGAGCCTGCCTGCGTTGGTTGTGTCGTAGCTGTCGAGCCGGGAAGGGGCAACATTTGGGAAGGTAGCTGGGATGCATGGGGCGGAGGCATTGTGTGAGTATGTCTGGAGTTGCAAAAAAGTCGAGTCAACCCGAGTCGCCACTGGGATTGAAGTTAAGAAGGAGGAACGTAAGAGCTTGGAAGCGCAGCTGGATGAGCAGAGGAGGGAGCATACCCTTAAGACATGTATCAGGATTCTATTCCTGAAAGATGTACATAGTTCATGAACCTGCTTTGAACAATCTCCGTTGTTAGACATTCATAAAATGTTAGTATTGTACTGCCGTCCTCTACCTGATGGGCGTCATCGAAGTTTCGTCCCCTCGCGTAACAACCATACAGCAGTTATATACGCCAAGGAAGTCATTTCCATATGCAATATTGGAAGAGGGTCACAGGTCGAACACAGTCGTTGGGTGTAATCACAGGTAGGGTAGGACAACACAGACCGATGGCGATGGACAGTTAGAGATTAAGGAGATGCTACGAAACGGTCTCGGGGGAGGGAACCGTTGCGGATGTGTATGAAACTGCATTTATAAGTTGGACATTAGGCAATAGGGTGGGGATAGATTGCACCTGATCCTTTCGGCTTGTGCGGACTCAGAGAGGTGAAACGCATGATTATTCCTGTTGACGTTGAATTTGTAATGCATATTGCATATCAACATCTGTCAGGGAAAAAGCAGAAGAACCTCTAGTCTACTAGTCGCAGAGACTATGGGCAAGTTTTCCCAAGGGTGGTTTATTGCAATTCGTTCAAGCATGGCTGCTTGAGCGGTTATCCTCGTTGTCTCCAGGCTCTGGCTCTGGCTCTGGCGAGCTTGTCTAGCAGGAAGGAAACACACAGCATTTGTCTAGACCGTGGGCAGATTCGGAAGATGCATGTCCCACATCTGAATCAGCGACCTCTTTGATTCTCGGAAACCCATTAGCAGCTAGTTGGTTGGTTTCCTAGTATCACCCAAGGAATCTGAATAACACCGCCGTCATTCTCCGTCCCGTGGAAACAAAAGGCTCTGACCATGGTTCATATGGCAAGACTGCCTCCTATCGATGTCTTCTTTCTCTGTCAGAAAAAAAATATCGCCGAGTAGAGGCTGCAGTCCAATAAGGGTAAGAGAGACCGATTGGGTGATACTAGGAGATTGTCTCCCGATCTATGCCGGAGGTGAGGGTAAATTTTAAGCGACTACATACCGTAGCGAATTCCGTGGGCGGGGGTGTGGCGTGGTGAATGAAACGTATTCAGAATGAGTACCTTGTGGTCAGATGCACGTTGAGATAGAATAAAGCTGGGAATACCAAGAGCAAGCCTTTTGAATCGTAAGTTGCCGAGCTTGGAGCGTGTCAATAGAGTAGAGCGTGTAACTTACTATTTCCGCGACTGCGTTTGTACAATGAAACACAGGAGGCTAGACTGATTAGGTGTACATGTGTATGCGAGACATGTCGAAAATCCGGTTGGAATGCCCGCGAAGACCGGCTGCAAGGTCAGTGAAGATCGAAGATTCATTCACATGGATGCCCTAGTTGAGTGTCTGATGGAATGAGCATTTGACCTCGACAGCATGTTCCCCGCGTCACGTCAGTATCTGCTGGTGTGGCCTTGAAGTCTGACGGAATCATGATTCCAAACATCATCATGACGAGCCGTTAACGTTATTTCTAGAGGCATGCGAAGGAATTTGAAACGAGGAAGACCATTCAGACGTGACATGTCCGGACTGCTTCTGTTTCGGCTGACCGTCGTGAAAAAGTTTGTGAAGACTTCGGTATCGATAGCTCAGTATCCTTGGAATATCTGAAACGATTGACTCGGAGCTGCCATGGGCCCGGTTACGGTAGATCAAGCTCAAGATTCGTAGACGCCAGTCAAAGCTATGACGGTATTGCCCTATACGGGTGTGCGATACGTCGCCTAATTTATATTTATATTTTTGCGTACAGACAGTAAGACGATAACGCAGTAATGGTGCTGTTTGAGAAGGGGTTGCATTTTTATGACCAGTGAAGGTGACATCTCGCGGTCATTGTAGGCGTTAGTTTATCCTTGATGTGCTGTTGACTCTAATTATCCAAGTCAGGTTTAGTAAACGGCTTCTCTATAAAGTTAGATTTATATCATATTTCTTCTCGAAGTCTAAGTTATGGTAGTCTGAGAACCGGATATGGATGGATGTCAACGCAAGACCAGGACCGTATATACCGTGCAGTACAGAGCTGGCCACTATGTATCCCCGAGTCCATATCACTGTGTCTAGTTCTACTGCCTTTCAGCTTTTAAAAAATGGTTTTTGGAAGAGATAATTTTAAACCCAATTGTGTTTTCTAACGCGCCCTGGGGCAGTACCTTCAGAAGTCTATACCGAGAGAACACTGCCAAAAGATACGACCGTTCGTCGGGGCAAGGCGGAATACGTGCGATGTATGACCTGATTCTCTTCTCACAAACCTCATGGACTGTATCCATATCAGAAACCGTGACCCTACAGCATGGTAGAGTGGAAATAGGATTTCCAAGGGATGAGACACGGAATTTTCGTTTTCTCTCTTTCCAAACTCCTGTAACATCTCAGAAGGTTAAGTTCACTCGCTAGATTTTTCCAGGGAAAGAGACAGACATCGTGATGTCGAACGTGCTGGATTTACACGGCGCCGAGGAGACGGCCTGGATTTAAAGCGGGTGGAGCGACAGTGTATTGGTCCGAAACGTGGTATTCCAGACTGTGTCCGAGTCAGGTCTTATCTTATTTAGGCGTTTAACCATTTGCACATCCTGCCTCTATCTACCTCACCCGTTTCCAAAAAAAATATGAGCAATCCCCCGTGAGCCTACCCAGTGCCACCGGTATAAACTGGCTGTACCCCATCCGGAGGCTATTATATGACAATCACATCGTTTTGTGGTCCTAGTTATCTGGAAAAAGGCCATGTTCTGGGGGACATGTTTATCACATTATTAAGGCTATAGAAGCTCCTGCGAGGCAAAAAGAGGGTCGCTATATCCACAGAAATTCCGCTGAGGAGGCAGAACCAACGAGCACGATCTGGCGCACCTCGCGACTTCCATGATGAATCACCAGTAAGATTCAATGGGTCTGATGTCAGGGTTTATATGATATCAATATCCGCGCATGTAGGCCAATATTAGATGAATTAGTCCGTTTATAGTCCGCATAGGTGAGGCTCGAACCTTGTACAAAGTCTCTAAGTCTGTCCAGACATATAACCTTCAATTCCAGGTCGCTTAAGCAGTGCGAATGAAACATTTAAGCTTGTATATAGCACATTTATCGCGTCGTGCCCTTTAGCCTTGCGTGTGCTGCGTCTCAAGGGCACGCTTTCTGTTGGAACATACTAATGAATTCCAGGCCATGATAAGATCTAGACGTCCCTACCGTCACGATATCCTGTCATGAGATAGGGCAGGCCAACGCACAACCTGCGTATAGGGCTATTTGCGGGTCAAATATAAGCCGTACTCAACTATAACATTTTCAAACTCGAATAAGTACGTTGCTTCGAATAGAAACCAGAGTGTCGGACGTTCCGGAACTTCCTACCGTCATATCCCGTCATGAGAGAGCGTAGGTCAGCGCATATCCTGGATATAGAGCGCAGTAAGTGTTCAGCTGGGCTGTACACAAACGTCACATTTCCATTGAAGTTGACAGGTGACCAAGTGAATAAGTGAATAACTTCATGACGAAATGTGAAATGACCTGACTGGGAAAGGTCATCATCAAAACCCTACGGAAAGTCTCCCAGTCAAGACATACGGCCTTCAGGTCGCTTAGGCAGTGATAGCGAAGCTTTAGTTCCTAAAGCTTGTACCCAGCACATCTATTGTGTCGTACCACTTGGCCTTGCGTGTGCTGCGTTTCAAGGACACGTTGTCTGCTGCAACGTAGTAAGTACTGATGAATTCGGAGCCATAGAAGCTGAAATAGACGTCCTACCGTCATCCTGTCATGTGACAGGTCATGTCAGCGCGCATCTAACATGAGCTATACATACTAAAGTTGAACGAATGAATAAGTATAGAACATGAACTTGATCAAATGCGAAACTGCCTGAAAAGTCCTCATCAAAATCCTACGGAAAATGCCGAGCGGCAGCGCAGAAGAGCATGCAGAGACGCCGACGACGTTGCTTCAACAGCGTCGACCATCGCTCCTGCACCCATCTCCTACGTCCCACTTTACATTAGCCCCTCTCTTCAGCACTTTTTACACGTCTTATTATTTCTGCAAAAATGTCTGACCTGTGTCCTGTCTATGCCCCATTCTTCGGTGCTATGGTCAGTCGCAGCCTTCTTCCAACTCGATTTGGGTAACTGACGAAACGCCTACCTTTGTTGGTGTATTTGATAGGGTTGCACCAGTGCCATCGTCTTCACTTGTACGTTGTCTCGTGGGCTGATGTGGAGCTAATGGTAGATGCTAAACTGCTTGGTGTTGGTTTTGTGCGTGTATAGGTATCGGTGCTAGGTGAGTTATGACTTGTTCCATATATTGAACGCGACGCGGTTGGCTAATGGTGTTGGGTTATAGTTATGGTACCGCCAAGTCTGGTGTTGGTATCTCGGCCATGTCGGTGCTCCGACCTGACCTCATGATGAAGTGTGTCGTCCCAGTTATCATGGCTGGTATCATTGCTGTGCGTCTTTCCGAATGCCTCTTCCATACATTTAGGCACTCAGCTTTATGCATATAGATCTACGGTCTTGTCGTCTCTGTCCTCATCTCTGGTGATCGTAAGTACCGAAGACATCATAGGAGAGACTATACACTAATTACTACACACCACTACAGTCCAAATGGAGATGACCCTCTTCCAAGGTTTCATCCAACTCGGTGCCGGTCTCGCTGTCGGTCTCGCAGGTCTCGCTGCAGGCTTCGCTATTGGTATCGTCGGTGATGCTGGTGTTCGAGGAACTGCTCAACAACCCAGGTTGTTCGTCGGCATGGTATGTGAAAATCCCAGCGTTAATTGTTACTCTCCTCGGCATACTCATGACGTATTTGTGTTCGTGGTAGATCCTTATTCTCATTTTCGCCGAAGTCTTGGGTCTTTATGGACTCATCGTTGCGCTTATCATGAACTCACGGGCTTCGAACTTGAGCGGCGTTGTAAGTGTACTTTTTTGAATATATGCTGACGCATTAGTGCTGACGATGCTGCGCCCATATACAGTGCAGCGGTTAAGTGACCGTTATCGGAGAACGTCAAGCCCTCGCGGAGATGGAGGGGTCAGGAAGGATTCATGCTTCCTGAGATGAGACCGTAGTCGGACTTTTTTCTTGCTGTAACTCGTGTTATCATCATCAACTCTCGGAAACTGTCGCTCTCCTTTTCAATACACCTGTGTCACTGCTTTTGTGGTACTTGTAATACCTTTTTCCCACATTCACGCTATTCGTCAATATACTCTTTTCGAGGCTAGGAATGGTTGTAAGGTAGCATAAGGCCAACGTACGGACATGTGAATCGCCAAGGCCGTCAACTTCCTCACAACTTGCATCCTAACCGTGGGATTCTGCAATAAGATTTCTACTGTTTAGCAACCTTCACGTCCACAAGCCCCCTTCTCGTTTCGCTCGGGAGCGGAGAAGGCTTCCCACATTTGAGCAGTCACTCTGCGATCGTCGTGAAACCCGTCATAAGAGGATGCCTTGATATGGAGAAGTCACGGCATAGACTAAAGATTCTCGTATTCGAACTGACGTTCTAGCAACCTAACGGAAGCCCATGGGGGTTCCTATTGCGAATGTTATTACAGGAAACTCTGATCGTGAGGTCTGACCTACAGACTCCGAGGCATAGCCTCGTCTGGGGTGAGCAAGCACCACATACAGTATTGCAACATGACATATGGGCTCCTATGGGTGATGGGTTTCGGAAATGATATGCGACAACGTTATTTATAGTTTAATTGATACAACTCCTCATCAGGGTACTTTCTTACGAGAGATCTCGTGGTGGGCAGACAATATGAGTCCACCCGCCAAGCATGTACGGGATCTTGGTTGAAAAGGGTGAAAAGTTCAACGACAGGTATCGGAAACGACCGATGTTCGACTGCGTTTCTGTGCAGAATACGGGATCGCTATCTTACGCTTCTTGAGTGCTCTGATCACTTCCCAAACACCGCGAAAAGGGTCTCGATGACGTGAGTTTGAAGAGAGTATTGCTTGCGATGTACAGATTCTCTCAAGGTGCTCCGAGTCCATCTCGAACAGAGTCAACAGACCCTCCTTCTCCGAGCTGTGACCCGTATGCCCGAGATCGAGCACTCGAGATAAGCGAAGCCCGTGTTTTGTGAGTGCTGGTAGTGCATAATCACCTGTGTTGCGTGGTCGATCCCCCTCAACGCCGCTTCGGAGCCCCTGGGAGAGAATACATTCTCTAATCTGAGCATCGTGTATGCCAATGTATAGCTCTGCACCTTCCATATAGGATATCCAGGGACTCTTTCATATTGAAAAGCTATTGCACCCGGCGACACCCTCACAGTCATCCCGGCCGCTGGGCGATTGTTGGCCGGACGGTGTTCTGGTGTGGATGGGCTCTCTCGCTGGCAACGATGAGCAGGATAGCCAGCATGGCACGGCGTCGAGGTCAACGTGGACGGGGGTGGTGTGGCTGATGCTGAGCAAGTGTGGGGGGACGAAAAAGCTGCTTATGAGGGGATCATGTGACCGGGGCGGGGAGAGGCTTGACTAAGAAAGCAGTCACGCCCTTTGCTCATCCTCTCACCTTTATCGAATCTCAGGCCCTTGTTGCCGCACTATAAAAATTCTGGCTCTCGCGATTGCAAAACTGCGTTTCCCTTTTCCGACCAGAACTCTTGCCCGCGCACTCCCCCTCGCTGCGACATCGATCGCAAACTACTCTACCCAACGCACACCACCATCCCAAGAAACGTCCAAGAAACTCAAGATGGCTCCCGTTAACGGCAATGGAAACGCAGTTCCGCAGAGCTCAAAGATGCATTCGAAAGTCGTGAGTACCACTACACACTCTAAATCCACGCATATGCCCAATGGTGCTTGAACCTCACAGGTGATCATTGGATCGGGCCCAGCAGGTCATACCGCTGCCATCTACCTCGCGCGTGCCAACCTCAGCCCCGTTCTCTTCGAGGGATTCATGGCAAACGGTTTCGCAGCAGGCGGACAGCTTACCACCACCACCGAAAGTATGTCACGCCACTCCAGGCACTCTCTTTCATCACCATGAAAACTGATCGCTTTTCATCGCAGTCGAGAACTTCCCCGGTTTCCCCTCGGGCATCCTCGGCCCTGAACTCATGGATCGCTTCCGTGCCCAGTCATTACGCTTTGGAACAAAGATCATCACCGAGACCGTCTCGAAACTCGACTTGAGTGCTAGGCCGTTCAGGTATTGGCGAGAATACCAGGAGGATCAGGAGCCTGAGACTGCCGATGCTGTGATCATCGCAACCGGAGCAAGCGCAAAGAGATTGGGTCTGCAAGGAGAGGAGACCTACTGGCAGAGTGGTATCAGTGCCTGTGCTGTATGCGATGGTGCTGTCCCCATCTTCAGGTGAGGTTTTTCAATCCGATTTACTCGGAATCCCAATGGGCCTAACCAATTCGTCATTCTGGAAAGAAACAAACCCCTGGCTGTGATCGGTGGTGGCGATTCCGCCGCGGAAGAAGCAACCTGTAAGTACTCCAATCCAGGCTCACTCCAGCCCCAGTCTACTCGGCAGATCTCTCATCTGCATCGTCTAACTCAATCTAACCCATTTGCCTATCTACCCTAATAGATCTTACAAAGTATGGTTCCCACGTCTACGTTCTCGTCCGTCGGGGTGAATTGCGCGCCTCGAAAATCATGCAGAAACGTTTGACGAATAACCCCAAGATCACTGTTCTCTGGCATACCGTTGCCGTCGAGTGCCGTGGAAACGGTGACCTTCTCGATCGTCTTCTCATTCGTAATACCCTCTCTGGCGAAGAGAAGGAGCTCCAGGTCAATGGTCTCTTCTACGCGATCGGTCACGAACCTGCCACTGCCCTCGTGAGGGGTCAATTGCAAACCGATGGCGATGGCTATATCGTCACCGTCCCCGGAACTACCCAAACGAGTGTCAAGGGTGTCTTCGCTGCTGGTGATGTTCAGGATAAGAAGTATAGACAGGCTATTACCAGTGCTGGCAGTGGTTGCATGGCTGCTCTCGAGGCTGAGAGGTTGATCGCTGAGGAGGAAGAGGGTGCCGAGGAGGCATGAGTTACATTCCACATATGTGAGCGCGTGCCGTCCTGTACACCACGTATACCACGGGCTTTTTTTAATTCCAGAGAGCGAGAGAAGAGAAGTTTATATCTAATCTTCAAGTTGTTTGTGTGCATTAAATGTATAAACCCCCATTAGAGTTGTTTCCTCCCTCATTAAACTATAGACAATCATAGAAAGTGTACCAAACTACCTCGATCGGGAAGTGATGGTGCCTAATTTCAAATTCCCCGCTGATGGTATGCTTCTTCTTCCTCTAATAATGGTCTCATCTCCCGATCCTGTCTGAACACACTACTCGACGAAGCTCTGGCAATACCTGGGTGTATCATAACCCCTTCCTTCTCGAATCTCTTGAGGATCTTCTCCGCGTCGGCCCTCACGTCTTCCCCACTCAACCAATACTTCTTCGGCATGATTCCCTTTCCAAACGTCCTCGTCACATGGTTCGCACATAGCAAACTGACCAGGATGTTCGCGATTCCCAGAGGGACCAAGCTAAACACCGTGCTCCAGATAGTCTGCAACATCCTCCCTTCAAACGCATACAACTTCCCTTTACACCCCGGCAAACTTGTCCGTACATAACATCGATTACTCGCCGTAGCCTCATGCAACGGGCTATAAAACCCACAACAATGCAACGAATTCTGGATGATGAGACGTCCGAGGGGGGTGTACCATTGGGACCAAGCAAAGTTGAGTTTCCTGTCGAGGGAGAATGTCGCGCGTTTGTATGCGATGTAGCCGATGGAGAGGAGGGAGATTAGAGCGGGCCAGAGGAGGAGGGCGTAGACGGCGAGGATGGGACGGGAGTTGAGGATTGTGCCGGTTGTTCCGATTAGGAAGGCGAGGAGGTGGATTGAGGATGAGATGGTGAGGAGGACGAGGATGTCGTAGTCTGTTACGAGGAGGACGTCTGCGCTGTCCCAAGCTGTTTTAGGAGGATAATAACAATTAGTAAGAGTTTGGACGCAAACAACGACGAGGAAATGTACTTTTGAACCATGTCAGAACTGCACAAATCAGCCCTGCCATTCCATACACGAACAACGTGCATACCGAAACGAACAAACACCATTTATGCGCAGTCCACCGGTCGACTCGGTCAATACCCAATCCTTCGCCTTCTCCAAGTAGAGTAGCAGCGAACGCTGGGCCGCCTTGAGAACCACCTTTAGTACCCAAATTGATATTAGGTAGTTTCCGAACAGATTTGGAGATAGGAAACTTCTGCGTGAGTTTACTTGAGGTGCTGAAAGATGGTAATAACTCTGGACGTTTGGTTGTACTACGGTATCTGCTTGTAGTGGTCGTTGTGGAATAGACGGAATGGGAATCTGAACTTGAAGTGGGTGAGTCTAATACGACAGTAGTGTCGTTTGACCATTTAGACATGGAAGTTGGAGGACGAGAGGTTTCTGGTCGTCTCCTCTGAGTATGGTTGTGCTTCGGGATCTCTTCTAGATGATTTTGATGGCTTGAGTGGTTTCGGACAGGGAATATACGAGGGAGATAAGAACGAATAGTAGATGATCCACGCCTAAGCAAGTCGGGTGTAGGTAGGCGAGAGAGATATGAAGCTGTCGAGCGAGACGTAGTCCGAGTTGTCTGAACTGAGTATTCGGAGTCGCGTCTTCCAGGTTGTAAGGCTCGCGGAGTCAGTGGTACATGTCTGGGATGCGCGGGGAGATGTCGGTCGTCCCGTCTTGGTATCCTCTCTTCAAGTATCTCAGGTTGAGTATAGTGCGGTAAGTGTTCTCTTGACTCGGGGACTGAGCCATGATCTTGGAAAGCACTAAAGAAAGTCCTCGACCTATGTTCATCCTCTTCTTGGAACGGCAAAGAAGGCGAATAAGTATCATCCATAGAAGCCAAGCTGCTCCTTCTTGACCTAACCAACACGACAGTCGGTTCGACTCCTTGTTGGGGAGCATCTTCGAGCTGAGCTCTCAAGTATGCAGAGTGCACACTAGAGGCAGAGCCATAGTCTCGATGACTAGAATGTTCGATCCCAGTTGGTTCCTCTTGGGGTGGAAAGGCTCCGGACCGTCTACGGATGGACGAACGGTGAGCAAGGTGGCCCACAGATTTAGGGTACCGATGATCCATAAAGAAGGCTGCCAAGTGCAAGTGGTCGGTTTATAGAAGATTGCGCGGCATAAAGGGTTCTGTGGTCCATATTGAAATCGCGGGTGTCAGCACCAATCCGGATGGGTAACTAGTCCGATTTTGGAAATGCATACCTATATCACATATCGCAAAGAACCCATGTAAATGTAGTCTCCATTAGGCAGACTCAAACGGGCTGGCACTTTCTATTTGGAATGTGGATGCGTGGGCTAGACTGCAGACTATTACATGTACATTGCATATTGAGATGGCACAGCCTGTGTTCGCCGTCGCGTCCTGAGTGCCGAAAGATCAGTTGCTTTTCCAATTATGACATCAGCACAAAATACAATAAACACAAACAGGGATCTGATGAGATCAAGCTGCAGCCATTTACAGAATCCTAGCTCACTCCCAAAATGAGCGCGTTAAAGGAGCTGTAGCGCCAAATTACCGACATATTTTGCGTTACGCTCTTGAAAGCCTCAATGCCTCGTCTAAGCTGTTGGAATAAGATAGCTCCACCTTGTAGATAACTAAGTACTCATCTGCTGCCCAAAGCATGAGCGAAGGGGGACCTTTACTCCTGCTTCCTCAAAGGCCCTTTGCCAAGTGAGGCGATGATCACAAGGATTCTGCAAACGGTTGGAGAACCCCTGACTCAATATGATATACGCAGTAGTATCAGACCGTGACTGAACTCAGGGTTGGTCACTAACAAGTCTGTATGACACGCTTCATCCTGTTTGTGACAAGATCATATAGTAGATTATCGATGATTGACTAGAGCGGAACTGGTCGGCGGAGATTCATATCGTATGCGATCCTAGTAGAGGCTAAGGATACACATATATGACCGTGGCGATCAGTATGAGTCCAAGGTTATGGTTCAAAGTTTGCAACAGTACTGGTTTCGGCGGCGGCGGAATAAACTCTGTGGCAGTGCAACGAGTATCAAATTCTCGATACATGATAAGATTAGATTGTCGCTTGCAATATGAACACGCTCAACAATTGAATATCTATCTTTGTTCTCTTTCGTCGCAGCTTTCAAGTCCTATCGGATGAAAGTGTCCAATAAACGGTACGTCCTCTGTGTGCGCATGATCCGGCAACTAACGAACTACCAATGCATGGTGGGCAATGCTTGCCACCGTAGTCCGTGAGTATCCTCAGGCTAGTACCACGGGGACTCGTGATGTTTCACCACAGGATTGTACCCAAAGTACTTCGGGTGACGTCACGGATCATTGAATCGATTGACTATTTCTGTGCACCGTGCCTTATACTCACTGAGATCATTTGAAACGAGTGCGCATGAACCTCGGCCTAGCCTTGTATTTTCCGTCTGGACTCGTGGTCAGTATTGCTGCGAGTTCGTCATATGCCGTTCCAAAAACAGCCTCGTCACCAATACATAACGTCTATCGAGCATTCACATCCCCTTCTATCTCCCTTCACCCTTTGTCTGGCAGATTGCAGTGGACATTGCCGGAATTCTCTGTCGGAACTGTGAGTAAACTTCCGAGCAATTTCTGAAAACAACTCTCTATGTACTAGGAAACCATGACGGGAATTCATTCCAGGGGAGCATATTGCAACCAATCAGAGCCCCTAATTTTTTAGGTTCCTTTGCCGAGATGAAGGATATTTGCTTCGGATGAACACATCCTAGCGGACCGTGGTATAACATGCTACAAACCCCACGGATAATCACCAATCTTACGACATCCCCCAAAATTCTATTTCCTAACCCTTCTGATGAGGCTAGGAAGCAGACAGTGCTAGCATTGAGCTATGGTCATCATGCTAGGGGGACCGCAATGGCTCAGAAGCTTTGCCATCGCTATACGGGCGGGACTCACACAACGTTCGATGCATGATTCACCTATCGTGGCCAGTCTGAGGAAGTTGGGCGCAATTGGAAATTCCTCCTCCTACTCAGTACGCACGATTATGAATCCCGGGAAAATCAGGTTTTTTTTCAAATCTAATCCTAGCCCTGGACGCTATTCGGATATTGACCACAATAGGTAGAATATGACTGCGATCCAGGGGTTCGAGTTCCATCAGGAGCCGGGGTAATTTTCGCCCGTATACAACAACTGTGGCGATGGCTCCGATATCTGCGATATGTGGGTTCTACGCTGCTTTGCCATCCATACAAAAATTATTGAGTGGCAGCTGTGATTCCGTGATGAAAAGGGGAAAAGAATACGGCACGAGTAGGTATTTTGTGATTGTGAAGTGATAGGCATCCTTAGGCGTCCCGGGCGTATAGCGGGAGTAGAAATCTCAGTTCCATATTATTTATGTGACCCTCGTTGTCAAGCTAATTCCCGTGTACCAACATGATAAAATCCGACGGTGTTGGAAAGGGAGGTTTAAATAAATAATAAATAAAAGAGGTGATACTAATCGATGAGACGTTGATGGGGACGCTGACCGCCGATCTGTAGGACCGGCGTGAGGCTACCAGCCGGCTGCGACACGGATCCGTCATATACTAACTTGGATCCAGAACCCACAGGACAGGTCGCTTATCTATAACTCAGATGATACGTGCCAATTGCACAAGTTTATGTAATGAATTATCAAAAGTAAAATAATGGCAGGTAGTATCGGTCTTATCCTAGGAAAGCACTCAGTCAATTGGATCGTTTCTCTAAATCTCGGCTGTCTCGGTGGCGTACGTATAACGCACTGCATATTATTGACAACGTAGGTCGGCGGACGTACCAGCATAGTTCTCTTACATATTACTAACTTCCCGCGAGCACGAAGAGTACCGGGTTACTGGTAGCATGTCACAGCGCTCTGTTCTAGGTGCCAGTGCCAGTGTAGTAGTACGAGTCGAGCCCCAAGTACTCTGGCGGAGTTGAAGTCGTTCCGGATTGAAGTAAAATCCGATGAACGATACGCGTAGAATATATTATAATTGGACAGCAAATAAACAGAGGCTTCTCAGGATGGAAAGATGTTGATAATAGAACGGGTCAAGGGCAAACCCACGCCTCTGTAAGCCTGGCGAGGCTTCACTAGAATCAGACGGAGAATAACAGACACAGAATATCTTTGTTAACGGAAGCGACGGAGGGAGCGTAAGCTAAGCTCTACAGATAATAGGAATGTAAAATAGTACCTTTGTTAACGGAAGCGACGGAGGGAGCGTAAGCTAGAGTTAACAAAGGACAGAGCTCGACTATAAGTACGAGCGTGGATGCTGAGGTAACGAGCGGGGAGAATGGAAGTATCCTAATCGGGAAGGTGTTGTGGCGAGCTGTAACCCAGCAGGGTTACACTCTTCCCCACCATGAAATTTAAGTGAAAGGCAATCGGAAAACGAGAGATAAGGGAAGGGGGACTACGCAATGGAAGGCGGAAAAAAAAATGGGACGTAAGTAAGCAAGGTAAGGATAGAAAGGTGACCATGTGTAAAACGAAATAAACGACGAAGGAGAGAAAAGTGACCATGTGTAGAAAAAAAAAGGGGGAACAATCAGACCGTGAGACCGTTCTCGAGAAGGTAAGTATCCAAAGCAGCGAGGTCATCAATCTCGCGACCAGGCATCCACTGGTTATGGTCGGGTCCATATCCCTTCCAAGTTACCAAGTATTGCCAACCACGGCCTCGCCGTCTGCGGTCGATAATGCGCTCGACCACATGTTCATGTGCGCCGTCAGGGGTGACAACAGGTCCAGGCTCCTCATGAGCACGAGAAGGGAATAAATCATCATTGTTGGCGATGAAGGGACGCAGGAGCGAAGCATGGAACGTTGGGAAAATGTGGAGGCCATCAGGTAAGTCCAAGGTGTAAGCGGAAGAGTCGGGCCAAGCCTGAGCAATAGTAAAAGGGCCATCATAGCGAACCATAAATTTTGCGACACGCTTATCGCCACGCTGCATGAATTCCCGACGACGATGGAACGTGGAGAGCAGGACCCGATCCCCAATTTTGTAAACATTCTCCGGTGAGCGGGACTTGTTTGCATGATGTGCTTGGTTGGTTTTTGCCAAAAGGAGGTTGTCCTGCGCCTCCAGAACGTCAGTTTCTATGTCGGATAGTAGTTGAGCAGCCGCATTAGCATCGAGATCCCCGGCTAGAGGTGAATTCTTAGCAGGAAGGATGAGAGGCGGAATAATCCGAGGGGATCGTCCGAGGTGAAGCTGGAAAGGTGTGAAACCCGTCGAAGCGTTGACAGTGTTCATGTAGTTGAAACGAACCAAAGGGAGGGCCTTTGCCCAACCAGTTTGGTTCCGGGCGACATGGAATCGTAAGGATTGGATGACCGTCTTGTTAAAGCGCTCGCTAGAGCCGTCGGTCTCAGGGTGATACGAGG
Source organism: Cerrena zonata (assembly GCA_038087015.1). Classification (NCBI taxonomy): domain Eukaryota; kingdom Fungi; phylum Basidiomycota; class Agaricomycetes; order Polyporales; family Cerrenaceae; genus Cerrena; species Cerrena zonata. The sequence continues at coordinate 607,185 of JASBNA010000007.1, forward strand.
ATGACATCTTGAGAGAGACACCAGTCAGTCGATGCAGGGCTTTCCAGAAACGAGAGATGAACAGTTTGTCGCAGTCGGATACGATGTCGGAAGGTAACCCGTTTTCGCAGTACCAATGTGTGAAGAATAGCTGAGCAAAATCTTCCGCCGAAATGTCCGTGCGGGTAGGGATTGGGCGAAAGTCAGCGCCGAGACGATCGGACATAGTGCAGATCGCATTAAAGCCGTTGTCCTCTGGTAAGGGACCAATGAAGTCGATGGCAACGCTAGAACCACGTTTATCAGGGATTGGCAAGGGGTGAAGTGGACCGGTCGGTTTCCTAGACAGGGACTTGTTACGTTGGCAGTGTTCGCAGGCTGGCAAGTACAGGGATTCCAGCTCCTTACGCATATGTGGCCAGTAAAAGGAGTCCCGGATTGCGGCATAAGACTTATCAGACCCGAAGTGTCCCAACGAGTCATGAGCAAGACGAAAAACTGTTTCGCGCAGGTCACCAGTACGAGGGACAACCAGACGATCACCCACATATAGTAGACCATTTATAACAGCCACACCATTGCGTGATATGCCGTCGAGCCATCCCTTGTGTAGCGCAGACAATGAGGGAGTGTCCCGTAAAGTATCCATCTCCAAGCCATGCTTCTCCAAGGCAGCCGACTTCGAGACCTCATCCCACAGCAGATCAGCAAGTCGAGAGGACCATTTGTCCTCCTTGTAGCCATCACATAGCTTCGTCAAAAATGTAGGGTCAGGAGCAATATGCGTTGAAGCAACCGTGGGAACGACCTCATGCCTTTTACGAGCTAGAGATGAAGAGACTAGTCGAAGCGGAGCGACAGCGGCACAAGTTGCAGCATCAGCCATACCGGGATACCGAGACATGGAATCCGCAGGTGTGTTGTCAGCGCCAGGTAAATATACGATTTCGTAGTCGTATTGAGAGAGGAGCTCAGACCAGCGAGCTTGTCGACGAGAGAGTAATTTCTGAGAACCAAAATTTTCTAAGGTGCGGTGGTCGGTGTAGACGGTGATCGGCACGCCAATGAGATCGACACGCCATTTCTTTAAGGCACGTATGATGGCAAGGAGTTCCTTTTCATGGACCGGATAATTAAGTTCAGCACCCTTCAGTTGCTGCGACTCAAAAGCAACAGGGCGAGCGGTTTCCAGAGTGGGTCCATAGGTGAGGACAGCACCAGTACAGTAGTCGCTAGCATCGCAGGAGACAAAAATTCTGTTGTCGCCCATGTTACGGTGGTCGATAACGGTGAGACACTCGCGGCCAGTGACAAGCGTCTTTACAGCTTCGAAAGCAATCGTGTGCGCAGCAGTCCAGATAAAATCTCTCTCGGCTTCCTTTGTGGTGAGCGGGTTGAGAATCGCCGTGTGTTGCGCCAAAGCCGGTAGGAAGTTAGAGATGTACCGAACAAGTCCTAGAAAAGCTCGAACTTCGGTAGGTGTCCTGGGAGTAGGCCAGTCCATTATCCGCTGAACCTTCTTACCGTCGGCCTCGATGCCACGCAGAGAGATATGGTGACCTAGGAAATCAAGCTCATAACAGAATAGTGTCGTCTTCTTGGGCGAGCAGAAAAGAGAGTCGTTCTTCAATGCTTGAAGAACCAACGCGACGTTAACTCGATGTTCCTCGAGGCTGTTAGACCACACTATAATGTCATCAAGATAAACGTGACAGATTTTACCAATGTATGGGCGTAACGCCGCGAACATTCGACGCTGATGCGTAGCAGGTGCATTAGAGAGTCCCTGAGGCATAGCTGGCCACTCGTATGCACCGAAGGGCGTTGTAACCGCAGTCAAACAAATGTCATCCGGATGCATCTTCGTCTGAAAAAATGCATTCGTCATGTCCATCTTACCCCAGATCTTTCCTCGCCCGCAGTCGGCAAGGATTTCTTGAACAGTAGGCAGAGAATGGCGGTCGGGGACAGTGTTGCTGTTGAGAATACGGTAGTCATTTACCCACCGAGGTTGTGACGTTGGGTCAGATTTGGGAATAATGAAGGAAGGGGATGCGTAAGGACTGGAAGACGGTCGGATACGACCAGCGGCAAGGTGCTCCTCAAGCATAGACAGCCAGACGTCCCGTAGCTGTTTAGGGCAGCTGTAAGTCCGTCGGCTAATAATCTTATTAGCGTCGATGAGGCGAATCCGATGGTAAACGTTGTTGGGTAGGCTATCGTAATGAGGGATGTCATTAGGAAAACATTCAGGGAAGCGTGCCCTCATGGCAGCGTCCTCTTTAGCAAGTCGATCGAGCGAGGCCAGCACCTCGATCTGACTTTTAATCGCGGCAATGACAGTTACCTCTTTCGTGATAAAGGGAGGAGGTAAATTCGCACGTAGATGTAATTCACGGATAACGTCACGTTGGTATCCACGAATCGCGTTCTGTTGAAGTTGATATTCTTCAAACGAGAGAGAAGCAGCGTCCTGTTGAGCAATGACAGTTTCTCGAAGGAGTGATCGACGCTCGTCAATGCTGAGGGGTGGTGGGGTAGGACCAGGACCTGGTAGTAGAATATCGATTCCAGACGGTTTGTGGATGCAACACCGAAGTTCGTGATCAACGATGATCTTATTTTTTGCAAGCCACGGCATACCAAGAATAATAGGAACGAACAGGTCCGGAACCACAATTGCACGAACTGTGCATGCAACAAACGACATATCGGGTGATGAAACACGTAGTTTAACCCATTCCACTCCATTTTGCGAGTCTCCATCCCTTCCCCATGCTGCGCCCATGACAAACAGTCGATGTAACTTGCGACGACGGAGACCAAGATCAGAGACAACATCGTCTCTAATCAGAACTGTCGTGCAACCGTTGTCAATCAGCATGTCGGTAGGAAGAGAGAAGGAGGAGGAGGAGTGAACGATGGCGGGCCAAACTATGTGGGGGGACGATAGAGATGAGGGAGATACGCACTCATCAGACGACGAGTAGTCATCACCCGTACTGAGGACCGAAGTCGCTGCAACAGTCTCGGTAATGTTATGGAGGTCACCGACCATGGCGACCTTGGCTGTCGGACGCGAGTAGGTGGGTTTCGCAGAGGAGGCAGACGGCTCCGAAATAGGTCTGTAGTCCACAGGTGAAGGGAAATCATCGGGACAGTTGGTGGAAACATGGTTGACGTTCAATTTCCGACACTTGAAACATCCGTGATACTTGAGGATGAGACGTTTCTCCTCATCAGTAAGCTTAGGGGGACGATTACGGACGGAGGAGGAACCCGAGGATGAGGAAGAGGGTTGAGAAGAAAGGGAGTGTGAGTGAGACGAAGAAGATCGTGTCGCAGAACGATGAGCTGCCTGTGCCGCTATGACAGAGTTGACACGAGCATCCATGCGAGCGCGGTCCTTGACACGCTGAGCATCGACACGAGCTAATGCTTCCTTCCATTCCTTAAATCCCAGGATTCCGCGAACCGAGTCCAAATTACAAGCATCGCGGACATCGTCACACGCGTTTGCCGTAATCTGGTCACGAAGACGAGTATCGTCGAAGTGAAAAGAGGTCCCCTTCAACAGGGTGTTCTTCTTTTCCAAGGTAATCACCCAGTCCTCGAACAGGTTGCTCTCGAACTGACGAGAACGGATGATGTGCGTTACGATTTCGGCTTCCCAGCCGGTGTTCAACCAGCGTTTCTTCATACACAAGACGAACTCGGTAAATGTGAGCAAGTCGAAAGCATCACAGTCTGTCATATACCAGTCTTGTACAAGCGGGTCCTGCAAACCCGTCGCAGCAGTGGCTACATGATCGACGGCGAGCAACTTTCGAGTAGTTTTGAAGTACTGAAGGCATTTATGCACCCAATCGGTGAGAGATTCGGGTTGTATTTTGCCCGGCGTCAAGATCGGAACGTTCTTCGGTGATGCGATGACGGATGCGATGCTGGTGGACATGATGAGGGGACGTGGGAAGGCGGCGGGATGATCAGAGTCGGAGGACGAGTCAGACGAGGAGTCGTAAGGAGGGGAAGGAGTTCGACTCGGTAATAAGGCTTCAACCTGACGAACGTCGTCAAGGGAAGGTACCGAGGAGAGGGGCGGGCAAGTAGAGGATAAGGGAGACGACTCCTGACTGACGGAATCAACGGCGGGTTCGTTGAGGGCGTTCAACGGGACAGAGGGCACGGTCGACACCGTGAGTTGGCTCCGGGTGATCGGCGACAGCGTGGTAACAACGATGGAAAGACGAGAACAGCGGCGGGCAGAGTGTGTTCAACACACTGAACAAAAGATTTGGTGTGCGGTGTGGTTGGTCGCAAACTCGGAGAGGGAAAAATAAGAGTAACCATTGAACGTTGATATAGGCACAAAATGGAGGAGTAAAAGCAGTAGCAGTAGAAATGAAGGAATTTAGAGCGGATTCATTCTAATATCTCAGAGACCTAACCAAATCGACATCATGCGGTCGTCTGTATGGCCCGGTCTGGCTTCATCGTCGACTCTAATTAATATAGGCCTGCCCTTTGTCGGCACCTGACGCCGCCTTGGATTTGGCATGGAATGGAGGAGAGGCCGAACGATTGTCATGAGCGATTTCAACCACGTACGAATTGGCGAGAGGGAAGGTCGAAGCGGTCGGCTGGAGACGTTTGGTTCTGGGGCTCGGGGCTGATGTCGCGAAGTTACGATGGGGGAAGGTGGCGACCTCTGGGTTTGGGCGTGCGATTTCGCAACCAAAAGAGTAAGCAGGAGAAACCTGCCCGGCGTTCGCAAAGAAGGTGGTGGGAGATTTGCGACTACGGTGGGGACGAACAAGGGATGGGCCATCGACGTTCGATGTTGGTTCAGTAGCCGACTGGCGAGGTCGACTGTAGCAGGATACCACGATCAGAATGAGGAAGAGTACTAGTGGGAAATGTGAGATCGAGGACAACATGTAAAGGGGCGACTCACTCGTGACAACGGCGAGTATCACAGTAGTGGGTGTAGAAGGTAGTGTGATTTCAAGACCGATGGCCAAGCCGTCAGTAACGGCGAACATAGTTGGCAGTGAATAGGTAAGCTGAGAGGACTGGAGCGCGGCTGAGATGGGATAGACTGGAGTCTTTTGTATATGAGGTCCTTTCTTTTATGCATTGGCGTCTCGTATATCGCTTGAGGCAATGCCGCTGGGCTTCCATAAAGCTACGGGGGCTATCAGAAATATTGCGGCCCACAAATATCAAGAGACCGACTCCTATTAAGGGGTGTCCTAGGTTCGATGGTAACCCTACCCCCAGTACAATGAACATGTGATAGAGACCCCATCAGTAGGCTGTCACTGAACCAAATAAACAATTGTCCATGAATCAAGCAAAGTTAAATCATCAGGAGGAATTCGATATAGGTTAAATGCCAGCATTTTACAGCTCGCATTTGAGTTGAAACCCCCTCATGCTTGTAGATCGAGGCAATAAAATCCTCTGTGATGTGGGGTCGCAACAAGGACGACTCTACCATCTTGAGATGGAATTTTGTAGAGGTATGTCAAGTAGAATGGCGATCCCATATGTAAGTCCGGCTTATAAATTTGCAAAGTGTGATCTATAGAATACCTTTCAACTCGACGCGAATCGCAGACAGCCGCTCCAGCAGTGTTTCATCATCACGTGTATCATACGGCTGTTCTACTTGTCAGCGAGCAGTCTTCTGGCAGTGCAAGATGAGTTGCACTGATGGCTACTTTGCCGGAGGACAATAGCGGGTGGAGGAGAAAAGAGAAGATGTTAGGGCAGAGGGCCACCGAAGAATAGCAACCTGAGCGGTCGGCAGGTCCCGGATTTCGCCATCCTCAGCAGGCTGGTTCACCTTGTGTGGGCTGGGAAAACCCATGTCAATCAGACATCGTAACCTCTCAGGTGGTATCAAGACGTAACAGCTCCATTAAGGATTGTCACATGAGGCTACGAGATACCAGCGAGACCTTCTCAAATTTGAATAACCTTGAGAATCGGATATGGTTCCGGGTCAGTCTGGCACCCCTACTATGTTTTATTGAGGGATGCAGATGGCCATGGGATATAAGCTGCGTCGATAGGACAGAAATAAATTAGGATCATCGCGATATGGAACTTACATTTGAATCGGAACAAATAATAAGTAAGCAAGATACATCCTAAATCATCGAGTCATTCAGGCTTTGAAACCGCCAGCACATAGCATAGTAAGACTCATCTGTATTCAACATCTCCCTTGTAGCAATTTCATAAGACATCATGTTTGACAAGCGATCGAAACAACTTGGTGAGCCATAGCGCTAGCGTAATTGAACAATCACTCGCCGGGATCGCTGTATGCTCTTCAGGTTCGAGTTGAAGCGTAGTCGAGACTGCGATCAAAGTCCAACCCGATCAATCCCAATCCGGAAAGCAAACATTCCCCATTTAGCTGTCCAAGTTGGCTCTCATTACCGACTCTGAGGGACAGGGAGGATGAATTTCATGCACCATTCCACCAAATCAAGCCTAGCGCTCCATCAGGACTCAATACCACTTACTACGAGTTCTACTATCATGCAGTCGATTATTGTGGTGTCAATAGTCAAGCTCATTTCTAGTAGTAGGTTTCGGATCTTCATCGGCGTACAGGTTTTCGGTTCTATCTCATTAAACAATAATTGGATCTATCTCCGCTGGTCGAGATATCGGTGGTGTGGATACATCTAATGCGTATTCGATGGCTTATGGGAGATTGGTGATTATTAGTTGCTTACGCATGCCCAAATCGACACAGTATCCGGTTGGAAATATGTTATAAGGATTGGACTAAAACCCATATTAACGCGAGGATCAGCGCCGAGAATAAGGGGCAACAGTCAGAGCCCAGGGCTGAGGCTTTCTATTGTGGAGCGATTAACATTCAATATCAAAACGTGGATCTGTCTTGCTTACACATTCTGCAGTGCGTTTTTGAAAATAATCATCGGTCATCAAGAGCAATAAGGTCCCAAGTTGACTTCGATTCCTGATACAAGGAGCACCGAAGATATTAGGATCTCTCGGGAAGCGGCACCTTTGGATGAGCAATACAGAAGAACCATGGAAAGACGTTATGTTCTGATCAAGTGGTGGGCGATAGCTCTTCGTAATAGGATGCCAAGCGATAGAGAGGCTGTGAGACAAATAGGGTATTGGGGTAGTTTTCGTACAAGTACAAGAACCGAGCCGTATTGAGAAAACGTAAATGTCAAACATTGGAAGTGGGAGGACAACTAGCATGTTTGTCCGTTCGTACTTGGTTTTGCCAAGATACGTGGGACAAAATATACGGAACAAGATGAAACGGAGTAACCTCATCCTGTTCGAAAACTTTTAGACTGACCCAATCATGGAATTGGAAATACGCTTACCACAAATCCCTTATCTGGGAATGGTCCCGACACTAGCCAATTCGTGACTTCGGTATGTTTTCGATGTATACGGATAGGTGGAGGTAATGTGATTGAAACTATAGGTAGGGGTGGCTTCGTGTTGTAGTGTACTGGAATGTCTGATGATTTTGACGATGATTTGCAGACTTTCCTATATTTCCTGACAAGGATGCACAGGAGAGCTGATGTGGTAAGAAGTTAGGATAACATTGAGACATACTACTTCAAGATAATCTCTTACCCACAAGCATCAGAGTGGGAACCCCGATCTCGAGTTGGAAGACGACCGAAAAACTGAACATATATATTCAGAATGAATATGGATGCGTCGCTAGAGTAGAATGAAGGGATCGGAGGTGATCTAGAACAAGGCTACATTGGTATTTGCAGCTCAAACATATCGTTTTATAGACAACCAGAGCAGCTAGAAACAGCCAAGGCCAGAATGATAACCTGCTTGCACATCAGAGAGCCCAGAAAAGTCTTCATAATGCACTTCGTCTTGAAGAGTGAAGTGTGGCTAATCCGAACAGGAAGGCGGCAAGCCTTGGTTCGTGACATATCTTGCATTGCGTGTCCACATGGACGGGCTGATCCCATCATTGTTTTGGCCAGAATAGACCCGCATTCAAGACTTCGGGAGATGAGATGCAAGATGCAAGACGAATGGTGAAGACTTCCTGGCCGAACTTATCACATTTCCCAGGCCATGGCGCCGGTCGGATGGGCCAAATTGGACGTCTGTGAGGGTCTGAAATGATCTGGGACTATATACGCCTGCAAGTAGACGGAAGTCAGTCAAGCATTCTAAGCTAGGGAATGACATGCGAAGATCATCGCATCATGTACATATCGTAGTTAGGAAGACATGTATCGAATATGCAGTTCAGTAACCAGTTGCCGTCCCTAGTCGGCATTGACCGAAAAAACGCTTTCAATTGATGTAAACCGCATAGCCTCAATCGTGACCAAACAATGCTAGGAAATCAAAGATAGGTGTCTGCCAAATGACAGATTTACAAAGCTATGAGGAACACGCCTCATCTTGGTGTCTTCAAGATCCGCTACTAGAGCTGTCTCCGAGCTTGATTCCTAGATGCAATAAAATTGTCAAACATGTGCTCGGAGATGAACCGCGATAGCTACCATGACGTCTATGGAATAATGGATATTTTATAATATACCTTCCTTTTGTTCAAAATCTTTCTGAAAATATCACAAATCGCAGTTGCTCAAGCCCCTCTGGCAGTCGGGATGTCAACCTCTGGAGATCACTCGCCCGATGCCGAGGACAGCCTCATCAGTTGCTAAAGCGATTGCCATATTTAGTAAGATGGTTCATCCGCGTATGGTTGGTCCGCGTTGATGGTTGTGTTCAGTGAAAATTCAATGACGTACGAGATAGTCGAGGTTGAATAGCGAAAGACCTTTGAAATGATATCATGTAGATTGTATATTCTTGCAGTACAGTCAAAAAGCTACCAGCTAACTGACATACTACCGTCACGGTCACCTCTGCTTCAAGCCAGTCCCAATGTGTAATGAATACATACATACCTAAATTGTAAGCGAATTAAACCCAAATACATACGGATCTTCGAGACACGAGTGAGAATCTATCACGGATAGATATAGGCGATGCCCATCCGAACAGTCACTGTATGTCGCATGAAACAACTATGCGAAGGGCAATCTTAGTCTCTGGCCCCGTGAGGTCCGAATTTGGGGGTATGTCGCCGCCCTAACACCTACATACACCTTCCTAATATAAAAGATCGTCCAAAAGATTATTGGGCCCGTCCTATTTTGGAAAGCGAAGCACCGTACCGATTGGCCGTGCGATGGTTACGAAAGCTATTCATTCGATCCGTTTCATCTAGTACTTCCATCTGTCATTTTACAAGAGCCAACTATGTCTCTTCTCACCCTGAACGAGAAGAATGGCAAAAAGGAGTAAGGCCGTCGCCAAATGGGCCTAAGTTGATTTTAAATCAGTCGGTGGATGGAATCCTCCTGCAGGGGTCTGTGATTCGATAGTCGACATCATGAAGAAACGTGTTATTGTAGAGTTTAATGGAACAAATGTACAGAACTAGAACAACTGGCTGATTGTTAATGAAGTGACCATGGGAGAGAAACCTAAACGAGGGCGATGCAATCCACATATGTGTACCTAACGTGAAACACCAACTACTGGTCACCCTACTCACACCTGACTGACGAATGCCTTATATTTGTGGTATTTGGCCCGTGCCGGGGGTGGGGGCGGGGAAGAGAGAGAATAAACCCTATTACCCTCCGTGTAATAAGGAGCTGCGGAGACCATGGCGTGTTTGGACGAGCGTGGTTCGCGAGGAACAGAGCCACCGATGCTTTGTTTGACAGCGGCCATGTTCTGCTTGATACCAGCGGGAGGGGGCGCGGTGAGAGCCCCGCCGTTCGCGTAACACGTGTGCGATGATTTTCGAGCACGGCACCCAGTGTGCTCGGTGTCGTGTGTGGGGAGGATGATTGTGGAAGGGGATTTCATGACTGAGCCTAAGTAAAGCCCGACCAAGCAGAGGGAAAGGCAAGCTGGAGAGAATGCAAGTGTTAAGTGGTAGAAGCTATATAACATTACGGGATTGATGAGTGTTACCTGAAGCAGTGATCAAAATGGTTGTCGGGCCACTAAGCAATATGGCACTTGTGGCTGCTTGGGCGTTCGTCTTGAACGTCATTGGTGGTGAGATGGTCGTATAGCAAGTTGAGGAGGGAAGGAGGCCAATGTCTGAGAGTGAATGGCTCCTGATGATGGGACCGATGTTAAAAGCGAACTGTCTTTGTCTCCTTTCTCCCCCCTATATATACTCACCTTTTCGGCCAGAAACAAATCAGCGCTCCAGAAGAAGCTTATGATGACCAGGGACCTCCAGAGTCCGATACTTACACGATGGATTTCTGAGGAACACTGCCCCGCTACATCCTACCACTTGAAACCGAGTCCGTGGAACAGGTACACCTTTTCAGGTGGTTTGGCGAGATGAGCACAGGTGCAGTAAAAGGGATAACGGGGGAATGGCAATGAGGGAGGTGTCCACGAAAGAACGAAGAATGGAAGTGTCAAATCAGGCGGCGATCTTGTAAAGACATGCTAACCGGCTATGGCGCAAGTGGCCAAAGATCTTGTCTTGGTCAAGATCCTCAAGGTTCGGAACGCATAAACGAACGTTAGGGGTTACTGCTCAAGATCAGAGCTATAAACGTGATGGCAGAGAGTTTTCGTGGTGGTGGGCCAGGGCTTCAATTGGCCTTCCAGGCATCAAATCTGTATCCGCGCTTGGAGCTTGAGTGCTGATTACGGATTCACTTACAGTAACAATAGAGCCCGCGGTGGAAACCGAAAATGCATCGTGTTCCCTTGCTAGTGTGCGGTT